>VHKM01000004.1:2922500-4122500 GCA_007210695.1 Neogobius melanostomus | reverse complement strand
ACAGACAACTGTGAAGTGAAAGCAAAAGCTACATGATTCTGTTATTTTTCAAAAATAGAAAACTGAAAACTGGAACGTGCACAAGTATTCATACAGCATGACTTAATACTTTGTGGAACCCCCTTTTGCTGCAAGTCTTTTGGGGTATGACTCTACAAGATTTGCACATCTAGAGACTGACATTTTAGCCCATTCCTCTTTACAAAAAAACTCAAGCTCTGTCAAATTAGAAGGAGAGCGTTTGTGAACAGCAGTTTTCAGGTCTTTCCACAGATTTTCAATAGGATTTAGGTCAGGACTTTGACTGGGTCATTCTAACACATTCTAATACAGGGCTGCCAACTTTTCACCAAACCTTGAAGTGAGACATTGGTCGGTCCTGAGCTTGGTGGCCTTTTTCATGGCGATAGTGTCTCGTAATCGTATTAAATTCTAAGCCAAAAATAAGTGTATGATTTACATGGCTGAGCACATCAGGAGCTGCATAATGGCCCTGTCAGAGGGGATTTGGCACCACCTCACATGACCATCAGAACCTGTTTAAAGTGTGAGAGGGCAATCCAAAGTGGGGCTTTGGAGGTCCTCCCCCAAGAATTTTGTAATAATTCAGATATGATTTCCTGCAATTTGGTGCATTTTAGATCATAAATAATAATTTTAGCTGGTCTATTTACTGGTGTTAAAGAATTATTTTTCTGGGCGCAGTTAGCCCCCTTCATCGTTACGGCCCTGCCAAATGGTACAATGACACAAAGCATTGTGCGTAGTTGAGGGTAGTCAGTCACATGCAACTCAGAAACAGATTTAAAACATCTCCGCACTTAAGTCAGTGATAAAGTTTGACTCGTGTTTCCTGTTATCATAATTTATTCGTTTTATAGTAGTCCATTAAAAATATATATTAAAACTTACCCTGGCATCACTTTTCAAAACATTTATGTTAGGCAGTGTCTGGCTTCTATTTGAGTGTTTTTAGTCATGTCCCTCCTGTTTCTCTGTGTAAGTCATTCCAATTATTACCAACAAAAAGCAAGTAGCATAAACTTTAGAAAATCTGGAAAATGTATATATATATATATATATATATATATATAAACTAAAAAGCCATTGTAAACTAGAAAGAGGCAATACAACTCTAACACAAAAATAAATCATTGTGTATAATATTAAATCATCAGATTTGTATGTTTTATGTCTGCATTGTAAAAATGACATTGGTTATAAATATAAAATGTATGGTGAGAGGACCCCCATGAAAAAGAGAGAGTTCATCTCAATGGGGCTATCCTTGAAATAAATGAAACATTCAGTCAAATGAAACATATTGTCTTACTTCTTATTGAGTAAAATTATTTTTGAATTACTTGCAAAGTTGTACTCAATTAAGTTGTTGAGTACATTGGTTACTCTAACCACCTTATAACTGTGGGCTATATGAAAATAACAGTCTTACCTTTAGAAGAGCCATTTACTCTGGGGTTAATGCTACTTGTTTCTCATCAGTAAACGGCAGGGCTTTGCTTTTTGTTGCTTCTGCAGTGTTTCTCATCTGCCAGAAAACATCACACCCTTTATGACAATCTCTTACATCTGTGATAATGGGGGGATTAGCGTAACCTGCTCAGCACTACTTCACTACATCGATCTGCAGTAAAAATATCCACATCCCTGTTTGAAGGCTTCTGCAGTCCGCTCCACATGCACAGCTCACAGTATGTTTATTCAACAGCTGTTTTATCGTATTGTAGTTTTGTAATACCGAGGGAAACGTGTCTCGTGGTGTTTGTTGTTTAGTACCATGTGTAATACACCGCTACCGGTCACACAGCCAATCACACGTGAGCTGAACACATCAGGGCGGGGCTCAGTGGTACAATGTCCAATCAGAGGCGAGAGATTGTTAGAAAGACAGACGGACCAGCCAATAGCGCAAGAGGAGCTCTCTCACATACACACACACACTGTAGGCGCTAGGGGAGCCGCCGACAGACACAGACACCAGAGGAGCCACGGACAGACACACAGACAAAATGAAGCGTCTGCAGCCACTCGCTGCAAAAATTCAGGAATATTTTTTGTTTGAGCGTGTGAGGAGTGTGGCGTGAGAGAGTGAAGCCACTCAAATGCATGTGTCACACAGTGAAAGCGTGAGAGTTGGCAGCCCTGTTAATATGTTTGTTTTTTAACCATTCCATTGTAGATTTAGCTTTGTGTTTAGGGTCATTGTCCTGCTGGAAGGTGAATCTCCGCCCAGCCTCAATTCTCTTGCTGACTCCAGCAGATTTTCCTCCAAAATGTCCCTGTATTTGGCTCCATCCATCTTCCCAACTATTCTTACAATCTTCCCAGTCCCCCTGAGGAAAAGCAGCCCCATAGCATGATGCTCCCCCACCATATTTGACACTGGGGATGGTGCACTCAGGACGATGAGCAGTGTTAGGTTTGCACCATACATAACGTTTTGCATTTGGGCCAAAAAGTTCAATTTTTGTCTCATCTGACCAAAGCACCTTCTTCCACATGGTAGCTGTGTCCTCCATATGACTTCTAGCAAACTTCAAATGGGATTTCTTATGGCCTCCTTTCAATAATGGCTTTCTTCTTGCCACTCGTCCATGAAGGCCAGATTTGTGTAGAGTACGACTTATAGTTGTCCCATGTACAGATTCCCCCAGCTCAGCGGCAGTACGTCGCAGCTCCTCCAGAATTATCTTGGGGCACTTGGTTGCATTTCTTACCAGTGCTCTCCTTGTTCGGTCTGTTAGTTTAGGTGGACGGCCGTGTCTTGGTAAGTTCGCAGTGGTGCTATACTCTTTCCATTTCCGAATGATGGATTGAACAGTGCTCCGTGAGATGTTCAAATCTTGGGAAATCTTTGTATAACTTAACGCTGCTTTAAACTTCTCCACAGCTTTATCCCTGACCTCTCTGGTGTGCTCCTTGGCCTTCATGATGTTGTTTAGTGACCAATACACTCTGACCATAGCTCTGAGGCCTCACAGAACAGCTGGAATTATACTGAGAGTAGATTACACACAGGTGGCCTCTATTTAATGGTTAGGGCAAGGTGTGAACATTCTGCAGTCATTAGGAATGTTATAAAGGCAATTTAATGCACTCCGAAAATGCTGTATGAATAGTTGTGCACGCCCACCTGTTCATTTTTCTATTTTAAAAAAAATAACAGAATCATGTATCATTTTGCTTTCACTTCACCGTTGTCTGTTACTTGTGTGTGAACTTTCAGTAAAAAATTAAAAATAAAATATTTATGTTTATGGTTGTAAATATGACAAAATGTGCAAAAGTTCAAGGTGTATTAGTACTTTCGAGAGACACTGTAAATCTAGGCTGAGCTTCCGTCCAGTTGATTGATTGATTGATTTGATTTTTTTAATTGATTGTTCAGGTTCAAAGTTCCAAGTTCAATATACATTACATATACACATGTCTATTAACATTTGCAGCTTTTACAAAATTTTAACATGCATTCATGACATTTCCACATGCTTCCATATATACATATTACTGTACATAAACTCAAAAGAGTGGGAGGAAGTGAACTTATAAGTTCCCACCTCTGTAAGTATCATCATTACATTAACGTGGTTGGAGTCAGTAGCAGGGCAATGCAGAACGCCCTGATGGCAACAATCAGTACAACAATCCCAGCCAATCCCAGCTGCAGTAGGCCGACAAGGCAACGAGACACCAGCAATATTATATATATATATATATATATATATATATATATATATATATATATATATACAGTATATATATAAACTCTTCCTCACCCTCTGCGGGCGGTCTCTTTTTCCTCCAAGCTCGGGTTCTCTACCAGAGGCCTGGGAGCTTGAGGGTTCTGGGCAGTATTTTTGCTTTTTCTAGAACTGCACTTTTCTGGACCGAGATGTCACTTGACTGCACTCACATTGCTATAAGGGCGCCATCTGACAATGATTATGGGTACTTGAACAGAAAGCACGTCCACAGTATTAATTGTCAGTTGATTTGTGATGCTCGCATGAACTTCACAAATGTTGTGATTCCTTTATCTTAACACACAGCAGTATAGGGTCTAAAATGCAGGCAGGTGCAGGCCGCGGTGGCTGGCTGCTGGGTAAGTGTGCACATTTCAAAATGGTTGTATTCCCCAAACAAATTTATTGACAGCTTGTGTTCAACAGGGGACAGTGGGTACCCTCTCCGTCGGTGGTTGTTGACTCCCATCTTAAACCCACAAGGCGGCCCACTATACACGTACATAGCCATGCCCACTCTGTCGTGGAGCGCGCTATCGGTCTCCTTAAATGTAGATGGCGGTGCCTCGACGTTTCCAGTGGTAGGCTTCTATACAAGCCTCGAAAGGTCTGCAGGATCATAATGGCAGGCAGTGTCTTGCACAACGTGGCGGTGCGCCATGGCATCTCCCTTCCCCATGACCAGCCACCACCTCCTCGCCCACCCGACATGAACCCCCCTGTACCTCCGTCCTCCGCGACACGCAGAGTACCAAATGGCTTCAAGAATTCGCCAGGATGTAATGAGACGCTTGTGACAAACAAGGCAAGATTTATTTTTGAACATGTTCTTTTATTAATTGTGTGAGCTCGCTCAACACCCCTCTTATTTGTCTCAATTCTCCAGCTACATCGGTGACGGCTTGAATTGTCTTCCGCTGTAGGTCCACTACTGCGCCGGTGAGCACACGTCCACTCGGTGTCCCCCGAGTAGAGCCACTGCTAGGTAGCGGGGCTTGCAGCACGGGAGCGGTGTCTGGAGGAGGGTCCGGAGCAGAGTATGCTGGCCGAGATGGCCCCATCGCCAGGGTCATTTCCCCCCACTGATGCTGGAAGAATAAATATTTTACTAAACAAGTCACTCTGATTACATTGTTTTGTAAATTAATACACAAATAAATACTTACGTTGGGTCTGGGGGTCAGTGTCCCCTTCTTCCTCTGGCATAATGCCGCTGAGGCCCTTCTTCCCGATTAATGATGCCACTTTAATCTCCATCTCAGTCAGGCTTGGGGTGGGTGATCCTCCGCCGGTCTGTTTCAGACTCTGGCAGTGAGCTGACAAATGTTTTTTCACGTCCAACTTCAGAGGAAAAGGCACAGATTTTAAAAGAGGCCTACACATGTTCCATGGTATTTTTCCGATGTACGTTTAAGAAAATATGGGCCTAGTTTATTGAGCAGGAACATTTCAATCAATCAATCAATCAATCAATCAATCAATCAGTCTTTATTTATAGAGCGCTTTTCATACACAGGTGCATCACAAAGTGCTTGACATTTAAAAAGACATTAAAAACATTCTCACCCTCCCACCCTCCCAATATATACAGTTATCACAATACAATAATAATAATAATAATAATGCATTGGTTTTATATAGTGCTTTTCTGGACACTCAAAGACGCTTTACATTGCACTATTCATTCACTCCATACTTGATGGTGGTAAGCTACTACTGTAGCCACAGCTGCCCTGGGGTAGACTGACAGAAGCGAGGCTACCAGTTTGCGCCATCGGCCCCTCCGACCACCACCAACCACTCACTCACTACATTCGCTAGGCTTCCTGGTGTTACCAAACGGTCTCCCATCCAAGTACTAACCAGGCCCTTCCCTGCTTAGCTTCCAAGATCTGATGGGATTGGGCATAGCAAAGGCGGTATGGCCACAATACACACGTACACCTACACCCCCTACCCTTTACTCCACACTCACACTCACACACACACTCACACTCACACACTCACACTCACACACAGAATCAAGTACATAAGGCTGGGTACAGATGACCAAGGTGAGGAAACCCCATCAGAGGGGCCGTCCTCCCCGGGAGCAGCAGACCAGCCGCGGCCGTCCGGGCACAGACACAGGGGTCCCCATAGGAGGCGCGGAGGGGACACCACACCTTCACCTGGGCTCCCACGGGACAGCACCCACACAGCAACAGCCAGTCACCGCTCCCGAGGCAGATGGCTCCTTCAGAGGAAACACTGGAGATTCTAAAAATATAAGAAGCAGTATAAAAACATTGATTAAAAAGTTTAAAAACAAAGTAAAAATCAGTAAGAAACTAGAAATAAATATCTAAATATCAAGGTTAATAGATAAATAAATAAATGGGACTACAATAAATAAACAGATATCAGCTAAAGCTAAGCTAAAAAGGTGGGTCTTGAGCCTGCTCTTAAAAATCTGAATGTTCTCTGCGGTCCTGAGCTCCTCCAGCAGGTCGTTCCAGAGGCGAGGGCCATAATATTGGAAAGACGCCTCACCATGAGTCTTTCTGTTGACTTTAGGAATAACAAGGAGACGCCTGCCGGAGGAGCGAAGGGGCCGTGACGGTTCATAAGGTAAAAGCAGTTCTGAAAGA
Organism: Neogobius melanostomus; assembly: GCA_007210695.1. NCBI lineage: Eukaryota > Metazoa > Chordata > Actinopteri > Gobiiformes > Gobiidae > Neogobius > Neogobius melanostomus. The sequence continues at coordinate 4,116,106 of VHKM01000004.1, read as the reverse complement.
TAAGAAGGATCAGGACCATTAAGACATTTAAAAAACATTAAAATAACTTTAAAATCGATCTTGAAACACACGGGAGCAGATGCAGCGACACGAGCTGTTGAATTTTGTAAAAGTTGTAAACCTGAGACACTCTTTTTGGGAAGACCAGAAAGCAGGGCATTACAGTAGTCGATACGACTGGTGATAAAAGCATGCATTAGCGTCTCCGTGTTGGCCCGAGAGAGAATGGGGCGGACTCTGGCTATGTTCTTTAGATGGTAAAAACCTATCTTTGTGAGATTCTTAATGTGTGGAATAAAAGTCAGCTCAGAGTCAAAAATCACACCCAGGTTCTTCACCTGTGAGGAAGGATTAAAAGACAATGACTGTAGTTTGGGTAAAAGTTTCTCTCTCTGGGCCTCAGGACCGATGACTAAAACTTCAGTTTTGTCCTGGTTAAGCTGGAGAAAGTTTTCTGCCATCCAGGATTTGATATCTAAAATCCAGTTAAAAAGTGCGTCCATTGGCCTGGTGTCATCAGGAGACTATGACTATGCATAACTATTAAAGTTGACTCCATGTCTCCTGATGACATCACAAAGAGGGAGCATATATACAAGTTAAAAAGCACTGGCCCTAAAATCGAACCCTGGGGCACACCACATGTAATTTTATGGACCTTAGAGGATCAGGTATCCACACTTACCATGAATGTCCTGTCTGTGAGGTAGGATGTAAACCATTTGTGGACAGCACCAGAGAGGCCAATGTGTTTTAAACGAGTTAAAAGAATAGTGTGGTCTACTGTGTCAAAGGTAGTGCTCAGATCCAGTAGAACCAACACTGTGACCTTCTGTGACTCATAATTTAATCTAAAATCATTTAGGCTATGTATGTTTACCTTTGTGTCAGTCCACTTCTTTTTCAGCTCTGCCACCGTGCGCCCTGTGGCGCTTACAGCGTTTACATTATTGGGGTCAGCCCTATGTTCCCCGGTACCTATGTTCCCCCACCGGTATTGATTAAGATTAGGCACCAGCCCACTATCCTTAAGGTTAGTAGCTAAGGCAGGGTCAGGGTTAAGCTGCTTGATATATGTATGACGTTTCACTCTCATGACTTGTGTTTGGTTGAAGTACCAACTCACCCACGGAAAAAAAAAAATTGCACCCGGGGAACATACACTGTAACAAATTTCTCTAGTTTCTACAGTATTTTGTTACAATAAGTAATTGGTTTTATAAATTACATAGTTTAACTGTATTTGTATTAATGCATTATGGGAATTTTTTATTTTACAATAAGTAATAAGGTTTTAAACAGTAACATGTTGTGAAATTTCCAATGACCCTGTGCCGCCTGTAATAAGTGGTAAATTACAGTAAGGTGTTGTTTGTATGAGCACATGGTGTGGCTGCTGAGACCGAGACAAGCAAGAGACTTCAACTTTCATCGTGCTTCATCAACGCTTTATCAGGTAAGAACGTCCTCATTTCTTTTCATAATGAACACAACGGTGAATGAAGTTAGACTGAAGCTGTATTATTGGTCCTGTGTTGGAGAAAGTTGATTGCGGTAGTTTGGCACTTTACCTAACATCATGTAGGCTATAGCTAGCCTATTTCTTTCTTCAAGTATTATTAATATAGGCTTGGGCTATGTTAAATATGGGGACTCTTATGTAGATCGAGCGTGTTCACTTGTTAAATGGGTTGAGAACCACAGTTCAACTGTACGAGGTGCTGCGGCCCTCGCCGCCACTCGAGCCGTATGTCTCCCGGAGAGCGGAGGGTGCACGGCGGAGCGGAGTCCGAGTCCGCGGAGCCAAGCCGCCTCACCGGCTAATCAACGCGGGCAAAAGTTGGTTTGTAAGCACGAGTAGTAGCTAAGCTAACGTTGTTTGCTCGGTAAAGGCACCGCCTTTGACTGAATCCCCATGTCGCTGCGGGTCCAGAGAGAGACGGGGAGGGGAAGCCGAGCGAGTGCACCTGTGCGCCCGCAGCAAAACAGCCCTCCTCCCAGTCTCTCCCAGTCTCTCCAGTGCGTCCCTGCAACATCTCCGCAACTAAAGTGTCAGTATGTTAAAATCGTTAACTTTGTAAACAGGACGAGATGACCAGCCTCTCTCTTCCCTCCGCTTGTCTCACCTCTCTTTTGTTCACTAACCTGACTCTATTTGGCGATATATCTGGACAGTTGTTTGCGTGCCTGTTCATGTGAGCGTGCTTTCTTTGAGACGCACTCTGGAGTTAGGACGCAAGTTTCTTACTTTGGAGGACTGGACAGTCTGTGATCGGCTCCCTATCCGCACAAAGCAGAGTCCATTAGCCTATTTATTAATACTGATTTATCAAATCTGTTGGCCTGAAGGTGCTGCCGAAACGTTCCTCTCCTGATTACAGATTCACCAATTGCTTGACAAGTCTGTCAAGCAATTGATTAATGCTATTATGGCTCTAAGTACTAAGTGAATGTTAATATTTATGTGTCTGTCTTATGTGTCAGATTTGATGCTTTTTAACTGTGTTGATGTGAAACCTATTAACTTCTAACTTATTTTCTTCTTTTCAGGACTTAAATAATCGCCATTCACCTGGCAATCAGGTAAAAATGTGTCTTTCAGTATTATACCCAGAAATGTATATTTCGGACTAAATTTGAGAATTTGTGTTCATTTTATGAAACTCACTAATGTGAATCATCTTTTAACAGGACGGAGAACTAAATGGCCTGTGTATGTAAGTGTTTAGTTCTTAATATGTTATTATGTAACATATTTTTATTACATTTAAGATGTCATGTTTATTTATATCTTACAGGTATCATCAACACCGGCCGATGAAAGAACTCCACTTCCTGACTCTCTGAGACTAATAGTCTTAGGTAACACTATGCTAACATGTTCTATTTGAAATACTCGCTTAATACAAGTCTCACAAGCAATTCAACAACTGAAAATGAATTATTTCTAAGGTGATGTCCTCACTGCCAACGACTGGAGGCTCAGTATTGAGGGTCGTGGTCTCTGCGCCTGGCAATGGCTGGATTCTTTGCTAAGCTTCTACAACTTCAATCTGCTGTACCTGGAACAAGCTGCAAAGGTACGTTTTAAAAAGATGGACAGTTACAGCACGGTGGTGCAGCAGTTAGTGCTGTTGCCTCACAGCAAGAAGGTCCTGTGTTTGATTCCTGGGCCTTTCTGTGTAGAGTTTGCATGTTAAATGGTAACATCTATATAGTGCTTTTCTACCTGCTTTAGGCACTCAAAGCGCTGAACCAGTCACTCTCTAGTTACAAAGCCACCTGCTTTACCATTTGCACCACTGCTGTCCCATGTTCTCCCCGTGTCTGAGTAGGTTTCCTCCAGGTGTTTCCCCTACCACTAAAAACATGTATAATAGAATCCCTTCTGGGGCCAGGATTCCCTTGAGAAAGAGATTCTTAATCTCTGTGGGACTTTCCTGGATAAATAAAGGTCAAATGAATGTTCAAGACAACCTCCTCGGAGCTGTGGTTCACTATTAATGTTCACTATTAATTCATTCTTACCTATTTTCTTTTTCCTGGTGCTTCCGCTCCTTTTATTTATTTATTTTTGTTTACTTGTTGGGGACAGTGCATGCTGAGATGCCCAAATCAGTGTCAGTCATTTGTATGTTGTATTTGCTTTACATCCCCAAACTGTGATTGCCCCACAAAACATAATCCTACTGCCCTCTAGACTAGATACTAAAAAGATGTATGTAAAACTCAAATCACTTTCATTAATTCTTACTAACAAGAATTACATTTTATTTGAAGTTCAACAGTGAGAGGAAATGTTTTCATGCTGTTTGAAACTTATGCTTTGATTGAATCCCACCACAGGAACAAAGACTGTGAGACTGTGAATTACAAACCAGAAAACGGGGAAAGTGAAAGAGAAGAGGAACAACGGCGTTCACCCATCCTGTTTCGTCCCTGATAAAGAAATTAATGGACTTTTGAATGGCAGCAAACGTGAGTCAGGTTAAGCTTGTTCTAGTCGTTAAGTTGTCAGAAATTTTTGTTCAGTTTTTTTCTACTATTGGTTTGGTCATTGTTAAGACCTCATTCCATGTTCGGTTCGATCTTTGTTTTTTTACCTTTCAAACTAGTAATTCCAAATAATTGGTTGGTTTTATAATTTCTTTAATCTTAAAACAAAACGTGTGAAAAAACAAAAGTCTATGAATTATTTATTGTTTCTTGGTTTTAACGGGGGAACAACAAGAAGCATCCAGCTGTAGCCAAGACGGTGCATGTTCACTTCCTCTGTCTTGTTCTCCTGTTTAAATCAATAAACAATAAAAATGCCCCGTTTGATAGATGTCTCTCGATTGACACATTTTGTTTTAAGATAAAAAGACAATAAGACAAACCAATTATTTTGATTTTCACACAAAGAATGAAGCATATGAAGTACACACGGATTGACCTCATTTAGTTTTGTTATTCACCTTATTCCGAAAGTTCCCGTGGGAGCAGCCATGAACTGGCTGAAGATCAACCAAGAATTGGTTGATCTTCACTCGTAATAGATAGATAGATAGATAGATAGATACTGGACTTTTTATAATTCACCCACAGAAACAGTGATATGTTGACTTTTTTGTGCAAATCCACATTGGACATTAGACTGATTTGCTTAAAATGTCCATAATATTTAGCAGCAAACATTTTCCTTCGTTCTCCACTTCGTGAACAGACTTTGCGCTCTACCGAAAGAGTAACTACAAAAGGAAGTGCCAATTTGTGACAAAAAGTGTCAAAAACAAACAAAAGTGGGCGGGCGGAATAAGGTGAATACTGCTGTCATCGTAATACAGCTCAGGCTAATAAGCTATTTTTATTTATTTACTTTTTCACTACAAGGTACTAGCTGTACTATTATAAATGTTGATCTTACTATTTTCCTGGAGAAAAAATGCCTGCTGATCCATAGCCTTTCCTTTTAGGGCTTCTGTTATGTTAAATGTTAAATTTAATGTTAATAAATGTTTTTTGTTGCTGTATGTTGGTCTTGCCTTTGGTATTATTAAAAGACTCACAAGATGTTTGGTTACACTAATAAATTGTAATGTCAAATCACAGTTAGTTACTGGCAAAAAAATTACCGTTTAAATCTTGTAAATTAGGAATACAACACTATATTGTAAATGTTTTTACAGTTATTGCCGGTTTCAGAAAAGCTATAGATAACTGTAAATAAAATACACCAAAAACCTGTAAATCAGATCCAGGAAAACACTGTAAATGATTTTACAGTAACAGACTTTAAATTCTACAATACATTGCTGGCAAAAAAATTACCGTTTACTTACTGTAAATTCTACAGTTAATTCGTTACAGTGTAGGACCCGGGGAACATAGGACCCGGGGAACATAGGTACGCACCCACATTATTGGCAACGAGCTACCACTCTACCTGCTTCCGTTTGTTGGTCACTCCCATGCTGTGGCTCCCAAACAAGGTTTTTCGGGCCTCCACCTCCCCGATGAGCGTATCAATTTCCATTGACGTCAAGTTTGGTTTCTTCCTCATTTGCTTTTCCATGGTCTTCTCTGTCAGTGCGCCAACACGTGGCCCTCATAAATACGCAAATTGTATTAATGAGTTGATTTGCATTGCCAAATATGGGTGAAATGGGCGGGGGAAGGGGAACGGTGCGGAATTTCCTCCGCACATTGGTACAGTCAAGTGGTATTTATGAAGTGGAAATGTTTTTCTCCGTACGTGAAGTTTGGGTTTTGCTCGTACGGACTCTTATAGGCAGATTCTCACGGACAGTTTTGTAAATGAGACCCCAAGATCCTATTGACCTTCTTTAATTTAAGCCTCATCTGTCACTTTACAGCGTGAGCTGGGGAGGGAAAGGAGAGCCTAAAGGAAGTATCCCGAGTTACAGCATGTCCTTTTCACCTCAGTGAATCATTGACTCCTGATACAAGGCGGATTAAAAAACCCTGTCCCAGCTCTCCTCTAACTCCCAGGACAAGCAGGCATCACTGACACATGTCCCTGTGTGAAGGAACAGACACACACATCCACAAATTCCAAACCAGTGTGCTGGATCAAAAAACAATCGCAATGAAAGACAGGAAAAATCTGCACAACAGAGCACCGACATTTAATTTGCCTCACCACAGTGACTTTTGCGGTATAGGCCCTTATTCAGACGGTGAAGGCAGCTCAAACAATATACAATATACTGTGTATGTATGTGTATATACAGTATATATATATATATATATATATATATATGATACTGTATATAGATATATCCCCAGTAAGGTCTACTCCAGGGTGCTGGAGAGGAGGATCTGGCCGATAGTCGAACCTTGGATCCAGGAGGAACAATGCGGTTTTCGTCCCGGTCGTGGCACACTGGACCAGCTCTATACCCTTCATCGGGTGCTCGAGGGTTTGTGGGAATTCGCCCAACTAGTCCACATGTGCTTTCTAGATCTGGAGAAAGCGTTTGACCGTGTCCCTCGTGGTGCCCTGTGGGGGGTGCTCCAGGACTATGGGGTCCGGGCCCTCTATTAAGGGCTGTCCGTTCTTTGTATGATGAGTGATGTGGTCGCTGTATCGGACTGTTGTGGTGAAGAGGGAGTTGAGTCGGGGGGCAAAGCTCTCGATTTACTGATCGATCTACATTCCCACCCTTACCTACTGTATGGCAGTGTTTCCCACACATAGACTATAATGTGGCGCACCGCCACAAAATAAACATCGCCCGCCACATAATGCGTTTCGTATTATTATTATTATTTATTTTTTTTCGTTTTTTTAAACGCTATTTAAAACCGAAAGGATGGGGCGCCAATTAGTGACGTGTCGGTCGTGAACGATCCGGCTCTTTGAACGAGTCCACAGTGAACGATATGAAAGGGTTCGCGGAGGTGAAGTATTTTTTTTATTCCTCTTTGGGGGAGGGGCGTCACTTTAGTTGTGCATGCTTATTTTGTGAAACAAAAGTCACTGCTGGAGTGGGGCGGAGAGAGGAGTGTAGGATTGGCAGAGGGACAGTTTGTGAATGCACGACTGCGGGACGTGAACGCGGCCTGCGGGAAAACGGTTTCAGAGCGCGGCTCTGGGGAAACGGCGTGCCCGAACGCTCCCAGCGCCAGCACTGTCCTGGGCCATAGGAGAGAAAAAGGCGCGCGGGGTCCGTGAGTGACGAGGCGGCTACTTGAGTCCCGTCACTCACATCTTCCACCTGTTCGCTCAGCTCCACTCCTGCTTTGCAGCGACATCACCGCACACGGTCTCCTCCTCAGTCCGCCCGGTCATCTCCACCCCCCACGAGGAGCTCAAAGTGATTGTTTTTTTGTGATAACAAACTCCATAGAGGGAAATATCGATGTTATATTGTGTGAAATAGTGACATTTTTGTTAAAATAAAGTCAATTCAGAGGGTATTACTTTCTTGAAAAAAAAAAGCATCAAAGAGCCATAAGTCCCATCACTAGCGCCAATATATAGAGAGATTTATTTATTTTTTTAATATAGTGGGGGGCTCATACACCCCCGGTCGACCACCACACATTGCCTTCAAACCTGTGGGAAACACTGGATGGTCATGAGATCTGGATAATGACCGAAAGGACAAGATCGCGGATAAAAGAGGCCGAAATGAGTTTTCTTCGCAGGGTGGCTGGGCGCACCCTCCGAGATCGGGTGAGGAGCTCTGTTACCCGGGAGCAGCTCGGAGTAGAGTCGCTGCTCCTTCACGTCGAAAGGAGCCAGCTGAGGTGGCTAGGGCATCTGTTTCGGATGCCTCCTGGCCGCCTCCCTCGGGAGGTGCTCCAGGCATGTCGCATTGGGAGGAGGCCCCATGGAAGGCCCAGGACATGCTGGTGGGACTATATCTCCGAGCTGGCCTGGTGTCGCCTCGGGGTCCCCCCAGAACAGCTGGAGGAGGTGTGTGTGGATCGGGAAATCTGGGCATCCCTGCTGAGACTGCTGCCACCGCGACCCGGCCCCGGATAAAGCGGAAGAAAATGGATGGATGGATGAATGTGTATATATATATATATATTAGGGCCGGGAAATAATCGAATTAATTAGAGGCTTTGTAATTAATTAATCGAAATTAATCGCATATAAATATTTGACCTGAGAACAGTGAGAAGTAAGTTTTTTCATAAGGATTTTTAGTATACCATTGAATAATGACTGAATACATAAGCTTAAGCAACAAAATATTGTTTATTTTTGTTCAACCAAGTCCAACAGACCAGTGCAATATTGCCATTAATTGTGCGTCTGCAGGAAAAAAGGAAATTGAAGTGTGGAAAGCAAAGTGTGATTAATTTCGATTCATATTTTAATCGCACTAAACCTCATGTAATTAATTAATCGCAATCAATCGAAAAAAGTCCCGGCCCTAATATATATATATATATATATATATATAAACCAACCCAGTCTCTTCAGAAAAACGTACCCCAGGTACGCTTTTACAATATGGAATTACGTACCAGTAATATGTATTTTTGCAAAATTACGTTGGTTATTTACGTTTTACAAATTCACTCAAATAACACATAGCACGTTCACGCGGAAGCCTACGGAGCTTGCCGAGTGTTTTCCGAAGTTCTCAGAAATCTCCGACAACGTTTCTCAGCGAAAGGTAAAAACAAAGCTTTAGTAAAAGTATTTTTGCAGTCTTCGTGGGTAGAGTACTCCATTACAAATCCCACAAATGCGCAGCTCCTGCTCTGCTCTTGTTTGAGTGCATCATCCAAAAATCTCCTGCCGGGTCTTTGCGGGCTTGTAGCGGGGAAAGTGCCTCATCTTCCGGCTAGCTTAGCGCCACAGCCCGCTGGAGTCCCATGGAGGCTCGTCCCGCATCTTCCCGCTTCTTCCGTAATAGTCCTTTGGATGAAAGTGATGCCAAGCGTCCACGATGATATAAATGTCCTTAGGTTTGCCTCGCTCAGCCATTTAAGGTTAAAAACAAGCATTTATTGATCATAATTTTGACAGAGGCGCGTAATGACCATAGACTGTAAAAAGAATAGACAACGCCTCCTCACTCCTCCCCGTTTACCAGAACGACCACGTTCCAGGGGGAAATCATGGCGGATTTACAGACTCCTCCTCCCCAGCTCTGACGAAGCATGTTCCTAATAAGGGCAAAAGGGCGGGATCTCACTATAGACTCGGCCCTTGCGTGACGTGTAGCTCGCGCAGCTCCAATGCCAACAGTCCGACCTCCGTTAAGTAGGAGATGAAAAAAAAAATTATTTCGAAAACCAGCCTGGTTTCTATTTTTTGACTAACCCAGCGTTATCTCAGGAGGAATATGTAGCCATATTAAGTGTTGAAAAAATTGAAACCAGGCATTAAAGTTGTTTTTAACGTGTCTAAAGTCCAATGCTTTTCAATGGGGGCCTAGCGGCCAAATGGAGGTACTACAGCAATGGAGGAGCAATGGCGGCCTCCAGTGTTGCGGTCACAAAGCAGAGCAGCCAGCGCCCATTGGTAATGACCAGCTGTTTTGATTGACATCCACGTCAACCAATGACACGCGTTCAAAATTGTGACATCACTAAGAAGGCAGTCAGAACACGTAAACCTGTACTCCTGATTGGCTGTGTCAATCTATTTTTGTATTGTAAAATATTAATATTAGTCTTATTTAATGAATTATTTATTTACTAGTATGTTTTATTAAGTTATTAGTATTATGTTTTCTTTCCTTACAGTCTTTCCATGTAAAAATATATATTATTCAAACAAATAATATTATCTGGATTATAAGACTTAATGCATTTTTATGTGACGAATGTTTCTTAACATGAGTAAAATGAAGGAAAAAACAATGGGATGGATACAGGAATATTTTAGGCTCCACAGTTTTGACGTCTGATGCTTCAGCCTGAAGAGACTCTGCTATGGATGCAGGTGTGAAGTGGGCACATGTCTTCATCGTCTAATATGCATAATATAGTACAAATGCAATTTATAACAGTTCTTGCTTATGTTTGGACATGATCAGTATAAAATATACACAGAACAGACAAGCTATTGATACAATATACTATATGTATTGGGTTAGACTGAGCTAATAAGTGAATGACTTTACCACAACAGGTGAAGGTTATAAGATTTATCCAATGGAATAGAGATGAAAACTCAGGAAAAGGCACTCAAATGATGAATAACAATCTTCCTTAGTTGTAACTAGTTGTAACTTGTAACTAAGTTCCTTAGTTCTGGGTTGCTCTGCTGTTATCACCATAAGTGATCACACTGGCATACCCCAAAAGGTTCATGCACAATGAGAGGTTTGTAATTAAATGTGATGGGTTTGTTTAGGCTACATTATGAAATACACTGTGCAAGAACTGTTATAAATTGCATTTGTACTATATTATGCATATTAGACGATGAAGACATGTGCCCACTTCACACCCGCATCCATAGCAGAGTCTCCTCAGGCTGAAGCATCAGACGTCAAAACTGTGGAGCCTAAAATATTCCTGTATCCATCCCATTGTTTTATCCTTAATTTTACTCATGTTAAGAAACATTCGTCACATAAAAATGCATTAAGTCTTATAATCCAGATAATATTATTTGTTTGAATAATATATATTTTTACATGGACAGACTGTAAGGAAAGAAAACATAATACTAATAACTTAATAAAACATACTAGTAAATAAATAATTCACTAAATAAGACTAATATTAATATTTTACAATACAAAAATAGATTGACACAGCCAATCAGGAGTACAGGTTTACGTGTTCTGACTGCCTTCTTAGTGATGTCACAAATTTGAACGCGTGTCATTGGTTGACGTGGATGTCAATCAAAACAGCTGGTCTTTACGCGCCTCTGTCAAAATTATGATCAATAAATGCTTGTTTTTAACCTTAAATGGCTGAGCGAGGCAAACCTAAGGACATTTATATCATCGTGGACGCTTGGCATCACTTTCACCCAAAGGACTATTACGGAAGAAGCGGGAAGATGCGGGACGAGCCTCCATGGGACTCCAGCGGGCTGTGGCGCTAAGCTAGCCGGAAGATGAGGCACTTTCCCCGCTACAAGCCCGCAAAGACCCGACAGGAGATTTTCGGATGATGCACTCAAACAAGAGCAGAGCAGGAGCTGCGCATTTGTGGGATTTGTAATGGAGTACTCTACCCACGAAGACAGCGAAAGGTAAAAACAAAGCTTTAGTAAAAGTATTTTTGCAGAGAAACGTTGTCGGAGAACTTCGGAAAACACTCGGCAAGCTCCGTAGGCTTCCGCGTGAACGCGCTATGTGTTATTTGAGTGAATTTGTAAAACGTAAATAACCAACGTAATTTTGCAAAAATACATATTACTGGTACGTAATTCCATATTGTAAAAACGTACCTGGGGTACGTTTTTCTGAAGAGACTGGGTTGATATAAACACACCACCTGCTGCCGATGTTTATTTTGGACATTATGTTTGCCTGGATACTCGTTGTGACATTGGGCTATACAAAACCATTGATTGTTTGGCTATTTATCTACAGTACTCCATATTCACACATTTGCTTGCTTGAATTTGTCGAAGTACTTCAGAAACGGATCCCATATCAAACAAAAATCGTCTACCTTCCCTTTTGAGTTATTTCAGCCTTTTTTGTTTGCTACATAATTCAATGTGTTCATACATAGTTTAATGCCTTCAATATGAAAAATTAAGAAAAGCTAATACATGAAGAGTGTTTCCAACCTTTTGACCGGAACTGTATACAAGTGTTTTTGGTCTTCTTAGGGCCTAAGAAGATTTTTCCAGTATTTTATAGCACTTGTCCCTGTGTGTTCACCTGGGAGGACAAGGGAACATGGAGTGCACTGTCCTGCTGTTAAATGCAAGAGCTTTATATGGGAGCTGTGCTTTACAGAATTGTTACACTCTCACATGCCCAGGGGTGACAGTCAATGTGCTGACAGACTGTAGTGCTCGGCCTGGCCTGTAGAGAGGATTACATTAAAAATAAAAGTCCAAAAATAACATAACATAATAACTAAAGCTATGATTCAGCACATGGCCAAGTGCTTGTGTTTAGGACTAAAGTACAACACCCATGTGCTAAACGCAGAGTTTGAGATATATCCGTCCTTCATATGGTTTGTGAATAAGAATAAGAATGTATAGGAGCATTTCACTATTTTATCATTGCAATCCCAGATGGTCATCAGCTTTTCCCAAACAATTTCTCGAACAATTTCTTGATTAAAGGAATAGGGCACCGTTTTTACATACGGAGACATGTTCTTACCTGAGCTTAGACGAGTTGATGCGTAACCGTCTTGTCTTTGTGCGTGCGCTCAGTCACGCAAAAATACCCAAGATGTTGTAAGCCTTTAGCCTCTCCTCCGCTCCTCTATGGGGCCAAACAGGGGTCAAGTTCGAAGCAACCAAGCTCTTCCACGTTTTTCCTATTTTCCCTATCCGCGCAGTAATATCTTCACTCCTATAGAATTCTATGCGCGGACGTCGAATTGCTCCTAAGGTGTTATTACGCCTTACAATATAGTACCCCTTTTTATCTGCTTAGAAAATTGACATGTTTAATATTTGTTTAAGTATACTTGGATCGTGTAACTACCCACTTAACCGTATTTAAATATGGAAAAAGTGGAAGAGCTTGGTCGCTTCTAACTTCACCCCGTTTGGCCCCATAGGAGCGGAGGAGAGGCTAAATGCTAACAATATCTTTGGCCTTTTTGCGTGACTGAGCGTATGCGTAAAGACCAGACAGTTACACATCAATTCATCTAAGCTCAGGTAAGAACATATCTCAGTATGTAAAAACGATGGCCTATTCCTTTAAAGTGAAAAAACGGTAAATGCTGCAAGTAAGTATTGCATTGCAATGCATGACTGTGGACAAGGTGAAAGTTGACTTTTGGAGGTGGTGGAACTAGTCAAGAAGACTCAGTAGGCTGCATTAGGTCAAGTACCTGTACAGGATATAGTTTGCTACGTAGCAGAAGGTGTTTTATGTAACTTTTAATCGCTTTATTTTCAAAAGAAGTTTTAAATAGTTTAACAGAATTTTCTAGGTGTGCACTTGTTTGATTGAGCACAATCTGATTCTGTTTTAATCAGCCTTTTTACACAGTGATAAAAATCGGAACACTGTCAACATCATGATTACTTTCCTCTTAATACAAAAAACAAACATTGTTTATTACAGCAACACTAATTTTTTATAGCTGTTAGACTACTTTTATTCATTATTTCTGTGGTGTAATCTTCGTGACATGCAGGTATACGCCGTATAACTACTAGAAAGCCTGCAGGATTACTGTATGCCCACTACATATTAAGCCATGATACTGTATACATGTATCTATCATTTGCACAGTGTTATTTTGTGTGTGTTTTGTGTCCATTTAGAGATCAGAACTACTCGCATTTCCTCTCCTGAACCCAAGAGAATCTCTGATCTCTCAATATCTCTCCCCTCTTTCTCCGTCTCTCACCCAACATCGGCAACAGAGGTGCAGGTTATACAGGGCAGATCAGGAGCAAAGATCATGTACCAGTGCACAATATCTCACTGTTTTAAATATTATTGTAACAACAACTGAAGGCAGCTTTGCTTAATTTTGTTAACACTTATGAGTCCACATGGCTGATTTGCATAAACCTGGACAGTCTTGCTAATGAACTCAAGTTTAGTTCTCTCCCCTCCCTCTCTCTCTATGCCCTGCATGAGGTGCAGAGCCAATCATGTCGGTCTGTGTTTTCTCTCTGCACAGTGCAGTGACTCATAGCCTGAACCTGAGCATTGCAGGGGTGAGCTGAAAAAATAGTGCTCAGATTCTGTTTATTTGCCATTTGCAGTATAAAAACTACATTGTAAAAAAGGTGCAAGTAGCTCAAGTGCACTGTCAAACATTCACTCATAAAACATAAAAGACAATCTTAAAAACAAACAAAGCCACATAGTTAAATAAGTAAAAAAAAAATAAAAAAAAGTACAATAGAATTTTGGTAATAAAATTGTGAAACGCAATTAAAAGGTAAACAGTATAATAAAGCCTCATCAAAGTGCATTGTTCAAAGACATCACGGCGACATTTTCCACATTTGATGGCCCGATAGCGCCTCCCAGAAGAGAGAAGTTAACGCCCACTACTACACCTTTTACTGTTATTATTTACTGATGTTTTAATGTACTGTCAAAATGTAAGTCTGAATTTTCTTATACTTAATTTAATGTAAATTCTCATAACTTTAAACAAAATGTTAACATGCAAGTTATTTGTTAATAAAATTGTATAATTGGTATGAATGTTTTCCAAAGTTAATATATATATTATATTGCAATTCATAACCAACAAGTAATAGAAAGTGGAATGGGTTCTGTTACGCGGATGTGAGCCAGTTTCAATTGCACTCTTAGTGCTACATCAGAAGCGGCCCATGTTTCTGACCATGCATTCTGCAAACTGCATTTCTTTATAACACCCTGGTCATTTTCAGGAAAACTAAACTTACCCCAAATGAGGACTTCATTCTATTTTGGTGGATATAACTCTTGACTGTTTCTCTTCTCAGTCATCATTATCGTTCCGCAACATTTTACACATTGTGGTAATCTTACAGAACAAATAGGCAAACTGTAAGATCAAGTCATCAATCCCCTCCTCACGCCGAGTCACAGGTCTTAAGTTCCGTCAAAATGTACGAGTCCAAACCATATCCTCAGACATTAGGTCAGACTCTGAGTCAAGTCACCGATCCCTGAAATGACCCAAAAAAATGTCAATGTCAAGGTCGGGAATCGAGTTCTAAGTCTCTGGTGCCCGCTGCCCTAACCTGACTAAACCCTGTATATTTGCATTCAGTGCTTAGCCTTCTTTCAGAGATAAGTTAGTATATTTAATTAGCATTTTAAATGAGTTGTTTTAGTCGCTTGTCACGGTACATGTAATGGAGTCTACTGTGCTTCACTGGGGAAATCAGTCAGCTCAGGCCGGGGTGGACTGGTCACAGGCAGGAGCTTCCCCCATGGGCACGTGTGCATTCAATAGACCAGAACATTCCCAAGTGTATTATAGCCCCTCTTTGTAGTGCAACCGAAAAATACCTGTAAGTAACAAGAAATATCTATCTTCATGTCTGTAAAACTAGGTGCTGCTTCTTTCAGTGATTTCTGCTTTTCTTTTGAACCATCGAATCTGGCTGTACATTTAAATTTAATTTTACTTCAGTCATTTTCTCTGTGCTTACCTAATACAGTTATTCCCAAAAGTGACCTTCAAATTGGAGAAGCCAAATTATAGAATTGTTTCTTTTAGATTTTAAGAGATTTGTTGAGTCAGAGGGTTTAAAATGTTAACTCAAGTGATTTAACTTTCTTTCTCAATATTTTATTAGGATGGTGTTTTGAATACTGAATACGAATAATAGCCTGGATTCCATCTTCAGCTCATATCACCCCAGTCCTTCACCAACTTCAAAGGCTGCCCATTCAGGAAAGAATCCAGTTTAAAGTCTTTCTGCTCACTTACAAAGCCTTCAATAACCTTGCTCCATCATATCTCTGTGACCCTCTCTTAGACCCTACCGCCGTCTCGAACACTCCGTTCCTCCTCTCAGGACCTTCTCCACACTCCGTCTGCTCATCTTTCCACCATGGGCCACAGAGCCTTCAGCTACTCTGCACCGCGACTCTGGGCTCCCCCAGCACATATGAAGTACAGAGACCATAACTCAGTTCGAAACCCTTCTTAAAACTTACCTGTTCAGATAGACCTATGGCCCTTTGTGAGTCTACACCCTACACTGTATTTTAGGCATTTATCTTTTATAAGCATTGTGATTTTGTGATTTTAATGTTGTAATTCATTTGTATTTTGTTGTGGTGACCTTGAAAGGCGCCTCAAATGAAATGTATTATCATTATTATTAATAATAATTACTGTATACCTGAAATTGAGAGTTCATGTCAAAAGCGACTAGTGTCACTAGTGTCAAACACACTAGTGACACTGGTCTATACTATACACTGAAGAAGCGATAGTGTAAATGTCTGAACAAGGCCGACTGCTGCAACACACCTGCATAAGAGCGCTGTGGGGAACGAGCTGGGTTAGGGTCACGCTATCATTCTCAGCTTTAGATCATTCTGATGTACTGTTTTTCTGGTGACCCATCTTTTGTTTTTATAGTGATCCTTTGCAACCCACCTTCCTCTCCTTTGAGTTAAGCCTATGTACAACTAATCTACAATATAAACCTCAATCGTGGGGTGGGCGGGGCTCGCCGCCATTTTTATTTCCCAGAACTCTTCTGGCGGCCCCCACATGACCGTCCCACGAGCCACGGGCATTGGCCACGGGTCAATATAGACCACAATGCATTGCATACTGCCGTCGGAGGAAAACACAGCATCACAACAACACGTGTGAATGAGATCTGACTGCCGTGCGTGTGTGTGCGCATCCAAACGGGGCGATGTGTGTCATCACTTACTGCTAAACTGAAGGCTGTAGACACTCCACACCTGTGCAGTTACATCCTCCAAAAACACATTTAATCTGCGTGTCTTTGTTTAGGCTTCTCCTGCAGATGACCATGGCTGTGCTGGGGTTAATTATAGATTCAGTGCACTGCGTAATGTCAGAGGCGCAGACAAATGCGTAAGATCCAATCCTGGTCATATTCCGTCAAAGAACAGCCCAAACACAAGCCTCAAATCAAACACGCTGCCCCGAGTGCTTTAGCCTCCGTGTGAGGAAAGCGAAAATGAAACTACAACTTAACGAGTACATGGCCTGCACTGCGCTGCTTGTTTGTTTGTTTTTCTTCTTTTTTTTTAAGTTAAGTGCGCTACAATTTGTTTTCATTTTGCTTTGTATTGTGAGCCCAGAGGTACATTTTATTATAACGCAGCTTTGAAAGCATTGCTTTTATTCTAAGATTATAAATACTGTCTAATGACGAACATTTAAGCTAGCTCATTCTGCTGGTGCTCTGGACAATGGGCTCACTCCTTTCTGCAGCCGCAGCGAGTAGGCAACTTTGCACTTGACTATATACAGTAGTCATGATGACAGTGGTTCCAAACCTGCGGGGCACCTGGGATTGCAGAAGCTCAGAGCTTTGTCTGGTCAAAGGGTCAGGTCATGAGTCAAAATCTTCAAATATGACTGAGAAAGCAGTACGGGTGCATAAAACTCTCCAATTGCAGTTTTTGTGTTTGTTGTCGACTACAGCATATGCAGGGGGGGCTTCAGGTAAAAAGGTTGGGAACCACTGGTCTACTTAGTGCGGGTCTATAGCTATAGAGACTGACGGATTATAGGGACTTGAGTGGACATTTTTTTGTAATAACTCATAATCTCAGAACATCAAATGTGGAGACTAGCGGAGGCCCGGCCATAGGTCGGGTCACAGCTAGTTATAGTATATGTATGTTAAGTGCCTGAGCAATGCTTTTTTTCTAGACAATTTGGATAAAGAAAAGACCTCACTTGTTGCATAAAGGAACAAGACAAGATAGCAAGAGAATAGTATGCATAGCTAGCAGAAAAGTTTCATGTCGTCACAGATCCATGAGACAAATGGAGAAACCTGTTCATCAGTGTTCATCTTCAGTTATACTCCTAGTATTGATCATTCAAATAATAAACGACTCAAGAAGCAGTAAAAAAGTATTGTAATAAAACTGCAGACATAGGCAAACTATGGCCCGTGGGCCGGATCCGGTCCTCCAAGCGATTTTGTCCGGCCCTCAACTCTCTTTCCATCATTCATACTGTATCATTTGTGCCCCGTCATGGAATCCAGGGACACAAGTCGGCTGACTCAGTTTCCCACAAATCGAGAAAGAAGAGCATCTTTTGAAAATTGGTGATTTTTGTTTTTTTGCAGAATCTTTTAGTTGAGATCACGAAGAAGCCTCACCATGTTTTAGATAACAGTATTGGTATATTTAAAGCGTGAATTCACAGGTTGAAAAAGTCGGAGAAATGGTGCACGCCGTGGGGGCGTGTCATTGTGTGTGTGTGGCTTCATTATTATGCAATGCTTCCCCATGTGTCTGACTGAGGAGGCCGCTCCTGCTCCCACTCTGAATAGCCGGATACTACTGCAGAGGTTTGTTTTTCTGCATGAAACCAGAGGAATTTTCCAGGGTAACTTTTCCATGCCACTGATGATGCCCTGGCTGTAAGCATGCACAGCACCCTGCTGACCATTACGTTTCCCGAGCCAACTCCTTGCCTTCAGAGAGTGTTTTAAGACAGAAGGATGCAGCACGGATTTGCATAACTTTACATTGAAAATAACTGAGTGAGGAAACTGGATTTCATTACAGTAGTGAACGAGTTTGCTGAGCAGAAGACACGCAAAGGTTACTTCAGATGGGTGAGTGAACTTTTTGTTTTTTTTGTTTTTGTGGCCGCTGTGCCATCATGTTTGCTTTTTGATGAGGCCATTGTTGTGCTGTAAGCTAACGTGGTGTGTTCAGTGAGTTGGATTTGTTTGCGTTTTGTTTTTGGTTGTAAGCTGTGTGCGCAGGTTAAGGATAATATAACGTAGTCATTGTCCATGGCACTAATGATCATGTGTGCGTTCTTCTTTCACTCTGGTCAAATGTGTGTACAGGGATAATGTTGCTAGTTGTCATTGTGTTGCTAGTTGCTGTAGAGGTAGGCTCTATGGGAAGTGGATTTATGCAAGAGATATTTATTTATATATTACCTTTTTGCAAACCTATTTTTTTCCCAACAAAACTGAAGTCAATTCAGTATGAATGAAAAGGAGCAGAGAGAAAAGAGATCCTATCTGCCCCTTTACTTATCACTTTACTAAATCACTTTACATCATTTCTTTAATTTTGTCTTTTTACAGTATTTACAATTACCATCAAGCGAGTTCCAAATATAATTTAGTGCATTTTGCAATGGGAAAAAGTTGAGCACAAAGTTGAACACAAATGCAGCCTACACGAGAATTAATGAATATATAAATATGGCCTATTACTCCTCTCCCAAAAATGTACATCAATCTAATCATCTTGGTGGTTCAAGTGATGTAATTTTCTACAACATACTTTGTGTTGTCATGGTACGTATAGATTCGAAGCTAAACGGTGACAATAATATCATCACATTAGCATTGCATCTTATAGATTAGCTGCAGTTGTGCGATACACCTCATTAAGAATCAATGGGGCAGATGACAGAGCCACCTCCGAGTGCTTTTACATGGACTGGCGCGCTGCAGCCATCATTACCGCGCCGTGATGAATGAACACATGTGGCGCACGAACCCGGGGCTGGGTGAGGAGAGGGGAGGAGGGTCTGGCACGGAAGCGTTTTGGCGCAAGGGTGCACCTAGCATTGCCTAATGAGTCAGCGCTGTTGATGTGTGAAGGAAAAAGAAAATGGGCCGTTTAGCAGAGAAAGGAACAGCCAACCTGCAATGTTCTGTCCATGGACTGGGATCTAAGTGAGAAAATCAATTTGTCACGACACTTTTCCGATAAAAGTAATTCCCTCTTTTATTCTTCTCGGCAATAATCTGATATGCAGAGGAGGCTTTGCACGGCGGAGAGGGTCGTTTCTGGAATTATCTCCCACACAGTTCAGGCTAATACGCCATTTGTTTTTGTTTTGGACACATCCTTTCTCACGCCAAGGCTCACCACATTAGTTTAAACACCTGCAGTGAATGAATAATGTGTTTGCAACTTTAGGGTCAGGGACGATAGGAGAATGGAAAATATGTTTGTATGAAACTAAACTAAACTCAAATAACTCAGGTGGTCAATTTCCATGCACAAAGTGTTACAAACTAGTCAAGTGAAATTGTTTATGAATAATAATTG
This sequence comes from Neogobius melanostomus, assembly GCA_007210695.1. Classification (NCBI taxonomy): domain Eukaryota; kingdom Metazoa; phylum Chordata; class Actinopteri; order Gobiiformes; family Gobiidae; genus Neogobius; species Neogobius melanostomus. The sequence continues at coordinate 4,096,256 of VHKM01000004.1, read as the reverse complement.
AAACACCTAGAAAACAAATCATGAAAAAGTTAGAGATTTAATCCCTTGCTTGGTAATTATGCCTTCCAAAAGAAACTGGCTAACTGCTCGAGCAATCAAGCACACTACCTCTCAGTAAAACACAGAGCTACCGTGTTTACTCTGCGACTAGAGAAGAACAATAATGAGGTTAACCGTGTAAGCTAAACTTTCTACTATAGAGGTTTAACTTGGCCTTGTAAACTTAAAATTGTAAAATGGTCACATTCATTTAATGCTCTCCTACCTCTTACATTGTGGCAGTGGTGCAACCTGTTTCCAGTGCATGTTGGTCTCTGCCAGGGCTGCCCTTTGTCACCTGTTCATTACTATCATGAAGAGAATTTCTAATCGCAGCCAGGGGGCAGAAGGGTCGGGTTTGGGGACCACAGGATCTCATCTCTGCTATTTGACATTGTTGGCTTCATCAAATCAGGACCTGTAGCATGCACTGGGACAAAGCTCTTGATTTAGTCGTCAATCTGACTCTCACCTTGGTCATGGTGATCTCACCATTTGGGTCACGACTGAAAGGACAAGATCACAGATACAAGCCATTGAAATCCTCGGCATTAGGGAGGAATTGGTTGGCTTTTTTTTAATGCTTTCGCGGGTGAAAAAACATCTGCAGGTTTTGAGATGCTTGTCTGTGCGATGGATTTTTTCCCCCTCAACATCTGCACCTCTGATATAACTTTTGGTGTGTGTTGCTTCTCCTTTCTCACTTTGAGATGCTAATTTGAATGTAAAACCTGTATTTTGTTTTACAAAACCTCAAATCGAAGACCATCCCAGCGGCTTTTTCTCTGTCCCTTGTTCACAGCGCAGTGACTCTGTAAACTAGTAAAATACAGCCATGTACTGTATGTCCACATGTTTTTTTCAGATATGTTTGGCTTTAAGGTAGGGTGTGGTATTTTCACTTGGAGCTCAAAGGAGAGCCACTGCTCACTCACATTAAGAAGAGTCAGCCGATATGACTCGGGCATCTGTTCCAGATTCCTCCCAGTCGATTCCACAGGAGGTGTTCCACATTCGTTTGTTAAAAGCCCGGGGAATACCTAGACATGCTGGAGGGACTATGTCTCTTAGCAAGCATGGGAACTCCTTGTGATCCCCCAAGGGAGAGCTGGAGGATGGAGCATTGGAAAGTCTCAGCATTTCTGCTCAGACAGCTGCCCAACTTCGAAGCGGAAGAAAATAGATGCAGTCATGGAGAACATGAACATTCATGAGTATTTCAACTTCAGTTGAAATGGTCATTCCAATGGGAGTCAGAGGGTTTTGCAGTTCACAATCTTTTGTGAACTTCTGATTCATGCTTCTGCACTGCTCAAACAGTATCCCTCTTATTTTGCGACTCCGGCACTAGTTTGTGTTTCTTGGAAAGGTGAGGGGTATGGTTGGAGTGTAGCCAACGTTAGCCTGCAGTTTTTTGAAGGCATTGCATCAAGCAAGGCAACATGGGAATACAACAGGGCCAGGCAATCTATAGTAGTTACTTGTGCTTTAAGGGAATGAGTCAAATATCTCTATGGATGTACTGACTGTTGCTGTATATCTAAAATAAAACAAACTGTAGATCAGCTGCAATAGTCCATAGTGCCATGGTTATGGATGAACCTCGTGACACTGGTGTCTTCCCGCAGCACTCTGGGGAGGAGAGAATTTATTATCAGGCGAGAGATCCAGCAGTGATGGCCGGCCTGACAAAGTTTTCCCCAGATTCAATCAATCAGGAGCATTGCGGTGAAGAGCACCTCCACAAGGGGCCTCGTGGGCCCTGCTGCAGATTAGTCACAGCATTGCAGCAGCACCAAGATGGAACGATGAACTTAGGAGCTACTGATGAGTAGCCAGCGGAGAGCACAGAGAAAACAATGAAAATAGCAGTCTATTTAGGAATACATACTGTGGAACTGTTTTATATTGAACAAATGCAAAAATGTTAAGATGCCCTCTCTGTTCATTGTAGCCCAAATGAAATGTCTGTGGGTTGTTTCGTAGATTTTATGCTTCCAATCACTGTGTTCCCTCTGAAACCATAAACCATGGAAGTGGCGCGTTCAGTCCCAGTATGCAATAATGTTCTACACCTTGTTTGAAAAATGACAATGGGAAAAGCAGAGACCTATTGCTAGCCTTGCATGGACTGACCCCCCCACTGGCACTGACTAAGCTCTCTTTTTTCTTTATGTCCTGCATGGGAAAAACCCGCGCTCTTTCTCTGTTCACTGGCTAGCCTTGGTGTATGTCAAGTGATAGGTGGCTTTAAAAATAGACAGTACAGCGACTTGTCCAGAGAAGACCCTTGTAGTTAATCCCAATTAACCCCTTGAGCGAGCGCAGTACAGGGTTCAGACGCGGGGCCACTTAAGTTTGAGAATGACCTTACTTTGTACTTACAGCAGTCTAATGTGCCTGCCCTGGCTTGGCTGCTCTCCAAGCTCACGGTCTCATTCACTGGCCCCTGGGGAGTGTAAATAGCTGTGGGGCGCCATGACCAGGACATCAGTAACTTTTGATAACTTTGAGCGGGTGACACGTCAAGGATAATGGAGGTCATTAAATTGCATCAAAATGTAATTAGAAATGTCAGAAAACTCATCAGTGTCTGAGAAGAGAGATTCAGGGCGTCTTCTTTGCTGATGGAGTTTGCTGTTGCAAGTTGTGAGTATATCATATATAAGTAGTCCGGGTACTCATCACAACAAATTTGCGGATTATATGTTTTGCCCCGCCAGATTCTTAAATGTTACTTTTACCGGTGTGTTGTATTCTCTGTTGAAAGTTTATTGGGTCCAGTGGAGGAGGAAGGTAATAAATATAGCCTGGCCTTAGCCATCCGTAAACTCCGGTCAATTATAATTTCCCTACATGGACGTCTGGGCCTGATCTCAGTGGCTGCGTTTCATTGGTTGAATTTCAACCTACCATTCAGCGAGCGGGGGAGGCGGGTGTTGTAGGTGACGTCAAGTATTTGCGCCGCATTTGCTGGTTGTAGTTTGGCAATGGCGGTGGATAGGAAAGAAGAGTTATGGTAGCTGCTTCACTCCCTCGGGCGCATTACATAGTACGTCACGACCAAACGCTAGCGAAAATCAGATCCAATCAAAGGAGTTCACCCCTCCCACCTCATAACGGAGCTCAATTGTGAAGATCCAGACCCTTGTACGAAACGAAATGAGTACGAGGGTATGGTAAACCAGGCTAGAATAAATATGACACTGCCCATGATATATTTGAATTGACTGAGTAACCTGCTGCGGTATATCAGTTCCTTTCATATTGGAAACTGTATGTAACTGATCCATCATGAATAAAATGTTTCTATTTTTTTAGTAAAAGTCCCCAGACATAATATGTGTTTTTCTTTGTTAAGAAATAAGAGCCTTCTACCAGTTCTGTATCCATAAGCGTAACTACATAGTTACTCTAAAGTGTTTTTATGCTCCTGAATTACTATATACTATTACACATTGGGGAGCATTATCCTTTGTGAGTAGCCGACTTTGACCTCAGTACATTTTCAGAATAATCACTGACGTAAGAAAATTTACCTCTGAATAAATGTCAGAATGAAGTCAGTACCTGCCCTACACTTTCTACATAAAGGATTTAAAAATTGTGTTTCACATAATCTGTGAGAAATCGTGATTGTATTGCCTTTATGGGTGGATTCCTCCTCTAATTTTAGCACAAAATGTAGCTCTCAAGTGCCACCTGATCTGAATGCTATATATGTTAGTGCGGATATATCAAAAACATGTATCTTTTTCATCCCTGTGTAGATTTATTAATCATTAATTTGTTTATGAATTGATAGATTAGCCTTACGATTTTATATGGGGCACCAGTTCGAAAAGCGAATAATATAAAAGTAAGAATAAGGGGCTAAACTACAAATTTATCTGAAGGATGTGACTTCTTGAACCATTAACATTGACCCTTAGTCTGAAATAATAAACACAGACATTACCAAAGCAACTGTGCTTAATGGAGGTTCAAATCAATTAACAGATGCCACTGAAAATTGAAATGCAAAACATGACAGTAGATTACAGAACGTCTTTCTGATTTGAACTGGCTAGACCTAAAGTGCTATGTTTAAAGAATGGATAATCAGATAAAATGTTGGTGAAGTTAAGTGGTTTGCGTTTAAGTGATGCAAGTCTTGATGAGCCAGGTCTGAGAGGTGCACTCACAACCATGAGAGAGAGGTTTTCCAGGCCAAGATGTGGTTTGGCGTCCAAGCGACGGCCGCTTGGTCGTGGTCTCTCGGGTGGTGATCTCGAGCTGATGTAGATAAGAGCAAAAAATGTTGTCAATCACGTCAAATTTGATGGGCAAAACGTCAGGATCTTTGGTTCTTCTCTGAAACAAAGAGAGGTCAGAAGTCAGTGGGGTGGGTAGGAGCCCTGCTGACCCCGTGTTCCAGCCTCTGCGTCTCTTTCTCATCTCTGTCTCGACCCGAACTGAGTTTGCACGGTGGTATTTCACATTATGTACAGGCATCTTGTGGACCGTGGAGAAGAAACATCATTAGCACAGATCACATAGTTGAGTTTGTTATCTCTGTCTGTGAATGAAAGAACTGGCTTTAACATTCAAATATGATATTTGATTTCAGTCTTAGGTCCAATTCGAAGGTCATTAATGTTTGTGATGACTCTGACAATTTCCTGTAGAGTCCATACAGTCGTCCTTGTCCTTAACTGTGTGTTCGCTACTTTACTATAAACCAGGAGTCTCAGACATGCGGCCCGGGGCCAAATGCGGCCTGCGAGATAATTTTTTGCGGCCCGCGAGATGATTTCTTATTTATATTACATGCGGCCCGCCGGTAAATTGCATTAAACACGTTAGAACTACATTTCCCATGAGGCACCGCGCGGTAGCGCCAATGCCGCTGCAGACGCGAGTATCAGACGGGGGAAGAGAGATGCGGCGCTTTTGCAGATGATTTATCAACTTTTTTCAACAAAGAAACGGACTAAAAGCAGCGGACAGAGAGAGGAGCTTCTGAAACAGGTGGAGACTGTCAGAACGCGAGGGAGAAACTTTAGTTGTTCAGCTAAACATGTGCAGGAAAAGTTACAGCACTGCAGCATGACAATAAGCACCTTTACCATCTTTACCTTTATGACTTTGCAAAGTGAACACATCGTAATTAGTGTTTAAAAGCGTCACAACAGTAGCCTGGCCTTAGCCATCCGTAAACTCCGGTCAATTATAATTTCCCTACATGTACGAAACGAAATGAGTACGAGGGTTTGGTAAAAACCAGGCTATCACAACAGTAAAGTGAGGAGCCTTTTCTCTCCATCTCTCTCTCAGAGCAACATTGTGCTCACACAAGAAGCACATCATATCAATTAATTTAATCTTAAGGACACGTGAGAACACATGATCCATAGTTACATTAAAAACAGAGAATATGGAAATGTATAAAAATACTGCAAATAATTACTCGCAACATTGATAGTAAAAATATAAGCCCCATCCATTATCTAACTGTAGGTCAGAAAAAGGCCTGAGGCCACTGACTCCACATTATTCACATGAGGTGAAGCTTATTGCTAGTGCTCATTATCAGCTCCAGTCCCTGGTTGGGCCTTTCTACACTAAATTAAAATGACATTTGAATTACATTTTGCATTTCATTCTAAATAGGCAAACAGACAGAAACTGGACCTGACTCCTGAAAGATCATTCACTGATGCCCTGAACCAATTTACCTGAACCAAAATGAGATTAATTACAAAAACACTAATTGTCTAAGTCTGTAATTTCTAATTTAGAAGCTCAGCAAATGTTTAGGCGATTGGAAACCTCTGGAAGCTTAAAAATGTGCAGATAGTTAATGTACAGTCTATTTTAAGGTATATTACAGCAAACAATAAAAAGTTGCTAAATCATAACTGACTTAATAAAAAAAGTATTTGTCTGTTGCGGCCCCGACCAACACTGGGTTTGCATTTGTGGCCCCCAGTCCAAATGAGTTCGAGACCCCTGCTATAAACAGTCACTGTTTCCTTACAGAGAATAGTGGCACAGGACGTGAGGAATTTACGTCCAAATGGAGTAGGGGTTTTCTTCTCTGTCCTTTAGTATTTCATAACCATAGGCCAAAACTACACACGTTACACCTGTAATGTCACTTTGTCTGCTTTCAGCATTAATGAGACTACTGTATAAATCAAGATCTAGACGCCCCTAATTCCTGTGGGAGCGCTGCAACACCCAAAGGACTTCACGTATGGGACTCAAGGAACAGCTATAGTATTCATTGCATAAGAATAGCGATGAAAAGGAGCCCAGATAAAATAATGTCCTGGGGGAAAACAGGAGATTAGAGGAGAAAAAAGTTGCTTTGATGCTAAACACTGACAGTGTCTGCCAAAGTCATCAGAGTCAATTTAAACAACACACAAAATAATAAAAACAATGGCAAAGGCCTCATGTCATGGAAAACATGTGTGGGTGGTTGCTCGTCATTTAGATATGAACTCAACAATATATTGTGTGAATTACTTTGACAGCCCTTCACCCATCCAAACTAAATTAGCTGTTAACATAATTAAAACCTATGCACAGAAGTACTTTGCAAATACAACTCTTGAGAGTTGTGCTTGTTACCTATGGCTGCAAACAAAATTAAAGCACCTTCCATTGAAACAGAGATGAGTTATGTGCACAATAGCGTGTTACTATAAATTTAAATTCATGTATGTTGAAAATCTCTTTATCAATTGATCTCAGTTCAGTTTATGATTTGGCGCTAATGTTAATGCTCTCAAATGTTCTGTTCTCATTAATGGATTGCATTAACCTATTTAAGATAGGCACAGAGAGGGTTAAAACAAAAAGCTCTCTGGTGTAGTTCGCTTCACTGAGACTGGTTCAACTCCACCAATGTCTCTAAACATTTTACACAGACACAACTGCCCTGTTAAATCCAAGAAAACACTTTTTAGTGAGCACTTATTTGATGAGAGCAACAGAATGTAAAACAAGAAAAAATCGTATCAATGATTTAAAAGTTGCTGCCAAGTATGGAGATTTTATTCCATATGCACAAACTAAGCTTTGGACACTGCTACACATTTCTTCACTTTCTGTTACACATTTAGTAACATTATTATATAACTGTATTTAGCAAAGAGTATCATACCATAGTGCATGAAGCTCTTTCCAAAGAGAACTGACAGTGCCTCGATAGTGACTCAGTAGTACTTCAGTAGTCAAAACCTTTGTCACGAATCCAAAGCTCAGAAGATCAAATCCCAGCTCCGACTGAAGCATACTAGCTTTTAATATCTGAGTGTAAAGTGTGTAGCTTACATTTTTTAAACATCTAAATTAATAAATTAGCATGTATTAGAGCTATTTGTTTATTCATTCGTTATCCGTAAGAATTTTAGAAGCCACGATTTACTGCGGAAATTTTTCACGCTGACGTATGAGCCGCTGCACACCATAAACAGAGCGTAAACTCACCAGTAGTTGAGCAAGGCAGAAGGACTCTCTCCTAGGGCTGGGCGATAAAACGATAACGATATGTATCTCGATAGACACTTTATCAATATCAATAGAAAATGCATTCGATAGAACGTTTCGATATGTTTTTTTTCCCCTCATTGGAAGAAACCAGCGTAACTTTTGCTCTGCTTTGGTTTTGAAGCAAGGTTGGTTGCATGAACAAAGGCACTCGTCATCTGGTGCCTAGCAACGTATGGAGTGACATGCTAACAGCCAATCATGTAACAGTATCAAGTTTGGTTGTGCCATCTCGTTGTCTCGTGTTCGTGTTTGTTTCCAGAAAGCGTGGTGTAAGAAATGAAAGATGTGTGCCGCAACGAGCGAGGAAATTGTGGAAAAAAATGGAAAGGTCAGCTCGCCAGTATGGGAGTTTTTTGGATTTTATAAATCAGACCGTAGTCAGACCAATGTTGTCTGTAAATTATGCAAGACCGTCGTCCCGACCAAGACTGGTAATACAACTAATTTGTTTTACCACCTTAGCCGCTCTCATCCTTTGGAGCACAGCCGTATCAAACAACGGCCAACACCACAAAAGCAACAGCAGACCACCATGCACAGGTACTCGGCATCAGTGCCTTATGACAAAGCATCCAAACGCTACAACGACATAACCCAGGCAGTGGCATATCACATAGCTAAGGATATGCTTCCTCTCAGTACCGTCTGTCTGCACTGTAAACCCTAACATGCCGATTGGACTTAAAATTTTTGATGTAATCTGTTTCAACAAAACTTTTAAGTTGATGAACTAAAAACTTTAAAGTTGAACTTGGCTTAAAACTATCAGGAGTTTTTAAGCTAAGTTGAACTTTAAAGTTTTCAGTTTATGTTGGCAAGCGTTTTTTAAGTTTTTATGAACTGAAAAATCTCAAGTTCAACTTAACTTAAAAAATCTTTACCAACATAAACTGAAAACTTTAAAGTTCAACTTAGCTTAAAAACTCCTGATAGTTTTAAGCCAAGTTCAACTTTAAAGTTTTCAGTTCATCAACTTTAAAGTTTTGTTGAAACAGATTACATCAAAACTTGTAAGTCCAATCGGCTTCTTTTAACCAATATTTCAAACATTACAAGCAAACCCAAAAAACAATTACAAAATGGCAAATTACAGTTTGTTTTTTTATTTCATAAAATAATAGTTTACATACCTTATGTTGTAACATGTAGGCTGAGTTATTCACAACAGAATTCAGAATGTAGTAAAGATGCACAATATTTGTGTGTTAGTCCTTATTGATTCAAGCAGATTCACTGGACATTCCTTCCTGGCTCAACTGGCACCAACATCTGAAAAATATGGAGAAAGTCTGTCAGTACAAAGCAAGAAATCAAACCAAGTTCAATGTCATGTGACTGTGTTTAAACTTACTGTTTGTCTTCTAGAGCACACTCTTTCTCCTCTTCACATTCTGCGATATACCACTTAGCTTGTACAAGTCTGTAAGAATAATAATAGGACAAACATCAAATGTCAGAAATTATTAGCTTTACCACGTATAGTCCAATATTGCTCAAACACTTTCTAAGCCATTCTGTAAAATGATATGAGCAAACAGATGAACAATGAACACAAAGCTCTAGACTTTTACATTAACAGAGTAAAAGCGACGTTTTTTAATGGTAGCATTATGTGCACAAATGTTATCAAAACATCCAAATAATTGCTAATAAGTAAGTAAGTTTCAAACAAATAAACTGGAATTGGAGTGTTGCACCTGTAGTCCGTTCTCATCATATTTGATGATTTTTACCATATCATTCGCTCAAATAATATAATTTATGATCTGACCCTGGGCCCCCCCTGCAATCCCAGGCACTCCCACTCGGGAATCACTGCTTTAGGCGACAGTTTGTGCTTCCTACATTTAATTAAGCTTGTCTAGTTGCACACTCAAAAGTTTTCTGAAACAAATTTGTATAAATGTGCATGGAAATGCGACCACATAGAGAGAAAAAAAGACACACAGAAAAAAGGATGCCCCACTATGAGCCCAAAAAAACAATTGTGCATTTATTTCTGTAATTCAACTTAAACTGAAACTAATATATGATAGACTCATCATTCAAAGATAGATATGTATAGCCTTTGTTTGTTATAATTTTGATTATGGCTCAGCTTATAAAAACTAATGTAACTAAATTAAAAATCTCAGAAAATTGGAATATTTTGAAAATGGACTGTAAGCCATAATCATCAAAATAATAAGAAAGGCTTGACATATGTCACTTTGCATGATGAGTCTATATCATATATTAGTTTCACAGTATAAGTTGAATTACAGAAATAAATTAGCTTTGAACGATATTCTAATTTCCCCGAGTTTCTCCTGTAAATGCTTCAGTAAAGATGAAAAATTTACTTTCGCAAGTGTATTATATTTACTCACTTTTAAAGCGAAGAGCTGAGAGTCTTTCAGCGAGTGCTTCTCATCCTAATTCACGCGGAGCTTCTAATGTCAGTGCACGAGATCCCATCGGCCTCAGGTCTACTGAAACAAAAACATTTAAGAACATAAACATTTGTAAATACTTCAGTAATAGATGAGCGGTACAAACTGAAACCTGACTCAAATCTACTTACATTCTGGCTGATTAGCTGAGTCCTTGTGTGTGTTTCGTTTCCCTGCATTCTTCATTTCCACATACTGTACGACATACTGGTGGACACTGGAAAGCCCTCATGTCTTCATCCTCACAGGCCTCTAGGTCACAGCACCTCCTCCTGTATTTGTAAAATGGACAAAAAGGACACTGAAGTCAGGACACTTCACCTTAACACAACAATGGCAATAGTTACTGAATTTACCTTCTTCTTTGTGCATATCAAAGAATTCCAAGTTAGTAAGACGGAATTTGTAGAGTTGATTCTCTAGATAAAAAGAAACATTTGTTAGTACTCTATAGGTATCCATGACAGAATTAAAAGATCATAAACCATGGTAAATGGTCTTGATTGCGCTGTTCAACCTACATGAGGTACTCATTTACACTCTGATTCATACTCCAGCGTGTGCAGACGACACTGGAGACAAGGTTGGGGAAGTGTCTTGCTAAAGGGCACAACAGCAGCATGCACCTGTGGGAGCTGGGATCATCTAGGTGAAAAGGACACAGTAAAGAATTGCCCCAATTCCCAGTTGTGACAGTGACAAATCAAACACCAAAAGAAACTGTTCTGTTTAATTAAACTTTGTGTTCTCATTAAAAAAAAAAGTCCAACATAAATGTCTCACACAAATGTAGCAAATGCACACTAAACAGCTACGCCTACTTTCTGCCCAAAGACAGGAGCGTCGGGGACTTTTCTCACAGCCAATCATTCATCACATTTCATATCGTTCCAATCACAGATGCATATTTGTAAATGAAGAAGAGTCTCAAATCACATCTCATTCAGAACAAACTAATCATTTCTGTTACCTGTAATTAAAATAGTCAAGTGATTTGCCTTTTGATTTGACAGAGTGCAATATTTGTTATGTTTAGTGTTTTTGTAGTGGGGTGGATCGGCATTTTCTAGGTTTAAGCGTTTCTCTGATCCAGAGAGCTGTACAATACATTTTTGTAAAGAATTGGAAAAGTGTGTTGTCTGGCTGGCACAAAATCCAGGATAAAAAAACACAACAAAAAACGCAATAAACCAATTAACAAAAAGTGTAAAGTAGGATCATATAATCAGTAAGTGTACGGTCTCACCTTTATTTTCTGCTACAATTTCCTTTCTTGTCTGGTACTTGTGAACCTGCGTTACAAAAACAAATTAGGGTTGGGCAATTTGGCCAATAAATAAAAACTATATAATTTTTTTAACTACTTTGGACAATGACCTAATCGATTTTATTCAACATTCTCTTAAACAAGGACCATTGTAGCTCATACAATCTTTTTAGGCCCATAAGCAGTTGTATAGTTTATTTTGGCTTAGCCCTTTTACTTAAAGATTAATATTACAATGATTGTAATTTCGTCTATTAGCCCAAAGAAATATAACTTGCTCTTAACACACTTGTTACGGAGTTAGTTCTCAAAGCTCTGTGCCTCTGTCTGCCCCGCTGCTGCTGCTGCTGCTGCTGCTGCTGCTGCTGCTGCACAGACGGAGGTGCGGAGACAGCGCTGAAAACAGAGATATTAACGTTACTTGCACTTCACGGTCGATAATAGCCTGCGTGCAAGAGTTTTAAAGACAACGCAACTCGGACTCGGCCCCGGACTCGGGCGGAAGTGCGTCGCTGTTGCAGTTTTAAAAAAAGGAGCGGGAAAAATCTCACGCTACGCTTTATCGATTAAACTGTACAATCTGAAGCATAAACAATTCTCCTGGTTTTAACTACCTGCAAACTGAATTCAGACATATAATTTCACTGGATATTAATAAAGTATATTACCTTATTCAGGCCGTAGAAGCTCCTCTTCAGTTAAATGACGGACACTCCCACAGCAGCGCACTGCGGCTGTGCAGAACCAAATACGTCACTCCAGCCAAGGCACGCAGGCGTCATGATGTCATGACGCAAAAGACCCGCCTCAAAACTTATAATTTAAACTTTCTAAACGTGACAGTTTTAATCTGACTGGCAATAAAACTTTACTAAACTTAAAAAAACACCCTTTTGGACTTACATTTTTTTAGATGAATGAAGATTTTGGCTAGTTTTGAGTTCTTTCACATCTTAAATTATGACCTCAAATAGCATTCGGGTTTACAGTGTGCTGACAAAAACACCAGTCAACTGATCCCAACTTGGCAGGACATTGATGTCCTTGAGTCTATGAATGCGGCCTTAACTCCTCTCCTGGAGTTCACAGACTCCCTTTCTGGTGAGTCATATGTGACAGTCTCTTATGTGAAGCCTGTGCTCCACCTGTTCCGCTCCAATTTGCTTAAAGTAAATGAGCGGGACACTCAGCTCACAAAAGACATGAAGACAAAAATAATGACCTATCTTGATCAGAAATATGCAGGCCCTGACACAGAAGATCTCCTTGACATGGCTACCTTGATGGACCCCAGGTTTAAAGTCCAATACATCAGACCAGAGAAGGTAGGGGCCATTAAAATGAGAGCAGTGTCTGAGGTAGTGAATGAAGGCCAAGGCCAGTCACAGGCAGGGCCTTCTGAGGGAGCAGCAGACCAAAGTGCAGAAGGAGGAGCTGCCGCTGCCGCTGAACCACCTCTTCCACTGGGCGTGAAGAAGCAACGCAAGTCATTGGGGAGGTTCTTCAAAAAGCAGAGTCAAGAAGTTTCTGTGTGGAGTTTGCATGTTCTCCCCGTGTCTGCGTAGGTTTCCTCCGGGTACTCCGGTTTCCCCTACCACTTAAAAACATGTACAATAGGCCAGGATGAATGAGAGTGTGTTTGAGAGTGCGCATGGGGGACGACGGATGCAAATTAGCCCAAGGCTACAATCCGGTGTGGCTTGTTTACATGCATGAGACACATGTATGTTCATTAACATGCACTGTCCCGACCAAATAAACCAATAAATAAATTAAAAAAATAAGAGGTTGACTTGCGTCTCACTGATGAACAAAAAGTGGAGAGTGAGCTGGAAAGGTACCTGACGTGCCCTGATGCAGACAATGAGTCTGAACCCCTGGACTGGTGGAGGCTCCATGAACACAACATCCCCAGATTGTCTCAGCTGGCAAAAAAGTACCTGTGCATCCCAGCCACCAGTACCCCCTCAGAAAGAATTTTTAGTACTGGGGGTAATATTGTTACATGCACCAGGGCAGCTTTAAAACCAGAGAAGGTCAACCAGCTGGTGTTCCTTGCACTAAACCTTGAGTGAAAATATACTTGAATAGTTCAGATGTTACAGATGTAAAGTCTAAGTCTACGTTAATACTTTACTTTAATTTCTTTTATGTTTACAAAACACTTTATTTATTTTTAAAATGTTATTCACCAAAGGGTAAACTTTTTTGCACTAAACTTGCAGTAAAAAAAAATATATATAAAGATAGTTCTTCTCAGATCTCAGGTTTCTGAACACTTTGCACATGTTTTTATAACACTTTAGTTTTGTTAAGCACTTTATTATTGACAATTGTTCAGTTTTTATTGTGATTTAAATTTTTATTCAGTCTTATGTTCATGTTTATTTAAATGTTTTCCATGGTTGTGTTGACATTCCATTTCCCTGTCTGCCTACAATCAGAGGAAGGTTAAGTTTATAATAAAAATGTTTAAATTTAGTATTTTTCTCCTGGTCCTTATTTTAAATAGGTCATACAATTTTTCAATAATTATCGATATCGAACGATATGAAACACTTATATCGTGATACAGATTTCAGCCATATCGCCCAGCCCTACTCTCTCCTCCAGTGTTGTATCCACCCAAAAAAAACGATTGAAGTCAGCAGAGTGGGACCTCTTTATGTATCCAAAAGATGACCAAGCCAAGACGTTGTTGTTGTCGATGGACATCTGTTATGCAAACCCTGTCGTCAGAAAGTTGCAGCAAAAGGCGCTGATATCGGCTACGTCGAATATGAAACAACATCTTGGAGATAATCCTTTGCTGTGAATGTCCAGGTCAAGGTAACGAACTGCATAATTCCCATAAAAGTTGTCCAAATGTTCGGAAATAGCCGCCACAACTGGCTCAAGATGTAAACAAAAAGCTAACGCGCTACTGCTTCAGTGATGCTAGCAGAAAGGAAAGTGAATCCGCCCACATGTGGAAATCAGCTGTTCAAAAGAGTCTCCTTAGTCATTTTGTAAACACGTTTCATTCTCTGTTCATCAAAACATCTGACAAATAATTAAGCACAGCATAACTTTTGAGAACAGGAAACCTAGCCTAGACTGTGGCCTAATAATATATAGTAAAATAATTATGATAATTATGGTCATTATAAAGTAGTAAAGTTGACATTGTTTTGTATTATTCAATGTAGACCTATTTATTTTAATGCAAAACAATCTATTGTTTTGCATTAAAACAATGCTTTTTTTACTTATGAACTTAAATGTGATTCATAAGTTGAAATCTATCCAGAAATCCCCCCAGCTCAGACAATGAAAATGAGACACACATCGTACATGCAGTGTGTTGAAATCAGGGACTAGAAAAGAACAGGAAGTCTGCCAAACTTCGACTAAACAAACCACCGTTATTAAGTTTTTTAATGTTTTCTGCTAATACCGTTCGCTGCTCCATTTGAATTTATTTGCTCCATGTGCCTGGCTTAATTTGCAGATATAATATGATGCCCTGATGCCCTCAGTTGAAGATAAGAGTCAATATTAATCTATTGCACAATCTTAATTTCTGCGGCAACAGCGTCCATCAGAATAGTTTAACTTGTAACATGCAAATCAAACAGGCTCTTAGCACAAATCCCATCACTTTTTTTTTTTAAACCTCATCTGGTGTGCTACTCTCTGGTGAGTAAAGTGTGGTGGAATATCCTTTTGCGTCAGAGTGTTACTAGTACGCTCCCACAGCAATCAGTCAGAGCAGGGATATCTAATCACAAGCTGAAGTCATTAGACTGTGTTCAAATGAAACATGTGCAGAAATGTGCCCTGTCACCACAGAGACGCTCACCTGCACAGGTATATACGCCCATTTCGCCGCATCGCTCAAACTAGTATGTGAAAGAGCATTGTACCTGAAGTTATGAATAATATGATGAAGGCTTTCAATCAGGAAACATTGTTAGTCATTTCTAGGTAACGAGAGATGGTAAGTATTAGTTTAGTTTAATTATTGTCATTGTAAAAAAAAAAAAACAATACAACAAAATGTAAAGGCACAGGTAAAAACATTAAAGAATAGTACAGGCACATTACAAGTACAACACAAAAAAACTAAAATCTGTGTATGCTGCAGCACGAAAAATAGAAAATAATAATAAATGCATTGATTTAGTTGATTCAGTAGCTGGATAGCTTTAAAAACTGTTGGCCATGCAGCCTGCAGTGTTTGTTTTTTATAGTCCGATAACGTCAGCAGCTGAAACAGGTGATGTGACGCAGGAATAATTATGAACTTTGCACTAAATGTGCCTTATTAATGAATGTGCTTTTCCGTGTCCCTTGTTATCCCTTGTTGCCACGTTATACTGTTACCATAGTGTTGCAATGCTGCAAAGTAAAGAGCTACTAAAACAGTGAAACGTCACTCATAGGCCATAGAAAACCCCAATCATTCTGTCGTCTCCCCATTCCTAATTTGAATAAAAGCATTCATTTTAATAGCACGTCGCAATTCAAAAATTATATTAAGCTCTATGCAATGACCACTGAATTTATGAAGACATATCCTCGATATCAACGAGTGGCTCCCCCAAAACTCTTCTTAAAATAAAATCTGGCAAGGCACGGTTTCGGCTCCTGAGCGATTTGAAACATTATTGAAATTGAGACAAAAATGCCCCAAAGGAAATCATCCTGTCACCACTAGAATGGCTGAGCAAAGTGCCAAACCAACCATTTTCTCAGTTCTAAATGAAAATGTCAACATGTATAGATATCACCGTGGCCGAGTTGCAGCGTGCCGTTTTAGTGCTGCTTGAAAGGATACATTCAATCTGCATAATATGTACTGCTGCTATCTGACTGACAGCATTTTGTTACTGTTATAGATTTTATTTAAGTGTAGCCTAAAGTTTCATATTTTCACTTAAGTTTCTAAATATTATTTACTAATTGGAGGAATAATGCACAATGGCAAAAAAATTAAAAATCTCTCAATAGAGATGTTGTCTACTCACTAAGGCCAATCTCAATTCTCTTCCTTAGCCCTTTGCCTTGGCCCTTCGCTGCTGCGAACACTCCGTTTATTTTGCACTGTCATGGCTGACTTTGGAGATTCTGTCCAAACTTTCGATAAGTCGCTATTGTCATGACCCATCACAGGATCCAGTGCCTCGCTGCGGTGCCTGCTGTCTCCTCGTGCTGACCGGAGTTTGCGGCTGTCTGTCCTATGCTATGAGTGTATGAGTGCGTCCTGAGCGCACCTTGAGTGGGGTTTGCCTCTGCCTGTCCCTGCTCTGAGCTCCAGGGCCGAGCGGAGTCTGACGCTGCCTGTCCTCGCTATGAGCGCGTCGGGTCAGCTCGATCTCTCATAGCTGAGTGCAAACGGACTGCAGCCACAGTGACCAGTGGTAGAAGTATCAACACATGGACAGGGGGAAGGAGAATGTGGCACCTGATGAAGCAAAGATAGATGAATATCTGTAGGATTTGGGCTGACTGTTGTTTAGGTGTTGCAAAACGCAGCTGATTACAGAATCAGTCTGTTACAGGTTACTGATAGAGATATGTTATTGCTTTTTATTTTTTCTTTAATCTACATGTGTTCTAATTGATCAAAATTTACAAATAAGCTTCCTTTCCATTCCAAAATCACAAAACCTTGATCATCTCCGCCATATCTGTATTAGTTGTAAATGCAGTCAAATGGATGGCTGTCCAATTTCTTCGATCGGTCTTTTCAGCCCTCGTCCTTAGCTCTCTGTTTCAAGGTGTAGGGGAAGGGCGAGGGCTTAGGGGAAGGGGTAGAAAAGAGAATTGAGATTGGGCCTTACTGTATATTTAATGGCCTCACCGCCTTTGCTCTGCCCGATCCCGTCAGACCTCGGAACTAGGCAGGGAAGAGCCTGGTTGGTACTTGGATGGGAGACCGTTTGGGAAACACCAGGAAGCCTGCGTGAATGTAATGTGTGAGTGAGTGGTTGGTGGTGGTCGGAGGGGTCGATGGCGCAGACTGGTTGCCTCGCTTCCATCAGTCTACCCCAGGGCAGCTGTAACGACAATTGTCACTTACCACCACCAAGTATGGAGCGAATGAATAATGCATTGTAAAGCATCTTGAGTGTCCAGAAAAAGTGCTTTATAAAACCAATGCATTATTACTGTTTTTCTGTCAAGGCCTATATGTCCATCTTTTTGATGTTATATCTACCCTGCAGGGAGATACTTAAGCTGTACCAGCAGAACCAGGGGGAGAATGATTGCACCTCCTTATTTGGACTTGGAGTCAAAGTGTTGCATCAGCTTCTTACGCTTGGTAGACGGTATAGTAGTAGATGCAGCACAGTTTTACTAATTCAAAGCTCCAAGCTTCAAACTCAGTTCCAATCCAATCCATCTTTATTTGTAAAGTACATTTTAGCAACAAAGTCTCCAAAGTGCTGCACAGAGTAGAAATTTGCATTAATTACAAAAAATAAAAATACAACAAAATGTAACGATAAAAAATAGAGTTAACTATAAAATACAGTAAACATAAAAATGAAATGAAAGACAGTCAGGAGAACCACATAATCCCCATGCCTGGTTAAACGCAAGTGAATAAGTGTGTTTTTTAACCAGACGTAAAAGCGTCAACAGAGGGCGCTGTTCTAATGTGAGGAGGGCGAGCGTTCCAAAGTTTGGAGCCAACAACTGAAAATGCCCACCCCGACTTTTAAGCCTGGTTTTGGGGACATTGAGCTGGCTCTCAGTGAACTGTTTATTATTTTCTTTAGTGATCTCAGCAAAATAAAACACAATAGCCTAAACAGTGCTTTAATAAAACAAATGTAAGGGTGAAAAGAAGGGAGACAATTCCTTTGGAAGCACACTATCTCTATATAAAAATTGGGATTTATTAGATAACTCTTGTGTTTTGTTCATTTCATTTTATAAAAATTAAAAATCTCTTCTGTTTTTCCATAATATCTTTTGGTCTTTGTGACATTAGTTCGGCCTTTTGGCAGTATTTTCCTGGTTACTTTATGCACACGTGGGAAAGATCACAAAGAAATCCGATTTTATGAATACACCAGATTAGTCTGTTTAGCTTCTTCAATAATCTGAGAACTCCAGAAATCAGATCATGATCAGATTTTGGTCTGCATGAATGGGGCTATTCAATTATATTCCTCTTAAAGGGAAGGAAGGAGGGTCGCTAATTAACTCATTTAAAATGGGTCACCAGAAACAAAGTTTGAGAACCACGGATCTATATTATATCCTTTTTTGTTCTCCACATTACCCATCAAGGCAGTTTTTATTACCGTAAAACTCAAATTGTCTTTATTTTGTGCCCTTGTGATAGAGGACTTCATGTTTAATGTAATCTGAGATTCAAATGCAGCATGTGGTGTGCAAGTAAACCGATACGCATATAGCCATCTTTAGTTCCAAACACAAGAGCATAAAATAAAAGCACTCTCCGTTTATATCTTCTCTAAGCTTTTTTGTTCTTGTTATTTAGACCATAGCCGAGTATGAGCCACTGTTACATCAATACAGCCTTTTATCCATTCAAGAAAAAGCCGGTTTTGAGACCTTTTATGCATAAATCTAATTCAAATCTTTGCTCAGCTGCTTGGTGAGGGTAATGCAATAGCCAGCAACATTTTTTCCAGACAGACTATGAATGAGGTCCCAGCCGTGCACTTCGTCCTTTCTCTGATCCAAGACCCACGCAATGTAGTCTGAATGAGTGTCTTTTTCAACATTGCTCATAATTGCTTGTAAACCAATACAGTATGTGCATGTGTGGCACGTTACAACATAGTGGTGTACAATAAACCAGTGGGAAACAACTGATGCCATTGCCATCCATGTAAGTGCAATTCTAAGAAAGAAAAGTGAATAGTAAGCATCCATACTCCGGTGTTGTCTTTTTTTTCTGGTGGACCATCACTGCAGTGTTTATGTTTATATTGTTTTTTGTACTTTTTGCTAATTGTGGTCTCTACATTTGTCACTACAGCACATTGAGATCAGACTAGGACACACCTACATAACAAAGCATGACATTTCCATATGGATGTCAGATTTGTAAATACTGTACATAGAAATATTGTATATAGAAATTGTAAATACATGTAAACAAATGTATGTATTAACTGCCTTGTATACTCAAGCACACTACAAAAACAGGTTGGCCTAATGCTGCATTCATGTCAGACTTCTCTGCACAACTAATATCTCCTTCACCCTCATGCCTCGTTGAGAGAAAAGTGTGTATCTGAGGGTATACTTATTGAGATTACTTTTGCTGTGGTCGTTCATTTCCCGTGAATAAATCTAATTCTTTGTCTGCAGTTAGACTTCATTTTAACAAAACATTACACAATATGGATGGAAGCATGTCCATCCTCATTTATGACCAAAGGCAAGGAATAAGTAAGACGGAATAAAAGACGGCTAAAGGCACCTGTGAGGCCTGATCGGGACCCGGCCGATCACTGGTCATCTGCCGTAATTATGCAGATCCAGGTGCAAAAGTTAACCCCTTAACGCCTAGTGTCTCAAATTTATGACATACCTCTTCTTGCAAGACTGTGGCTAAAATAATGCATGTTTTCCCTGATGCCTGTTTGCCCACATCCATGCCGTACCTAGGAACCTTTTGCAAGCACTAGTTTCTCGTAGGAATGGTTAGAGAAGGAACCACATCCGGGTTATGGTAGCTACTTTGCGGAAATAGCATTTCTGCAAATCGAGGCTGCAACTTCGACAAAATCTTCAAATGTAAGTTGAGTTCTGTTAAAAAAAAAAATATGTAGCTGCTCATCGTTTCCATCTTTAGATCATTTATTGGAATGAACTTCGTGTGATGGATATTTTTTTGTTATTTGAAGATTTAGGTACGCCGCGAATTATCGACGTCAGGCCATAATGGAAAACTGCAATAGCCATATGGTGGCATTCATTCACCTCAGAAAAGGGAGTAAAATATGATAATTAGTAATAAAAATGGTGACATTTCTGTGTTATGTAGATAAATTGTCTGCACCTTGCTTTTTTCCCCTACATCAGGTGATGAAAGCAGCAGCAGCAGCAGCAGCAGCAGTGAGCTGCTGTATTTATGCCTGTTGTTGCAAATTAGTGACATACCTAATGTTGCATTTGTGCCTGTTACCATACCTAAAACTATATCTGTATATGTGCTACAGATAAATTAACAATCTCCACTTAATTTAGCTTGAAAGCAAAAACACTGATAATATATTTTTTTCTATAATTGGAAATTAATTCAGGCGTTAAGGGGTTTTAAGACAAGAAAATAAAACCCAAAGAAGGGATCAAAAGCTATAACTATACTGTGCTGCTTTAATAATGCACACAACACAAAGCCCAGGTGCTTATGAAATACAGCCCACATCTATTGGTATTCCAGCTACCACTATCCACACTATCGCCAGGTCTTCAATTTATAAGCCTCGACCCGTGCAATTCTTTTTGTCCCACTACAAATAAAAATCTGTGGTTAGCCTGATACTTGATCAAGATGGTGCGGTGCCTCTCTCTCTATCAGTATTCATAACACGGCCGGCAGACGCATCTTCACAACAAAGGGAGCGCGAGACTAAAGCCCCTCTGCTGTCAGCTTTAGAGCTCGCTGAAGGAGTCTTGAGGGAGAGCTAATTTTTCATAATCAATGACGGTTGCATTGATGTCAGGGTTTAAGTAATCATTAAGCGCAAGCTCCACTATCTTTTGAAGGTGCCTGACTGAGTGACAAGGGTCCAAGGGGAAGAAGGATGAAGTGGTAAGAGAGGGCACTAATGTGCGAGACAAGGAGCACAGAAGAGGGTAGCAAGATGGCAAAAATGCAGGCAATATAATGAGCGCGGCAGTAGACACTAATTGAAGCTGAGAGGTGGTGTGAAACTTTGTTCTCGAAGCTTGTCTCTCTCCCTCTTTTATTCCACTGTGGCAGGAACACTGTTTATTCATTCCTGAGCCCCTTGTTCTTAACATCACCTGTCTTTGGCCCTGTGTCCCTTACATACTTCCAGACTTATTCCCTTTTGGTCAGAGGGCGTCGCTGTATTTAGCTGCTCGGATGTTACCATCGCACTTACTCAACATTGCCTCAGCCTCTACGTGTTCACACTGCAACTCCTCTGTCATGCAACTGAATAAGCACATCTTCTGAAGTGAGTGTTAGACTGATGCTCCTCCAGAAAGAGCTTCTTATTTTTCCACTTGGTTTTCGCTTTTGTAGGTTATTTTATTTCTCCACTGTGTAAGCTAAAAAAAAAAAGTGATTTTAGCACATTTTAGACTTGCGAAGACTAACGGTGGCTTGACAAAAACAAGGCCTTGTCACAGTTCAGCAAAAATAAACTAGTTCAAGTCGATGAAAGACAAACTCAAATCGCAACAAACTTTAAATTCAAAATTCCTCTCAAGGTTAGCAGACTTCGCTCCCTGTACCTGTAGATGTCCCTTGTGTGGATCTAGAGCAGTTGAATTGTATTTCATCTTGTCAATTCATCAGTGAACGCCACTTGAGCTTGTTGTGCTCGCCTCTCAGATGATTTGTGCTTTGACGCCGCGACATGTCCTCTGCACTTGTGACTGCTGCGAAACAGCTGCTTTTGCACTGATACTATCAAACACAATTAGTGCCTCCGCCATAAACACTGTGCTTTTTACTCTTCATTTTTCCTCACTCTCACACCATACTCACCCTCTCCATATTAACATCACAGGCCTAGAGGGAATGGGGAAGTTAAGTGAGTGCTCCATCTGTTAAATGAGACTGTGTCAAAACTGTGAGCTGCTTGGTGATCTGGAGACACAATCCCAGTCTCCCTGGGTAATGAATAACACTCATATGCTAATTAGCACACATGGACAGGAGCAGTGGTAAAGAGCCCTCATTAAATAAAAGTCTGTTTTTGTCATGTCTGGAGCCTAATGGTCTCAGAGTTGGTTGAATGATTTTTAGCCACAGAGGTGTAGTGTGTAAACTGTTTGTCCATCCATCCATTCATTTTCTTTCCGTTGCCGGGTCGTGGGGGCAGCTGTTGGAGCTGCCCAAATCACATTGCACCAGCCCCTATGACTCCTCCTGCAGTTGGTGGGTCCACAGAAGGACCGCCTCATGGTTCTAACCGGGCCTGTTGGTCTCGTATAAGGGACTTCTGAACTGTAAACTGTTTGTAATCAAATAATTATCACAACATCAAGATTAACCACAATGTTTTGAATGGTCAGCCTTCTGGTTATTGGAGAAATAACTCAAATCTCAGAGCTTTAGCGCATAAAATACTCAATATTAAAATAATAAATAGACACAATCCTTCGCCGGCGGTCTCCGCACACAAATTCGAGTCCTATAACAGCGCTTTCTAGACTGAGACGTCTGATTTTCCAGGGATTTCACCACCACAATGGCTTTCCTCTTTGTCCACCATTGCAGTTTCCAGTTGGTTCGTTGTTACCATTCTGTCGATCTGTATCTGGACGTTCCACAGTCAACACCACCTTTGAACTTGATGTTTTTGTCCTATATTTCCGCCACTTGGTTGTGCTCCATGTGAGCTTTCCCTGCCAGCATTCCACACCCTGCAGTTATGTGCTGGCTTGTCTCAGGGGCCTAGCATCCAGAATGATACCCTTCTGTATATTTTATACACGGGGATATCAGTCTGGGCAGGGAGCTGGCTGTTACCGCTCCTGCTGAACTCAAACGGATCGAGCAATCCGAATCCTTCACTTGCGGTCACATGTTGTTCGCGAGCAGCGTCAGGCTTGGGATGCGGACGTCCCCGAGTTTTTTTTGTCTAATCAGCGGTAAATGACCAAAAACACATTGGCAGTTGGTGAGTTATGTGATTCATAATTCTGTTTGAATATTAACGCAAAACTGCTAATAACGCCACTGACTGACCTTTGCTGATTGGTTTACTCCGCTTCCTGTTTGCTTGGGTAAGTTACGCTGTAGAAATCAAGTTGATGCGGACTCTTACCATTTTTCCAGGCTACTTGTCTGGTGTGGTGGATTTGGGCCTCTAATGCATTAGTGCTAAAGGCCTGCTCCTGTGCAGCCATAATGAGTGCCTTTGTGCTGACCTTCAGTCCAGCTCCTTCAAGGCATTGATTTATTTATTTCAGCTTCACTTATGTTTTGGTGATACATCTCATGTAGGGACTTGTACTCCCGTGATGGTCCCTCCACCTTAAAGCCACCTCTCTTAACCTGTGACAAACCTCCATGAAGGCATGAAGAGCATGTCTTCTTGGAGACCAAGGCTAGCCCAACACTAATTGTATTTGCTTGGACGGCAGCAGACATGACAAATCCCTCCTCCATGGCCTACAAACGTTTCGTGGAGCATATTTGACACAGGGACACACGCAACATCAGCTATAGACAATGACAAGCTGTTTTTATTAGAAGCTCAGGGCTTAATTTTATCTGGCGTTTGGCGGAAGTCGTTTAGGTACCTCTCAAATTTCAGCTGCCAAGGATCCGGCAGAAAATCTAAGACGGGCAATGTATCCTCTATCATGTCTGACCAGCATTCTACCTTTCATTTAAAATGACCTAAAATGGGGCATAAAAGCATGGCCAAAGCCAACAAGTCCAAAGCTTTGAAATCAGTGTGAATTTTGAATGAGGGCAGGTGATTGTGAGAAAGAGGAGAACCGTGGGCATTATCACACTAGTGTGATAATAGCGTCTGTGGATTAGATGCAGACTTTAGCGGCTTGCACCATCCAGCAGAATTTTCCATCAGGGCTTTATTTGGCTTTTATCCCCCTTTATCGAGCATGGCGGAGGCAGTCCGTTCAGCGTTAACAATGTCGGGCCCAAGTCATTTCACACAACACTACTTGGTCATGTAAGCTGACAACTTTTATATTCCCTTACGTCCCTGGGCTCGCTCCCCGTGTGTATGGGCTTATCGGCAACGGCGAGAGGAGCAACCAGTGGGGTTTTCAGCCACCACACTGTGAGGTAAATCGTGCTAATTTCAAGGCTGAAGAAACCATTACGGGGGGGCTGGGATGACTCATTGTGGCAGACAAAAAGGCCTTGAAAGTGCAGATTGGTTGGTTGGTGCAATGAGTGCCAGTGTGATACAAGGTGTTGGTGGACATCACATTCAATTTAACATAATTGTTGCTTTGTAAAGTTTAAATGCAACACAATATGCATGTGTATTTGCACTATTTTGAACTTAACAGTATATATCACAAGAATGGTTTCAATTGTAACCCGTTGGGGGCCAAGGGATAGTCTCAATAGTGATTAGTTCCCCACGTTTGACCTCGGTAGGATTACTCCAAAACCTTTGATATGAGCTCCAGTGCACGCCAACGTAACTTGCAAGCTTGCTTCTAAATGGATTGCACTCTTGACCATAGGGGAATTCAATATTATTCATTATTCAAGTGCGTTCAACATTCATGTTTAATACAAGAACCTAAAACATATTTTTTACCCAACTGAGTGGTTCCCAACCTTTTTCCCTTGAAGCCCCCCCCCCCTGCACATGCTGTAGTCAGGCCGCGCCCCCCATTCCAAAAATTATGCATGGTCACTACAAATGTATCAAAACAATAAATGCTAATAATTGTTTATTACAAATAAACAAACACACAAACAAACTGCAAGAGTGTTTTATGCACCTGTAGCTACTCCTTTGTTAGTCATATTTGATGACCTGACCCTTTGACCAGACAAAGCTCTGAGCCTCTGCAATCCCAGGTGCCCCGCAGGTTTGGAACCACTGTAGTACTATATAGTCAAAGTTGCCTACTCGCTGCGGCTGCAGAAAGGTGTGAGCCCGTTGTCCAGAACACCAGCAGAATGAGCAACTACACCTAGGTTAGCTAAACTCAGGGAATAAAATTCAAGAGACAGTGGAATATTGATGGCTAGATAGCAGGGCTTCCTCTGTCACACGGTTCGGTTCACGGTGCAGGAACCGTGGTTTGGTGCATCACTGTCCTTAATGTTCATCATTAGCCAATATTTATAATCTCCGAATAAAATTGGCAATGCTTTCAAAGCTACTTTATAATGTGGCTCACAATACAAAATAAAATAGAAAACAAATTATAGCGCTCTGATCTTGAAAAAAAGAAAAAAAGAAAAGCAGCAGTGCAGGCCATGCGCTCGTTAAGTGGGAGTTTCAGTTTTGCTTTCCACACACAGAGGCTAAAGCACTCGGAGCAGGGCGTTTGATTTGAGGCTCATGTTTGGGCTTTCTGCTTGTACTTTTTTGTGGAGACTTTGGAGGCGGATTTTGACCAGGACTAGATCTTACTTCTTTGTCTGCGCCTCTGACATAGGCACTGCACTGGATCTAATTTACCATCACCATGCAGGAGAAACAAAGACATTTCTGGTGGGATGGTCATGCGGGGGCTGCCTGCAGAGTTCTGGGAAATAAAAATGGCGGCGAACTATAAGCATGGCAGTCAGATCCAGATCCAGATTTCACATGGATTTTACGTGGACTTTTTTTTTTTTTTTTCTAAACACAGGGAGCGTCGATCGTTTAACAGCTCAAGCAGCTTACACAGCAACTTTTCACAGTAACGATTTATATTCAAGTAGTTTATTCATGAAAAATACGCAACACGTGATTAAAGCAGCTGTTTAAACAGCTGTTCGTGACGCGGGGTTTTGCCTCCGACGGTAGAGTCGCAATGCATTGTGGTAATTGTGGTCTTTATTAACCCGTGGCTGGTGGGATGGTCACGTGGGGGCTGCGTGCTCTGGGAAATAAAAACATGGCGACGACCTATGGAGCTTCTTTTTCATTGATATATCTTCTAAATGGCGGTGACATGACACCAGATAGACCCTATCCGACGTAATCACTGGCAGAGAATGTAAGTACGTATGTCACACTTCCATAGACCGTGTGGTGTGTCTGGAAAACGTTATATTCCACGACCCCGCCCACCCCGGAAGAGTTTGCAATTGCGGCTTATTATACAGATCAGGAGTGGCCAACTTGTAAGAGACCAAGAGCCGACATTTTCAACCTTGATCCTTTGAACAACCACAAAGGCATCAACTATTCACGAGATCCAGGGGTGGTAGTTTAAACTGATTAAATGTAATGTGACCGTTATATTTAATCACAATAAACTATAACTTTATGCCTGGCCTTTTTATTTTATTTTCAATAATTGTATTAGATCTAATGGTTTTATTCCTGACCAAGATTTAAATAAATGTATATTAAATAAACTGACATTTTGTGCTGTTCTGCTATGGATTAGATTTTTTGATTTTTAATGGTGGAGTGTGTTAGTATGAGGGCCCTGTCCACTGAGCCCCCTCCTCTGAGTCGCCCCTGGTCTGTGCACTCAGTGCCTGCGGCTTGGTCCTGACTGGACTGTGCAAAGTTCATAAACTTATGAGCCTCTGGAGGACGTCTGAGAGTCTGTTTTATGTTGCATTTGTTACAGTTACAGCACATGTGAAAGAAAAGTCAATGACTTTGCGTATTTCCGCGTTAAGGTTCGTACACAACTAACTGCACGGGCCGCGCTGCTGCTCCTATTTTGACGCTTGAAAGGCTTGCAGTCAGACGCTCGTATGTGTTCACCTCAGGCGGAGCCACTGCTGCGCGATTCTATAGAAAAACAAACTCTGCGCAGTGGCTGCTAAGCATTGAATGAAAACGGTTTCCTGATTGTTTGTTTGTGCTTTGGTGACAGTGGAATAGTTTAACCAGCCTACATTTCTTGAGGCAAATCTCGCCTCTTTCCTCTCTCTCTCTCTGATATTATTTCACTACGTGTGGGTTTGAGTGTGCAGTACCTGTCTGTCCAGCGATCATGTCATGATAAAATCCCCTTTTTAAACATGTTTGTAATCCAGTGCCTTGTTAAATGCACCAACGTTCCTGTTTTCACAAGTTTATTGAAGCTATGATCCTCTGATCCGAATGCCTGGGCTCGGAAAGGTAGTTGTGTTTCAGATAATCAATAAATTATTCCTGAATGTGTGTTTGCCTTCTCCTGTCTCCTCACGCAGCGTTCACTCTGCTCTGAACAGCTGGCGTGCTTTGCTGCTGTGTGACACCGCTCCAACGCACCTGGCATACTCATCACCCGCACATGTGCGCGCACTTCCCATTGACAATACACAGGAATCAACTGCCCCTGCAGTGTGAACCGCGTTTGGTGTGTAGGCACCTTTTAAGGCTCTTTTATAGTCGAGCGTCCGGTCCGCCCACTGCATCCCCGTCCGCTTCAAGCAAGCCAGAATCGTTCGAACATCCGCGTAGCTCCTCTGCGTTCACGTTGTTATGTCTATTTTAAATATTATTTTTAATAGCATAAAAAGTGAAAACACAAAATAACTAAATCATAAGAACAATATATTCATGAAAAATAACTTCAAAGAGTGAAACTGAAGGACTTTGTTGTGTGTTTCCTTGTTTTGCGAAAGGATCAACCAATCACGGCACTTGCGTTCTGCAGCACTGGCTGCGGAGTCACCTTGTGCGGCAGGTGCACGTCAGCGGCAGGTGCAGCTGTCGCAAACTCCCTGATTGGCTCCCACGTGCGTCTAGCGCATAAACGTGGAGCTGTCGCTGAAGTATAAAAGAGCCTTTATGATGTCGCGCTTCGCATCATATGCTTCATTAGAGCTCCGCTTTTTTTCATTTCCTACTTTTGATCTTTTTCTGTGAATATGAGGCCAACTTTCATCAAATAAAGAGTAGGCTAATCAGAAACTTGAAACACACAGAAGCTGATCCACGATCTGCCTGACTGTTGTTTAACCTACATTCCACTTTGAGTGAAGCTGCTGCACGGGCACCTTTTACACGCCACCTCGAAAAGGAGGGAGACAGGGAAACAGGGTCTGTGGGACTATGGTTGGATTTTTGGTAAAGATTCTTAAAGACTGTTACAGTTTATGGGAAATATGTACCAATTCTTTTGCAAAGAGTTGTATTAAACATATCCAATCATGCAAAGAGCCGCACTCTGATTGGCCAAGAGCCGCATGCGGCTCGAGAGCCGCGTGTTTGCCACCCTTAATATAGATAGTCTGGCCAATTACATGCCCACTCTTCAGTACATTGAACCAATATCGCACTTTGCACCCTAAACCATTTCCAACCGTAAAGCCCCACACTGTTTCTGGGGGTGCAATGTTGGCTGTTGATTTGGGTGCAGAGATTTGAAGCGGTTCATCTGCACTTTCTTTTAATTAACCCCGTGACCCATTACTAACTTCGGCGCCAGGACTCTGCTGACCTTACACAACAATTTATGCCGTAGTAAAAGTGCCAAGGTTATGGAAATCCAGGCTGAATCAGGAAGTGACAGAGGGCTGGCTGCACTGGGCTCTGGCTGACACAGGCCATTATCGTTGATGTCAGCTCGAGAAGGGTGAGATTGTGTCATGCCACAGCGCTTGCTTAACGCCAAGATTGGGATGTGAAAGATTAACTGATACCAGTTGCAAGGATTTAATGTATTTTGAGGGGAAAAGAAGAAAAATCTTTGTTTTATTGTTTTATTTTTATTTCCACACTACAATTAGCACTAGTTTTGTCAAAACACAGACACATGTGTAATTGTGTTTTATAAGTACTTGACCAAACCACATAAAAACGGAGGACAAATGCACGGTCACATAAGGTGATCTTCAGGACAGACTAGCCATTATGTATATCTCAAAACACAGCACCAAGACAGACTAAACTCCGTCAGCTTCGGCAAGAACAGTCCTTGGATGGCACCTGGCATTGCAAAAGATACAGACTGTCTGCACAATATGTGACCAAGGTTCAACAGTAGTAACCCAAAGGCTGACATTACAACTTGTGTTTATGTCGTGAGAGGGTATAGATGTTCAAACAAGTTCAATTAAGTAGTTAGCTAGTTAGAAAAGTACAAAAGTAAATTTTATTTTTAAAGGGACTATACATAAGTTTAACCACAAATAAATGTATACAAATTTAAAATGTCTTCCTCATACATGCTCCAGCAATGCCCTGGTGAGTAGAATGAGCCCTGGCCTTTTCACCGCAATTGCCTCTATATGCCTGTAAAGTCACTTGAATAGTCTATGCTCGAGTCGAACAAGCAAACAGCATAATGCGTAATGATGTCATGCGCGTTCACGCTCAGCTGTAGCGTTAGCTGTATCTCCTCTATACTGACGCTGCCGAGCGAGTGGTAACTTCGGAAGGATGGATTTAGCGGAGAATAAGAGGAGACCGACTTCAAGCACCATCGAAACTCCAGCCCAGACCCCAACTAACGAAAAGAAACAAAGAGTTTATTCGAGTGTGACAAAAAGGTGAAAGTCGAGTCTGATCGGCGTAGGCAAAGAACCAGAGTAAACATCGGAAAATGTTGAATCTCTCAAAAGACCCGCAGCTTATTTTTGCTTGAAAGGTAAGAAATTATTACTAAATACGTGGGGGAAAAGTGTTGATGCTTTCAAAACAACGGTGTACGACTGTCCGTACATGTTGTACAAACTTCTTATATGTATATAAGACATGGAGGATTTAAATTAAACAAATGAGATGGATACGGCGCCTGACACAACTGTAAGGACACACTCGCTTCTTCGCACATGTGCCAGCCAGGTAAATAAACACACACGCTGCAATCTACGTACGCAGAGCACTAGCGTTACGGGGAAAAGACACTGACATGACCGCTGAAATAGAGACAGAACATTTTAAAGCTCTAGATTGAGGAGCCTGGTCGTATACAGTATACGCCTTGGAGAGGAGCGTCTCGCTGCTAAATGCTCGCATTAGCGTCTGACATTGCGTCGCAAAAAGTTTGCGGCTTGGGATTCCTTCACTGATGGTGAAAAGAGTAAACTGTGCTGAAGTGTATAAAACCGTGATAAAACGATCCCACAAAAATAACAGATCGTCTGCTCTGGTAGGGCTCTGCTCAGCCCTACCAGGTACCCAAGGCCAGTGCAGTTTAGTCCCAGCTCACTGAAGCGCAGCGTACTGGGGGCGCATACTGGCACAGTGGGGCCTACTACGTTTGTGATAGTATACGAAATACTGCTGGGGAATTGAACAAGGCATGTGGCCGTAGCTGTGTATGGTATCGATGGAACAAAGCTGGACAAAACAACGGGCTCCTTCTGGGAGCGGCGGCCCTTGTTATGGAGCACACACAGGAAACCTACAATGGAGACATGAGTCATAGAATCTTAAAAGCACAAATCTAAATAAACACTTTGGACCTTACCTGCCTGTGAAGGCATGCGCTCATGAGCAGCAAAGGGGTGGGAGGTCAGCGGCTATAGTCCCCGCTGCGGCTCAGGATCTAGAGAGGGGCGGGATTTGGGCCAGCTTGGGCCCGGGGCCAGAAGGACAAGGCGGTACAACAAACAACCAACCTGGAACAAGAAGCCCCGAACTCACGGCCCAAGCCGAACCGGAGCGCTCGGGTACACAAACATGCTAATGTGGAAATATTTCTATACATTATCATACTAGGCTTTAGTGATTATACATAAAACTGTGTTAATGTAATCTGTGCATAAGGTTCATTTGAAACTGGGGTTTCCATTTTACTGCCCCATTATTGTCTTTACTGTTGGAGCCACAGGGGGGCAGTGTGTTAGAAGGAGGAGTCAGATTGTGCAGAGGAAGTGACGACAAGAACATTCCAAGACCACTGATTGGTTCGACAAGGACACGGCTACTTCTTCATGTTCTTATGTGTTGTTCAGGGGGAGGGTCTCTCTCTCTCTTCTCTCGCTGGACCACCAAGATGTAGTGCTCCGCATAACTTGTGTTTTAGATTGTAATATAGGGAATAAAACAATGATTAATTTTAATAGATCGAGCTTCAGCATTCTTTTCCGTCCATTAAAGAACACGACAGTTTTGGTGACCCCGAAGTCATATGGAGAGTGGACGGAGAGGACTCCAAAAAGGGCCAAAAAACAGCTTGTGATAGAACAAAGAAGAAAAACGCCACATTTTTCTTTTTCGCCCAAAAAAAACCCAGATGTACACTCACCGCGGCTTTAAACAAGGTAAGAACAAAACCTGTTTATAGAAAAAAAATTCATATTGGCTACGATAAAAAAAGTTTGTACGTCTGTTTTATGGTGTGATTTTTGTGATACTGTGATAAACTAACTAAAACAAATCAAAACTTAAGGAAATGAAACTTAACTAATGCCGTGTTCAGACCGCACGCCTTGCGGGCGTCAAAAATGCGCCTAAAGCCCGTATAGTTGGACGTTTGTGTTTACTGAAGTTAGACCGAGCGTTAAGGCCGCGCCTCAGTCATCGAAGAAAATGTTAAGGCCTCAGTGCAGCCATGCTGGAAATACCCCTTGCCTGGAAAAATACCTGCTGTTTAAGACAACTAGTTTCCCACTTTGCTATTAACATGTCCCGTGAATCTTTAACTATATCCCCATTGTCTAAGCAAAATTTCCCCAGTATTTTAGTCTATTTTCAGCTCAATTTTTTGCCGGTAGCAAGTGACTGCTTGGTTAGCTCTCGTTAGCTTGGTTAGCCTTGGTTAGCTTGTTGCGGTTGCCTACAGCTCATTGTTGATAAAAAAGTGTGTAATAAACCACACATGTGTTAAGCACAGCTCAGTGTGTGACCATCATGAAGGCTGTTCTGTGTGGTTAAGGGCTTTATTGACGTTGTTAGTGTATAATTTGTTTTCAATTTGGGGTCAATGCGATCTGTTTGCTGCTGGGATGCTAGGCAGCTAGCTAGCTTTGGGACAGAACAATACCCCACATTAGCTTTAGCTTTAGCATTAGCTTTCTCCGGTGGTAATGCTATCAGGGTATTAAAACATTCCCAGCGTAGATTCAGCCACTGAAATACGTTTTCTTGTCACCGCTTTTAATCCTGGGTGTTTAGATTAAAGAAACACTGATGTGTGTCTTTCTTTGTGGCTGCTGGCTGCTCTGTTTTATGACCGCAACATTACGGCCGCCATTGCTGTAGTAC
This sequence comes from Neogobius melanostomus, assembly GCA_007210695.1. Taxonomy (NCBI): domain Eukaryota; kingdom Metazoa; phylum Chordata; class Actinopteri; order Gobiiformes; family Gobiidae; genus Neogobius; species Neogobius melanostomus. The sequence continues at coordinate 4,063,995 of VHKM01000004.1, read as the reverse complement.
CACCATATAGCCGCTAGTCTCATTGAAAAGCATTGGACTTTAGACACATTAAAAACAATTTTAATGTTTTCTATTTTTTTAAACAATTTCTATGGCTACATATTCCTCCGGAGACAACGCTGGGTTAAACAATTAAAGAAACCAGGCTGGTTTTCGAAAGAAATCTTTTTGTTTACATCTGCCTCAGACAGTGACTCAGCTACAACATACGTCACTGTGGAGAAAGCTCCTGATTGATCGACGCACGCAAATTTCTCCCCAATGTATTTTCAATGTAAATCCGAGGCTTTGGAGGCGTTTTGGTCTAAACACGGTATGATCTTGTTAAAGCAACTAAAACACAATTTATCTGATCTTGGTGGCCAGCGAGGGAGGATTGGAGGGTGAGAATTGTCTTGTTGTTGTTGTTGTTGTTGTGTTTGTTGACTGTTGGTGGACGTGATCGCACCGAGTCGCCAATGGAGTTCGGGAGTGTGATGTTATGTCGCTGAGCATTGTGGGATTGGCAGCAATTGTAAACTAGTAAATACTGGAGTTATTGTTGCCAGCGGTGACTCAGCGGCTGGCGGAGTTGTTCCACGGCTTTTTAGCCAATGTTAGTCAATGGAGATGTATGCTACCAGCAGCAGAGATGGCGCATCTTTGTGGTAACTGTGTATCCGTTGGGGAAGTTGTGACCCTCAAAAACCGGTGAAATTACAAAGACAAAAAATGAGAGAATAGAATAAAGAACATGAGGGAATAAAGAGAAAATGAGAGAATAAAGTGAGAATAAAGAGATATTCTACTGGCCAGATTGCAAAGAGCTACTGTATTGTACTGGCCAGATTAGAGAATATAGAGATGTAGTGGTACGCACTTCCGCTGGTTAGCCAATCACCGCTAGATCCGACTCTTTATTAGGTGCGCAAGTCACCTGCAGTCGACCTTTTCGGCCTCTAACGTCGCGTAGCTTAGCCCGGGGACAGAGCTGCTGCGTTTGGCCAGCATCTCGTGCCAAACACGTCGTTCAGTTGCACAAGGCGTAAGGCCGCGCTACTGAATCACGCTTTCGCCGTATGCGTCTTTGGTGAGTTTCCGTGTGGGTTTCATTCATTACATCTAGTTCGATCTGTCCTAAAACCGTGTTGTTTGTAGCATGTTGGCGTCTTTCTCGAGCTCACGCCTCTGCCGTGCGCGTGCTCTACCTGCTGTCCCCGTGGGCTGTGGCGCAGGGGTTGTCCTCTACCGTGCGTAACGCTGTGCAAAGCGGTTACATTGAGAGAGGAACGGGCGATTCGTGTGCGGAGTGCTTCAATTGACGGTATGTTTTCACAGTGCTTCCAGGAAACAAATGTACAGTCGGTGCCACTTTGTTTTGTCGCCTCCCGCGCGTGAAACACACGTGGTGTCACGTGTGAATCACGCGTCTTTTTTTTTTTTTTTTCCCCAGTGGCTGCAATGACCCAAACAACCACCAGGTGGCACTTGTGAGCTCTTTCTTCTCTCTTCACCGCCTGGTACACGCGGATAATGGAGCACAGCAGAGATAATGGTTTTCACTCATAACCCTACTCTTTTATAACATATTATAAGCCTTGTATATCGCGCATTGTAATAGCCTACATGTTTGTGCTGTAGCTGTGTCGGTGAATTACTCGCTCAGGTAATGAGGTATAAGTCCGCATGGAAACAGTATTTTGACAGTGAGAATACGGTGGCCTCATGGGTAGAGTACCTGGCTCTAAATAATCTTAGTGTTCTTTTCGTGGGTTCGAACCCCGGGCACTGAATGCTGTTTATTTTGCCTTTTCTCTTCAACGTGGATACATATAGCAAAAAGTGGCAGATAATGCAGCGACATGCTCTATTTCATGAGACACAAAACATGGAGAGAAATGATTAAATATACAAATGATTCTTTTGCTAAACAGCCCTAAACCGGCCCCATTCATTTTCAATGGTAGTGCTAAACCACTGCCCTCCTTGCAATTACACGTTTGGCCTGCGGCGTCGCTGTCCCGGCGGCTCCGTTTTTGCTAGTAATTTTCCAGTTCTGGCATTGGCGTCCCGTCCCGTGAGTAACAAAACGGTAAGCAACTTTTCTTCCCAGATTGGGTAATCTTTTCACTGTTTTAGTCATTTAAGTTTGCAAACACTCTGATAGATTGTCTTTTAGAACAGACATTTGAGTAGTTTTTATGGTTAAGTTACTGTCATGCTGTTTCAACGTAGCTTTATTTTTCATTATGTTTGATGCCCTTACTCAGTGTAGAACACTTTTTTTTTATCACTACTATTTCATTATTACCCTTTTCACTACTTTACACGTAAGTTGAGTGTGTTTAATTGTTTACAGTAACGCGGTTGCGATGTATTGACTCGATCAGTCACATGTAGTAATTCTACGCTAAAGCTAACATTTATTCCTGGATTTGTCAGGGTTTTTTATGATTTTGGTTAATATGGTACTTTTGTTTATCATCCTTTAGTTTTAGGGCTCAAATCAATAAGTACGTGCGTAAACAATGTTACAGTAGACCCAAAGTCGGAGTTTTTTTTTTTTTTATTGTTGTTCACTCGACTGCAACTTGGATTAAAAGCTTTTTGTGTTACGTTTATATTTTGATTTATTGCTGTCATGTACTGTAACGTTATGAGTTAGAGTAATAAAATACAAAGCTACTCACAAATCAAGTTATTTCATTCACGTTGTTATCCTGATTGTTTTGTTTGTGTACTAATTAAATTGAGGCATATATTTTGTATTTTTTATAATGCTTTGTAATATTTGGTTGAGTGGTATCATGATAAACAACTAATCTAATGGAATTAGATATATTACTTGTACTTCAACATTTAACATCTTATAATGATGTAATTATAGTAGTTTGATTGGTGAATGATTGCACACTATGTTCTTTTAGTTGTTGTTTTTTTTAAATTAATATTTCATGGTTTCTGATTACAATTTCTTGTGTCATTTCAGAGAAAATGAAGAAGACAGTTGTTTTCCCCTGGCCGAGTCAATGTGGTTTTCCGCAAGGGCCCAACGACCACGTTCCGGTCACTTTCTGCTTTGTTCCTCTCATGTGTGTTCTGCCAAAGTCCAAGTGACTATGAATTGATACCATCTGCGATGAGGGTAAGTGACTTTTTTATTATGCATGGTTGTGAATATGTGTGAAGTGGTGAGTGCTGTTTTGTATTTTAACATTTGATGTGAGTGCTTCCCCTCCTCAAATTATGTTTATTCTGGATAATGTGAAACGTTAAATAATCTCAAAACATGACAAGTCAGCAAACGAGCAGGAGAAGTAACAGCTGAATGCTGTGTGTTCATTTTACTAACATTTGGTTAAACTGTAAATGATTTAACAAAAATAAAAACTAATTGCAGTTTCTTCTCTATAGCTGCTTAGTCCGTGCCCATTGCCCTGGAGGAATCAGGAGATGGTCCACCCAAAACACTTTACAATAACTCAGTGTATAACTACAGCTCAGCCTTTACAGTGGATACTTTAACCTCTCTCCTCTCTCCAGCTGTTCCAGCTGCGGTGCCTCTGAAGTCCCCTCTGCCTCTTCCACAAGAGCTTAAGTTTCTGCTTCCTGAGGCCAGAAACACCTCAGTTCCAGGTCTGTTTTTGTGATACATTTCTTACATACCACGATGCACCTTCTGTATTTAATTTTTTTAATGTTTACTCCCAGAAACTCTTTCCCCTTCTGATACTCCTCCTACAGCGCTCATTCAGCCCGACTCAGAGCCTTCCAATGAAGAAAGACAGCAAAGTGAGAATGTCATTTCAGGTTTCCCCCTCAACGATTACAGTACATCAATCAATCAGATTTATTTCTAAAGTGCTTCACAACCAAAGCTGTGCTGTGCACAAACAAAGCACCATATTATTGATATAATTAATGACACATTTAATAACAAACCCAAGTTAAACATGAAGTAGATTATTGCAAGAGACACATTGCTTTCTGCTGTTGTTCATGTGTGGCCTTATCTATAAGGTGGAGGAGTGGGAAAATGGTATAAGTGCTCAGACGAGTATAAATTGAATAAAGCTTTTCTTTTTTTTTTCATCATTTAGCCCGTCCAGCCATCCAGCGTCCAGTCCAGCCCACAGCTGCAGTCAATAGGCCACCTCCTCCGCTGCTTCCCACTGAGCAGGAGCTCAGCGAGTGGAACTGCTCTCACCAGGCTCTTCAGCTTCTCTTCTCTTAATCCTGTGCCATGTACTACTACTGCTGCGACAGCTCCCACAGCCGCTGCTGCTCTGGCTTCCTCTGTAGACGCTGACGCAAAACCAGGCTCCACATCCAAGTTAGGTAACAGCCCACTAGCTATGTCAAAACAATGTATAGTTTAATCAAATATAAAATAGATGACATTCGTATTCTATTTCTCTTTGTGCCTAGAGCCCACACCTCTGCTGCTCCCGCTGCCCATCAAGCCTTCTCCATCCGCAGCCCGTACAGGACCAGTGAAGACAGGAGGGAGGGTTTTTGTGTTGGACCACAAGCGCTGGCCTGCTCCCATGAAGGCAGTTATTGATGGTCGTCTCAATAAACACCGCGGACAGAAGGACATGCTGAAAATTGTGGATCAGGAGTATGCCACACTTGTCCACAACTCCAGCTCTGATCCCAACAGCCTGCTGCACCCAACCACCAGATTAGACATATCACAATACATCAAACACACCTGCAAACAACTAAACACATCCTCATCACTGAACACCAGTCCGGAAAAACTTGAGGAAACACAGACACTGTGGCAGTCTCTCACAGCAGGTAGCACAACGGTGCCTGTCACCATGCCGCCTGCCACTGTGAATCCCCCCCCCCCCGCTCTTTCAGTCGCCTCATCTCTCACTCAACACGCCATTGAGAAGATTGTGCTAGACATCATGGAGAAGCAGCAGCCAGCCCCTGAGCTAAAGAAGCCAAAAATGTTTGTCTTGTGTATATGTTTATATGTTTATATAGTAAACTGACCTTTTAAATAAAGTGAAATTAGTCCTTTATTATGCATACCTGGTTCATATATATATCCAATATCTATTATTACATCTATTATGCCCTTATTCAGTATAGTACGTTTTTTTTTTATCACTACTACAGTATGTCATTACTCCTTTTCACTACTTTACACGTAAGTTGAGTGTGTTTAAAGGAGACATCTACGCTCCACCCGCCGCCCTGATTTCTCAGGCCTATTTACAAATGAATAGACCCTGCGTTTTCACACCTCTGGGGGGAGGGGTCATGCAGTAGGTCTAATGACATAAATTAACCTCCTAACCCCCACCTTAACTGAGGGCATTTTCTCCAGTTCAGCTTCACCCAAATCTAAAAGCGTATGGCAGCACGTGGCGCGACCCATGCAAAATCATTACTGCCATGTTCGCAATTCAATAAAGTGTGCAGGCCGTACATGTGCAGCTGTTGCTTTTGTACCTATGGATTACATTGTATTCCACTGAACTATGGCCTTTTATTATTTACCTTAATATAGGAACTATTAGATTTAGAACAAACAAATAAATGTTCAGTGTGGGCAAATTTTGGCAAATACAGCAGTTATGCAGTACAATATTGTTTAAAATCAATAAAATATACATTTTGTTGAAATACTTTGATTTTTATCAGAGTAAAATAGTTAAACTTCTTCGTATTCTATTACTTAGAAATAGCATTCAATACTAACACGTTTAAACATAAATAAAAACATAAAAGTTTAAGAGTTTGGCCTGAGCGGGATTCGTACCCCGGTCGCTGATGTGAGAGTCATTCATAATCCCGTTTCGCCACAGAGGCGGTGTTTGATTACTTTGACATTTTCAGTATAGAAAATGGGCTCGGTTCAGGTGGGAGTTAAGAGGTGTTGGTGGGGCGTTTAGCATGAACCGCGCCGACATTTGATCTGGTTGCAATTTCTTTGCTATCTGTCATAAAGTGAAAGGAGCCTGTGCGTCCTTTATTTAGGACAAGACATTTTAATAGCCTATCACTGAGGTGAGTTTTGCGGAGACCGGTACACGTGGAGCTTGATAAACATGTAAACTTAAAAAAAATAAAAATACTCACGGGTTACTAAGTATTGTAAAAAAAAATGTAAATGTCAAAAAAATGTAATCATTTATTAATAATTTAGTAGAAGCTTTCAACACTGGAGTATATGTTTGGTTCAGGTGGGAGTTGAACCCTGCTCATTCTGCACCAGAAACTTGCGCGTTATGACTGAGCTATTAAGCCACAGGGTAATCATATTTTATTTTAGTTTATAAACTGGTGTTCACTGAATAAAGATTATGAAAATAAAGCACAACATTGGGGGTGCTCACAAAAAATTACATTTTTGGGGCGATTAGATAACATAACATACATAAACTGGGATTAGTGCCCATTCATAACGTGATGCAGCCAGTGAGTGCGTTTGAATACAGCAGTAGCAGACAGTGCGGGCATACTTTCACACCACTGTTAATTGTGGGATTAATTGGACAGAGATGTTTGATTTCATTTACAAAACCTTACCTGTTCAGTCGATTGTCATTGACAACTATATTATTAACAGTGATATTGTTGCACAACCAAATAGCAGTGTTTAAAAAAGGAATATGAAATCAATGCAAGGATATTTATTTTGTCACAGATTATACAAGATATTTACATGAATACATACAGTATATGAAACAATAAAAATGTAAAAAAAAAAAAAGAAAAGAAAAAAAAAGGCACGGAGCAAAAGTGCCTCAGACGGGAGTCGAACCCCGGTCTACTGCGTGCCAGTCTGTTGCACTCACCATTACCCCAGCATACTCACACTGACCAGGCATAGTTTACAAGCAGTTTTATAGCTCAGTTTACGGCGCCGGCAGAGCTGAAGTGGACTTCACCTGCCACCTTGTGGCGATAAGATGTATTATATTTCACGCAACTGCGTGACACACGGAAAGCGGGAATGAGGACGACAAAACAAAATGGCATTGACTGTATGCGTGCTCTTCTAAAACAAGTAATATTTTCATAGGGTCCTGTTCCTACCTCCTCTTCCTTTAATGTTCATATGGTTGTGGCTGGTTTGATGGACGTTTGGATAAGGCAAGCGCACAAGTTAAAGCTGCGTACGAACTGAACTGAATTGAACTAAATTGACCAGGGCGTTTCTCGCTGGTCTCACGAACTACTCCTCCACAAACAAGGTAACAAGGCTATCGCCTTCTGCGTGGCCTTAATACGCAACGACTGCTGTAATAACTCGTTCCTATCCTGATCTCCACGGAGTGGAGCTTGGCCCTGAGGGCCACATTGTACCATAGGACTGTTAGAACCTTTGTTTATTTTATTCATTGTTCATTGGATGTGGATATGAATGTGTGTGAATGCGGTTGTGTGTGAGTAGCAAAAGATTTTAAATTAGATTTATACATTGATATTATTGCATTTTCTATAAAACTAAAATAAATTCAATTTTATATCATAACTTTTGCTTTGTCTGTCCACTTTCATGATCCTATTGAACCTGTGACCTTTTTAAGTGTGGGAGAAACAAATAATTGTGGTTCCTTGGGCCCCGAATCCAAGGTGGCTTTGTTGGTAATTCATAAAGTAGCTAAATAGTGATTTGAAATAAAGCCTCGGCTGCGACAGAGAGAATAATAACAAGAAGATAATGAGAGAATACGAGATATTGTACTGGCCAGATTAAATTTAGATATGTTTGTGCACATGGTGGGGTTATTGTGAAATTGTTGTCTTGTTGTCGTATAATGTTTTTATTGTGGAGTGAGAAATGGTGAGTGTGATGAGTGTGATGGAGTTTGTGCGACCAAATGAGTTGAATGTGGGGAAGGTCAAACAAAATTGAGTGATATTTTTGTGTAGCTGTAAGGGCATATTGCAAGTGGCGTGGAGGTAAAAGGAGAGAGAGATTCAAGAAGTATTGAAAAGTGTATGAAAGAATAAAGGTGTGGTGAAAGTGAACGCATCTGATTATTTAAAGGTGGTAGATGGTTCGTTGAGGATGAAACTGGATACTGAAATAGCATTGAATGTGGGGTGTGCGATAAAAAGGTGTGTGGAAGTGAGAAAATCAAGGTGGTTGAAAGTGAAAGAAGAGACAGTCGAAAGAAAGTTATAAAATAAGAGAAAGTTCCTTGCTCAGAGATGTTACCCGTGTATGAATGTTGTGTGGACATTGTGTTTGCATTAGAAAACTAAGAAAGTTGTATTTATTTTTTTGTACTGTGTCTGCATTTGGGTGGACAGAGGAAAGAAAAATGAGAAATAATTACAAACAGGAAGTCATGGAGTACATTGGGGGAGTGGCCAATGTTCCTCTGTACCCAGACATCCATGTAGGAGGAGTAGTGGAGAAATTGCTCCGCCCCTCCTTAGAAAAAAAAAGAAAAACCCTCAATGTACAATAACCAAGTTATTGTTTTTTTAGAGAGACATTTCTGCTGGTGGCAGCGCTATGTCTCCATAGCATAAATTTGCTATTTTTTGAAATATACAAAACTAACTAATGTGAGACAAATGCTATTATTTTTGGGCCTGTGGCGAATAAAACATTTAGGGCCTCGAGAGAGAGAGAGATGTTTCTAAAAAATTAGAACCTCTCTCCCCACGATGGCGCCGTGGGATGAAATCGAAGCAGGGGAGACCTGTTATTAGTTTGGATACATTGACTGAGAGCAGAGACCGCTATCTATTTAAAATGTATCAGTTCAGTTGATCTTTATGCGCCATTTTAGACGCATTACTAAAAATTATGAAGGAGCAATTATGCCATAATTTTTGATTATTGACCAAATAAACAAATAAATTAATACATTAATGAATAAATTTAGGGTACATGTGGTGCACGCCATTGACCAGAAGCGAGAGCAAGCTGAACTAAAAGAAATGAAAGTGCTGTGGCCAGAAAGACGAGGACACATGCGAGCTGCAAGTGAGTCAACTCGACACGCCCCCAAACCCTGCTGGGTAAGAGACACCCCTCCAACATGGACACCACAGTGCAAGTTTTAAAGATGCAGCTTAAAGAAGTAAGCAATAACATTAATAAAGAAAAAGACTAAAAGAGAAATAAGGAGTTTACCGCAATGTGGACTCATGGAGCGACTTATGGGTGTGGTGGTTTTGGTAATTGTGGCCAAGGTTGTTTCAGACAAGGCAGGACCAGAACCGGACCAACAACGCTCGAGGACATTGAGGTGGTATCCCCTGGACCTAACAACGAGGTGGTTACAACCACCTCGGTTGTAACCATACGCTGGTGGACAATACTATACTGGCTGCGGGGGGTGCCCAGAAGTCCAGAGGCATGGCACGGCAGAACTCATGATACCTGTGAAAGTGAACGGACAGACTCTTAACATGCTGGTGGAGACAGGTCAAACTCACTCATCTGTGAACTATGAGACTGTTATCTATGGACACAATCTCCTTAGTGGGCTTCTCGGGAAAACCACAAGGTCTGCCTTTCACCAAACCAGTGCCTACTCATCTCGCAGGACTGAATATAGCATACCTATGCATCGGAGCTCCTCAGACTCCTGTTTCTCTCCTCGGACATGATTTGCTGATGAAAGCGAGAGCATCAATTCTGTGCTCTCTAAATGGACTAACAGTGACTTTTCCCTGATGGACATTGCTGTCTTATATCATCCCCAGACAGTGGTTGATGACGCTTGACCTGGACCAACCACAAGTATGCAGATATCTACTGGGAAAAGCTGAAGGACTGTACAAATGAACTCAGAAATTCACTTGCGCCATACCGCGTAACCACTCATTGACTGCTACACAGTAGTTTATTATGACAGAAATCAAGATTTGGTATATAGAGAAGCTTTTAAGGCTAGCCTTAGCGGACATGAATGGTCCCTTACAATAACAAAATTGTATGTAGGTAAACAAGGTGTGACTGTGAATTGTTTACACCTGTATTAGAACAATAATATGAAATGTCTTATTTTTATATCTCACTTGCTCTCTCTCCTGGACAACAGGCTAAAGATTTAGGCCCCATGACCAAAGCGTTGAGTGAAACAAAAGATTGGTAAAAAAAAAAATAAGTTGCTAATGTCCTGTACTCTCCATCCATGTCTGCCTACTCTATAGATATTAATGCTATAGTTATATCCGTTTTGGAACATCAATTCATTCCACAACACCATGGTAGAGAATCGTGTCATTATGAAGTAACTGAAAAATATCTTTAAAATGTACCAGATAAAGTATGCTCCTTAGGACCTAATGATGCTGGTTTATTTACTAAAATTTAATCGGTTATCTTTGAGTAATAACTAAATGCATTTGTCAGAATAGCTCAATACAAAATTTAAACCTGAAGCCTTAGAGGGCATTGATGTTATGTTGATAGGACTGTGGAATGCTGGAGTGTTAGAACTCTATAGCTATAATTGGAATACATAAAATTAAATTGTCTAAAATTAGTCTTAAACTGGAATGAATTGGGCTTTAACCCTTCCTCTTGCTCTGCTCACGGTGCCAATCCATGAACAGATCAACAGGATACTCTTATGAACTTCATACTGGCCATTTTGATGCATGGATCAGGCATCCAGTGGACACTGATCTTAAGATTGTATGTTATAAGCCCTATTGGGACCATCTCCACTCATTAGTTTCTAGTCTTTACTGAGGTTTGAAGTGACTGCTGTTCCCACTCCGGGAGCTGCTGAGAGTGCTCCTTCCCAAGTCTGTCTGAAGGTTCTGCGCCGCGATTGGACTGAACCGTGCTGGTCTGATCCCTTTGAAGTCACGGCCAGGACCTTGCTGTCAAGGTCGCAGGGGAACCAGACGAGTGGTATCACAACTCTCAGACTCGCCCTGTCGACCCAGTACAACCACATTGAACCTTTCTTGACTGACCCTAACATTTATTATTTTGTTCATTATTTTCTTTGTGTTGCTATATATTGTGTTAGTTTCTACAGTGGCCGAAGGTATTAATCTCCAATGAACTTTGAGTTGGTTTGCTGTGTTCCCTGTACAAGGATAGAGGTCACACCTGTATTGAAGGTTGTTTATACATGTTTACGACTCTTTCTTGGACTGAGTTTTTTTCCTCAGTCCAAAAAGGGGGTGTTAATTATATGGGACAATTATAATTTGGCTTATTTTGGCATGGGAAAGAACTGAGGCAAATGCAAATACATCTAGAGAAAAAAAAAGTGACAAATTGACACATTTTATGGTATAAGAGATGGGTTTATATAAATCAATTTATAATGCTCTGTTTCGGCATTTGTTGCAATTCTGGGTGCACACAGAATCGTTTGCAAGTGTGGAAAAAGAGAGGCCAAAAAGGAGAGTTTTCTCTCTGTAGAATCCAAGATTAATTCCTGGTTGAGATGGCGCCTGTGTTCGGCTTTGCCTCTGCTGCCTCTCCGCTTAGCTGGTTACTTGTTTGGATTACATTATATTTTGTTATATCCAGCCTGTCAACTAAAAACGGTGTCACGGCTGTCATCCGCTATGATCGCGACGCGCTTTTTGGCATTGACGCGCACATGAAGAAACTATGTGTGACCAGGGCAAGGTACGAGGAGTTTTTCCCTCCACCTTTCGAATGTGCTGTGCCGTCACCTGAGTACCTGCTGGTAGCGAAGCGTCGTGCCAGGTGAGGGAAGAGAGGATCGCGGGCTGGCGTACAATCCAGGCGGAGCAAACCGAGGGGATCAACGCTGTTTACGACAGATTCCTGTCCATGGTTCAGTCTGGAATCCAGCCAGCGCATCACTGGCTACTGCTCCTACGCTCCTGTTGCCATCGGATCGGTCCTTTCCGACGCAAAAGGCCCGGCTTTCCCCCCACGCGAGCGTGTCCTTCGAGCTGTCTCTGTGGAGCATACCACGCGAGGTGCCACTCCGGTATGCGCGCATCTCCAGGTGAGCGTGCACAACCGATGCGCTTTGCTCTTCTAAATGCGCGTTCCATAGCGAACAAGGCATCTTTCCTGAGTGACTTATTTCAAATAAGCAGCTTGATTTCATGGCTTTGACTGAGACTTGGTAGAGAGAACAAGATTTTACTCATCTGAACGAGCTGTGTCCCCGAACTGTTCAGCTTTTGGGACTCCACGGATCGCACGGCGTGGAGGAGGACTTGCGCTCATTCACAAGAACTGCTTTCCGAGCAGACAAATGAAACCAGAGTCATTCAACTCATTTGAGCTGCAGATGACTAAGGTTGGAAACACTCATGCTTTTTATTGTGTTTTAATTTACCGACCTCCTGGTCCTGCTCGTGAGTTTTTATCCTTGATTATCAAACTTGACAGAGTGTTGATTACTGGTGATTTCAACTTCCATATTAACGACTGCTCCTGTCCTGTTTTTAACAATCACTGACTCATTTAACTTAAAACAACACGTTTCTGGTCCAACTCATAAAAAAGGCCACACTTTGGATCTAGTTTGTTTCTTTTGGTCTGGATATAGACTGTGTGGATGTGGTGGACGTCCTTGTGTCTGACCATTGCTGTGTGTATTTTAATCTCTCTCTCAAAGTGGGCATTTGCGCTCAAAATGTGGTTCACAAAAAGCGTATTTTAAACCAATCTGTTGTGGAAAATTTCTCAAGATTGTTTGATCCGTGTTTTGAGGGAGTCAGAAATAATGATGTGGATTCTTACTGTGAGTCAGTGCTGAACATAGTAGCACCTGTAAAAACTCAAAATCTACTGTTCCAAATTATTATGCAACTCATTGTTTCAATACATTTTAAAGGTTGTAATCAACTAAAAATGGTCATTTATTAAATTTGCAGCATTAGGACGTCATATTTACTGAAATCAAAAGCTATTTCAATCAAAAACATCAACATCAACATCAAGTTACATTTTAACATAGGAGCCCTTCTTTGATAGCAGCTTCAAAATTCTTAAATCCATTAAACTTGTGAGTTTTTGGAGAGTTTCTGCTTGGATTCTTTGTAGGATGTCAGAATAGCCTCCCAGAGCTGCTGTTTGGATGTGAACTGCCTCCCACCCTCATAGATGTTTTGCTTGAGGAGGCTCCAAAGGTTCTCAATAGGGTTGAGGTCAGGGGAGGATGGGGTCCACATCATGAGTTTCTCTCCTTTTATGCCCATAGCAGCCAATGATGCAGAGGTATTATTTACAGCTTGACATGGTGTGGTGTCATGCATGAAGATGATTTTGTTAGGGAAAGCACGGTTCTTCTTTTTGTTCTTCTGTTTGTCTCCAAAAGCAATTTGGAGACAAACAGTTCAGTAAACTCTTTTCTTTCCATTATTGTTATATTGTGTTGAATTAAATGTTTTTCAAAGGTTTTTTGGTCTCAGAAATGTGCGTGGTGATTGCTAACAACCGATGAAATTGCCATTCCTTTACACAGAAGCCAGTCCAGAAATATAATAGCCTTAAGTGCTATTATCCCTATCCTTGCTTTACCTCTTGACATTTTCATGTATCCTGAAATGCCACTGACACTCCATGGAGCATGACTAAATGGGGCTTTTGTAACAAACCTTCAAAGTGCTCTGTGTCATTAGAAAGGTAAATACCAGGAACACGGGAATAAGACAAATCTATTTCTGCATCTGACTGAGCAGATTTAGCACTGGAGATATTTGACTTTTTTTGGTCTTTAACTAAATTATTGATGTAAAGCGATGTGGATTTTGAATAGCATATAATTATCTTGTCATTCCAGTTAATTAGCATCCTATAACAACTTGCGGCCCACAAGGTAAGTGCCCATCAAACAGCAGGGCAGACGACTGCATAATAAGATGAGTTGAGGGAGGTGCTCTGAGGTCAGCGGAGAGGTGTGCCTCCCACTGAAGCCTGGGACAGCCTGCTTCGGGTCACTACCGGTCCAACTGAGAACATAAATTAACTGAAATGCAATTCTGACTCAGCGTTAAAAGTACGGAATGCTTTGGACTCCAAAGAAACAAAAAACAAACAAAAACATGGCATTAACAGCTGCTCCCAATGCAATGTCATGTGTTATTATTCAATATGCAATCGGCTCATGTAGCAGACTCCTCTTGTCCATGCCAGCCACCACAGACAAATCTTGCCATGGCTGAGTGTGTTCAAATATGGATAGTTTTCATGGACAGGAAGTAGTTGGCAAGGTAGGATAGAGCTATACACTTGGTCTGTTTGTTGAAACAAAAACGTTTAAAAAAAAAAAGTATTAGGATCCCCAAGTCCATTGCTCCTAACAGGCTGGCCTGAGGCGCTGGTTGAAGGATGGGCGAAATGAGGACAGATTTCCCTACAAGTATAATAAATCAACAAATATAAACAGAGATCTGAAAAGCCAACCTGGGCTCCATTTCTCTGTCTACAAATGTTCACTTACAAATAACGCAATGCAAATAATGTCAACAGTATTTGTCACTGCTAAAACTTTTTCATAGTACTGTATCCCATCCAGTCAATGTTTTGCTTAATCATACGTCTGGAGACATACATTTTAGTGAAATTGGGTTGGCTCAGTATCCCACAATCTTGCAGATTTGCATCTCTGCGGCAGTCCCTTCCTTCCCTGCAATTTGTTTGGTGTGTGTGGGGGAAGTTTGTCCTGCTTTGAGACTAGCTTGTAGCAGTGTTCATTGATCTGCGGCGCACTGTCTCTGGATGTTGTTTTGGAGATTGGGTAGGATAAAAGCGCTTATGCAAGCAACAGTTGTAGCAATCAGGGGAGCGCAATATCTGTGTTGAGAAGAAATAAGATATTACCCACTTCCACATACTCCCGCTGAGCACAAGAACATGTCACGTCGTCAAGAGTCCACTGGCACTTAGACACTAGCACATGCAGTTATGGTAAATCCCAGTCAGTGCTGTTTAGTATGTTCATTACATTAATGTGCATAATTTAAGCTGCTGGGGAGGGGCTTTTTAAAGCTTGAAATCTCTTGTCTTGAGCAGTCAACTTGCTTCTTTAATGATGCCATGTTTTCCGCTTTTAGATGCCATCAAAGTTGCCAAGAGTCACCAAAATCGGCAACACTATACAACGCTCTCTCTCCTCACTACCCAACATTGTTAAGAAACAGCGCCTATCCACTCAAAGCAGTCAAACCAATGAGTCAGTCTGAACCAATGCAAAGCTGGGAATCTCACTGAGCCAATGAAACACTTCGAACACTGAACCAATTGACATGCAAAGCAGCAGCAAGCGAGACACCAACGCTTTGGTCACATGACTGGCTGTTGTGACACAAGCTCTGGCGCAGTGCTTCAAAGCACTTCACTTTAAAATGAGCAATTTTAGATCAAATCCTGGATGGCAGAAAAATGTTCTCCAGCTTAATCGGGACAAAACTGTTCTAGTCATCGGTCCTGAGTCCCATAGATAAACTTTTACCCAAAATGCAGTCACTGTCTTTAATCCATCCTCACAAGTGAAACACCTGGGTATGATTTTTGACTCTTAGCTGACTTTTATTCCACACATCAAAAACATTACTAACATAGATTTTTATCACCTAAAGAACATAGCCAGAGTCCGTCGCATTCTCTGAGGGGCCAACAAGTATCTGCCCCAATACAGCGGTTTGCGGTGAAGTGCGGAGTAGCTCATTAGCTAACAGTAATGAATAGAAATTGGGGGCTTATTTACAGTGGGAGGAAAATGTATGTGATCGCTTTGGAATTTCTCACATTTCTGCCGATATATATAAACTTGTGAATTCAAAGTGCTCTTTCGCAAACCAAAACTGGATTGTTTGGGCGGAACACACCAAAAATTATCCCCAGCATGAATTCATAAGTTTATCAAGATACTTTGCAGATGAACCTGAGACATTCACAACAGAGTGGAATAAGTAAGTGAACCATTGTATTAAATAGCTGGCTGACCAGCTACTACATGTGTTTATAAGGGGCCAAAGTGGCTCCTTTGATGTTGAAGGTTGCAGACCCCTGGACTAGGTTGTTATATGCTGCTCTAATCAGCCCAGCTCAATCGAATCTCCTGGGTTTACATGGATTTGGGCAATTCTGTTCTAGTCAGAATATGCGAGAGATCCTATTTTCCCTTCATACATGTAACCATCACCATGATTACATGGATGAAGGGAAAGTTGGATCTACTACCAGTGTATGGATATAAGCACTAGTATACAGTGGTCCTCATTTATCGCGGGGGGTTACGTTCTAAAAATAACCCGCAATAAACGAAATCCACAAAGTAGACAGCTTTATTTTTTACAATTATTATGTTTTAAGGCTGTAAAACCCCTCGCCACACACTTTATACACTTTTGTCACTAGTTCACATGGGTTCTCCCTTATGCCTGGTGTCACTGTGTGATTTTATTTGTCTAATAAGATTTTTAGATTCACATTACAGACGTGGGGATGGTAACACCGTGAGCTGCTCTCGTCTCTGCTGTGCGCTTGTTCAAACTAAGAGACAGTCATAGCTACGACCAAAGTTTTATCATAGTAGTTTCAGGCTTCAGAAGACGAGTGTTTAGCTCAGGTGAGTGCCACATGCTAGCGGTGTTTATTTTCGCGGAAAAGTTCAGAGAAAGTGAACGCAGAGTCGGACCCGCTCATGCCCGGCCTGTGCTGCTGTGATACTGAGGTGTGTAGTGTGTGCGCTGATGTGTTGACGGGACACACAAAGATCCTCTATGCAACGAGAGTGGCTCACTCTGCGACTAGCCAATCAGGACGCAGTATACAATGTGTGTATGGCGTTCATACGCTGTAAAAAACATGCAAAATTGTGGTAAAATTAAATCCGCAAAAGAGCGAGGTAGTTTGTTTTCACAGAAAAATGTGAGCATCATTTAAAATACATTAAAGGCCGCTAAAGGTGAACCGCGTTATAGCAAGGGACCACTGTATTCAAAGCAGTTAACATTGAAAGTTTGAGCATAATATAAGTATGGTAACGCTTTAGAATACAGCCCGCAAGTTCCAGGTGTAAGTACGTGTAACAAGAAAGTAATTACACATATAAGTACAGGTACTCTTACAGCGTGTAACAAGGGGGAACAATGTGTAACAAGGAAGTACAAAGTGTAACAAGGCGGAGCAATGTGTACCAAGGACGTACAAAGTGTAACAAGGCGGAACAATGTGTAACAAGGAAGTACAAAGTGTAACAAGGGGGAACAATGTGTACCAAGGAAGTACAAAGTGTAACAAGGCGGAACAATGTGTACCAAGGAAGTACAAAGTGTAACAAGGCGGAACAATGTGTACCAAGGAAGTACAAAGTGTAACAAGGGGGAACAATGTGTACCAAGGAAGTACAAAGTGTAACAAGGCGGAACAATGTGTACCAAGGAAGTACAAAGTGTAACAAGGCGGAACAATGTGTACAAGGAAGTACAAGTGTACGGGAACATGTCTAACAAAGACGTACAAAGTGTCACAGGCGAACAATGTGTACCAAGGGGGAACAATGTGTAACAAGGAAGTACAAAGTGTAACAAGGGGAACAATGTGTAACAAGGGAAACAATGTGTAACAAGGTAGTACAAAGTGTAAACATGTAACTACGTGTCAAGGTGTAGTAAAGGTATTCAAAGAGCAATTAATGGTGCTGAGCTATCACATAGTTGTGGCAAAAGGGAATGTGGTATTATTAATAGTGCATTCATTTTAATGTTGCAGGACAACAGTATTACTGTTGTGAAAGTGAAGACATGACTCCAAGCATTTTTATTGATTGTTTATTTTTTATAGTGAGACACTGTTGCCTGTAACAAGCAGAAACAAGAGTGAACAGAGAAAAATAAAGTGAAACAAGGGAAATTACCACGTTATCACTGTGCAAGTAGACTGTAACTAATGTGTAGGTACAGGAGAGCACGGGCTGTAAATTAAAGCGAGACACTGTTGCCTGAAGAAATCAGAGAGGATTGATTTGGTGCTGGACGCTGCCAGGAGATTTTAAAATGTTGATGGTATCACTGGGGAAGAATTGGACAGCACTTTAAGGGAAGGGTATGCACAGGTTACTGGAATTGACACGGCGTAGAAGATGGGAATGACTGGTTTTGATTTTGGTCATATTTCACTGTACTTGCTAAAACAAACAGTATTCAGAGATCCAGTAGGTGGCGGTAATGCACTTTCAGTGCCATCTGCCATAAAACTATCAGAAGAAGAAGAATGCAGCGTCAGAGTATCAGTCCTGGGGGGACAACAACAGCCTCTAAACAATCATCTTTTTTAAAATACCTTGTACATTTTTGTCTAACTGTGTACAGTGCCTCTCGAAAGTACTAATACACCTTGAACTTTTGCACATTTTGTCATGTTTACAACACTAAACGTAAAGATTTTATTTTTAATATTTTACTGAAACTGTGAAGTGAAAGCAAAATGATACATGATTCTGTTATTTTACAAAAAATAGAAAAGTGAAAAGTGGGGCGTGCATAAGTATTCATACAGCATGACTTAAAACTTTGTGGAACCCCCTTTTGCTGCAATAACAGCAGCAAGCCTTTTGGGGTATGACTACAAGATTTGCACATGTAGAGACTGACATCTCTAGATGTCAGCAGTTTTCAGGTCTTTCCACTGATTTTCAATAGGATTTAGGTCAGGACTTTGACTGGGCCATTCTAACACATTAATGTTTGTTTTTAAACCATTCCATTGTAAATTTAGCTTTGTGTTTAGGGTCATTGTCCTGCTGGAAGGTGAATCTCCGCCCCAGCTTCAATTCTCTTGCTGACTCCAGCAGGTTTTCCTCCAAAATGTCCCTGTATTTGGCTCCATCCATCTTCCCAACTATTCTTACAATCTTCCCAGTCCCTGCTGAGGAAAAGCAGCCCCATAGCATGATGCTCCCCCCACCATATTTGACACTGGGATGGTGCACTCAGGACGATGAGCAGTGTTGTTCCATACATAACGTTTTGCATTTGGGCCAAAATGTTCAATTTTTGTCTCATCTGACCAAAGCACCGGTCTGTTAGTTTAGGTGGACCCCCGTGTCTTGGTAAGTTTGCAGTGGTGCTATACTCTTTCCATTTCCGAATGATGGATTGAACAGTGCTCCGTGAGATGTTCAAATCTTGGGAAATCTTTGTATAACTTAACGCTGCTTTAAACTTCTCCACAGCTTTATCCCTGACCTCTCTGGTGTGCTTCTTGGCCTTCATGATGTTGCTTAGTGACCAATACACTCTGACCATAGCTCTGAGGCCCTCACAGAACAGCTGGAATTATACTGAGAGTAGATTACACACAGGTGGCCTCTATTTAATGGTTAGGGCAAGGTGTGAACATTCTGCAGTCATTAGGAATGTAATAAAGGCAATTTAATGCACTCCGAATAATGCTGTATGAATACTTACTGTATGCACGCCCCACTTTTCACTTTTCTACTTTTTGTAAAATAACAAAATCATGTATCATTTTGCTTTCACTTCACAGTTGTCTGTTACTTGTGTGTGAACTTTCAGTAAAAAATTCAAAACAAAATCTTCATGTTTAGGGTTGTAAACATGACAAAATGTGTAAAAGTTCAAGGTGTATTAGTACTTTCGCAAAGCACTGTATGTAAGTAGTAGCGGCAGAACACGAGATGGAAGTATATCCAGACAATGTTGTGATCAGCTATACAGACCCACATGCAACCCACACGTGGCATACACCAGATGATATTCCAGATAAGCCTTGCCTGGCAAGTGGAGATCTGCATGTTTTGGCAACAAAGATACAGAACTACTTCTTCTTTTCTCGGGGAGGTTAAAGTGACATCGGTAAGTCTATTGCAAGGATTCCTAGATCATAAGGTAGCATGGAGCTAAAATTGGCTAAAGCTATGACGCCATTTTCTAGGACAAAACGAACCACTGCCGAGGGCTGTGTGACAGCAACGTTGGAGAAAAGCAGTATAAAGCAAACTGTGTTGCCTTTAAGGCAGTTTATTCTTTAATAACTATCTCAGTAATTTAATAGTTTAAAAATGTTGGAATAAGTTAAATAATCATTGTGATCTTGTATAAATAAATAATTCATGTTTTTCTATAAGAAAAACATAAAAAATATTATCGCTAAAACTACTTCCGGTTTCGCTGCACTACTTCCGGTTTCGCGGTCTCGAGTGTAAACAGAAGCCATGCTACATGTCAGGAGCAGTCAGATGGCAGCTGATGGATGGCATCAGCTGCCATCCACCTTAAAAACATTAATAAGGCAATGCTGTAAGTTTGTACATTGTTTTATATCGTTGTTTAGCTTTATATTTTCGTATTATATCTGTAGTTTATAGGATGAGTGCATTTTATTTTTATAACTGCATCAGCCGTTAGCTGACATTGTGCTGTGCTGTGTTTGCAGTTTTCACCGTCCAGTAAAGAGAAAATCAAACTAGTACAGTCTCCGAGGTTTCTTTGCTGGTGGTTTAACTGCGTGTTTCGTCAGACACTACACAAACGTCAGTAGCTTTGAGAGGTATTTATCAAAACAATGATTAATTAGTGGTGTAATGCTATTGATGTTTTTGTTCTTTTTTAAATAGAGGAGCATTTTAAATGTTAACATTGCGTTTTGTTCTTTATTTACTTCTGCAGATCCAGAGTCGCACACCACCCTCAAGTACCTCGCTGCATTGGATCGGCAAAAGAGTCATACGGAATCAAAATGTGGATTTCAGAGGGAAATCTGATTATGACCATGTCATTAGTACTCCGTTTCCTACAAACTGACTAGATTTAAAAGACTCGATGCCTGTTTCCCCAAAGCCTTTTTTGTTTCTTTGTTTAGGTAGATAAGCCCTGTGTTAAGCAAGTAATTTAAAACTTTAAGTTGCTGGTTGTCATGTGAACCTTTGGGAGCAATTTTGCGGAAATATGCCAATTGTGAATATAGGTTACCATTGTTGTTCCTTTGCATAAAGGGAAAATCTAGTCCACCTCAGATTTGAGTGGCGTTTATTTATTTGACATTTATTTATACAGGAAAGTCCTACTAAGATTTCAAAATCTCTTTTTCAAGGGAGTCCTGCCTCCGGAGTGGAACCTATTGTTTGTAGTTGTAAGGTAAACGAGAGGAAACCTATGTTGGCATGGGAAAAACATGCACATCCGCACAGAAAGGATCCGTCTGACTTAGGAATCCAACATGGGACCTTCTAGCTGTGAAGCAAAAGCACTAACCGCTGCGCCACCCATGTGACATGTACTTATGGTGTACATGCACTTTGATAGTGTGATCATTTTTGAAGATTTGTTCTACTTATTTTTTATCTGTTCACTCTTGTTTCTGCTTGTTACAGGCAACAGTGTCTCGCTTTAATTTACAGCCCGTGCTCCTGTACCTACACATTAGTTACAGTATACATGCACAGTGATAACGTGGTAATTTCCCTTGTTTCACTTTATTTTTCTCTGTTCACTCTTGTTTCTGCTTGTTACAGGCAACAGTGTCTCGCTTTAATTTACAGCCCGTGCTCCTGTACCTACACATTAGTTACAGTATACATGCACAGTGATAACGTGGTAATTTCCCTTGTTTCACTTTATTTTTCTCTGTTCACTCTTGTTTCTGCTTGTTACAGGCAACAGTGTCTCGCTTTAATTTACAGCCCGTGCTCCTGTACCTACACATTAGTTACAGTATACTTGCACAGTGATAACGTGGTCATTTCCCTTGTTTCACTTTATTTTTCTCTGTTCACTCTTGTTTCTGCTTGTTACAGGCAACAGTGTCTCGCTTTAATTTACAGCCCGTGCTCCTGTACCTACACATTAGTTACAGTATACATGCACAGTGATAACGTGGTAATTTCCCTTGTTTCACTTTATTTTTCTCTGTTCACTCTTGTTTCTGCTTGTTACAGGCAACAGTGTCTCGCTTTAATTTACAGCCCGTGCTCCTGTACCTACACATTAGTTACAGTATACATGCACAGTGATAACGTGGTCATTTCCCTTGTTTCACTTTATTTTTCTCTGTTCACTCTTGTTTCTGCTTGTTACAGGCAACAGTGTCTCGCTTTAATTTACAGCCCGTGCTCCTGTACCTACACATTAGTTACAGTATACTTGCACAGTGATAACGTGGTAATTTCCCTAGTTTCACTTTATTTTTCTCTGTTCACTCTTGTTTCTGCTTGTTACAGGCAACAGTGTCTCGCTTTAATTTACAGCCCGTGCTCCTGTACCTACACATTAGTTACAGTATACATGCACAGTGATAACGTGGTCATTTCCCTTGTTTCACTTTATTTTTCTCTGTTCACTCTTGTTTCTGCTTGTTACAGGCAACAGTGTCTCGCTTTAATTTACAGCCCGTGCTCCTGTACCTACACATTAGTTACAGTATACATGCACAGTGATAACGTGGTAATTTCCCTTGTTTCACTTTATTTTTCTCTGTTCACTCTTGTTTCTGCTTGTTACAGGCAACAGTGTCTCGCTTTAATTTACAGCCCGTGCTCCTGTACCTACACATTAGTTACAGTATACATGCACAGTGATAACGTGGTAATTTCCCTTGTTTCACTTTATTTTTCTCTGTTCACTCTTGTTTCTGCTTGTTACAGGCAACAGTGTCTCGCTTTAATTTACAGCCCGTGCTCCTGTACCTACACATTAGTTACAGTATACTTGCACAGTGATAACGTGGTAATTTCCCTTGTTTCACTTTATTTTTCTCTGTTCACTCTTGTTTCTGCTTGTTACATGCAATGGAGTCTCACTATAAAAAATAAACAATCAATAAAAATGCTTGGAGTCATGTCTTCACTTTCACAACAGTAATACTGTTGTCCTGCAACATTAAAATGAATGCACTATTAATAATACCACATTTCCTTTTTCCACAACTATGTGATAGCTCAGCACCATTAATTGCTCTTTGAATACCTTTACTACACCTTGACATGTAGTTACACGTTGTACTACCTTGTTACACATTGTTCCCCCTTGTTACACTTTGTACTTCCTTGGTACACATTGTTCCCCCTTGTTACACTTTGTACTTCCTTGTTACACATTGTTCCCCCTTGTTACACGCTGTAAGAGTACCTGTACTTACATGTGTAATTACTTTCTTGTTACCCGTACTTACACCTGGAACTTGCGGGCTGTATTCTAAAGCGTTACCATAAGTATTTTATGCGTCCATAGTTGAGAGCTGAGTCATCCATGTGACTACAGAGCATAACCCTGTTATAACAAAGGCTGAGTGTTGAACAGCACATCTGCTCAGTGCTGATTAGCATCGGCGTCTTAAACTGTTCCATTCAGAAGGTACACTTCTGTTGTTAACAAGAGGAATGTTATATGAATACATTTGATGTCATAAGGAACATTTTCACCAGTGAAGCATTGGTCTTTTTTTTTTTTCAAATTATGTAATGGAAATGCTAAAGGTATCTTGGGAGCCCTAAATTACGGGTTTATTACAACAGGAAAGAAGAAAATGTGGTCTGGCTTTATTTTAAATTACTGCATGTAAAATAAGAAACAAAATATAAACCACATCAGAATAGAAATGCCCTGGGATATTTCAATGTGTCAATTCTAGAAGAAAAATGTACTGAAAACTTGTATTGGACAAATAGGAATTTGATATCAACATTTTTGGAGAAAACGTTTTACATTTTTGTTTAGATCTAAGCCGCCCTTATGACCTTAAGAGAATGTCTGTAGCATGCTTTTTTTTTTTGACATAGAGCACAAATACAGCACTTAGTTGTACAGTAAGTGCATATTCTGAATCTTACCTCTTTGATATTGTACATTGCCTTTTTAGATGCACACTGTAAACTTTCTATTATCCCAGTGGCTGAGAAGATTTGCATTCAAAGGGACGCTCTCACCCATTGGGGAGCACAGTGTTATAAACAATGACAAAGTCTTTCATGAATAATGTATTTGATAGGGCTGCTCAGAGAACGCCAAACTTCTGTTTGTTTAATAAAATGCTTTAGGACACAATTCCATGAAGAAATATGCTGAAAAACAAGATATTACTTTAATGTATTTTAAATGATGCTCACATTTTTCTGGCTCATCAAACTACTGCTAACAATTGGGATCTTGTTGTCATCCACCAACGTAATGGCCTCGTCAGTGAATTAGTTAGGCCTGAGAGCCATCAGGGCTGGCGAAGGGGCACTTGAAATCGTATAGACTACCCCAAAATGCAAAAAACAACATTGTAATTGTACAGAGCCCATAAAAGTCAATAGGCGACTGAGAGCCCTGGGTCACCAAATGAGCTCCAAATTGCTCCAGCTCATCTAGAGATGTGGGGCATCAAAAGTTATCAACATTTTTTTGCTATGTTCTACGGTTTGTTTGCGGCGAAGTCGCAATCTTTAGGAAGAATTTTGCGATTCATCGTAAACTACAAATTGCTCCCAATTTGTACAAACGAACTCCGATTAAACATCAGAAATTTACGTTTTATTGACCTTTCACCCCTGGACACAAGAAATGTGAAAAAGTGACATTGGGCGCGATAGCGCCCCTCCATAGGTGCAGAACAAAAATTGCATCATGAGTTGAAAAATGAGTTTCTTGGAAACGGATGAAATTCGGCACAAAAATAGTTGATGGCATCCCGATCAAAAAAGCCAATAGGACCCATACCGTATTTTGTACGGTGTTGCCATGGGGACGACTGGGGGCCCACATGTTGTTCTAATGGGACGGACACATAAATCTCACATTATTCACAAATACAGCGCGTTAGCGCCCTCTGTCAGGAGCGTGTGGACAGTGGTCATTGAAGTACGGCCCATCAGGGCCGTAGGTGTTGGTTAAATAATAGAGATTTTAGGCGCGTTAGCGCCCCCTGGAGGTAGGAGCTATTATTCACATGGAGAGGCTAAAATATAGTTTTGATGTTTACTCACAAAGATTAATGGCTTATCACCAAGGTAATAAAATGTAGTGGGCGCGTTGGCACCCTCGGTAGGGTTACAGAGGCACGGCCCGTGAGGGCCGTTTGATACCGCTTGCGGCTTTAATTCTTTCTTTCTTTCGCACCATCGCAATTTTTACCCAGTGAACATCGACGAAAAATCACAGATTTTGACGCAAAATTCATTGGGATTGCAGAGGGTCTCTGGTCAGACGGTCTAAATTCAAACAACGCCAAGTCTAAATTTTGTTTCATCAAGTATGTATGTCTTGGGGACTGCAGATGGAAATTAGCTCTAAGAGCTAAAGTCTGGTACAAAGCATCTTTTCATATGCTGATTAATGCTCCTGTACATGTCCCTGTCAAATAAATAAATAAATACAAATACAAGCATTTTTTTGAAATGTACATCTAATTCTAATCAGTGAGTAGGAACAAAAAGAAAGAAAAGGGGAAAAATATTCTTCAATCAATCGAGAGACATCATTCCAGTGTGTGCAATTTCTCCTCATAACCACACAATAAATAAATGCAAAAAGCAATCACACAGGATGGCTTCAGGGAAATATTTCAGCTTGTCAATTTTCATATCTGTGACTAATTGAAACTACTTACCTGACTCAGGAAATGATCAAGTTGCGACACATTCCCCGTCTGACTCAAAATGCAAAGTATTCCATCAGCGTAGAATTGTTCAATATATATACATATATTTGTGGTGAGTCCCGGACAGTTCAGCAGACCATGATATTTCCTAAAACTAAATGTCATGGAGGCATTCAGGCATGAAATGTCAGACTAATTCGGGGCAAAGGCACAAATGTAAGCTCACACAAGACCGGCTGATACCTCAACGCTGCAATTCATCAAAGCCAAAAGGTGCAGGCCAAGAACACAAATTCTCGCACACTTTTCAAGTTAAATGCAGATGTGGACAAGAGTATTTTCAGCACCTACCAAATGTACACTAACGGTTTATCTTTTGCACCATTAAACAAGTTGCAACTTCAGTGTTAGCGCTTGCTGCATTCCCTTCACTCGATCTCTTACATTTACATCACACACAGCCATGCACATATGAATGGGGCTGCATGGGACCCACTGATCTCTATTAAATATAACCCTGTCCGCTCAATGGGCAGAGCGAAAAGGATTATCTCAGAGGGAGATAACACGCCCATCTCACAGCCTCTTCAGTTCTGCCTCAGGGAGAACACTGCAGAGTCTCAATCAGTGACAGGTCCAACAGCCTGAAGGACAGCTACATCCACCAGACTCAGGAAGCTGAACTGTACCCTTCTCTCCCTCGGTTGTATTAGATATTGCTCAGAATTATGTTGATCAGTGCATGTGTACATGGTGGTACAGCAGTTAGTGCTCATGCTTCACAGTGAGAAGGTCCCGGGTTTGATACTCATCGGACGGAGCCTTTCTGTGTGGAGTTTGCATGTTCTTCTTGTGTCTGTGTAGGTTTCCTCCAGGTACTCCGGTTTCGCTACCACTAAAAACATGTACAATAGGCCAGAGTTATTATAGTGTGTGAGTAAGTGGTTGGTGGTGGTCAGAGGGGCTGATGGCACAGACTGGTTTGTGTGGAAACATTCCAGACTCACAGCTGTACCAGCGACTGAGTCTGGTAAGAGTCGGTATTTTGGTCATTTACCGATGATTTGAAAAAAGCACTCGGCTCTCTCGTGGGCCGCCCGTAGATTGTTATTGAGGGGACGTCCGCATCCCAAGAGTGACGCTGCTCGCAAACAACACGTGACCGCAAATAAACGATTCGGACTGCACGGGCTCGTTTGAGTTTGGCCACAGGGGCAAAAGCGAGCGCTCACCCTGGTTGGCTTGCTTCTGTCAGTCTACCCCAAGGGCGCTGTGGCTACAACAGTAGCTTACCACCACCGAGTATGGCGTGAATGAATAATGACTGCAGTGTAACGCTTTGAGAAACTTGGTAATACAGGCTTGGAAAGCACAATTCAAGTGTAATCCATTATTATTATTATGTAATGTCCATGAAACAAATTAAACATATGTTCCCTGTATATTAGGAGTACACTCTTACAATATTTAATCAAAGGTTTGCAAATCAAAGTTTTTTTGTTTTGTTTTTTACCAATTACAGTCTCAGTGGTAGTGGTGTTTACTTCTTCTGCTTCAGCTCAAAGCACTGCAGTTCTGATCAACCTGCTGAGCTCAGCTATGTGCCCCCAGTGCAGCTCTCACCTCACCTCACTTTAATGTGCAGTCACTGAATCGCTGTCTGCAAGGCCTCCTAAGGACAGCTAAAGAAGAGGAAACATTAGTGATAATTTTGTCATTATTACAAAAATGTCCTCCCAAAGATATTGGATTGTTTTTTAATGTTAGCTTGAGGATCCTAAGTTGCATGAACCATCTTGTTCTCTGGCTATTGGTGGGTCACACAATAGACCTGGAAGAACTGGAAAGTACATAGCTCTGCAAGACTCTCGCAATGCTAAAATTGTTTCTAGCAATCTTATTTTTGTCTGCATAATTGATGAGGATAGTGAATGATGGTGCTGATGTGATATGGTCCATAGATGATTTAGAATAGAACATGGTAGGGCTGGGCAGTTAATCAAATTTTAATCTAATCGCGATATTAATAAAGGTCGAGCTCAATAATCGCATGGTGCGTTTTAATCAACAGGATTATAGGCTATATGCACGCGAGCGTCACGTGACTTCCGAGTGGATTCTAAGTGGTTGCTTGCGTATCCTGTCTCCGTTATTTCCCTATGAGGTCTTGTCTAAAAAAAAAAATAGCGGAAGATTACATGCCAGACAGTGAGTTACTGGTGGACACTCACTAGCATAATGTTAAAAACATCACATCAGGAGCAAAAAATTCCCTGGAGGAAACTTCCGTGCTCCTCATGGTAAGTGTTTTTGTCTTGAAGCTAACGGCTAACACGAATTAAAACAGCCTGTCTTTAGTATAAATACTTTTTAGACGCTTAATTTTTGTGATGGTGTTTTTGATACTAGCCGTTAGCGCTGAGATAAAAAGTCCTATCTCAAAAACACAGACGTTTCCTGCAGTCAAGAATTTACATCCAACATAATGCTTTTAACACATAGCGAGTCACTTCGGATCAGTATCTCACTGTCAGTGATGTTTCCTTGAATTTTTTTTTTTTTTAGACAAGAGGGAAATGACAGAGACAGGATACGGAAGCACCCACTTAGGATCCACTTGGAAGTCTCGTGTCATTATGCGTAGAGCCTATTGTCCAGTCCTGTCGCAGAAAAAGAAGAGAGAGAAGGTGCGATGGCGATGTTAGAGGTGTGGAGCTTGTCTCTGCCTCGGCAGCAGGATGGAGTTAGCCGCACTTTTGAGTACAATCGCAGTGTCTGTTTACTTACTGGTGCATGAACGGTAATATTTTTTGTTTTTATTACCAAAACAAAACAAAAATCAACATGGGGAAATAATCGTGATTTTTTTTCAGCCCAGCCCTAGAACACAACTAAACCACAAGTACATCAAATGGATTAACATAAAAAGGCCTTCCCATATTTTTGCTATGTCATTGTGTCAAAATGTTATTGTCTTTTGTAAGCTCCACTGCAGCTCCAGCTCAGGATGGGCCAAACCAAATGGGACATGGTGCCTGTATCTCCACCTGCCAGCTGGCGTCACCGCCAGCAATTCATGCACTCCTTCGTCCTCTGACGTCACTCACTTCCTGGTCCAGCCGCTGTCTCAGTGCGTTTCTCACTCCTCCGAAGGACATTTAGCGTTTTCTCCAGATTGTGTCACGTGGTAACGGTTCCACGATGTAGCCCCCAGATACTTGTTGTGCAGGGATGGTGTGCGTCTCGCTGTCATGGCCCCACTCCCGCGTGTTGTGCCCTGCGTCCGATGGTATGTTTGGGACGGAGGTTCAGTATAATACTACCAGTAAGGCTAGGTGTTAACTTTCAATTATTTCACAGGTGATCTAGCCCGCGCCGATGCAGTGACGCCGCTGTCCAAATGTTGTTGCCTTGTCTTTTTATCTTGTCTTTTTATCTCGACTCTATCTGGACTCTTTTTGGTTTTAACAAACTACATTAAAGTTTGCCAGCAAGAAATTCTGGTATGAAATGTTTGTAAAATTTCTTTCTGTTCTTCATTTAACAAAATGAACAGAGATTAATTTATTGAAACGAAATATATACTGTATAGCAAATAAAATTACAACTTTTGCTAAATGTGGACTTGTCTGCCTGTCAATCAAAAAACAAACCTGCGTGCCTTAGAGGTCCGGAGCCTTCTCTCCGGTGGCATTGTCAATTTTAGTTTATTTTGGCCTAAAATATTATTTTAGAAATGCCATACCGCTCCGTCTTGCCTCATTTGTGCTATACATTTGTTTATTTGCACTGACCCATGCATCATGCAGTGTGTCCCATCGAAGAAGACAAGCTACTGGCTGAGGTGTGCTATTCAATACAGATGTCATTGTGGCTATTGTAAATGTGTTGACCAGATAAGAATTCAATTTGTTTATGGCAAGGGAAAATTTATGTAACTTTGCAATTTTTTCTTTCTTGTGTGTTTTGGCTACTAGCTATTGCTGCTATTGTGGGGGCAACTGAAGAATGATCCTTGTCTTAAGAGACTGAAATGTGGTGCTGTGATAATAACTGAGAAATTACCCAAGACACATTCAGAGGTGCAGGCCATGGACAGTTGTGATGTTTTTTTTCCATGTGTGCACACACACATGTCTTGGCCTGCGCTGAAACGCTATGAAAGATTTTTACCAAAACAACCTCTGCATCACTTTAGTGTTTGTGACTGTATGAATGTGATGGCAGTGATGTTCTCTGCCCATCCGCTGGAATATTTTACCATTCACTCACAAGGACCACAACCTCAGATAGATGCACAAAGAATACGTTTATTGAAGATTT
Source organism: Neogobius melanostomus (assembly GCA_007210695.1). Taxonomy (NCBI): domain Eukaryota; kingdom Metazoa; phylum Chordata; class Actinopteri; order Gobiiformes; family Gobiidae; genus Neogobius; species Neogobius melanostomus. Next base: position 4,034,207 of record VHKM01000004.1, on the reverse strand, counting down.
ACAACATAGAAATGCCGTTCTGGGGATTCGATAGGGTAAGGTCCCGGGCTCGCGTCCCCGTACCTGTAAGAAAACAGAAGAATATTAATAAAGGGAGGGAGGGTGGGGCCGGAAATCCCGAACGAGAGGACGAGGTCAGTAAACGGGGGGCTTAAATAGGCTGCCAGCCGGAAGGGGCGTGCGTGAGGTGTAGTCCTGCTCCCGAACCTCAGATAACTACTTATCTCCATTTCACTCACAAGGACCACAACCTCAGATAGATGCACAAAGAATATGTTTATTGAAGATTTACAATATAGAAATGCCGTTCTGGGGATTCGATAGGGTAAGCTCCCGGGCTCGCGTCCCCAAAGAAGTTACAAGAGAAGCATTGTATGTGCCTCCTGCAGATCCCGCAGATTGTGGCATGTATAAACTTCGAAGGCTGAGGAAGACCAAGACCCAAGATCTTAATGAGATGATCGAGCACGCCTCGGCTGGATGCTGATGTGGCAGCCCCGACGCGGAAGGTGTTCCCGGAGAAAAAAAAATCCTGAATAAAGGGATAAACCAAGATCTAGTGATGGGCAGACCGTGTTCGGTAACGAAAAGCGGATCCTGCAGGGATGCACCGCTCCATGTCCTATACTGAACATAGTGGATGATGGGTTCGAGCTGACTTAAGTAAGAATGCAGCTTAAAAAAATAATGGGAACAGAAACGCCGCTCCTGTTGGTCTTGCTTTGCTTAAGGTGGAAGGCCAGGCAACCTTCGGAAACTAACTGGATATCACTCACGTGGGGTGGATTTGCTGAGCCGTGACCGAGGGAAGAAGGAGCAAACTCTGCGCAACGAAGGAAGCCAAAGAAGGCCAGCAAAAACAAGGACTCGAGTGTGCGAGCGATGTGCAAGGGAAGAACATTGGAGCGGATGGTGATTAAGCACCGTGTGAGGAGGTCCGACGTGAGCGGTAGTTGGCGGCGGGAAGCGAGCGGCGGTTGGCGCTGCAAGCCTTTTAAAACCTTGGTTGGCCTGGTTGAAGACAGGTGCAGGTAGAGGCATGCCAGTGAACACCTTGGAGAAGAACCCGATGCCACTGAGGTAAACTTTGATAGTGCTGATGCACAGTGACTGATAATGGCATGCGTGTGAGACTAAACTTGACAGCGTGAGAACGTATAGGAAAGGGAACGGCAGTCCATAGAGTGCATTGAAGGAGCGGAAGTTACCCCAGGCGGTCCGGTAAGCCGAAAGGGTCCGGGGCGCCAAGCTTTCGAGAGATGCGCAGGAGATCCGCCAAGGCCGGGCTCACATGACGAGAATTGTAGCTGAGAAGGGCGGAACCGGAGTCGGCGAAGGCTCTGCGTTGGGGGCCAAGGTCCTGAATGTCTGAAAAGCAAAACGAGAGAGAGAATCAGCAACACCATCTTGTTGTGCTTGGCTCTCAAGATGAACTGGTGCAAAATGGAGTGCCAGACGAGGCGTCGCAGGAAGGGCATAAGCAAGAGTGTTGCTCCTGCCCTTGTTGATAATATCCACAGCGGCGAGGTTATCTGAATGGATGAAATCGCATCGGGAAGTCCACTCATGCACCCATAGTAGCGCTGCGACAACGATTGGGTAAATCTCGAAAAACGCGGAAGAGGACCGACCGGACTTGCGGATAAATCGAAAGAAATCGCTTGGCCAGGGGGCAGCAAACCATCTGCCTTGGTGAAAAAAAAAAAAAAAAAAAACAGCTGAAGGTGCAGCGCCGGTGAAAAGCTGGATATCGTCGAGGTCGGAAACGATGTCCCTGTAAAAGAGAGAGATGCCATTCCAACGGGTGAGCAAAAATAGCCAGAAGCGCAACTCCCCCTGACTGACGGTGAGAGGACCACCGCGTCATGTAGCGAGAAGGTTGAGGAGGCCAGGACCAGGAGATGCGAGATGAAAGCGCGTCCCTGGGGAATAATTCGCATGGAAAATGTAGATGGCCCAGTAGAGACAGGAGCTGCCGTTTGGAGCAGGAGGGGGCCAAAAGGCCAAAATCATGCCGACAGCAGCTATAGATTGGGCGCGTGACATCCTGATGGTTCCAGTGCTGTGCATGTCACAGTGCATGCGAGATGTCACTTCTTTATCCCCTTCATGTGAAAAGTGTTTGAGTTTTATGTGCAAATGATTTCCCTGTCTTGTGAATCCACCAAATGAGACTGATTCTGGAAACATGCAAATTCATGTTTTCAATGTTTTCTACAAATACATTAACTTGTGTCCTCCATATATGCAGCACAGTTTTTGTGTTTTTTCCCCTCACTCTTTGTGATAATGGGTCAGTTATGCACAGTACATTTGCATGTAGAGTTTAAAGTGAAAATAAATAAGTCATAATAATAATAATAATAATAATAATAATAAATAAATATACAGAAATATACAAAATAAAAATAAATACAATAAGACAACACGCACACTCACACACGCACCCCAACCCCTTTCCACCCCTGCTGTCCAGGCATGATTAAAAAATTATCCTGTTTTCCAAGAGTGGACTCAAACTAGGGATTTTCCTGCAGATTTCAAGAGAAAATCAGTTACTACACTGACACAAAGCCATTTTCAGGCAACCCACAGAAATGGTGCAGTGTTGTTGACTTGTTGACCAAATGAACATTAGACATTTCGCACAAATCCATTTACTGTACATCATATCTTAGCGGTAAACATTTTCCCTTGTTGTCCACTTTGTGAATCGACTTTGAGCTCTACTGGAAATGTCATGACAAAGGAAGTGCCAAACCGTGGCAAAAGAGGCAAACGTGGGCGGAGCGGAATAAGGTAAATATAGGTCATGTATTTTATCAAATTATTGGCAGCCTTAATTCTGCTTATCCAACCTTAAGTCCCATCAGGATAGACACAATCCTTTTGAATTTGGTAACTTATTATTCACCACACCAGGCTGAGGTTTTGGGATTTTACTCTGGTATTTCAAGGCAAATGCAAATGTAGCATGGGACAAACCAGTGTTTGATCCAGTGTTGTAAGTGTTATAGCAAGTGTTATAGCAAAACTGCTCATTCGCAACATTTGTCCTATAGGCATGTAAGGAGGGATAGTTTTATGGATGGAAGAATGGAATTTAAAAGAGGCCGAACTAGCTTTAAGTTATTAGCGGACTAGGAGAGCAATAGTGTAACCAAATAAGAGGCAAACAATTGAAAAGATCCATCCATCTATCCATCCATTTTCTTCCGCTTTATCCGGGGCCGGGTCGCGGAGGCAGCAGTCTCAGCAGAGATGCCCAGACTTCCCGATCCACGCACACCTCCTCCAGCTGTTCTGGGGGGACCCCGAGGCGACACCAGGCCAGCTCGGAGACATAGTCCCACCAGCGTGTCCTGGGCCTTCCACGAGGCCTCCTCCCAATAGGACATGCCTGGAACACCTCCCGAGGGAGGCGACCAGGAGGCATCCGGAACAGATGCCCTAGCCACCTCAGCGGACTCCTTTCGACGTGGAGGAGCAGCGACTCTACCCCGAGCTCCTCCCGGGTAACTGAGCTCCTCACCCGATCTCGGAGGGTGCGCCCAGCCACCCTGCGAAGGAAACTCATTTCGGCCGCTTGTATTCGCGATCTTGTCCTTTCGGTCATTACCCAGATCTCATGACCATAGGTGAGGGTGGGAACGTAGATCGATCGGTAAATTGAGAGCTTTGCCCCCTGACTCAGCTCCCTCTTCACCACAACAGTCCGATACAGCGACCGCATCACTGCTGACGCTGCACCGATCTGTCTATCGATCTCACGCTGCAAACAGCAGACATGAGATCCTGAGGTTCCCAAACCGGACACCCTCCGGCCCCTGGCTGCGCCTAGAAATTCTGTCCATAAAGGTAATGAACAGAACCGGTGACATAGGGCAGCCCTGTCGGAGACCAACACGCACCGGAAACAAGTCTGACTTACTGCCGGCAATGCGAACCAAGCTCCTGCTACGGTCATACAGGGAACGGACAGCCCTTAGCAGAGGGCCCCGGACCCCATACTCCCGGAGCAGCCCCCACAGGGCACCACGAGGGACACGGTCGAACGCTTTCTCCAAATCCACAAAGCACATGTGGACTGGTTGGGCGAACTCCCACGAACCCTCGAGCACCCGATGTAGGGTATAGAGCTGGTCCAGTGTGTCACGACCGGGACGAAAACCGCATTGTTCCTCCTGAATCCGAGGTTCGACTATCGGCCGGATCCTCCTCTCAAGCACCCTGGAGTAGACCTTACCGGGGAGGCTGAGAAGTGTGATCCCTCTGTAATTGGAGCACACCCTCCGATCCCCCTTCTTAAAGAGAGGGACCACCACCCCGGTCTGCCAATCCAGAGGCACTGTTCCCAACCGCCACGCAATGTTGCAGAGACGTGTCAGCCAAAACAGCCCTACAACATCCAGAGACTTAAGGTACTCGGGACGAATCTCATCCACCCCCGGGGCCTTGCCACCGAGGAGCTTTCTAACCACCTCAGTGACTTCAGCCTGGGTGATGGACGAACCCCCCTCCGAGTCCCCAGCCTCTGCCTCCTCATCGGAAGACGTGACAGTGGGATTGAGGAGATCCTCGAAGTACTCCTTCCACCGCCCGACCACATCCCCAGTGGAGGTCAACAGCTCCCCGCCCGCACTGTAAACAGTGTTGGCGAAGCACTGCTTCCCCCTCCTGAGGCGCCGGATGGTTTGCCAGAATCTCTTCGAGGCCGACCGATAGTCCTCCTCCATGGCTTCTCCGAACTCCTCCCAGACCCGAGTTTTTGCCTCTGTGACTGCACGAGCTGCAGCACGCTTGGCCTGCCGGTACCTCTCAGCTGCCTCCGGAGTCCCACAAGCCAACAAGGCCAGGTAGGACTCCTTCTTCAGCTTGACGGCATCCCTTACTTTCTGGCGCCACCACCGGGTTCGGGGATAGCCGCCGCGACAGGCACCAGAGACCTTACGGCCACAACTGCGAGCAGCCACATCGACAATGGAGGAGGAGAACATGGTCCACTCGGACTCCATGTCTCCAACCTCCCTCGGAATCTGGGTGAAGCTCTTCCGGAGGTGGGAGTTGAAGACCCTACTGACAGAGGGATCCACCAAACGTTCCCAACAGACCCTCACGACACGTTTGGGCCTGCCAGGTCTGACCGGCTTCCTCCCCCCTGCCAGCGGATCCAGCTCACCACCAGGTGGTGATCGGTTGACAGCTCAGCCCCTCTCTTCACCCGAGTGTCCGAGACACGCGGCCGGAGATCAGATGACACAACTACAAAGTCGATCATCGACCTCCTGCCTAGGGTGTCCTGGTGCCACGTGCACTTATGGACACCCTTGTGCTCGAACATGGTGTTCGTTATGGACAAACTGTAACTAGCACAGAAGTCCAATAACAGAACACCACTCGGGTTCAGATCGGGGAGGCCGTTCTTCCCCATCACCCCCGTCCAGGTCTCACTGTCGTTACCCACGTGGGCGTTGAAGTCCCCCAGTAGAACAATGGAGTCCCCAGTCGGAGCACTATCTAGTACCCCTCCCAGGACTCCAAGAAGGCCGGGTACTCTGCACCGATGTTGGCCCGTAGGCCGAGACAACGGTGAGAGACCTGTCCCAACCCGAAGGCGTAGGGACGCGACCCTCTCGTTCACCGGGGTGAACTCCAACACGTGGCGGCTGAGCTGGGGGGCCACAAGCAAACCCACCCCAGCCCGCCGTCTCTCCCCGCGGGCAACTCCAGAAAAATGGAGAGTCCAGCCTCTCTCCAGGAGTTGGGATCCGGAACCCAGGCTATGCGTGGAGGTGAGCCCGACTATATCTAGCCGGTATCTCTCAACCTCCCGCACAAGCTCAGGCTCCTTCCCCCCCAGCGAAGTGACGTTCCATGTCCCGAACGCCAGAAGCTGCGCACGCGGACCAGGTCGTCGAGGCACCCGCCTTTGACTGCCACCTAGTCCTCTCTGCACCCGACCCCTATGGATCCCTCTGCGGGTGGTGGGTCCACAGGAGGGCGGGCCCACGTCGTCCCTTCGGGCTGTGCCCGGCCGGGCCCCGTGGGCAGAGGCCCGGCCACCAGACGCTCGCATTCGAGCCCCAACCCCAGGCCTGGCTCCAGGGTGGGGTCCCGGCTGCGCCATACCGGGCGACGTCACGGTCCTTGATTTTGTACTGTCCATAGAAGTCTTTGAACTGCATTTCGTCTGACCCGTCACCTAAGACCTGTTTGCCATGGGAGACCCTACCAGGGGCATGAAGCCCCAGACAACATAGCTCCTCGGATCATTCGGGCACTCAAACAACCCCACCACGTTAAGGTAGCAGTTCACGGGGTTGCAATTGAAAAAAAAAAAAGATTGTAAATCTTTTCAAAAAAATCAATTGAAAAGATTTACAATTTAAATGATATTAAAATGGAAATAAAAAAATAGTTAAAAGTAGATAATGCACTATAGGTGGGGCAGTGCATCCCACAGGGAGGTCCAAATCCAGGTGCACCACGAGTGGAATAGGTCTGTTGGGGCGCAGATCGAGCGTCTCCCTGGCCCGCTCCCATAGTCCTCCCATAGGGCAACACAGCAGAGCGACCAGGAAACAGCTCCAAACACTGAGCACCACTTTGGTGCCATGCCATTGGTCCGACAACCCATTAGTCCGACATCTCATTATTCCGAAAATTTACCATTGAGCAGAGGTACCATTAGTCCAACCCAGTTGTGTTGTGGATTAGAGAGCCATATACAACCATTGGCCCTAACCTTAAGGTCAGTGGACTCTTGCCTGAACTTCATTTTATTTTTCAACTCCTACTCAATGGGACATTTTCGGAATAATGAGACGTCGGACTAATGGGTTGTCGGACTAATGGGCCGAACCCCTAGCCTGCCTAACGCCAGACTGCTGTGTGCGCTCAAATCTTTTTGAACTTCTCCACCTCTCGGTCCGTGAGTGGTCCGATACGGGTAAAATCGGGAAATGATTGGCTGCGAGCAGCTGCCCAGACGGTTCTTCTTTTGAACAGAAAGGAGGAGCGTCTGGCTGTTCCCTTCGGGCCGTTCAGTTCCTTCCATGGCACACTTTCCACCCGGACGCCTACCAGACAACACACAGGTACGGTGTACGGTGTACATTTTAGGACATCCTCATCCTCAGAATGCTTTCCAGGTGATGATGACAGACATGTTTGTCATCTTCACATTAACCTAGAAACAAGTTTGTCAGACTCATCTTCACTTGGACGTTGTTTGTCAGAGTCATCTACACTTGCACGATATTTGTCAGAGTCATCTACACTTGCACGATATTTGTCAGAGTCATCTACACTTGGACATGGTTTGTCAGAGTCATCTACACTTGGACGTTGTTTGTCAGAGTCATCTACACTTGCACGATATTTGTCAGAGTCATCTACACTTGCACGATATTTGTCAGAGTCATCTACACTTGGACATGGTTTGTCAGAGTCATCTACACTTGGATGTTGTTTGTCAGAGTCATCTACACTTGGACGTTGTTTGTCAGAGTCATCTGCACTTGGATGTTGTTTGTCAGAGTCATCTACACTTGGACGATATTTGTCAGAGTCATCTGCACTTGAACGATATTTGTCAGAGTCATCTGCACTTGGACGTTGTTTGTCAGAGTCATCTACACTTGGACGTTGTTTGTCAGAGTCATCTACACTTGGACGTTGTTTGTCAGAGTCATCTACACTTGGACGTTGTTTGTCAGAGTCATCTACACTTGGACGATATTTGTCAGAGTCATCTGCACTTGGACGATATTTGTCAGAGTCATCTACACTTGGACGTTGTTTGTCAGAGTCATCTACACTTGGACGTTGTTTGTCAGAGTCATCTACACTTGGACGATATTTGTCAGAGTCATCTACACTTGGACGTTGTTTGTCAGAGTCATCTACACTTGGACGTTGTTTGTCAGAGTCATCTGCACTTGGACGATATTTGTCAGTCATCTGCACTTGGATGTTGTTTGTCAGAGTCATCTACACTTGGACGATATTTGTCAGAGTCATCTGCACTTGGACGATATTTGTCAGAGTCATCTGCACTTGGACGATATTTGTCAGAGTCATCTACACTTGGACGATATTTGTCAGAGTCATCTGCACTTGGACGATATTTGTCAGAGTCATCTACACTTGGATGTTGTTTGTCAGAGTCATCTGCACTTGGACGTAGTTTGTCAGACAATTTCACAACAAAAGCACAATAATGCAACTAAATGGAAATTTTCACAATAAAAGCAGTATAATACAACTAAATGGGGATTTTCACAATAAAAGCAGTATAATACAACTAAATGGGGATTTTCACAATAAAAGCAGTATAATACAACAAAATGGGGATTTTCACAATAAAAGCAGTATAATACAACAAATGGGGATTTTCACAATAAAAGCAGTATAATACAACAACATGGGGATTTTCACAATAAAAGCAGTATAATACAACAAAATGGGGATTTTCACAATAAAAGCAGTATAATACAACGAAATGGGGATTTTCACAATAAAAGCAGTATAATACAACGAAATGGGGATTTTCACAATAAAAGCAGTATAATACAACGAAATGGGGATTTTCACAATAAAAGCAGAAATATACAATTAAATAGGGATTGTCACAATAAAAGCAGCATAATACAACTAAATGGGGATTTTCACAATAAAAGCAGTATAATACAACTAAATGGGGATTTTCACAATAAAAGCAGTATAATACAACAAAATGGGGATTTTCACAATAAAAGCAGTATAATACAACAAAATGGGGATTTTCACAATAAAAGCAGTATAATACAACAACATGGGGATTTTCACAATAAAAGCAGTATAATACAACAAAATGGGGATTTTCATAATAAAAGCAGTATAATACAACGAAATGGGGATTTTCTCAATAAAAGCAGAAATATACAATTAAATAGGGATTGTCACAATAAAAGCAGAATTATACAACTAAATGGGGATTTTCACAATTAAAGTGGTATTATGCAACTAAATGGGGACGTTCACAATATAAGCAGTATAATACAACTAAATGAGGATTTTCACAATAAGAGCAGTATATTACAACTAAATAGGGATTTTTATGAGATTTTTCTCAATGTTTCTCATTTTTGTAAATTTTGCAGCAGTATTATTCCGCAGTCAAGTTTCTAGTTGTATTATAGTGCTTTTGTTGTGAAAATCCCCATGTAGTTGCATTATATTGCCTTTATTGTGAAAATCCCCATTTAGTTGTATTATGCTGCTTTTATTGTGAAAATCCCCATTTAGTTGTATTATACTGCTTTTATTGTGAAAATCCTCATTTAGTTGTATTATACTGATTTTATTGTGAAAATCCACATTTAGTTGTATTATACTGCTTTTATTGTGAAAATCCTCATTTAGTTGTATTATACTGCTTTTATTGTGAAAATCCCGGTTTAGTTGTATAAAACTGCTTTCATTCTGAAAATCCCCATTTAGTTGTATTATACTGCTTTTATTGTGAAAATCCCCATTTAGTTGTATTATACTGCTTTTATGGTGAAAATCCCCATTTAGTTGTATTATACTGCTTTTATTGTGAAAATCCCAATTTAATTGTATTATACTGCTTTTATTGTGAAAATCCCCATTTAGTTGTATAATACTGCTTTTATTGTGAAAATCCCCATTTAGTTGTATAATACTGCTTTTATTGTGAAAATCCCCATTTAGTTGTATAATACTGCTTTTATTGTGAAAATCCCCATTTAGTTGTATTATACTGCTTTTATTGTGAAAATCCCCATTTAGTTGAATAATACTGCTTTTATTGTGAAAATCCCCATTTAGTTGTATAATACTGCTTTTATTGTGAAAATCCCCATTTAGTTGTAATATACTGCTTTTATTGTGAAAATCCCCATTTAGTTGTATTATACTGCTTTTATTGTGAAAATCCCCATTTAGTTGTATAATACTGCTTTTATTGTGAAAATCCCCATTTAGTTGTATAATACTGCTTTTATTGTGAAAATCCCCATTTAGTTGTATTATACTGCTTTTATTGTGAAAATCCCCATTTAGTTGTATAATACTGCTTTTATTGTGAAAATCCCCATTTAGTTGTATTATACTGCTTTATTGTGAAAATCCCTATTTAGTTGTATTATGCTGCTTTTATTGTGAAAATTTCCATTTAGTTGCATTATTGTGCTTTTGTTGTGAAATTGTCTGACAAACTACGTCCAAGTGCAGATGACTCTGACAAATATCGTCCAAGTGTAGATGACTCTGACAAACAACGTCCAAGTGTAGATGACTCTGACAAACAACGTCCAAGTGCAGATGACTCTGACAAGTATTGTCCAAGTGTAGATGACTCTGACAAATATCGTCCAAGTGCAGATGACTCTGACAAACAACGTCCAAGTGCAGATGACTCTGACAAATATTGTCCAAGTGTAGATGACTCTGACAAATATCGTCCAAGTGCAGATGACTCTGACAACAACGTCCAAGTGCAGATGACTCTGACAAACACGTCCAAGTGTAGATGACTCTGACAAACAACGTCCAAGTGCAGATGACTCTGACAAATATTGTCCAAGTGTAGATGACTCTGACAAATACGTCCAAGTGCAGATGACTCTGACAAACAACGTCCAAGTGCAGATGACTCTGACAAACAACGTCCAAGTGTAGATGACTCTGACAAATATCGTCCAAGTGCAGATGACTCTGACAAATATTGTCCAAGTGTAGATGACTCTGACAAATATCGTCCAAGTGCAGATGACTCTGACAAACAACGTCCAAGTGCAGATGACTCTGACAAACAACGTCCAAGTGTAGATGACTCTGACAAACAACGTCCAAGTGTAGATGACTCTGACAAACAACGTCCAAGTGCAGATGACTCTGACAAATATTGTCCAAGTGTAGATGACTCTGACAAATATCGTCCAAGTGCAGATGACTCTGACAAACAACGTCCAAGTGTAGATGACTCTGACAAACAACGTCCAAGTGTAGATGACTCTGACAAACAACGTCCAAGTGTAGATGACTCTGACAAACAACGTCCAAGTGCAGATGACTCTGACAAATATTGTCCAAGTGCAGATGACTCTGACAAACAACGTCCAAGTGCAGATGACTCTGACAAATATTGTCCAAGTGTAGATGACTCTGACAAATATCGTCCAAGTGCAGATGACTCTGACAAACAACGTCCAAGTGTAGATGACTCTGACAAACAACGTCCAAGTGCAGATGACTCTGACAAACAACGTCCAAGTGCAGATGACTCTGACAAACAACGTCCAAGTGCAGATGACTCTGACAAACAACGTCCAAGTGTAGATGACTGACAAACAACGTCCAAGTGCAGATGACTCTGACAAACAACGTCCAAGTGCAGATGACTCTGACAAATATCGTCCAAGTGCAGATGACTCTGACAAACAACGTCCAAGTGCAGATGACTCTGACAAATATCGTCCAAGTGCAGATGACTCTGACAAATATCGTCCAAGTGCAGATGACTCTGACAAATATCGTCCAAGTGTAGATGACTCTGACAAATCGTCCAGTGCAGATGACTCTGACAAATATCGTCCAAGTGCAGATGACTCTGACAAACAACGTCCAAGTGTAGATGACTCTGACAAACCTGTTTCTAGGTTAATGTGAAGATGACAAACATGTCTGTCATCTTCACCTGGACTTGTGACTAGAATGACGAAAGCATTCTGAGGATGAGGATGTCCTAAAATGTACACCGTACACAGGGCCAGTGAAAGCACACACACAACAACCAATGCCCAGAGCCCAAGACTCTGAACGAGCACCACTACCACTTCAGGCTACTCACAGAGAAGGCTGCCGCTGTGTGTACTCCGCGTCGTGGTACTTCACCCGGGCAGACGTTGGATCATGCTTGTGTCCGTCCTCAGAATGCTCCTTCTGAAGCTTCTGCTCCCGGTCTGTCACATGTACAATATGTTCAAAAGGGTTGACACATCAACAATACATTTCATACAGTCTTACCTGTGCAGCTCTGATTTGACTTCCACCACAGTTTCATACCTCTGTTAAAGCTGTTTATGTCAGTCTGGAGTTTTAAGTCAGTGGGCAGAGACATACACAGTCTGGATCCATTAAAGCAAAAGCATCCAGAGAATGATTTTGAATCCTCACAGATCAGTTGTGCATGATTTGGGAATGCTTCTCAGCTTAACATTTCACACAAACTAATAAAGCTCTTTAACGGTGGTGTGTAATTAGGTGCTGAATATTTATCAGGCCAAAGCAGCGTGCCGGAGGATTTGTAGAATGGCATCAAATATTCATACCTTTGTAATGAGCTGCAGTTTAGAGAAGAGATGATGACGAGCAGTTATTATATGCTCTGATAAATGACTGACTCCAATACAACTGTGTGCAACAACAAACTCGCCAAAATTAGAAAACTGAAAATCAGGGTTTAAAACTGATTTGTTTTCAAATGTCTGCCGTGAACTCCACTTATGTTGGTGGCTATTACAAAGCACAATATGAGTAGACACTATAATAACAGTGTTAGTCTGACAAATGAGAAAATATTCCAACCAGAAGTTTTTTTTAAGAAGAAAGGGTAAAATATGTTCTATGGACTAGCCTATGAAAAGAAAAACTCAAGGATAGTTCCAGTGACTGTTAATTGTGTCTTGTGGGCCAGACAGACTGAAAATACTACAAGTCGCTTTAAACAGGTGACAAAGTTAGTTCAGAGTACTGTATAGTATACGGCAAATGCAGCCCGTCTAGCCCTTCAATCTGGCCCGCAGAAGATGATTAAGCCCTATATGCATTGCCTAAAATGGGGGAAAGACACCTATGTCTTCATTGACTTGATAAAAGATAACACATAACTGCATAATTTTGCTTGTTAAAATGTGTTGAGGCTATTGCAGTCTATTTGGGAATTGTACTTGTTTGAAACAACCTAATTCTAGCCCTGGTCTGGCCCTCTTGGCAAGTTTAAAATCCCAATGTGGCCCCTGCGTCCAAAAAATGTGCCCATAGCTGGTTTACAGCATGGACATTTGTGTCTATTCTGCATGATTTGTCAAAGGCCATCCATCTGTGATATGGCGAGAGTGATTTTTTTTTTAACTTAGTTTTTACTAAGTAACACATTGAACTCAATCGAATAAGTTTATACATCCCAAGGCGCACAGGTGAAAGACCCATTTACCATCACCATGAAGCTAGCAGCCTAAATACAGACCTACATTAATAAGTGGACTACCCAAATAAACAGGAATTAATTTATTTGCTAAGGCAGCTGGGAGGATATGTTTTTTCGAGCGATGGCACACGCCAACACGAAGGAACAAGAACTGCGACAAAACATTGGTGTATGAGAAAGCTATTTGTTTGGGCAGCACAGCTGATAGCAGCAGCATTGGAGGCACCACAGAGGACAGCATTCAGTGCACCAGGAGGTGCATGCAGACGCTTAAGTGCACGATAATGCTACATTAATATTTTACTTAAAAGGCTAAAAAGGCAGTGATTCACAAGCTAACGCCTAGCTGCACAGCCATGACACAGCGCACACTCAAACCAGGAAGGGGGACAAACATAGGGTGGTCGGAGTGAAGGAGTCAGGTGGAGAGGGGAAGGTGAAAGGGCTTTTTGTAGGAAGACCCTGTCAGTATCAATAAGTAGAACGAGAGCATCTACAGTATGTGAGGCGTTTCAGGGCGTGCAGTGCACCCTGTCACACATCCAATGTTCCCTAGATGTGTATGTGCACAATTGCTTGTGTGTCCTCTGCGCACAGGAAATCTCTGCAGTGCACAAAATACGATTTCATATACAGAGGAAACTCGGAAAATTAGAATATTGTCATATTTATTTTGGTAATTCAACTTAAAATGTGAAACTAATATATGATATAGACTCATTGCATGCAAAGTGACATATGTCAAGCCTTAGTTTGATTTCAAATTCAAATCTCAGAAGAATAGAATATTGTGAAAAGGGACTTTATTCAGCTAATTAGCTAATCAGCTAATTAATCCAATAGAATAGAATATAACTTTATTGTCTGTTCCAAAAGAGCAGAAATGTGTCTTTCCGCACGGCTCAAATCAATCAATAAAACACACACAACAATACACCTGCAAAGGGTCCCTGAGACTGTAAATGGTCTCTCAGTGGTTCAGTAGAGTTCACCATCATGGGAAGACTGCTGACCTGACAGTTATGCAGAAAACTATCATTGACAAGCTGAAAGCCTCAAAAGGTAACAGCAAAAGAAGTTGGATGTTCTCAAAGTGCAGGATCAAAGCACATTAATAGAAAGTTAAGTGGAAGGAAAAAATGTGTGGAAGAAAAAGGTGCACAAGCCGCAGGGATGACCGCAGTCTGGAGCGGATTGTCAGGAAAAGGCCATTCAAAAGTGTTGGGGACCTTCACAAGGAGTGGACTGAGGCTGGAGTCAGTGCATCAAGAGCCACCACACACAGACGGATCCTGGACATGGGCTTCAGATGTCGTATTCCTCTTGTTAAGCCGGTCCTAAATTACAAACAACACCAGAAGCGTCTTATGCTAAACACCTGGTCTGTTGCTCAATGGTCCACAGTTCTCTTTTGTGATGAGAGCAAATGTTGCATCTCATTTGGAAAACAACGTCGTAGAGTCTGCAGGAAGAATAGAGTAGCACACAATCCAAGATGCTTGAAGTCCAGTGTGAAGGTTCCACAGTCTGTGATGATTTGGGGAGCCATGTCTTCTGCTGGTGTTGGTCCACTGTGCTTTATTAAGTCCAGAGTCAGCGTAACCATCTACCAGGAGATTTTAGAGCACTTCATGCTTCCTTCAACAGACGAGCTGGAGATGCTGACTTCATTTTCCAGCAGGACTTGGCACCTGCCCACACAGCCTAAAGTACCAAAACCTGGTTAAATGACCACCGGATTACTGTGCTTGATTGGCCAGCAAACTCGCCTGACCTGAACCCCATAGTGAATCTATGGGGCATTGCCAAAAACAAAGATGAAAGTGATGAGACTGAACAATGCAGAGGAGCTGGAGGAGCTATTGAAGCATCCTGGCCATAACACCTCAGCAGTGCCACAGGCTGATGGCATCCAGGCCACGCCGCATTAAGGCAGTAATTCAAGCAAAAGGGGCCCAAACCAGGTATTGAGTACATATGCATGATTATAGTTTTCAGAGGACCGACATTTCTTTGTTTAAAATCTTTTTTTTTAAATTGATTTCATGTAATATTCTAATCTTCTGAGATTGTATATAACCAAATATAACCAAGTCAGGACACAATTTGAAAAATTGAAAAAGGAATACAAAGGGTCTTCTGTTTCCATAATCCTTATTGCTTATGTAGTGATACGGGTACGCTACTCTCGTACCCTATAAAAGGTGCCCCCTCTCTCTTGTTCGGCGTGAAGTCACACGCCGGCAAGAGCAGAGCTCAGCCGTAGCATGTTGTGGTTATTGAAGAAGTAAATGTGTTGTCATCGTCCTCCAGTGTCAAGCCCCGGTGACTCTGTTACTTGTTTATGCTCGGTGAGTTGCGGTTTTAGACGTCTTAAAGGGACTAGGTGCAAGTTGGTAATTTTTATACTCACTACTGCCACCTCAGGTCTGAATATTAAGCTCGTGCATGACAACAATTCGACCCAAATTAACACCATATCAAGTGACCGTGCAGGATTTTAGAGGCAGTTGTGGTGAAATCGATCTGGGCTCATGCTACACATTAGGACATTGCTGGAACATGTAGGAATACTTCATTTTTTAATTGTTAAACTCCGTATAGTCCCTTTAAACATTCAATATACTTGTACAGAGCTAACGGTGCTAACTGTTTTTAGCTTCCTGGCTGTGGCTCCTTGTGTCGGGCTGTTGCGTCTCCGGTGCGGTCGAGGCATATTTGTGACCCGCCATGGATTCCAAGGACACAAGTCGGCAGCCCGTGTCTCGAGAAAAACGCAAACTAAGATTTTTTGGGGGGAAATTGGTGATTTTCACTTTTGTGCAGATTCGTTCAGTTGAAGTCACGAAGTAGCCTCTCCATGTTTAAGCTAGCAGTATTAGTATATTTAAAAGCGTAAACTTTTAGGTTCAAAATGACTAGTTTGAGGTGGGTTTCGGAGCTTGCAGTAGGAGCGTGACTTTGTCTGTGTGTATTTACATACTGAGTAAACACCGCGGAGGAGGAGAAGCAGAGCTGCTTTCAGTTGTGTTGTTGACACATGCTTTAGCAAACAAATGCCACGCAAAAAAGGCTGTTTTATACATAAGCCTATTGTCGATCAGTTTACAGGTTGAAAAAGTCTTGTTTTGTCAGAGAAATAGCGCATGCCGTGGGGGCGTGTCATTGTGCGTGTGTGGCTTCAGGACTCTAAGCTTCGCCTGTGTGGCTCTCAGACTCAGACATGGATCTACTATAATATCAGAGGCTGGCGCTACTTACGCTTTCAAATGGATTTACGACGAGTTTTTCTGAGCAAAAGGCAACGGTTACTTCAGACGGGTGAGTGAAAGATTGTTTTTTTTATCGCTGGTGTGGTGGCCATGTGTGCTGTGCTGCTCTTAGCTAACATGCCGGTGTTAGCATGCGAGGCAGTGATCTAGTCACGAGGAATTAACCTGCTATTTACACAAAATCAAGATCTCTACAAACTTAAACTACTCCATAAATGTAGTCAGCGCATCCCTAGGTTTCAGCCACTTCTTATTTGAGAGAGCTCCGCTTCATATTTTCGGTTTTATGGCCAGATAAGTTACGATGGTTTTTTGTTGTGAAATAAACAATCTGGAACCGCGCGTTGGAATACGTTGCGATGTCGGCCTTTTCTCTCCTGTATGTGCATTACTAACGTAGTACAGGAGTCTTTTCTGAAGTTTATAACTTCAGTTATGTCCGGAGTCTGTAACTCTCTCTGTCTGAGGCTGGAGCGGACACAGGGAGGGACTGGGGAGAAGCGCGCACTGCACAGCAGCATTTTCACTGTCATGTTTAGAACCATAAACATAAAGATTTTATTTTGAATTTTTTTACTGAAAGTTCACACACAAGTAACAGACAACTGTGAAGTGAAAGCAAAATGATACATGCTTCTGTTATTTTTTAAAAGTGGGGAGTGCACAATTATTCATACAGCATGACTTAATACTTTGTGGAACCCCCTTTTGCTGCAATAACAGATGTTACAGATGTAACAGATGTTACACAACACATTCTCAAGCCAGTGACAGTTTATCAATTGATATTAAAAAATTACAAAGAACAATAACAACCTTCTGCTGTGAGGTGAGATCAATACATGAAACCAAAAATAAGACTGATACACATAATGAAACTGGTAAACAATGGTTTGTTGTGGAAGCAATAACCTTTTTGCTCCCTCCCTGTGCTTTACTGCTTTGAGGGGGAGTTTGACAGGGGGTGTGGCTTATCCCAATGAGATGTAAATGAGCCCTATTGTCACTCCCAACAGCAGAGAGGTGAGAATGGCCCAAAACTTTGGAGAGGTTTTTCAGGCCTTTGGGCTTTTTGGAGTTGTTAACTTCAAATCACTGCTACACCGCCAAATATTATCAGATTTCCATGTGTTACACATCGTTGGAAAGCTTGGAGACTACACTTTAAAAATCTGTGAAAATCTAAAAATCCCCAAAATCGACTTGTGTCCCCCATTCCTGTGACTGGTCACATTTGTGCACACGTTATGGTGGCATACCACACGCAAACAACTCGGTATGCGTCTTAAAGTCTCTTCCTCTTATTATTTATGTTAACTAGTGTATTAATGCATTGATTGCGACCGACAGGCTCTTGTCGAATGGGCCTCCTCTTTCAGTGATTCTTCTCTCTGTGACTCCGAAGAAACATATGTCAGCTCAACTAGCTCTATCTTCCATGGGCAGTGAACATCACAACACGATAGTGGTGGGCCGAGATACAAATCCCACGAGACGAGATGAGATTTTTACATAATTTGCAATAATAAATACAATTTTGCAATTATGTTTCCTTTGTATGGAGCCATTGTATTGTATTGTTTGTAACAAAATGAACAAACTAATGAGGATGGGAATTGATAAGATTTTACCAATATCATCAGGCTCTATTTGTGTGCATACAGGCTAATACATTTGGCTCTTTTGACAGGTGTATTTTGATTAAATTTACAATTTATAAATAATAATTAGATATCATTTGAAGCTTAAAAGTTGATTTCAGGTGGAGGAGGAGGAGACCGGTTTAGATTTAGTATCTAAACAGTCTGTGCCAGACACTGATGCACAGGAGGTTTTTAAACATTAAACAGAGAGTTATTCTACATGTAGTTAGACTGACCTCTTCCTTAAATGGCCCGCTGTAATCATCCCTTCATATTCTGCGCGCTGGCCTGCCCTCTCCCTCATTGTCCTTAGCAGAGCCTTTAGTTCGTAAATGAAAGATAAATGTAGCAAGACGAGCGGTTTAGCAATTGGCCAATAACATATTACGGCCAAAAATAATAATATTGACAACGCCACCGGAGAGAAGGCTCCGGACATTAAGGCACGCAGGTTCGTTTATGATTGACACAGGCAGAGTCCATGCTTAGCAAAAATATAAGTTTTATTTACTATATATTTTGCTTAAATAAATTAATTTCTGTTTTTCAGTAAAAGGGGTACAATTGGTTCACAATTCACCATCTTCAGAGTCCACATTCAGTTCATGTCGATCGTTAACATGATCAGTTCCAGTTGAGTCATTAAAACCAAAAAGCGGAGTCTGTGCGTGAACCAAAAGAAACGGGTACAAGACAAGGCAACAACGTTTAGGACAACGGCGTCATCGCATCGGCGCGGGCCAGATCACCTGTAAATAAGGAAAAGTATTAACACCTAGCCTTACTGTTGGGCCATAAACTGAAGCTCTGCCCCAAACGTACCATCGAACGCAGGGCATAACACATGGGTATGGGGCCATGACAGCGAGACGCACACCATCCCTGCGCATGGAGCATCTGGGGGCTACATCGTGGAACCGTTACCATGATGCGGAGCTAAATTATAAAACCTCCAGTTAAGGCCAGTAAATAGTTACGTTAAATAAAATCTAGAGCAAACGCTACCTGTCCTTCGGAGAAGCGAGGAACGCACTGACACACCGGCTGGACCAGGAAGTGAGTGACGTCAGAGAACAAAGTAGTGAATATATTGCGCTTATATACCTGCGGCGCCACCAGCTGGCAGGAGGAGATGCAACAGGCGCCATGCCACATAAAGTAACGGGGTGCGAGTGTGGATCTGCAGGCATGAATCTGCAGCGGCTCCAGTCTGCAGGTTTGAACACCAAAGCGGTGGTTCCAAGCAACTGACCTTAAAAACGTCAAAGTTTTCTTTCTTTTTTAAGGTCCAATCAATATAGTACACAGAGAACTATTACCTAAATATTCCCATGAGTCCTATAAGCAGTCTACAGGAAGAAGGTCTATATCTAAATTTCAGCCTATAAAAGAAGAAAAAAATATTACGATATCATTTTACACTGTTACGAGAAATCTCGTGGCAATTTGATCTCGCGAGATCTCATACCACGAGATCTCGGCCCATCCCTACAACACAACCCCGGTGGGTAGTAGTCAGGCCTAGCCTGGCTTTAGCCATTCGTAAACTCCGGTCAATTATCTTTTCCCTACATGTACGTCTGGGATTGATCTCAGTGGCTGCGTTTCATCCGTTGAATTTCAACCTACCATTCAGCGAGCGGGGGAGGCGGGTGTTGTAGGTGACGTTACACATTTGCTGGTTGTAGTTTGGCAATGGCAGCGGATACGAACGTAAAGGAAGCTCTTCAATCCGTTCTGGCTCGGCTCCCAAATATCCAGAAATTATAACTGAAGCCTTAGAATGCACAAGGAATGCTCCCAAGAGTTATGATAGCTGCTATCGAAAATCAGATCCAATCGTTTCAAAGGAGTTCACCCCTCCCACCTGTTAACGGAGCTCAATTGTGAAATTCCAGACCCTCTGTACGAAACTAAATGAGTACGAGGGTATGGTGAAACCAGGCTAAGTCAGGCCTGCAGAGAAGATGTAACGACGTCAAGCAACTCTTCGCGAATGCAATAGGATGCTGCCTCCAGCGGTTGTGTTGACCGCTTACTGCTATGGACGGGGTGCTTTGCTCTGCTGTGAGGGCAACTTTCCCTTTTGTTTCAGTTGAACTATTGGAACTATGGGGGGGTCGACATAAGAGGGACGGTTAAATTATGTCCTTATGCTTTCATCCTGATCAATTTCAGAAACAATTTTAACTTAACAACTAAATAAAATGATGTATTTTTATAATTTACTGTCTCTGTCCCTATCTGTTAATGAACCTGTGTGACTTTAATGTGTGGGGATAAGTTAAATCTTGGGTTCCCTTTGCCCACAAATCAAGGGCGTTTAAGGGTCTACATTGGTTAACAAGCCAACTTATTGGTAACACATTAAAAAGCCTCTTGCACAGCTTGTTTGTTGGTTTGTGTGCTTCTGAATCTGATGTTGGCATTGGAAATGCTTTTGCGTTTCAGGGTTTACACACTATTGGGGTGACTTACCTGCTCGCTGTGTAACAATGATATGTGTAAATTAAATGAATTGCCACACTAAACATTGATAGGAAATAATTTATAAATAATGTTTCTTACATTTCTCTAAATTGACTTGATGAAGGGTTTTCATAAATAAAGTATTGTGGTATATATAATTTCTGCACCTGTTGCCCCCTCCACTTGCCACACTTTTTTTTCTTGCTCTATAAACAAAGTCCTAGCATGGATGGCATCACTGATATAAACCAAGAAGAAAGCAGCAACTTGAATAACATGCAAAATTTGTCCCGGCCGTTTCCTGGTGCTAAGTGAGTTTGATTTATGCCCCTGAGAATAGTTTATTGTGGCCAGATTTGGCGACAGATCTCTCGCTGCTCATGTGGAGAATTAATCACCCGATGTTATCAGCCACTCCCTAATCAAAACATGCTACATCTTCTGCTGATCATTTCACTCATTTCAGTGCCGCCTCGTCTCTCGAGCACTATTGATATTTTCACTGTCAATTGTAGCTGTAAAATAAGTCCCACAGGACTGATTCAGCAATTTTAAGCCATAAATATAGCAATCAATGATGCCATCAAAGCGAAGAGGAGAAGGCCCAAGACATTAACAACATGGAGTGATGACAGTGTTCCTGCACTAAACACAGCCGAGGATCTGACTGGCTGCATCTGTGCAACCAAGGCAAATCTTTAGTCTCACTAAATACATTTTTAGATTCATGTGCACCAAAGTTGATCTCTTTCTGGAGCCCTGTATTTGTAGCTAAGGTTAGATGGTAACGTTAAGATATTGTAAGTTGACAGTATTCTTCGCGCAAGGTTTAATAGATGAGAGGCAAATGTCCTCAATTCAGAATTAATTCAGTTTAAACCAGTTTAAACAAGGTATTAAACCTAAGAAAAAAATTATAGCAAGACATAAGGCATAATCAGAACACAAAATATTTCTTATTAAATTTATATTTTACTGACTCAGGAGCAGGACCACGCCCTTCTTTACCAGCCAACCACTCCTGCCTTCACCTAACCACGGCTTATTTATAGCAGTCAAGCTGATTCAACGTTGGCTGTTTCGCAGGGACCCTTCCTCCATTTGTCCACTTTGTTGACGTCCTCGGTGGTGGGCTCCTCCAAAACGGAGCCAAGTGTCCTCATACCGCCGCATTTGAGCTCAATTGGAACGGCCTCCAGAGCGAGCAGCTGCGTCTTGTCAAATGTCAATTCATATATAAAATGTCAATCTATGCTTACAAAAACTACTGTTGCATGAATAAAAGAGGCAGGAATATGTTCATAAACTGGTTTGGGTTGGATGTCTTACTTACGGGAAATTCAATTAATATTATTAAGCAGGTCCAGTTTATCGCTAATCACCTACAATTGCAGACTTACGTTAACAAGCATAGACCTCATTTCTCAATAACTAGGCCTATTTATTTGGCCTTTCGTTAAGATTAACTTTATATAAACCTCATGTTTACATCTTTACTTGCTTACAACACTTCTACCAATGATTTTATTATTACATTTTTTTTTTTTGCACAAACGTGGAATAAAACGTTTTATAGTGAGTACAAACAAATAAAGTTTTGGGAGAAAAGGGAAGGAAAAAAACAATGTTGCAGTGCATCATGGGTAATTTCAGCTCTCCGAGGCAGCAGAGGATCCACAGGTGTATCCTTCGTAAATGAGCCAAACGAAGGAGTCGAGCTGCGAGGGGCGAGTGGTCTGAGTGAATTGGAACACCACTTGGCGGCGCTGTGATGACGTGGATTCCGTCCGAAGTGGTCGAGATGCCGAGGATCCTGGTAATTGGGAAACAGCCACTGTTTGGCCCGTTGCAAGCAATTCCTCCTTCCTTCTCCTACCCATTTCCACTAATTCCTCAGCGAATGTATCTTCAGAAGTTCCTTCAGTCGAGCACTTGGACGAACAGACGGACTTTCTTTGATCCCACAGAACAGACACGCCCACTTATGTTACAAGAATCACAAGTTTGATTGATAATACTTTTCACTGAAATTATTTTCTCTTAGGGTTTACTAAGTAATCCTTTCCCACTGTCAACAAAATCATATTAAATCTCATTGCTGCCTTCCTTTTCATTATCAAATGTTTATATGACTGTGTAATTGTTCAAATTAAATTTCGACCCTTATAAATAAGAGTGCAACTGAAGTTGTTTGGTGTGTGTTGCAGCAGTGTAACACACACCTGTTTAGTCTGCAGAGATGCTGACTCGCTGTGAAGGAGCTTATCAGCCACTTCTCCTTATTGCCCAATCTGTTTCAGACAGACCTTTCTTCGCGGGAACACGCATTTTGAGTTTTAGTGCGTCGGAAGAGCAAGGAGGCAGCGGTTTCGGAAAGGGGCCTCTGTCTGAACTCTTAACTCCACCTTCCTCCCTTCATGTCTTTTTTTATCCAATATGCGAGGTAAGCACTTCTCTTTGGTCCTCATGGCGAGTAACTGACATTGCTACAACACCACTGGTGTCCAGGGACGACAATGGACACTTTGCACCTCCCTATCACTAATTGAAAGCCCACAGCCAAAGAGTTTCTTTTGTTCTAAAAAAAAAAAATGCTGTGATCCAAGTGACAACGCTGGGCTGGGTATCATCTTTTCATCCACATTTTTTGTGCTGCAGAATTGAACAAGTTTAAGCCTAAGTCTTTAATTAACAGACTCCGGAGCACCGTGGACGCTTGTAGCCGGTCTGGCTGCCCCGCGAGTCTGGGGCTTCCCACTTGTTTGCCCTTTTAAGGAACATGCTCTGTAAGAGGAGCAGGGTGCGCCATGTTAGTTTGGAGCTGAATGGCTGACCGTCTATCTCTTGTGTATTATATGTATGCTTTCATCTTTCAGCGCTGATTCTTCTTCTCCGACGGGGGGTCCTGCAGAGCTAGGAACATGCCCGACACGGAGCCCCACCCACAGTCTCTACCCAGCGATCGTCGATTGCTCACTGTTAAAGCTGTACGCCTTGAATCAAACCGTGAAAGACATAGGTAGGTGGTAAATCTCTCCACTGATGCCTAGATGCGTTTGTAGCTCTTACAGACCCTCCCGCACTTCCCGATTGTTCACTGGAGTTAATTAGAAGCATCTCAGTCGGAGTTCATACCGAGACAGAGTTGATATACGGGAACAAGGCGGACCAACAATACTAATGCTGTGCTAATTTTACAAATTTTACCTCTGACTCCCTCCCAAAATAACTTAATTACCAGAGCTTTAAGATTCCTTCTGTTATGATGTGGTCCTTGCTAGAATAACCACCAATGATGCCTTTTTCAACTGATCTTGAGTGGTTTATAGCCAGTATTATGAGTTGTAGAAGTCAGGATAATACAAATTGTTAATACACCTTATTCAAAACTCAGACACTTTGAAATGTTTTCTTCAAACTCAAACATTTATGTCAGAACTTTTTGTTGTTGTTACTGGTGAGACAGGTGGCAAAAAACTTTGAAGTATACGCTTAACGCCTTGAAACAAAAAGCCTCCAAAATCCCGAGTTATACATAATGTATGTGCTCCTCTCACCCGCGGTTTTCCCCACTTTAGTTCTGCTAGATAGACATGAAAAAGTTCTAGCTTTCTTTCCTGTTTGTAGTGGACACGGTGCTCTGACAATGGCCAATACAAACGCTTTGATTTCCCCCGAGAGACAAGGCTATCATATCAACCACACTACACTTGCTTTCAACTCCCCCGCTCTTCAATTCATATGGAACAAACATCCTTTTGGTCAGCAAGGGCTTCTTCTTTGTACCCTCTCTAGACAGTAGCTGTACAGCTGTGATAAACATGTCAAGGACCTACATCCTGCTCTAATCAAAGAATTAACAAATAACCAAGAGTCTGTATACAATTTAATATGATATATCTAGACTTCAGGTCATGTTTTGTTTGTTTTTGATTGCCCATGTATTTTTAGCTCATTGAACCTTACCGGAGGGATACTGTAATGAAGGACTTTCTCCACTTATGTTCCTTTCTTTACAGATCTGATGTAACTAATTAAGTCTTACCTTCTCTTGATTCATCTTAATTATTTGAGGGTCAGTAAAGCACGGAGTAAAGCATGGAAGAAACCACTGACTCGTAATACTCTGGGTCCTAAGTTCTAACTCAAAAAGTGTTTGCCCTAGTTGAGAGAAAAGTAACCAGAGAGGCAGTTAAACAATGCAACAAAATATATCTCCTACACATCTGCTGACCTTACTGAAGACCAAAAGATTATTTGGGAAGGCCAAGTAATTCATATTGTTGACAGAGAAAGGGGGGTTAGGGGGACGCTTATTAAAACAGCCGCATATAAATCCATGGTCCGGTCTTTTTTCTATTACATGGTCCGTTGATAAAGCTGTCGCCTCTACACGTTACACTGTGACCTCTTTTTTTGTAACATCTTATTTTCTTTCTCTGTGATCAGTTTAGTTTATGTTGGTA
The DNA here is from genome assembly GCA_007210695.1 of Neogobius melanostomus. Taxonomy (NCBI): domain Eukaryota; kingdom Metazoa; phylum Chordata; class Actinopteri; order Gobiiformes; family Gobiidae; genus Neogobius; species Neogobius melanostomus. The sequence goes on along the minus strand of VHKM01000004.1, from coordinate 4,009,141 downwards.
CTGCCATATCACCCATACAGTATAGAAACACATGATTTGACCATACAGTATTTGGAGTACAGCTTAGATTGGGCCCAAAAAATCCAGCCTGATCCATCCTGGGCCTGGGCATAAACTAACCCAAGCCAGAACTTGAATTGTAGGCCAAAGCCCGAAACAATCTATGTGTAAATAATGATGGTATTAAGGCCTGGTCTGAGTGCACTCTGTGCAGTGCATTCTGCAGGCAGCAGCATGGCGCATGCACTGTTGCACCATGGGCAGGCAGAGAGGTCTGCGAGACAAGTTACGTGCACGATCAGGCAGCAGCACAGGCTGTGAAGTGTCCATCCTCTTTGCAGACTCTCTTCTTATCTTCTCCTCTCTAGTTGTTCATAAACATCTCGCTGCACTTGCAATACTTTTACTAACAGGACACTAAACAGCTGTATTTAGCCTACTGTGAGTTATGTTATGTTATGAGAGAAAGAACATATGGTCGCGGTGTAGCGCTGGTATCAAAGCACTAGCCTCTCTGCGATTATTTTTTATGCAGGATGGCAGGCTGATTGGCTAGCTAGTCAAGTAAAACTAATCTATAGCCCTAATCTTAAGGATAGTGATGGGTACAAAGGTGTCTTATTAAGATTTAATGCATTTCCCTGCCATCCTTCTCTTTCCATCTCCTTATTTGTTCTTTTTTGTCTAGTTTTAATTTAATTTAATGTTGTTTTAACTATTGTCATTCCCCATATCCACAACCATGTCTAAATGAATATATTAGCATAATAATCTAATAATACTTGGAAACATTTGAACGAAACCTAGAAACTGTTGTCGGATACATACAGGGCTTTCAAAAATGAATTCCTGCAGTGCATTTCACGTTCAGCCCTGTCTGGAGTTTTCTGAGGGAGCTATAGATCTTAAGGGAAAATGAACGACATCAGGAAAGATACGAGCGCACGTAAGAGCTTTGCGGCAGAATTTTGCAGTTTTCTCTGGTCACATTGGTTACAAAGCGATTTACAAATGAATTGTCCCGGAATGACAAAGCACACATGATGGCCACACTCTGCATTCTAACTACGAAACTACTGGCTGCACAATACTCTTACACAAATACATTTAACTGTGTTTTTTTTCCCGATATTGATTCATATTATAGAATGAAAATTCCTTAGTCAAATTATGATTGAATGACTGTTTTTCACAATTACTTTTGTCGTGATGCATCAGAGATAGAGAAGTTAAAATGGTACTTTTAATATCAGCTTGACTTGCATGACTGTGCCCACTTGATAAGATCAGGACTTCAACTTTATTTGCTTATCTGGCATTAATAGTAATTTGTGGAGGAATACATAATTTTTTATTGGATTTAACAGTTTTACCTGGAAACTGTTGTATAGGTTAGTTTGTCATTCTTTGGTGAAGCATGCACTAGCGAGGGCGGACCCAATCAAATGAATCCATTCCCAAGTATACACGGTGCTGCTCTCACTGAAAAAGGCTTATGCATGTTCCAAAAAAAAAGAGCTGACGGTGAACCGAATGAATAAAACCCTATTTGTGTTGCAAAATAGTTTGTGAGAGTCCATTGTCCTAACATTGGCACTGGAAAACATTACTTTAATTACTTATTTTGGCCCAAAGTACAGCAACCATCCCAGTGGAGATGAAAAAAGTGGTGGTAGAGCACGGCTGTACCGACCAACGTGTGCAGGTGTGCCGTGTACGATATATCCACTATTTGTACAAAACCACTACTTTGGGCAAACCACAACCAAATCCCATGGCCCGAAAAAGACCACAGTTAGTCCAAGCTCAACTACAGCCCAGCCTGAAAATATGAGATAGTTAAACTGCATTGGTGTGATGTGAGAGGCAAGTACTGTAATTTGTGCTTCGTGCAGACTGACAATTCAACTTCCGAACAAAGACATAACCACTGCTGAACAACGTGTCAGATTCAAGCCTCCTCATGTCTTGACATGCTGTCTGGAAGCCCTTGGGAACTGTAGCAAGTACCACAGCTGTAAAATAGTACTATGCAATTGGAGAGCGGACAGGAGTAATTGGAGATATGAAAAATGACCCTCTCCTCAGCTGGTGGAATCTAATATATCGGAGCAATGCTATAGGAAGAATAATACTTTAGTCAAGCATAACATTATGACAGGACTGACGGACCAACTGAATAAAACATATGTATTGAGTCCACAAATTTGAGAACCAATGACACGTATACTTGTGTGAGATTGATAAGAACTAAATATTAATGGCCAAACAGATAGGTCAAAGTATCTCCAAATCTGCGATCCATGTGGATGCTGAAACTGTTCTCAAGTAATATTTATTAAGGATATAACCCAAATGTCACATAAACATCTTGCTTAATTCATCCCTACTCACACAACCAAGTTAGTCTCTATCAGAATAAGGAAACGGAAGCGAACTGAGGTGAAATATCCGTCAGGTAATTGTAATTTTATATAATTAACTAGATAAAGTCAAAATGAATCGGTAGCTTGCATGACATTATAGTGGAAACCAGATTCATTGACGACATGAAAAATGACCACCTCAGCCGGAGCCATAGTTTCCGTGGTTTACAGGACTAAAGATGAAAGGTTAAAAACTTGTCCTTCATCTCCCGCCAAAAAAGTCTCCATCTGTGCATGTGTTATAACACCTCTTTTAGCGCCGTCAGGCAAAATTAAAATGGAGTTTGAAAGTGAAGAACGGGAAGAGAACACCTTCAGTGCCACACAAACATGCACGTGTTTCTGATATTAAATTGCCAATTAGGAGTCCTCATGCTTTGAAGAGGCACAGCTAATTTCCAGGGGTGATGTGAGAACAGCCTTGAAAATGTCAAATTATTAAAAGAATAAAACAAAGCATGAAAAATACGCATTGGAAGAAAATGGCAGCAAGGAACATTTTAGTGCTGGCTAAGTCTGACTACAAAACACTATTCCTATTCATCCATCCATCCATTTTCTTCCACTTTTCCATTGCCGGGTCGTGGGGGCAGGTGGTGGAGCTTCCCAAATCACATTGCACCAGCCCCTATGGCTCCTCCTGCAGGGGGTGGGTCCACAGAAGGACGGCCTCATGGTTCTAACCGGGCCTGTTGGTCTCTCATAAGGGGCTTCTGAACCGCTCTTTGTCTGACCCGTCACCTAGGACCTGTTTGCCATGGAAGCCCCCGACAATATAGCTCCCAGGATCATTCAGGTGCTCAAACCCCTCCACCACATTAAGGTGGCGGTTCCAGGAGGGGACTATTCCTATTCATGTAAGCAAAACAATGCATGAAAAGGAAAAAGCAAAGTGGCATGTGGATAAACGGTTCAGGTTTCTTGCCATATGCATTGTATATGCATATGGCATGTGCATATGCATGTATATGCTGAAGAAAATATTCATTTATATACAAGAAAATATAGATATCATACATCATTCCATAAAAATGGAAGCAACCTCAACCCTCCTTGAGGCTTATGTTCATGTGCTTCACCGTCTGAGAACAAACACTGTCTCTGAAATGAGAGGTGCACTCTAGACGCTCGGCGGATGTACACCTGAGGGGGGTAGAAGAAGACGCAACATAATAAATAATAAATAATAATACATTTTATTTGTATAGCGCTTTTCTAGACACTCAAAGACGCTTCACAGAAATACAATAAAAATGCAGGTTTAGGGTCCTCCTGCATAATTTTGGCAAAATGGAAGCATCAGTTTATTTACACAAAAAAAGCATAAATATACACTCAACAAAAATATAAACGCAACACCTTTGTTTCTGCTCCCATTTTTCATGAGATGGACTTAAAGATCTAAAATTCATTCCAGATACACAATATTACCATTTCTCTCAAACATTGTTCACAAATCAGTCTAAATGTGTGATAGTGAGCACTTCTGCTTTGCTGAGATAATCCATCCCACCTCACAGGTGTGCCACATCAAGATGCTGATCTGACATCATGATTAGTGCACAGGTGTACCTTATACTGCCCACAATAAAAGGCCACCCTGAAATGTGCAGTTTTGTCTCACAGCAAAATGCCACAGATGCCACAAGCATTGAGGGAGCGTGCACTTGGCATGCTGACAGCAGGAATGTCAACCAGATCTGTTGCTCGTGCATTGAATGTTCATTTCTCCACCATAAGCCGTCTCCAAAGGCGTTTCAGAGAATATGGCAGTACATCCAACCGGCCTCACAACCGCAGACCACGTGTAACCACACCAGCCCAGGACCTCCACATCCAGCAGGTTCACCTCCAAGATCGTCTGAGACCAGCCACTCAGACAGCTGCTGAAACAATTGGTTTGCATAACCAAACAATTTCTGCACAAACTCTCAGAAACCGTCTCAGGGAAGCTCAACTGCATGCTCGTCGTCCTCATCGGGTTCTTGACCTGACTCCAGCTCGTTGCCGTAACAGACTTGAGTGGGCAAATGCTCACATTCGATGGCGTCTGGCACGTTGGAGAGGTGTTCTCTTCACGGATGAATCTCGGTTTACATTGTTCAGGGCAGATAGCAGACAGCGTGTGTGGCGTCGTGTGGGTGAGCGCTTTGCTGATGTCAATGTTGTGGATCGAGTGGCCCATGGTGGTGGTGGGGTTATGGTATGGGCAGGCATCTGTTATGGCCGAAGAACACAGGTGCATTTTATTGATGGCATTTTGAATGCACAGAGATACCGTGATGAGATCCTGAGGCCCATTGTTGTGCCATACATCCATGAACATCACCTCATGTTTCAGCAAGATAATGCACGGCCACATGTTGCAAGGATCTGTACACAATTCTTGGAAGCTGAAAATGTCCCAGTTCTTGCATGGCCAGCATACTCACCGGACATGTCACCCATTGAGCATGTTTGGGATGTGCTTGACCGGCGAATACGACAGCGTGTACCAGTTCCCACTAATATCCAGCAACTTCGCACAGCCATTGAAGAGGAGTGGACCAACATTCCACAGGCCACAATTGACAATCTGATAAACTCTATGTGAAGAAGATGTGTTGCACTGCATGAGGCAAATGGTGGTCACACCAGATACTGACTGGTTCTGAGTCCCCAGACCCCCAATAAAGCAAAAAAAACTGCACATTTCAGGGTGGCCTTTTATTGTGGGCAGTATAAGGTACACCTGTGCACTAATCATGATGTCAGATCAGCATCTTGATGTGGCACACCTGTGAGGTGGGATGGATTATCTCAGCAAAGCGGAAGTGCTCACTATCACACATTTGGACTGATTTGTAAGTAAGTAAGTAAGTAAGTAAGTAAAGTTTATTTATATAGCGCCTTTCACAGACCAGGGTCACAAAGCGCTTCCCATAAAAACATACTGTAAAAACAATACACATACAAGTCACATTACATTACGTCGGGGAAATACACGATAGAAAAGGAACACTACACATAGGCCTAAGTATGGTGAGGCCTATGTGGTGAGGCCTCAAACATTGTGAACAATGTTTGAGAGAAATGGTAATATTGTGTATCTGGAATGAATTTTAGATCTTTAAGTCCATCTCATGAATAATGGGAGCAGAAACAAAGGTGTTGCGTTTATATTTTTGTTGAGTGTATCTTGAGATTGGAAGGATGAGGGCACTACGTTTTATGTGTGTGTGTGTTTTTTTTTTTTTTTACAAATTATCAACTTTATCAAACGCTCCACTTGCCATGCAGGAGACACTGTGACTCAGGCAGCTGGTGTTTCTATGGGAGAACGAAGGCCACACTGAGCAGCTGTAATTCGTTGGATAATGGAACTCCCATAAAAGTTAATGGATGACATTTTGTGTGATAACATTTTAAAACCAACACCAAGTTTTACAGTACAATATGGCATTACAATGGTTGAACGGCAAAGCAATAATTTCTGTTGTATAATGTGTATTTATATAGAGCAATTACAGAATCAACCGTTCTGGATCAAATCACCATACGTTACAAAGCCCTATGCCATCAGTTTGCTTTATTGACACAAGTTGACCACACTCATTTACACTGGATGATAATGTATGCACTGTATTCTGTCTGTCTGTAGATTCACAGTAACAAGCTGCTCGAGATAAAGCAAAAACACACCATTTGGCTGTATTGGTATTGCTCTCACTTTAAATGTTGACTTTATTGAACCAGCACAGCACTGGCACCGTCACCAGTTGCCTCTGCCAGACATATTGCATAGCAGCAGAGATGCAAACTAAGCACCACTTCATAAATGTGACCATGGCCAAGAGTGTTAATAAAAATGGTTTGATGAGCGTTTCTGCCACTAAACTATTGACTTTATGTCCCTTTGCACAGTTGTCAACCCGATAAAGTATTTTTGGGGGGCATATTTTAAATGATTTCATATAATTTACTTTATTGAAGTGGGTTTATGTGCATGTCACTCGTAGATTCTTTTATGCACTGTCAAACAAGCGAATCATTTTCAAACTTGTTCTGCCTGAAGTGGCTATACCACGCATAACTGAGACTTAAAAACATTCTTTTGGAAACTCCATGTTTGTATGTAAGGATTAGACAGTGACTCTGAAACACTGGGGCCAGGGATGGTGAGAAGTTTGCCTGGAGCTCCCTCTGCAGGCAATGACTTGGTAGAGTCAAAGATTCAGTTTCACTGAACAGCGTGGTTAGTTACTTCAAGGTGATCTAATGTGTGTTGCTGGGCTTTAAAAATGCTTGTATTTGACCGATAATGCAATATGACCTATAGGAAGAACAGATCGGAACACTTACAGCAATAGAACAAGAAATCACCTAAATGAACAAATTAATGTGAATTCAATCAATCAATCAAGTTTTTTTTGTTGCCCAATATCACAACAGGAGTTTTTAGGTAAATAATGAAAAAATAAAAAAGGTAAGTAGCCCTAAAGTGCTGGATATCCAGTGGATGGCAGGGTCTACAATACAAAAAAAAAGTTTTGTCACACAGATTTCCTGTAACCTCTGAGATGCAATGTCACATGGCATTGGGACAGGAATGCTAAGCCCACCAGACCTTCAGGACCTCCACCCCCGATACACAGTGGCTTCTATGCACAATACCTTGGTTAGGGTCAAATCTATTTGGTACATTTTTGAAAAGAGTTCAACTTCGCTGTACCTGTTAGCCTGTTGCTTCAAACACAGGAGGCATGACCACCTGGAAGAACAAAGACCAGCGGCAGAGCGAAGATAGGCATAACCTTAATTGTATACTTTTAACGTTACACGCCTCTAGAGGGCCCACTGTCACATCTAGTCAAATTAAATTTGGAAAATAGGGATATAGGACTTTAAGAGTGTACAACTTTCATGTGCTTCCTGAGTGCAAATGCCTCTGTCCTCAAACGTCTAAGGAAGTTATGCAAACATATTGTATGAATAATGTACCACTCTATTATCTCTGAGAGAAGAAACATCAATTACAATCATTTCAAAGTAATATGCACGTAATCCACTTGTGAGCTATGACGGAACATTATGGCCACGGCCCAAATGTAGATAATCAAGAGAGAAAGAGGGAACAATCAAAATGAGAACGCTTGTGTAATCAGAACCCGCCTTTGTGTGTACCCAATTATTCTTTTGTTTGTTAATGAGTAACTGAGGTTCTGTGTGGCTCTTTTTTTCATGACATTAGCTCTGGAATAGTGCTCTCTGAATTTGGATATACTACCACTGATTGATAAGGAATTGAACATTTTTAAAATTATGTCATTTTATAAGACTTTCCATTTTTGTGCCTTTGACTTATTATGAACAGAAGTTAGATTTGGGGATGAGTAACACATGAATCCATGCTCCATGCACTTCTTGTTGCTCCTCGTGACGCAGTGCGGACATTGCTGCGATACCACTCTCTAGTCTAGTGCCAGGGGCGGACTCTAGAAGGCTTGTAATATGGAATCCTATGGAGACTTTGTACGTGTCAAAAACAACATTAAAGACTAGTTACTACGACTTTGATTGTATCTGGAAAAATAGTTTCATCCTGTGACGCAACTGAGGGGAGAATCATATTTTCAACCACTATGTTTTTGTTCTAAGGATTTTAAATTGTTTTCCCTTGGGGTTTGATCGACATGCCCAGGAGAACTTGTTGCTGCTCTGCCTGCACCATAGGACGTTAGGGACGTGCCCTGTTGGAGAACACTGACCTGTCATCATGGATTCTCTCTCAGCTGATATTATTAATGTAAATGGGAAGGAGTGAAGAATGTCGGTCTGCTAAATGTCTATGAACATGAAAGTACATTTGGTGTACGATGTTGACTACAATGCCATTTCTATGGCATTAAGAAAATATATAGCAAAGGCTGTTTTTGTCACTTTCTGTGACTTCTTTGAAGTAAGTTTTTTTTTTTCTTAGTAAAAGTAAACGTGGGTAGATTAATACAACTGTTTCAATAATTGTGACACATTGTGTTTTAGAAATTAGAAGTAATTGGCTTAATTTACAAATATCTATTACTATACACCATTGCCCTTAGCTGTGTCCTGTAATTTCCACAGAACAAGTACCGCTCTGTAATCGCATTATGACAAAGTCCCCTTTCACTAAACAATCATTATCTGGCCTTGTGTAACAGTAAACCGCTTCATTCACCATCAGACTCTGGAGTCCAGACATACTGCTGTCATTCTGTGTTTTTTTTTTTTTTTTTCCTGACCACACAGCAAATATTTCACAGCCTCAGCCATTTGTTTTGTTTAGATGTCCATGCTGATGTAGCTAAAGGTTAGACTTGCTGTTTTTCTTCTCTCTTGTTTGATTGAGAGTGGGGCAAGATCGATGATGCAGTGCTGAGTTATGGTCAGCATGATAGCGGAGTGCTTTGTCAAATAATCCCTATAATCCTAGACGCTATAGTTGGCATTTTGGTGAGGTATCTGTGGAGGTCTCTGTTCTTACTAGTACAGAATAGTCTCACAACAGCAATGGTTGTCAGTGAGTTTGGGGAGGGCAGGACACCAGCTAATGCAAAAAATACAGTGTGTTGGTTAGGCTGCCATTAAAAAAAACAATGGGTCTAATTCATGAATGTTTCTGTGAAAAGATTCATAAGTATCACTGTAAGACGTTACTGGACAACTTCATTCCTTCAGATTCATGACGCATTTGTAAGTAGCCGAATTCCATCTCAATAGAATGCATAATTCACAACCTGCAACCAACACATCCCACCTCAGTATGATGAAATAACTGTTGATGCTGGAATGTGTGTGGAGCTTCTGAAGAAGAACTGCACCACTTCATAACATCTACAGGTGCAACAGATTTTGTTGAGTTCTTGAGAAGGAGCCTGACTCAACATGCAAGATTATACATTGAAGTGCATGGATAAAGCAAACTCTTACAGATATGTTAGTGCTGTAGCAGGATGGGCCAATGCGCTCCTGCTTGTAGTGGCTGATGAGGTGAGAGGGTACTCCTATAAAAGGGAGGATCTTGTGTCGTGCCCAACCAAGGTCAAGTCAAACTCTTTGTTACATGCTTCAAGTAGTGCTGCTGGTCAATCTTTTTCCGAGTGGGTATTATATGCATGTTTTTATGCTGAAGACGCTAAGGGTATAGCATCACATTGACTATGTTCACCTAAGAAAAGACATGAGAAATAAGAAACAATACATTAACATGTTCTAAAAATTAAGTGTGTTTTGAACCAAATCACAAGAAAGGTGAGAATAAGTATGACAATGTCAAGTGTAGTCGTTTCAAAGGTTCTTTGTTAATACCTTGGTTTCGTCCTCACCTTTCATGAGAAATGATCATGAATCTTTAATCTCATTTGCTTTCTAAAGAGAGAGAAAACTGAATGAGTTTTTGTATCATGTGAATAGGCCAAGCAATGGCAGAAAGATTTGAGACATTCTGGCATACCATCTATTTCAATTTTACAATGCGGCATCTTTTGCATGTTCTCCATTAAGGAAAACCTTCAGTGCTTTTTCTTTTCATTTCCAAATGCCCTATTCCTTTCATTTGCCATTGTACATGACTCACTCCTCCTCTCATAGTAGATGTGCATGTGAACACCATTACCACATTCCCATTGTTTGAAAAGCTTCATTAGTCAATTAGGATGTTTAGAGGCATTAGTCTGTATCACTCTCCCTCAGCAAATGGCATCTCTATGGGGTGTGGTGGTGACAGTACACTTTGAAGCATCATTTAATATTTCCATCTGACTGCGAGCCTACAATGGTGTCACTTAAATTGATTTGAATGCTAACTCTTTGGAGAAGTACGGGTACGAGGCAGTGCGTCTGAACAGAGATCAGATCAAGAGCCAGCGGCACTCTCTCGGCTCCAGTGAAAGCTCTTTCATTGAGTTTTCCGGGATTGACTGACCTTTGCTAGTGTTGTTAGTCCGCTTGTTCCAACACAGTGGGCCAAAAGAGACAGAAAAACAACTTCAGAACTAGCCCTCTGCACATAGGCGAGATGTAAATGCAAATGAGGCAGAACTATGAATCATTATGCATCGTGTCATCCATGGAGCGAGCAAACAGTTTACCCAGAGGCCAAGCTGATTCCCTGTTAAATACATGCAATGATATGGAAAAAGTCCTTGAGGTGGGACCAAGCACTTTGGTGGGTAACAGAGCAGTGCGTAACTGCTTCCACCTTTGTTGAGTTTGCATTAATGTCACTGATGTTTTCTCCCGCAAACTCAAATCACCAGGGCAACAACTGCAAATTGTAATACCGTATACTGATTTCAGGTTTTGTCAAAATATACCGTTTTCAAACCATATACATTAAGTACAATGTTCATCTTCTTCTGCTTATCTGTGTTAGCCCCATTAGCACGGATGGTGGTAGCACTCTAAGCTGTCCGGATCACTCTGTACTAGCCAGTGGGGGGTCCGCCCCCTTTGCTCTGAAATGAGTTGTGATAGTGGCAGGCCGTGATATTGCACCCTACGGCTCAACAGCCTTTTTCGCCATAGACAACAATGTAAAAGGAGCAGCCTGTAAAATGGTCCACGGGGCATCTGAAGTTTCAGACTAAGGCAAATATATTTCTTTAAAATTACTATTTTTAGGACATGGACTTTTTTTCTTCGTAAAAAAATTGTAAAGCATCAAAAACAATTTTTAAAAAGTATTCCAATGACGTGACGTCACCAGTGCTGTGGACGTGCGCGAGCGTGTGCGTGAAGACTCATGAACGAGCAGAGGTCTTCCCCGTTAAGCGGTCTGAGAGCCAAACAGACAACAATACGGTAATGAACGGGACTGGACTAGGATAAACGCTAACAGGCACCTAAGTAAGTTTTTTCTTTACTCAGTCAGTACTAAATGTATTGCGAACCTACACATGGCAAGCGTGTTTAAATGTTAAAAAGTAGGCCTATTAGCTAACATGAACAACAACAATTTAAATTAAAGCCGCAAGCGGCATTTAGAGGCCCTCGAGGGTCTCGTTTGGCCGGTTGACGCCGGTGGCCGCACGCCGCCCCAATAACCGGGAGGCGCTACCGCGCCCTACCTGCCACACTAGGTCGAGATTATAAAAGAGCAAAGGCAAGAAATGGCGCCTTCGGCGCCAGATCACTGGATTTTTCCCAAAATGGCCGACCTCCTGTTGGTTGCCTAGCAACCATGTAATGTACTTTTTTATTCGGACAGTCATGACGCACGCGTGTACCAATTTTGGTTTGGCTGCGCCAAAGTTGACACCGGGTGGTTGCCATGGCAACACGATAGGAAAAGAGGCGTGGCCATGATTGACTTTTTTTATCGGGATCACGTGACGCACGTCTGTGCCAAATTTCTTTTGTCTACGACAAAGTTTGATCTTATTCTTCATTCATTTTTATTTGGTGCTCTGCAGGGGGCGCTATCGCGCCCATTTTCAAATGTCCTAAATCACAACATCCGGAGTTGACGACTCGACCAACGATTCAAGTTACGCTCAAATCGGCTTCAGTTTGTGCGAGTTATGAGTCTTTAAACACGGCGGCGAGTCCTGAAAACGGACGCCGAATTCATGGCGTTGCCATGACAACACCGTTAATCCTATTAGAAAGTTTTTAATAACTTTTGATGTCCCACTTGTGTAGATGATCTGGAGCGAACGGGGAGTCGCTGCGTTCAACGCCCTAGGACGAGTTCGTTCAAATGGGAGAGCATGAAATGGCGCCTTCGGCGCCAGATTACTACATTTTCCCAAAATGGCCGACCTCCTGTTGGTTGCCTAGCAACCATGTAATGTACTTTTTTGTTCGGACTGTCATGACGCACGCGTGTACCAATTTTGGTTTGGCTGCGCCAAAGTTGACATCGGGTCGTTGCCATGGCAACACGGTTGGGAAAGGGGCGTGGCCTCAATGACTTTTTTGTTCGGGTTCACGTGACGGATGTCTGTGCCAAATTTCTTTTGTCTACGACAAAGTTAAAAAATTTTCCTCATTCATTTTTATTTGGTGCTCTGCAGGGGGCGCTATCGCGCCCATTTTCAAATTTCCTATATCACAACATCCGGGGTCGACGACTCGACCAACGATTCAAGTTTCGCTCAAATCGGCCACAGTATGTGGGAGTTATGACTGTTTGAACGCGGCGGCGAGCGCTAAAAATGGACGCCGAATTCATGGCGTTGCCATGACAACACCGTTAATCCTATTAGAAAGTTTTTAATAACTTTTGATGTCCCACTTGTGTAGATGATCTGGAGCGAACGGGGAGTCGCTGCGATCAACGGCCTAGGACGAGTTCGTTCAAATGCGAGGGCACGAAATGGCGCCTTCGGCGCCAGATCGCTCTTCTGGCCAATATGGCCGCCCTCCTGATGGTTGCCTAGCAACCGCATAATATCTTTTTTTGTTTGGCTTCACGTGACCAATCACTGTGCCGAATTTTGTTCGTCTACGACGAACTAAAATTTTCGGGGATTTCGGGATTTTGAGGGGTCTGGCCATAGGGCGCAATGTTAACGTGGTTTTTCCAGGGGGCGCTGACGCGCCATTTTTTTTAATTTTTACATTTTGGAGATGTGAAGTTTTTTTTTTTCACCTAATTGAATTTTGGGCAAAAATTCAGGACTTTTCATCAGTGGGAAGTTGCCGAAACTGGCTTTTTAGGGGGAGAGGAAAAATAATAATAATAATAAGAAAAACCCGTACAATAACAATATAGCGCCGCCTTCGGCGGCGCATATTTATATATTCGGAAAGGTCTCACGTCCAGTAATCCAACCGTGGGGTTTATTATCAAGTACGAGCGCGTTGCGCTCGTCTTTTACCTGTTCTTTTTCAATATTTCCCAATGGGTTTTTTTTTTGGTATTTTTGTGCGAGCAGAAGCAAATATGCCGCTTTCGCGGCAAAGACCTATGTTATCGGATAGGCCTCGATGCCCTGAGTCACTCTAGCAGTGTTTTGAGTGCTGGTGAGTGGCCATGGTCGATGACGAGCGCGTTGCGCTCGTCATCGACTGCTTTCTTGTCCATGTTGCGCCTTGCCTGTGGTTTTCACCTTTTTTCTTCGAGCAGCAACAAATGTGCCGCTTTCGCGGCACACGCTTATATCACCGGACAGGTCGGGGTGCCGGGAGTGTCGTTATTACTGTGTAATGCATGGGGAGCGCTCCGCGCTCTGTTTCTTGAGCGCTCCGCGCTCTTTTTGGGACGTGCGCTATGCGCACGTCTTTCATCAGTGCGCTCCGCGCACTGCTTGTACAATAACAACAGGCCCGGACCCTGTCAGGCTCTCGGGCCTAACTAATGAAGACGTGATCGTTTTTCTGATTAGGCTGCACGGCTTTGAAAATAGCTTTTTGGTTCGATAAAAAAAAAAAGGTAAATCATTTAAGTTACTTCAGTGGTGATGTTTATACCTTTCTTTTCAGATAACGTAGGTACAGTACCAATAAAACCTATATTGAAACAACAAAACATGATTTCTGCATCTGCCCTGGATCCAGTACAGATAAATGCTGTACTGGTACAGCATTTACTTCAAATTATACTAATGATAATGCAATATAGAACACTTTTGTAGTGCTCCTTTGTATTTCAGCCAAACAATTCTAGTGGTGAGGTTATACTAGCAAATACAGTGAAGTAAAAAGTCGATTTTTATCATTTCTATTGCAATATGAAGACGGCCAGCACTTACGAAACTTCTCAGAAAAGTGGCCGAGCGAGAGTACATTAGCGCGGCGACGTACGTTCGAAGGGCCGCTGTAAGTTACGGTTGTTGTAAAAGAGCGGGGCTATCTAGCTTATTAAGCCCTGCACTGACAAACTGACCCCACAGATCATCTTAACATAGTAACTTAATCGCCTCAAATGGCCTTAAAAATTCATTTTGTATTTAAAGTACGATTATATCAAGAGATTTAACTTGCAGCGTAATGGCGTCCGCTCCGCTCTGAGGCTTCGTCGGCAGCTGTGCGCGCTCCCGCTGCTTTTACCCACTTGGGCCGTACGGAGCATAGATACAGGTGACGCGTCATACGGGTACTATGGGCCGTTATGGCGGACGAAACTGGTTTCATGCGCCACTGAGCACCACTATGTAAAGAGATAGGAGCTGGGACAGCATGCCTCTTCCATCTATATAATTCAATGGTACTAGCCCCTTATGGCTTCTCCAGCTGATGGTGAGTCCAGAGGCGGATGGCCACACGACACTCCTTCAGACAGAGCCTGGACGTCACTGGCATTGTTGGTCTATCATCACAAGGGGATTCTGAACTGCTCTTGCCAATACTATAGAATACTGTGTCAAAGCAGATGATACAGTATAAGCAATATGTCCTACTTGTCGCTGCCTTGCGATGTTTGTCCCTCACCCAAACTCTATACGTCGCATGCCCTCGAAGCCAGGTAACGGCAGCTGCAAGAGGAGACCCACATGGCCAGTACTACATACAGGCGCACAAGTTGCTGTTGAAAGGTGTCTATTTGTCTACGTATGTCAGTTTAATTTAATTTGTTCTTTTGCTGTCATAAAACAATGACATTGTTTACGCCTAAGTAACAGTGTTATAAAAAGGTAGACATAACATTTCTATTGACCTCTAGAGGTGGGCAATTTGACAGTATACTGTATGTCATTTCAGTTAAATTAATTTGCAGGCCCAAATTGTTAAAAGTACTGAATTATTTTCCTGATATCCAGATGACTTTCGTGCAAGAGTTTTAAAAAATATATAGTTATTCCCATATTATAGCACCCCCACTTTGTCACACTTGAATAATTTTGTTTTGATATGGACAGACATAATATGTTTCTCTGATTGGTTAATCCGCCTGTCAATCACACAAGTTTAGAGATAAGACACGGGCTCACCCAAATTCCTCAAATTATTGGTCCTGATCTTAGCTCCTATTCCTTTGTCTCATGATAAGGTCAATCAATAGATCCCTATGCAGTAAGGAACTAGAGCGTCAGCCGCGTTTGGACAATCCGACCATCCTCACGCAGTGGCGGAAACAACAAGGGAAGTTACGTCGGAAGCTGTTTCATAACGCTAAAAGGAACTATGATACATGCTCCTTTCTCTACCTCCTTCCTCACTGTCAGCACTGTGTGGCATTACCAATTTTATTGTTAAATATAGGTTAGTAGATCTTATTCATTAATATTTATTATTTTATATATACACGGAACATCAGCAGGTGGCGCAAATCCTGTAAAATCGTATAAAAGCCCCTCCCTTTTATTCATTCGTCCTCTGCCATTCTCCACACTTCTGCCTTGTTTCCGCTGGACTGTGAGCGCCTAGGGTGTGTTTACGTCTCCTGCCAGGTAGATATTGCAGATATTTGCTGTTCATTAATCTTCTTACTTTGTATGGCTGCTAATACGAGCTCTTCTGTAGTGTCATAGCGCACCATTCGTTGGCGTCCAAGGCTCTGCTCCGTGATGGCATTCCGGTGTCTGCTGGGGTCCTCGTGTGAGCACTATCAAAGCACCGGGCTGGCCGAGTAGCTCGTGTGGGCGTGCGACGTATGAGCCAGCTAGCGTTACGGTTATTTTCCTGCTTTTATGTTACAGTCTAACATTATCTTTAATTTTATAGGTCGAGGGGTTTGGTCATGTCCCTGCTTTTTGTTTTCCTGCTGCCTTGTTTTGTTTAGTGTCTGTTTTTTTATGGACTTTTTCTTTTAACAACTGAAAACCAAATGTGAAACAAATTATGAACATCTGACATCTGCTAACTCAGAAGTGGAAATGTGAACAAAAGATTTTAAAGGAAACAATGAGATAATAAATGTCATATTTTTGACATATCTTGCGTCTTGCTACAACTGTTGTGTTCAGACACTTCTGACGCACTTCTGACGCACAGCCGGTCTTTGGCTTAGACATCTTACACATTTGCCCATTTCGAAAGCACCTAAGGTTCCAGATTAGTCTGCCTGGCCATGGTGGTCAGGCTAATAAAGTGCATGAACTCCTGATTAACCTTTTGGTCCCTTAATGGGTTCCAGTCTGTCTTAGGCATCTCAATGAAGATAATTATCTGTTCTCTTTATCTGAGAAGGTGATAAGAATCCACTTGTCAAATTATGACAATATGAAAGCAGTTGAATTAGAGCAATTAGAAGTAATCATCCAATGCACTTTCCTTTGTAGCTTTTTCACTATAGCCTGCAAATAGCACTTGAGTATTGATTCACAGAGGATCAAGTTTTGAGTATAATGACTGTGAAGCATTCATTTTAGTTGACTATACTGGGCCAGAATCCAAGGCTTTTAACTGGGGCCTGGCTTGTGGTGTAGGTGGCCAGCTCTTTGTCAATAAAGAAGCATACAGTGGAACCGAAATGCAAAGTATTTCGTTCAGCTTGCAGAGAGTACCCTTGAGCTGGCATGATGGGAGGATGGGGATGGATGGAGGAAGTAGTTAGTGTTGGCAGGAGCAACAGTGTTGAATGCTAATTGTTTTGAAGGGCAAAGAATTCATTGGTTGTTATGGTAACAAGGAACTGCTTGCAATAAAAGAGACAGAATATATGTTGATAGACTGATACAGAATGGAAGAACTCTTTGTGTTAACCTGACACATCAAATCTGATTATGGATACCAGGAATTTGGATCAAGTGCTCAGAAAAAAGGTCCTTAACTTTAAAGGCCATACCACCTTTGCTCTGCCCAATCTTAAGCAGGTTAGGGCCTAGTTGGTACTTGGATGAAAGACTGCCGGGGAACACCAGGAAGGAACGTTATATTATGTTACATTTAGACTTTTGCAACACAGGTGGATGTGCACTTGTTCAATATCTCCCATCTCCAAGGCCTTGACCTTTTACACCTGTAAATGTTTTGTGGCACTTTGGGGGTGGGTGGGGAGGGGATACCGAATTATATCTTTTCTGGCGCATCTCTATTAAAAATTAAAGAGCAGTGTGACTGCACATATACAGATACCTCCTGGGCTGTACATAGACAACCTTAGTTTGTGCACATAGCGGCTCCTAATCTTTTTCTCTCGTACATCATATCAGCATGCTGGTGTGCAAATGAGCTGTTTAGGTGTCAAAGGAAACATGGCACTTTCCTCTTTTTAATCAGCATACTTTTTATCCATACAGAATGTATGACGGTAAATAGAAGCTGACGGTAAATAGAAAAGAGAATATTAGCAGTGGTTAACTGAAGTATCTAGCCTGGTTAGAGAGGCCAGACTTAGAAAAGTCAAATGGGTCTGGCCAGGCCCAGGTGGGAGGGAGGGACTTTAGAAAGAAACTAAATGTTGTCAAATTACAGGCTCAGGCGGTCAATGATACGCTATCTATTAAATTTGTAAAACATCTAAAGTTACAGCTCAAGCTCTTGAAATGGGTCTTGGAGGATGAGGATAATGTCAAATGCAGAGAACACATTTTCTTAATATAATCAAACAGTAAAAATAAAATACAAATTGTCTTTCAACATTGTAGATCATCAGAATAACGAGATGAATAACCTGTATCTTCCCACATTTCTGTGAAAAACGTAATATTTTTGAACCGAAAATATTAACAAAACCATCTATTTCCAGAGTTCTTTTTCAGAACGTAGTATGAAAGATTACGCTTTCAAAAGAGGATATTTCAAAACGTGGACTACACCTACATGTCTCTTTAAACTCAAACACACTTTGATCCTTCCAACATTTCATACTTTTTCGTAAATCATTTCAGAGGGTAAAACAGCAATAAAACGCAACCATTAGTAACAACAGTGAAACCGAATATGCGTCATATCAGGGATGCTCACCTCCCTCCGGCTCACATTCATCAGCATGAGGCCACATTAGTAGTCTATAGTATTACGGCTAGCCTAATAATGAATATAAAGTCCCCAGCTAATGTAAAAGGTTGACATTTATTCAGTTGATTATTGGGATGGTTTTGTGCAAATCTAAATAAAGAGTGACTCATTCCATACACAATAATTGCATTAGGTTCTACTTTGCATTTTTATTAGAAAGAAACATAAAGGCCCGACATAGAATATAAACGTTGTAAGGCAATGATATTAATATTAATGAATAAATTGTTAATAAATGTTTGGATCTGGACGTCATTTGCCCACGTAGCCCACATTTCAGTGCAACCTTTCGAACTTTAGGTCACGTTTAGTCATAAGATTATCCGTCATATGGAATGGTAAAGGATAACCCGAAAGAGGCTTTGTGGCACAGAAATAAATCATTTAAAGGGGGGGTATTATGTAAAATCGACTTTTTCAAGCTTTATATCATGTTATTATGTCATTCCCTCATTAAACACATGCCTGGAGTGTTGCCTTGGCTCATTCACATATTTTTGAGTAATCAGTAAAAACTTAGACGGCAGCCATTTTAGGTGTAGCTATGCCTCAGTCCTCCTAGGAACGCCCCCACCTCCTGGAGACGCCTCTGGACCTTTCGTCACCAGCCAAGCCACCAACCACTGCTCCTCAGCTCAGCAGAGCCCTCTCCCCGCACAGTGTTGTTGTTTAAATGCCACAGCAGTGTGCTGAAGGGGGCGTGTCGGAAAGCTTCATAAAGAGACAGTGGCCTATTTCAAGACGTTCAGCACAGCCATTTTGAGAGAGCAATTTTATTCAAGGCAGTTATTTTAATTTACTGCATATACAGACCAACAGAAGGTTACGTCATCATTGTAGTATGCTATAGACTGGTGCTATGTGATTGAAAAAAGCATAATACCCCCTCTTTAAATTCCCCGTCTCTCGCTCAGAGCTGGACAAGACCGACGATTGTGTTATTTTATAGGTCTATCACCATTTGTTTTTTGTTTTTTTTTCATTCCATAAACTAGAAACTTATTGTGTTAGTAGGCAAACCAAGACTTTGAGTAGGAGCAAATACCACTTTGATTGAGGTTATAAATAAATAAATACATGACCTGAAGGTGTAGGCATCAAAAAACAATGAAGGAGCTTCATGAAATACAGTAGCGTTCAAAATTGTATGAGCTATGGAGAGAGGGAAATGTTTTTTTGACAAATCAAACAAAGCATCACTCCAGGTTTTTGATGGGAAATAACATTTTAAGATGGATAAAAACAAAAACAAAAAAGCTGTTTTGCATAAGTCAGGACCTTTAAAAGTATTCAAATAGATCGAATTGACAGGGATAGCAACCCAAAATAATTTGATGAAAACAGCGCCCACACAAACAGCAGCTTAACACTTGAGCTATGAGAAAGGCGGTGGAAAAATAACACGCCAAATGTGCCTTAACACTCCTCAAAATGGCAAAGTATAAAGGTCTCAACTGTCATCACATCTTCCTTGTTCTTTCTATTGATTTAGTTCAAAGCGAGGACTGGATCAAAGCCGCGGCAACAAACGGAAGACATGAAAACAGGAATTATCTTGATCAATTTCCTCAGCGTTTCACAACTGACTTGTTCCAATATGCCAGAGCAGAGGCACAGACTAGATTGTAAAAACCCATATGTCAGCTACACCAGACGCCTTTAGAGCGCCAAAAGGCAAATTGTGATGCGGATAGATAAAATGTGTGCCCTCAAACCCAAGTTCACACCGTCTTAAGGAAAGATTTCAGAGTTTTTGGCAATTTTTTGTGATCTTTAGTCACGAATACACGACAGGGAAGGTGCTGTTTTTGTATTGATTCTTTGCAACGGTAAGCAGAACAGGAAATGTGTTGCCTCTGGTTAAAGTAGTCACAGCAAGATGCAATATAGGCACAGCTCGATGCAATGTGTCACAGTTATCGTGGAAAACTGTTATTTCTTTTTAGACCCGTAGAAATGTAACACTCCCGGTTTCTTACTCTATAGTTGGAAGATAAACGCAGAGCTGAAGGCAACAGTGCTGAGGATCTTTGGATTCAGCAGTAACAAGGATGGATAGGATTATTAAGTAGATGATTATGGATGTAGTTAACAAGTCAGTTGGCGTGAGTGAAGAGGATGCAGAAGGCAGAATTATAGTAAAAGGATTTTACAGTGACCACTAAGTTGTAATTGGGGAGAAGAAAAAAAGTACCACTGAAGTTGATTGCTTAAAAAACCATTAGACCTTTTTTTTTTTTCCACTGCCTGTTCCCCATGTGAAAAATAAAAATATTGCAGGTGCATCCTTTGTCCACTGATCGTCCTTGAGACGTTTCTACAAACTGACCAGTGTGCACCTGAGGTAAATTAAATTAAATGGATTTCATTTGGAAAGACGCAGACCTGTCTATAAGCTGACAGTGCATGTCAGAGCAGAAACTAAGCCCTGAAGTAAGCCCTCAAAGGAACTGTCTGTAGACCTCAGAGACAGGATTGTATCGAGGCACAGATCTGGGGAAGGTACAGAAAAAATGGTGCAGCACTGAAGGTCCCGAAGAGCACAGTGGCCTCCATCATTTGTCAGTGGGAGAAGTTCAGAGCCACCAGGTCTCTTTCTAGAGCAGCCGCCCGTCCAAACTGAGCTTGGTCAGGGAGGTGACCAAGAACCTAATGGTCACTCTGAACCTACAGACAACCATCTCTGCAGCACTCCACCATTCACCAATACAGTACCAGTACAGTATGGTTGCACGTAAACATATATGGAAATTACTTCTTTGTATGTCATATTCTGTGCCCAAGGATTGATAATAAACACCACAAAAATGGTCAAACCAGGAAAAGCCAGATGTAATTTTTTGGCACAAATATGAAAGCAGTACTAAGTAACTCATGCCTTAGAGGCACTGCAGTAAGCTGCCACTGCAGATGTCCTAGCATGTTGCATTTTTTTAGTCATTAATTGTCCGGGAGAGTAAATACTACACTGACAGAAAAGACAAAGGGAGAGAGGGATATTGTACATCCAATTACACAATGGAGATCTTTTTTTTGGGTGTAAATTCTGTTTAAGTGGTGCTAGCCCACAGTTAGCTTTGGCCCTTAGCTTCTTCTTCGTGATTCCATTAGTGGGTATTGCTGCTCCCACCCGGTGGCAGAAAAGTTGCAACTGTGGTTTCCTGGCCAGATACACCAGGGGGAGATGATAGACCCCCAATCATCCCACACTTGTATTACTCCCAGAAGGACTATGAAAAGGATTTATTAAGGTAAACAAGTTACCTAGTACTGCTTTAATATAAATGTGTTGATGTGTTACATGCACTCTCCACATGCACTCCTCTTATATTTATTTATTTGATTGGGACAGTGCATGTTAATGAACAGACATAATGAAACACATAAATGGAAATGTCACAGGTTTTCGCCAAAGGCTAATTTCCATCCATAGTTCCACATTATACAGACTCACTGTCAGTAAAAATTCAACACAACAGCACCAAAGTCAGAAGGTTTCTTCCGGCCAAAAACAACAGCCAACCTTTTACTCTGAATATTTATAGCCTGACCTCCAGACCCAGATAAAATATAATCTCATATTAATTAAAACAGCCAGAGTGCTTTATGACTCAGGCTGAGAGCTCATAAATGCAAGACCTACCATTTAGTAAGCACAAACTGTCTGTACCAGCCAAAGTCAATCCTCGTAGTGCGGCAGCATTGAGATTTATGCGTGAATAGATAAAGAATACAGATGTCCAGGCAGTTGGCTTGAAGACACAAATTAAATAAGATGCATTGTATATGATTATAGTGATTTAAAATACATTACAATAATACAGCATTATTTTTATAATAGATATTGTTTTATAGGCCATCACAATAGCCCCCAAAGGCCTGTTCCAATCACCAAGCATTAAGTTTGACTAAATGGATCAGGCCCCCGGGAAGAAGAATGTGATTAAACTGTGACATTTCCATCATTTTTCACGACAAAAAAAAGTCTTGGCCATGACATTTAAGAACTCATCTTATATCATCATCCAAAGATGAACTGTCTTGGTTGGGGCCGGACTACAACTTATTACATGTGTATAGCCTATATACAGAACACTAAAGACAGACAGCTAAACCAACGGTGCTTAAGTATGTGGCATACTGTATGTGCAACTTACCACTTTTTGATTTATTTGTAGGAAGGTGGATGTTTGTTCAGTCAGGTGTTATATTTTATTCAGGCTTTTTTAATGACTTTGGTCACTGAGCCTTGATATTTCTTACCGTATTAAATCCTGAGATATAATTTTGACATAACAAATACATGTAGACGGTACAAGGACGGCATAAGCAGTGAGAAGAGAAATAGATAAAAATTAATACATTTAAAAAAAAAACTAAGAATGTGTATGATTACAAAAATGTGCTCAAATTAAACAAAAGATATTGGATATGTTTAAAGTGATTAGACTACAAGACACACTCGAACTCAAAGGTTTTAATGTTCAAACAATTGGACAGCTTCATGCACCAGTTGAATTCTCCGCTGTGTATTGGTTGTTTTCTCACATCTGACTGCTCACACTGGTCTCTTGAGAGGCTTTTTTCAAACTATAATGTCAGGGTGGTTCTTTTTCTCCAATGTGGATAAACCTGTGAAGCCCAAAGGGAGTGTGTTCTCCTGCAGTGGGCCCACCAGCTGTTTCCTCACTTCACACATACACTCACAAATACTCACAGCACTCTGCTATGGGTTTGGACACGGTAAATCTGCTTTTACTGCATAGATGTTGTCATGGCTCTAATGATTTTACCTGTTTGTTTTTTTTACAGCACACATGAATAATGAGGTTAAAGTACTTTTTGTAAAATATAGTTATAGGATATATTGTAAAAGCAGTCATTTGTGAGGCGAAAAATACTTGTTACTTAAAACTTTTTTTTGCTTTCATATTTTGATCAAAAAAATGTATCTACTTTTCGTCACAATCTAAAACGGTTAAAAACTAGGTTAAGTACCTGGAACAGTTATGTGAGTTTTATGCCAGACGCCCTTCCTGTTGGCTCCAGTCACAGAATGTGCCTTGAGTGAGGATTGAACTGACTACTTTCTGCGCTGAAGGTAAACACTTACCTTACTGTTTTTTCACACATATGTAGCAGTGTCGGATTCACACCACAAATTTGCCTATGAAAGGGACATTGCTGTACATGTTTACCTACCTGGCATGGTGTGGCAGAAGTGAGGCACACTCCAGCCGTCACGTAGAGCTCTGGGTTGTGTCGAAGGACATGACACAACCCAAAGACAACTGTGTGTCCCGTTCAAGGCTGGATTTATGCAGGGGCTTACAGGGGCTAAGCCCAGGGGCCCAGCAGGTTGAAGGGCCCATGGGCATAAGGTGAAAAGGAGGGAGTTCCGTCTCTCTTTGCAGACTCCCTCACATATAAGGCTTAATCAGATGACTTTGTACCTGAGACTAAACCAGGTCTAAACCAGGACTAAACCAGGAATAAACCAGGACTAAACCAGGTCTGAGCCATTTTCATTGAGTTGACAGTGGGACAAAATATGTACCTGTTGGTCTGTTAAAATGCATGACAATTCACCAAATTGCACCATTAAAATAAAAAATATCTGTGGGAGGACCCCCAGACCCCCCATTTAAAAATGTCCCCCACCAGTCTCACTGGAGCAAAGGTTCTTCCGCCAGGGCCATGGAGCTCAAATTGGGCTCATTATGTTAAACTGTTTTTTCACAAATTTGTCATTTTTTAAACTAGTACTATGTTCAAATTTTAAAAAATTAATTAATGTATCTTTTCATTGTAGAGAAAGAGAGAAATTCGACAGACATATAGTATATGGGGGCCCTGAAAAAACTTTAGCCTCTTTCATTCCGAAACATTGACTGTCTCCAGCTGTGTTACGTTTAGCCTGTACTGAGAAACAACTGAATTGTGATTGTGAAACCTGAACTCCAATATTTTATTTTATTTTTTTAAACAAACATAATTTGGTATTTTTGTAACTCATGTCACTGTTAATGAAAAACACAAGTTCAAACACAGGTTTGTCTAGCTGCTACACAAACCTGTGTTTGCCTTTTTATGTAAGCAAAATAAATTTGTCTTGCCCCTTGACCTTTCGCAAAAGCCCCCACAGCCAATGTATGCTAGCTCCGACATGAAGTGGAGTTTATTGTGTCTTACAATGGGGAGATGTGCCTATAAGCTTAGGCACCAATCCCGTGGGTGCTGCGGTGCTCAAGCACCCACACAAATCTTTGAGCACCCTGGCGAATTAACCCAAATTACAAAATGATTCAATTGATATAATCTGTAAATCACGAGAGCCACCAATTCGTTTTCCTTCTAATGCATGCACGGGTCAGTTCTTTACCTTCATACTGTATATGAACAAATGAGTCATCATCACGCTCCGCTTGTTTATCTCTATGAGTAGAGCGCCAGACTCATTAAGACGAGCTTGCAAGATTGATTCAGACTCTAGTCTTTTTTTTTCTTTTTCTTTATGACTGGGCACCCAATGTGAAAAATATAAATTGTTGCCTGTGCGTGTAAGTGACTCTATTTGGTGCAATACCAGCGCAATATCATCCAGAGGCAAAATGGGTTGCAATGTGCAGGATTATATTAAAAATATGCAACGTACGGGGCACTTCAACAAGTGTGGTTAAAACACCAGTGTGCTTTAGAAAGTGGTAAAAAAAAAATCCCGGAGCTACAACCTGCACCGTCGTGTGGACTAGTCATGCTCTTGGTTAATTGATCTCTTCTTATGTTAGTCCAGTATTGATTAAAATATGGCCAGTCTGGGGTCTCCCCACGCCGGGACAGCGCCTGGCTGCTCCTGGAGGAGAGAGAAGCATGGAGTGGCTTTGTCTCCTCCGCGTGGCTGTGGCTCAGCGGGGTATAACATAAAAGTCTTTATTCTACGGCAAAAAGATAATACATATATTTAAGCTGCGATGTCTCATGTGCTATCTGTGCAGTGACAATAACAAATCCCGCGCCTGAAATATAAAAGCTCTGCAAAGAGCAACCAATCGCATCCTGTAGCACTTTAAAAGACGACGTGCCACGTATTCCAGCGGCAGAAAAAGCTTTTTTGTGACGATGTACAGCAACGACAGCTCATGAAACTATTGGCAAATGACAAGAAGGATGGTAAATGTGAATTAGCTTGACTCTAGTTAATGTGCGGTACAGCCCGTTCACCAGCTCTGAACGGCGAGAAACAGCTCCCGCATCATTCATTTCAATGGGATCGAATGTCCGGGGAACGTCTGGTAGCTACGGTTGCTGTGAGGTATGACTGGAAATGACCGTTTTGGGGCGGAGTTTTGCAAAAGGTAAATTCTGGGTCAATCATATGCAAACCACTAATTACTATAACTTTAGCTCTCTAGCTCTCTAGCTCCCCTCTCTGGTCACATAGAAATTGAGATTGAGCAAATCCATGACTTGAATTTGACACTGATATAATTAGGATCTGTTTCCCAAAACGTCCACATGAAAAAAAAGAGTATAAACATGATTAGCCTCTTGACACATGTTGACCAGTTTTGTAGCATTTCACTTCTGCAATTCCCAGTTCAAGCCCTTTACATCCAATGCAATCTAATGCAACATCTATTTGTGTTTTACATAACATAGTATATAACCGAAAATGTCCCACTGTGTGGCTATAATTTTGTTGTTTCGGCAACTTGCATCTCCTCTCTGTTGCCACCTTTCTAGAAACAATGCATGCAAATACAAGAGTGGAACTATATGAAAAGGAGGGGCGAAACCTATGGTTATCTGAGGTATGAACCACCATTAATGACTACTGGCGCACATTTCTCACTTCCTCTATTATACTGTACCACCTCCAACATGTGTCTCCAACATGGGCTGCAAATGGAACCACTAATGAGTAAAGACTTGTCCTTTTAGACGAGGAAATCAAGGGGAAAGAGATGTCTGAGTGGGTCACAAAAGTACTGGAGCAGTAAAGGAGAAGGAGAAGAAAGCATTTGGAACAATTTAAGAAGAGGGAGCGAGATTTCTCTTTAATCCCTGAGAGGCAAAGCGACTTAATGGAAACTTCTCCTTATCGGCTACGATGCAGAGACCTTCCCATTGCCTGCGCCTCACTTTGAAGTCTGTGAGAGACCACTGAAAACTGTTTTAACACATGCACAACACAGAGCGCTTCCAATCCTTTCGTGGCCTTTACTTTCCTCTACAAATGGATCACACTTTACTTTATGTGTGTAGAAAGAAGTTGATATTTGAGAAAGAATTTGGCTGCCTTTTGTCATCTAATCCAGTTTGTTAGATCTCACTAATTACACAGAGATCAAGAACAAGGATGTAACATAGAACAGAAATGCAGAGTCAAACATGCTGGGCGCTCTAACAACGCAACGCGTGAAGAACCACTTTGAATTATTGATATCGTAATAACAAGTCTTTGTACGAGGGTTAGTGGCAGTGGGTTTCAGCACTAAAGCAGGAATCTAATCACCAAAGGGAAGGCGCTTTAATCGGATTGAGAACATTTCTGTGGTTAAATTTAAAACTATTGGCTGCATGAGGGAGGAGGCAGCAACATGGCTGCTTGATAAAACTGCAGTCTCCAGTGATTACAAGTATAAAAGCAAAAAGTATAAGTGTGTGAAGTGAGTGAAATTAAGATCCATCAGAAATACTGGCTCCCCTGACAAATATGAAGGAAAATAAGTTTAAATGAGTTAGCAGATATATATACATATATATATATATATATATATATATATATATATATATATATATATATATATTTCATAAAAATGTTTCCAAAAATAATATTTTATGGATGAACCAAAGAAATTCTCAAATATTTAATTGAAAAATATGGCATACAATGCGTGATTAACAATAAATGTCATCATAGGCACCTCTAGGTGACAAACTCACAAAAACAAGATTCAAAGATTTTATTTGTCAATTAATTTCACAATGAATCGAAATAGTTCATTCTCTCATCCTTGTTGTGGAGCAGGGGGTGGGGAGCAAGGGGTTGAAGCACCGGGAGGGAAGGGAGAGAGTTCAGCTTGCTGATAGCCTGGTGTATGAAACTGGCCCGTGGATTCCGCAGTCTTCTCCCTGAAGGCATTACTTTGAAGAGACTGTGTGATGGGTGCGTAGGGTCCCTGGTGATTCTGACGGCTTTACGGGTGAGACGGATAGAGTACATGTCCTTAAAGGAACAGGCCACCGTTTTTTCATACTGAGATATCTTCTTACCTGAGCTGAGACGAGTTGATGCGTACCTCTCTGGTCGTTGTGCGTGCACTCAGTCATGCACAAAGACCAAAGATGTTGTTAGCATTTAGCCACTCCTCCTTTCCTCTATATGGAGGACCGTGGCTGCCAAAACAATATATATATATATATATATATATATATATATATATATATATATATATATATATATATATAAATAAAATAAAGATCAAATTTGCAAAGAAATGCATGCATTTATTATAATAAGTGCATTTATTTATTTATTTATTTCCACTCCACTCCCCAATTCACACTGTCATTCATACACCAATGTACGCAGTCACTGGGTACAAGGCAGGTGGAGTGTCTTGCCCAAGGACACAATGACAGTGTGTCCCTGCAGGAGTCGAACTGCCGATCCTCTGGTCACAAGATGACCCGCTCTACTATCTGTGCCACTGTCAATAGACTGAAGCAGAGCTCGTGTTTGGCAGTGGCTATGCTGCATGGAGAAAGATTAACCAATTACCTTACAGCAGCGGCATCCACACCCACCCCATGATTTGCATACATTAAGAGAAATTCAGAAATAAATACAGATATAAATACAGAAATAAATAAATAAAAACAGAAATAAATAAATGAATACAAAAATAAATAAATACAGAAATAAATAAATACAAAAATAAATAAATATGGAAATAAAAAATAAATACAAATTTTCTTTTATACAAAATAAATGAATAAAAAATAAATATATAAATATATATATATAAATAATTACATAAATTAATAAATATATAAATAAATGCATTTATTATAATAAATGCATGCATTTGATCTTTATATTATTTTATTATTTGTATATTTATTTGTATATATTTATTGTTTTGGCAGCCACGGTCCTCTATACCTCTATGGGGCCAAACAGGGGTGAAGTTAGAAGCGACCAAGCTCTTCGACTTTTTCCCTATTTAAATATGTTTACGTGAGTAATTACATAATCCAAGTATAGTTACACAAAAGCAAACATGTCAATTTTCTAAGCGGTTAAAAGGGGTACTATATTGTAAGGCATAATAACACCTTAGGAGCACTTCGATGTCCACGCAGTAATATCTTCAGAATTCTTTAGGAGTGAGCACAAAGACCAGACAGGTACACATCAACTTGTCTAAGCTCAGGTAAGAACATATCTTAGTATGGAGTGGTGTTAAATTATTGCTGCAAAATGTACTGGGTAATATCTTCATTTTGCCCATTAGCGACATGTTCTGAAGCCATGATTCTAACATTACTTCAAGTTATCTATTCCCATAACTCTCAAAAATGGTTCTTCAGATTAGGGCAGGTCATTCAGAGGCAGTTGTATCCCCCAACCGTGAATTCAATGTACTTTATGCATTTGATTAATGCACATTGTATTCCTTGTATTACTTATTTTGAAGATTACCAGTTCATTGTACTTTGTGAGGCGCAAGTATCTCACACAAACACATGCGAGAAGTTTCAGTTTATGTATAGGGGAGTATGAGAATTTATTTGTCACTATTCCTTAAAGAAAAACTGTACCAGTACCCTGAGCTTTACTCAGCTCGCATGCAATATTTGAAAAATCAGCCTAAAGGAGCTGGGGATGTGCAGGGGGAAATTGTAATGTCATCGTATTAGTTTGAGTAGGTACAACTTTACTCCTTACTGGTAACATAGGCCTCTTTTCAAAGTAGAAAAAAAGGAGGGTAAAATAAGCAGTGAGTAGTGCACACAAAGGAGGCAGAGAGATGGTGAAAAGCAGTGAAGAAGGAGTGACTCATTCATCACCAGGACCTTTTGTTGTACCAAATGTGCACTATTTTAGGAAAACACCGACTATTAAAATGAATTACATGTCCTTTGTGGAGCAGAACCACAAAGTGTGCTTTTGTGCTTTTTCGTGTCTACTTCCAGAACACTGCTAACGTTTCAGCTGGCTGAAAGGGAAGTCTAGTTGGAATGCTATATAAAGCTTTTTTTAAAGTCCTAGTTTCTTTTAGATACACGAATGGAGCTAGATGGTTTCAAAATTCACATGAAATGCTTGATTTCATTGTTTTACCATAACACCAGCCCTTGCCTCTGGTTATGGCACTGTCGGAAGTTTGACATCCGTGAAATATTTGTTTTCATTTAAAAAAAAAAATGCATAGCTTTGTGTGATGCCCCAGTTTAGTATTGTTCACCCTCTGACCTTGTGTAACTTCCGCATCCTGTCTCAGCATCATCTATGACGTGTTCCTGTATTTAGACTCTATGGCAGAAATGCTTTTTTTTGTCACATGTAAATATCAAGTCAACATAAACCTAGGGGCACTTACGAGACATGTCTATTTTTTTTACTCACCAAGTCAAAGTGCTCAAGTCTAAAAAAAATCCGAATGCATCTTCAGAAAACATCACTGTTAAGAAGTGACGTGAACTAGCTGAAGTTTTGGGCCCCTTCCGAAACGAGCAGATTGGTAAGAGGTCTAACGCTGTGCGTCAGCGTCCGCCGTGATAAGAAGCATCCGAATTGGGTTGTCGGTTAGGAAGGTTTTAGGAAAAGGAGCCTCAATGCTAACTATCATAGCCACTTTAGCATAGGGACCTCTGTTGGTCCCTTACCAGCGATTAGGAGCTATGTGCCATCCCATAAGCCACCGCGCCCCAATCCCCCCACCCCCCTCGTCCCCACTCTGGAGTGAATGCTGATGATTGACAGGTGTAATAATAATAATAAAAAAATAAAAAAAACGATTCTGCACAAGCCACACTTTATAAAAGTGACAAAATACATGTTGTCGTCACCACAGTCACATGTCACTGTTTTAAAGAGCTGCCTCAGTAAATGGCCTAAATGAAGGCAGTTTGTGCTTTTGCTTTCATTTAGTAGAAACTTAAGCCACATGGCTAATTTGCATACTGTAGCTTTATGAAACAGCTGTTGAGATAAAATAAGGCTAAAGGGAAATGTGAAGGATCATTTGGATTTTTCTTTTTTTCTCTCCTTAAATGTCTTTATTTGAACACTATGTTGTTGCATACGCAATACAGTAGGTGGCGGCATGCGCTTTTGTTTGCCTGCCAATAACCTTAAAGAAGAAGAAAAACAGCTGTTGGTGATGTCACTTCCCCTTCCCCTGGGTAAGGACGGTCAAATTGTAACCTGTCGCTGCAAACTGGACAATTTCCTGATGGTATGAAAGTAGCAAAAGTGATTCCTCTGTTCAAGGCAGGAGATAAACATCTCTTCACAAACTACAGGCCTGTTTCCCTTATACCGCAATTCTCAAAAATCTTAGAGAAGGTTTATAACTCTAGACTTGACAGCTTTATTGAAAGGTGTAATTTACTCTCGGACAATCAATTTGGTTTTAGGAATAATCACTCAACTTCACACGCGCTCTTTGATATAATTGAAGAAATAACTAATGCTGTAGATAACAAGAAATATGCCATAGGGTTATTTATTGACCTGAGTAAAGCGTTTGATACAATAAACTATGATATACTAATTAATAAACTAGAACATTATGGGATTAGGGGGGTAGCTCTACAGTGGGTTACCAGTTATTTAAAAAATAGAAAACAATGTGTGAAAATAGGTGATTATCAGTCGAGTTGTCGACAAATTGTGTGTGGTTTACCTCAAGGTTCCATTCTGGGCCCAAAATTGTTTAATATGTACATCAACGACATTTGTAAAACGTCTCAAGTACTTAAATTTATCTTGTTTGCTGACGATACAAATATTTTTGCATCAGGTGACGACTTACAGCAACTGTGTCGGATTGTTAACTTGGAACTCAAAAGTGTCAATAAGTGGTTCAAACAAAATAAATTATCTCTAAATCTGAGTAAAAGCAAAATGATGATATTTGGCAACTGTAATTCCAATGCTCAGGAAGCAATTAAGATAGAGGGTGTTGTCATAGAGCGAGTGCATGAAATCAAATTCCTTGGTGTTATTATAGATGACAGAATTACTTGGAAAGCTCATATTAAATATATATCTACGAAAATTTCTAGAAGCATTTCAGTAATAGCAAAAGCAAAGCACATTTTAAACATCAAAGCTCTACATATCTTATACTGTTCTCTGATTTTGCCATATTTATATTATTGTACTGTGGTTTGGGGTAGTACTTATAAAAACACATTAAAACCAATAGTATTGTTGCAAAAAAGAGCTATCCGAGTAATTCATAAAGTTGGGTTTTTGGACCACACAAACTCATTATTTTTAAAATCAAAGATCATGAAGTTCTGTGACATTGTTGAGTTCCAAACTGTACAGATGTTATACAAAGCAAGATACAAACTGTTGCCAGGCCAAATACAAAGAAGGTTCCAAGAACGTACTGGTTGTTATGAATTACGTGACGAATTAAACTTTAGGACTCAGAAACATAGCTCAACTTTGAAAAGTTTTAGCCCAACAGTTAATGGTGTACAATTGTGGAATAAACTGGAAATGGAGTTGAAACGAAGTCCAAATATCAACCTGTTCAAATATAAATACAAACAAAAGACTTTTGAAATATACAGAGAACAAGAAATGTGTTGCCACTAGGAGGCGCAGTAGGATCAATTATCTATAATCAAGGAAGAGTGTTGCTGCTTGGAACGGTTGTCATTCTATTGCTTAAATTTACAAATTGAGAATTAGGGTAGGCAAGTTATGAATCTGTTGAGAGGGACCCTCCCAACGGGCTCAAAACCTTGTCTTTTAATGCACCACTCAGCATAGGAACATCATCTACAAAATCAGCTGTTAGGGCAGCTGGGTGGGGGTTTGTTGAGGGGGAGTTACTGCCCTCTTCAACTGGCCCGTTCTACACCCTGGCTTTTTAATGCACCTCATTATGCAGGGCTTACATCACACTTCACATATAACTCAATTAAACAAATATAATAATAATGATAAATAAACCCGAATTAAATTATATTAAGGATGGTATTGACAACTGGGAAGTAGCAAGATCTCAGAATATAATATGTATTAATGCACCTTTAATAATGATAATTAATGATAATTAAACCCAAATTAAATTATATTGAGGATAGTAATGACAACTGGGAAGTAGCAAGATCTCAGAGTATAATATGTATGAATGCACCTTTATAACATAAAAGTAGCACATTCTTTTGTTCTTTATTTTGCTGTTGTTTTTGTCTTATTCTTCATCATTTATTGTTACTTTGCCCTATGTTCCTTTGTTTATGATTTGCTACCTTGTAAATATTAAATGTAATGTTACTATTTTTATTTTGGGGTGGGCGCTTATAAGCCTTTGGCTTCAGCCCACTCCCTTTGAGCAGGTTAACTGCTCAAACAAATAAATAAACTAAACTAAATTGGGCAAATGCTGCTGAAGCAGAAGTTCACTAACTGCATAGGGATCTAACAGTTGACCCCATGAAAGGTTAAAGATTAGAAACTAGGATTAGGACGTAGAGGCTATAATTTGATGGCTTCGGACGCAGCCTAGGTTTTTGTGCATGTGTGGGGGTCAACTGGGTGATCTTCCTGATTGTCTTTGTCCAATTTCCTCAGACCCAGAGAACAAGAGCAGGAGGATTCTCTTTTGCCCTCCATTCCTCGGGGGAAACAAAAAACCTTTGCTGTTTCTGAGCTCTTTGGCTTATGGCCATGTGGTGCAAACACTAATCACAAAAACACAATAAAAGCTTCAAACATAGAAGTTGGCTTGGTTCAAATATGGATGAATACATAAATTGACAAGCACAAAGGCAAGCAATTTGCAATGGTTCGCTTAAGAACCAACCAATATATCGGCCATAGCACTGAGAGAAACAGTTTTCGGTTGCCCAGAGGGTCTCGTTTGATGCGTTAACTCTCCACAGTCTTCACACTTAAATTGCTTAATGTAATTCACAGACAGAATGAGCATAATGATAATTAAATTTCTCTATATCACATGACTGTTATCTGGGTATCACAATGTCTTAATATTAAAAAAAAAAAAGTCAAATTTAGGAGATCAAATGCCAAGCTGTTCAATTAATTTAATACAAATCAAAGAGAAATGCTGCTTCATAGAATGAGAGACATTTTTAGAGCAGTGTCAGAATATTTTTGTTCACTAAATACATACAGTTTTGAACATGGAGTAAATAAAATCTGTTGTATTGACTCAGCGTGTTGTTCAGTTCAGACTGGCATGTGTCTGGAGCTGATGGAACAGACTGGTTAGGAGGAAAACACTGGGAGGAAAAGCTGCTGAAAATAACCATAGGCATGGTTTGGTATAAGGCCTGGGCACAAACAGGAAACAGGCTGATTATGGCATCATCAGACAGGTCAGTAAAGAGTCTGGGCTGCAGCCACGCACCACTTGAATGCCTGATCTGACTGTGATATTGGAAAGGGAGCGTTTGATCGCAGGCCTGCCATTGACTACCAGCGGTTACACCCCACTTAATGAATAAGCAATCAGCCTATAACGCTCAGCACAGGAGCGATACATGCATCATGCATGATGTAGGAACTGAGGAGGAAGGGAGCAGAGAAGACAAGGCAGCATGGTCTCACAGCGGGCCACATTTACCACTGAACCACACTGTAATACATTTGCTCTGGAAGCGTACAGTCTGAGGAGTTGTAGCCAAATATAAAATAAAACCTAAGTATACCTTTCTTTTGGCCCTTTTCTACAGAAGCTATTCTGCGGCAAAACTATTGAGACACAAACTGAACTATTTCCTGCATATTAAATGTGCTGCACTGTGCTGAAGGAGTCCGTGCAAGACAGAGGTGGGCCAACTGTGGCCCATTATTTATAAAAAATGTTTTGCATTTTTCACACCAAATTTCGTAGCGGTGTATCAGAGGCACCACGACCATTCCCTCATGTATATACAGTATATATACAGTATATATACAGTATATATATATATATATATATATATATATATATATGATATCTGCCCCTTTGTTAACTTTACAATCACTTTTGAAATGACGAATAATGAAAAAAGGTGGGGATTTGCTCTCCTCGTACTTGTGTGACAGCGCGTTCTGGAGCCAGGCTGCTAATGCATTCAGATTTACTTAAAGCACTGACAACTCCTTCTGATTTAATATTTTCAGCTGTTTCATAAATTAAACTTTATTTTTATAAGTTTCGAAATACATTCATTATGTAGCCTACTGTACATATCAGTTAATTATTATTCTCAAACTAATGCCTCTGCTTTATGTACAATATGAACAGTTCTTATTATATTCTGCATTTCTATCTAGCTGTGAAATTGTAAAAATAAAAAAGATGTAGAAGACTGTAAAATAAATGTATTTCTATCTAATTAATAAAATGTAGGGCTATAAAAGATTAATGAAATGTGCAAACATATTTAGTTTTTTATGCTTTTGGGGCATTTCAAAATTGGAGGGCCGTATGCCCTGGTGATGAAAAACTTCTATTGGTCTGTATCCTTGAGAGATCAAGCAGAGTTTGCTTGTTTGCCCCCATTCCGACATGTCACTGATGTATCCCAGTTGGAGTAGTAAAGCCCACTATTGGTCGTCTCGCTGACACTTGTAGAGAAATCAAATACCCAAGCCCCCATATTCAGGATCATTACAGGTACAACCCCTTTTAAATGTCCTAACTCTTCCATATGGGTCTTTATTAAGCCAGGCCATTTGTCCTTCAGACTGGCATAATAAAAAGCCCTCCTTTGTGACTCATTTGATGGGAAGGCAGTAGAAATCAAAGCAGCGAGGCAGGCGGAGTGTCCAGTGGACAGATGTACACCAGCATAAGGACATGGGACAATGACCAAATAAAAGGCTCTCATGACGTCAGCGAGGCCAATCATTCAATGGCAGTATAGACTTACTGTTTCGGCTGGTTTAACAGGTATTGATTTATTAATAATTGAAACGGTATCCTCATGGACTACCACCTATTGACTTGAAAAGAATAAAGAATTAGCCTGTAGAATTTTGGGACTAATAATTGTGATGTTTGTGGATTGGAACACACAACGTCACTGTGAAGTATGGTGCAGAGAAAAACATGGTGTGGGGCTGTTTTGTTGCCTCAGGACCTGGACAACGTGATATCATCAATAGAAAAAATAATTCACAAGTTTATCAGGATATTTTGCAGAAAAACCTGAGACATTCACAATATGCATGGAATAAGTAAGTGAATCCCTGTATTAAATAGCTGGCAGATCCTTCTTTTGCAGCAATAACTGCTTTTCTGTAGTTGAAGATTAGACGTTCATGATCAGGATGAATCTTGGATCATTCCTCTTTACAAAACTGCTGGAGTTCAGTGAGATTCAGGCGGTGTACTTACTTATTCCACGCTCTCCTGTGAATGTTTACATGTTGTGGCCAATAAAAATATGATCAAATGTAAATGTTTGGGTGGTATTAGTTCAGGCAGACACTGTTTAATCATTCCTGTGATTTTGATGAAGATCAGACCACATTTAGTGACCAGTTTAGGCAGAAATGTGAGAAATTCCAGACGGTGTAATTACTTTTTCTCGGCACTGCAACTATGTTTTCAAAGAATATGAATGAAAACACAAAAAACGTTTTTTTCACTCATGGCCAGTGATGTTGTGAAGCCATTTATTGAGAAAAAAATGTGTGAACTCTTTTCAAATCACCATAACAAAATAAAATACCAAAATGACCCTGTTGAAAAGTGTACACACCGCAGTTCCTAATGCCGTGTATTGCCCCCTTTAGCATCAATGACAGCTTGGAGTCTTTTGTGGTAGTGGTGGAGAAGGTTCTGTATATAATCTAATGGTAAAGCGGCCCATTCTCCATATTTCACAGTAGGAATGGTGCACCTTTCATCATAGACCTTGTTGACACATTTTTTCACAATAAATGGCTTCACAACATCCCTGACCATGAGTGGAAAAAAATGTGTTTGTGTTTTCATTCATATTCTTTGAGAAATGGCAACAACAACAAAAAATTAAATCCACCAGGATGTGTAAACTTATTGGCACAACTGTATTTCATTGAACTCGCCTTAACATTTGCCCCAACAAACAACGGTATAGATAATGATCGTCACACACACACACACACACACAAATTGCTGCAGTAGGATCACACTTCTATAGTCTAACTGTAACAAAGGCTTTTTTCTTGGTTAAGCACTTGCACCTCAAAGTGTCTGTGCATGCCACTGGCCTGTATTGAGAGCCAGTGGACAGATGACAGGTGTATGGCAGGGCTTGGCATGGCGTCATCTGCAGCTTTACTCAGACTGACAGCGGCACAAAGATGAGGCTGAAGGCCAACACCTCCGTCACAGGAGCTGACGATGCATGGAGCACTGTGCAAAGATCGCAGCCACGCCCTGCCACAGGTTCAGCAAGTGCAAAGAAAGAAAGAAAGAAAGAAAGAAAGAAAGAAAATCCCAAAGGTCTGACAGCTATTGGACGAGAATGACAGCCAATCAGACACAAACCTTGGTTATTTGAATTGAAATGATTCTTAATGTATTTTTGGAGGATGACTTTGTAACGTGAGCCACAATCTGTTCATGATACACACTGCAGCATGGCTGCCATTTTGCAAGGTGGAAAACGCCTACACCTTGCTTGAATAATGTTCTTTAATGGAGCAAGAGATTAAACAAAAAAGTAATCTGAACATTTTTTTTTTTTTGGTGAAGACATTTTGCCTTTTTTCTAAGAAGTTACTCAATTCAATTCCAATTTTAAAAGGGTTTGTGTTCTTTTGTTTGTTTGTTTTTTTATTGTATAGAGATAAAGATAAGGACTGATGGCTTTGTATGGTCAAAGCCGAAATACACAGTAGAATAGATTGGGAGAACAAAATACAACAATGTGGTTATTTTTCTTGAAAATGTGCCTGTAAAATATTGTGTGCTGATTTCTGAAGCAAAAATATCCAGCAGCCTAATTTGAACTCATACAGAATAGTAGCTACTTCATCTCTTGCTGGAGTCTGGTTAAAAATAATGTGTGTAAATTAACCTTCCACCTCCAATTGTGTTGGGCAATTGCCCTGGGGCCACAATATCGATTTCCCTTTATGTGAGCGTGCATGTTCATTTGACAGATACCATTAATCACACTTTGAAAATAATTTGTTTGGGATTCCATAAAATAAATTTGTAATTTCCACAAGCTTAGCTACAATAAGTATGCCCAGAAACTCCATTTCATCAGCCATCCATGCATTCAGTTAGATACAGGCCTGTGAAGCAGGTGGTGTGTTTAATCACACAAGCTTCTCCTAAAGATACACAAAATCTTGTACACATTATAAGCAACCTCATGCCATATATGGAACAGACACAATTTACTGTATATGTGCCAACTGAGCTGTAAAACTACAATATTTGTAGAATTAAATGAAATAAAGTAATAAATACAAGCAGCTGGAGGCTGGTACCACCGATTCCTGCTTCCGCAGCAAAAGTTCTCATTGTTAAGGTGATGCCAAGCGAGCATGATGCTATAAATGTCTTTACTTTTGCCTCGGTCAGCCATTTAAGAATAAAAACATAAGAATTTATTGATAATATGTTTGACTAGGCACATTATCAGCTGTATGACTGATACTCGAGCCATCCTGGTTTGGTGTGTACCTTAAAAAGGCGGTCACAACATGTAAGCCTTTACTTCTGATTGGCTACATCACCCGTAATGTTTTTTTTGTAAAATACTGGCATATTATTTATTTACAAACATGTTTTATTATTATTGTAATCTTGCCACTAATTATTTATTTTGAATTTTGCTGTGCACTGTTCTGTGTTCTGTGCAGGGCTGGACTGGCAGAAAAAATGTGGCCGCTAAAAAATCAGTCATATCATAGATTTATGTTCTTCCGAGTGGGTGCCCAGTCAAAAAAAATAAAAAAAAATTTAAACAATATTCATATTTGTCTACAGTAGGTCATTAGCAATACAATAAACCCTTGAACTAAAACAGCATAAGCAACAAAACCGAGGACAATAGCTGCATGTTGTTTCTGCCGAATTCAAGCTAACGCTTCAGAGCACTCACAACTTTAATCCTTTCATTTACAACTTGCTGCAACATTTGTAAAATTTCTAAACAATCTTAAAATGCACGTTTCGTTAAGGAGGTTGCTCTCGCGACTGCGACACAACTAAACTTCACAAAACCAACCAAATGATCGCCCTGTAGATTTACGTAATGGAATTGTAAAACTCACTATGGAGTAGGGCTGGGCGATATGGACCAAAAGTCATATCCCGATATATTTAGGTTGAATATCGATATACGATATATATCCCGATATTTTTTCCACAAAGTGAGAGCTGTGAAATGAAATGTTAAGTCAAAGTCAAAGCCAAATACAAGTGATGATACAAGTGTGATTTCGATTTTATTTTGAAATCAAGTAATATAAAGTTACTGTTAATACCTTTATATTGCATATAACTAAACTATAGCAGAGACAATGAAATAGGACTTATTAAAGTATTACTTACTTTGTTAGTCCTTAATAATCATATGAAATATAATTCAAAATAGTCCACATGGCATTTACATAATTTGTTTTTTTGCAAGCCCAAATAATTTCTTGACATTTGCTCTTGATTTAATTGTGTTTTAATCAGTGGTTGTGAGATAAGTTCTTATCTTTATCCAAAACATTCCCAAACATAAGCCTCCTAAACTAAGCCACAAACGACTCTTTACTCTTTACAAGCTGCACGGTGAGCCTGTGCAGCAGGTAAAGAGTTGTTTGTGGAGAAAGAGACGTGTGAATCCGGAGGTGAGGGAGTTTATGATCAGTGCATCAGAGCGGGTATCAGCGAGGGAATGGTGATTAGCGTTGCGGCTAACGCAATGCTAACGGGGAAAAAGCAATAGTCCTTCGCGGTGGCAGCATTACAAACGCTGATATTTTCACAGTACATCCACGATCTACGGCAAACCTTAACTAGACTGAGACGTAAACAAAAGCACATGGCGCAGCGCACACCATATCTCGCCGCTACATTCACTATGGGCCGTGGCCATCAGCTGCATGGGCCAAAATCGCGTGCCTCCCTACATATAAGCCTGGTTCTGTTGCTATCTGATAATTTGTATCCGAACCATCTCCAAATGATCGAGCCACTGGTTTTTCTTTACCACCCAAGGGGCTATCCTCCGCACGCTTCACAGACATTGTTACTTTCTCCATGTTTGTTGAAGAGTGTCTGAGTGTCTGAGGAGGGGCGGGGCCGCGGCGCTGGGAGCAGTGCAGAGTGCAGAGAGCAGCCGCAGAGCTTCAGGCAAGCTCTGCGGCTTGCCTGAAGCAAGTATTACAGCGCAAATTTGGACTATATCGATATATACGATATGGTCTAATTCCATATCTCTTTTAAAAATATATCGATATATCTTAAATATCGATATATCGCCCAGCCCTACCATGGAGGTGTAGAGTGAAACAGAAGTCCTAAAAAGGTCAAAACATTGTACACCTTTCAATGGAAACCAGAAGCTACAGGTCTCGGAAAATTAGAATATCGTTCAAAAGTTCATTTATTTCTGTAATTCAACTTAAAATGTGACACTATATATAGTATATATATATATGATATAGACTCATGACATGCAAAGTGACATTTGTTATAATTTTGATGATTATGACTTACAGTCCATTTTATAAATATTCTAATTTTATGAGATTTTTAATTTGGGGTTTTTACAAGCTGAGTCATAATAATGAAAATTATAACAAATAAAGGCTATACATATCTCACTTTGCATGTAATGAGTCTATCATATATTAGTTTCACAGTTTAAGTTGAATAACAGAAGTTACTACACTTTTTAATGATATTCTAATTTTCCGAGTTTCCCCTGTATTTCCAAGCTGCGCACACTGAGACGAGGGGCAGGAGGGCGAGTCATCTGACAACTCCCAACATGCACTTCTTTACATACATTTGTCTAAAATGTATAAAAAATAGTGGCCTGAGGTTGTCTGGGTCCTGGAGGGAGTTACAATAACCTCTTTTCACTTGGCAAATATGATGTGAGGGAAATGAGTAGCCCATTGCTCACATAGGCTACGAGATTATCTGGAAACTATAACTCAAGAAAACA
The DNA here is from genome assembly GCA_007210695.1 of Neogobius melanostomus. Lineage (NCBI taxonomy): Eukaryota > Metazoa > Chordata > Actinopteri > Gobiiformes > Gobiidae > Neogobius > Neogobius melanostomus. Next base: position 3,968,474 of record VHKM01000004.1, on the reverse strand, counting down.
TGCTACAGAGGGGTAGAAAAAGGCGTCAGATACATTTAATGTAGAAGATGTGTAATTGCACCCAATTAAAAATGAGCCCGTCAATAAAACTTGTAGTATGGTGCAATACGGGCTGGATCACTCATCTGTTCAGACCGGCCCAAAGTACGTCGGCCCACCGGGGAAAACCCCTGTGCTTCCGATGGCCAGTCCAGCCCTGGTTCTGTGTAGTTTAGGCTCTACAGTTTTGACGTCTGTGTTATGGATGTGGGTGTGAAGTGGGCACACTGATCTTTTCAACTAAATTATGCTGAGACTCTTATAGGATGATACGTTTTAGGTGCCATACAGCCCAGTGATGCAGCTATGCTCTTCATCCTTTCTCTGTAGGTCCCCAGGTGGCGATTGGACAGGGATTATGGCTCTTTTCCATTTGTAATTTGGCCAGCGTAGATTTTCTGATCACAACTTGCTGCAGCTTAACATATGAAGCACAACCATTGATGGTCAGGGGGCATTCTAAACTCCTAAAGTCCATCACAATCTCCTTTGTCTTCTTCTCCATAGAGAGATTGATGTGTGCGTCACAAAGGGCATGCAGCACCTCACTCCAATATGACTGTTAATCTTATGAAAGAACTGTTGTAGTGCCTTGCGAAAGTACTAATACACCTTGAACCTTTGCACATTTTGTCATGTTTACAACCCTAATTTTGAATTTTTACACACAAGTAACAGACAACTGTGAAGTGAAAGCAAAATGATACATGATTCTGTTATTTTTCAAAAATTAGAAAAGTGAAAAGTGGGGCGTGCATGAGTATTCACACAGCATGAATTAATACTTTGTGGAACCCACTTTTGCTGCAATAACAGCAGCAAGTCTTCTGGGGTATGACTCTACAAGATTTGCACATCTAGAGACCGACATTTTAGCCCATTCCTCTTTACAAAACAACTCAAGCTCTGTCAAATTAGAAGGAGAGCGTTTGTGAACAGCAGTTTTCAGGTCTTTCCACAGATTTTCAATAGGATTTAGGTCAGGACTTTGACTGGGCCATTCTAACACATTAATATGTTTGTTTTTAAACCATTCCATTGTAGATTTAGCTTTGTGTTTAGGGTCATTGTCCTGCTGGAAGGTGAATCTTCGCCCCAGCCTCAATTCTCTTGCTGACTCCAGCAGGTTTTCCTCCAAATGTCCCTGTATTTGGCTCCATCCATCTTCCCAACTATTCTTACAATCTTCCCAGTCCCCGCTGAGGAAAAGCAGCCCCATAGCATGATGCTCCCCCACCATATTTGACACTGGGGATGGTGCACTCAGGACGATGAGCAGTGTTAGGTTTGCGCCATACATAACGTTTTGCATTTGGGTCAAAAAGTTCAAATTTTGTCTCATCTGGCCAAAGCACCTTCTTCCACATGGTAGCTGTGTCCTCCATATGACTTCTAGCAAACTTTAAATGGGATTTCTTATGGCCTCCTTTCAATAATGGCTTTCTTCTTGCCATTCGTCCATGAAGGCCAGATTTGTGTAGAGTACGACTTATAGTTGTTCCATTATCTTAGGGCACTTGGTTACATTTCTTACCAGTGCTCTCCTTGTTCGGTCTGTTAGTTTAGGTGGACGGCCGTGTCTTGGTAAGTTCGCAGTGTTGCTATACTCTTTCCATTTCCAAATGATGGATTGAACAGTGCTCCGTGAGATGTTCAAATCTTGGGAAATCTTTGTATAACTTAACGCTGCTTTAAACTTCTCCACAGCTTTATCCCTGACCTCTCTGGTGTGCTCCTTGGCCTTCATGATGTTGTTTAGTGACCAATACACTCTGACCATAGCTCTGAGGCCCTCACAGAACAGCTGGAATTATACTGAGAGTAGATTACGCACAGGTGGCCTCTATTTAATGGTTAGGGCAAGCTGTGAACATTCTGCAGTCATTAGGAATGTTATAAAGGCAATTTAATGCACTCCGAAAATGCTGTATGAATATTTATGTACGCCCCACTTTTCACTTTTCTATTTTCGAAAAATAACAGAATCATGTATCATTTTGCTTTCACGTCACAGTTGTCTGTTACTTGTGTGTGAACTTTCAGTACAAAATTCAAAATAAAATCTTTATGTTTATGGTTGTAAACATGACAAAATGTGCAAAAGTTCAAGGTGTATTAGTACTTTTCGCAGGGCACTGTATATCTAAGCTTAGATCAGTCATGGGCTCATGAGCATAGATTAGTCTTTATTGTTCCCAGCAACAAAAACAACCCAGCACAGAGCAAACATTTCACACATCCTCACAGTTCACCCAATAGCAAACCAAAAGCAGCACATTATAGCACAAAAATAGTAGGAATTTATTTTCCCCAAATTGAATGCAGTTACTATCGCACCTTCCCTCTGCTCCAAAAATAATACAAAGCTGTTGCATTCCAATTGCAGTTTGTTAAGTTCTCTCCTTATACGGCCTTATATAGTGCAGATATTCCACTCTTTCCTAATGCGTAATTATACCAATATGAAGCTCACAGGGCAGACAAGCTATTGATACATTATATGCAGTGGGTTAGACTGAGCTAATAAGTCAATGACTATACCACATTTGTCTATACTTTCAAAACTTAATTTGTTGGAGTGCTGCTTGGATATAAAGTCTTTGTTTATAGTATGTTCAAAATCATCTCCTATTGGTGCTCTTCAGTGCAGGGATCATTCTTAACAGATGAAAAAGCAAAAACCCCAAGCACTCAAAAAGGTTAGAAATGTTAAAAGGCCTTTATTTGACATGACTAACTGGATTAAAAAGCCAAGCTCCCAGAATTGAAACTGCGTACTGTCATAGAAATTCAGGGCTCCTTCATTTTCTTCTGCACACTAATGCTCATACAGTATGCTTCCTTTTGGAGACAGCAGGCTGTAACTTGGTGCGTGTGGCATGTTCTTGTGACACTTGAGGCAGAATGAGTTAACCGCAGTGCTGCTTTTGAAACATTCAGTCCATTCTGCATTTTTCTCCAAATAGAAATTGCAATCAGTTTTACAAGAAATAACCAATAGCCATTGCCAAAAGACATATTTTTTCCCAGTTCAAATATCAGAAACCCACTTGACAGAAAATGCATCACCAAACCACACGTTAAAATGCATTTAAGCTTGAAGCATCTTATTTACATATGAAGATGACAACTTTCCAGCTTTGTAATTATGTTTGTGCAAAGCGCAGTGCACCTGAAATTATTAATGTTCATTTTCAGAGTGTGAACATGGTCCCTCTGTGGGGAAAACGTGTCATGTTTTATTACCACCGGGAGATGAGTTGGCGAAATTCAAATTAAAAACACAGCATTCAGCAAAACAGGAGAGACACTTGCTCCTCTTCAAAATGCATGCATTTTTTATGAAAACAAACATTATATTTTTGATTATGTGTTTACCCTCTGGAGTGTTGCTATTTGTCAAGGTGAGACGGCTCGTACCGGCTTGATGAAGAGTGCCATTAATTGTACAGGTTTAGCCAAGGTATTGTCAAAAAGGGGAAGAAAAAAGGAAATGAATTGAAAGTTAAAGAGGAAATAATTAATTCAGAAGTGTTAAAGGATTCAATTGGGAAGTGGAAAAACATTACGTGGCGGCGTCTCATCCGGTGATAGGCTCTTAACCCGCAGTGCCCAAGAGTCTAAAAAATAAGCCGCTAAATCGCTAAATAATTACATATTAAACAATTCATATGAAGATTAATTCAAAAAGTTTGTAATGGATTTGCAAAGATTTTATTTTGAATTTTTTACTGAAAGTTCACACACAAGTAACAGACAACTGTGAAGTGAAAGCAAAATGATACATGATTCTGTTATTTTTCCAAAAATAGAAAAGTGAAAAGTGGGGCGTGCACAAGTATTCATACAGCATGACTTAATACTTTGTGGAACCCCCTTTTGCTGCAATAACAGCAGCAAGTCTTCTGGGGTATGACTACAAGGTTTGCACATCTAGAGACTGACATTTTAGCCCATTCCTCTTTACAAAACAAGCTCTGTCAAATTAGAAGGAGAGCGTTTGTGAACAGCAGTTTTCAGGTCTTTCCACAAATTTTCAATAGGATTTAGGTCGGAACTTTGACTGGGCCATTCTAACACATTAATATGTTTTTTTTTTTTTTTTTTTAAACCATTCCATTGTAGATTTAGCTTTGTGTTTAGGGTCATTGTCCTGCCTGAAGGTGAATCTCCGCCCCAGCCTCAATTCTCTTGCTGACTCCAGCAGGTTTTCCTCCAAAATGTCTCTGTATTTGGCTCCATCCATCTTCCCAACTATTCTTACAATCTTCCCAGTCCCCGCTGAGGAAAAGCAGCCCCATAGCATGATGCTCCCCCACCATATTTGACACTGGGGATGGTGCACTCAGGATGATGAGAAGTGTTAGGTTTGTGCCATACATAACGTTTTGCATTTGGGCCAAAAAGTTCAATTTTTGTCTCATCTGACCAAAGCACCTTCTTCCACATAGTAGCTGTGTCCTCCATATGACTTCTAGCAAATTTCAAACGGGATTTCTTATGGCCTCCTTTCAATAATGGCTTTCTTCTTGCCACTCGTCCATTAAGGCCAGATTTGTGTAGAGTACGACTTATAGTTGTCCCATGTACAGATTCCCTCAGCTCAGCGGCAGTACGTCGCAGCTCCTCCAGAGTTATCTTAAGGGCCTGTCACAATTGGCGCATTGACCGCAGTGACTTTGTCCTCCATTTGTTCTGCGCCAAAATTGAAATCGCCATCAGTCGCAAAGATCGCAAAGTAGACTTTTAAGAAATCGCAGTCACAGTCACAATAGAGTACGGCTGCGACTGGATGCGGTTCATTTGGATAGTGTCCAAATGCGAGTGGCGCATGGAAGAAAGCGAATGGTGAGCGGGTGGGGAGAGGCTGGTGAGCGAGTGTTTCACGGGCCACAGACATTGATTGCGGACAGTGGTGCGGACTAGAGTGCTGCAACCGACTCGGACAAATATTTAGAATTTATTTTCGGGCTCGGGTCGGACTCGGACACACCAGCGCGTTAAAACAAATCAAACTGGTGTAAAATTAAAATGGGCCTGTTTAGTTGACTTAGCGTTCGTTTTTGTGGGGAAAAAAATAAACAAACTGGGCCCAGTGCTTTTACGCACCAAAGCCCAGCAAGACCCTGAGCTCAGGCCCTGCTCCGGGGAAGTGACCAGCTTCTGTCTGACTTCTGACTCTGTCGTTTGCGGATGGGTAGTGATAACACACGGACGGCTCGGCATCGGAGGGTAGCTGCTACCCGCACAATATTGAATCTATATCATTAGCTCGTGCTGTTGCTTCTAAGATGTGAATGAAAACGGTTTCCTGATTCTTTGTACTTTGGTGACAGTATAGTTTTACGAGCCTACATTTCTCTGACACTTGAGGCAAATCTCGCCTCTTTCCTCTCTCCCTCTTCTGGATATTATTTCAATATGTGTGGGTTTGGAGTGTGTAGTAGCCTACCTGTCTGTCCAGCGATCATGTCATGATAAAATCCCCTTAAAACATGTTTGTAATCCAGTGCGTCCTTTATTTTGATCGCGCCCGTGTTTCCATAAGTTTATTGAGGCGTATGATTCCTCTGATCCGAATGCCTGGGCTCGGGAAAGGCATTTCAAACCGCTGCTGCTTGACATGAAGATTCCCTCTTTCCAGACAGTGTCTCCGTTTCACTTGTGTCTGTATGATGTAGTGGGAGTGGTTTATGATGTTCCACGGGTGGGTGCGGGTCTCCAAAATGGACCCGTGCAGGACTCTGTGTGGCGGTGTAGAGCGCAGCGCGCGATGTGCCATGCCAACATTACGCGCTGCGTAACCTCACTTCAAAGGCTTTTCTCAAACCGTGCAGCGCTTTAAACACATGATTTATCCATTGATCAAAAATAAAATATAACACGTAAGTCCGTGGTGTAAGAGAGAGGGCAAACGTGGCTCTTTTTAGCAGGTTAATGGGTTCTGTGAAGCGTGCGCATCACTGCCAGTAGAAATGTGGTGAAACAGTTTCAAAGTGTCTCGGTGTGCGTTCGCTCTAAGCGCACGGACTGAGAGAAGTTTTGAAAAGTATTGAATTCACCTGCGCTGCGAGGTAACAGCGGGTTTACGAGCACCCCCATCCCCCGCCCCTCCAAGGGCCGGGCTCGGACAGAAAAAAACGGCCCGATCCGCGCTCTAGACCAAACGGGGGAAGAGGAAACAGCGTCTAGCCTCTACGAGACTGATAGTGGCGCTCACCAGTATCTCACCATCTGCGCGACTGAGACGATTTATCTTTCACCATTCTCGCGACCGTAGCGGCCTGCTGCGGCTATATTCAGTCGCAATCGACCGCCACTGAATTTTGTGCATGCGTGACATTCAGCTGCGACCGATGATCCAACTGCGATTCACACCTTTTCATGCGGTCAATAGCGGTCGCTCGTGCAGATGCCCGTGCGCCAAAAGAGAGTGTTCGCACGACCTTCATATTTTGAGGCTGCAAACAATCGCATAGTGCCCGTGCGCCAATTGTGACAGGCCCTTTAGGGCACTTGGTTACATTTCAGACCAGTGCTCTCCTTGTTCGGTCTGTTAGTTTAGGTGGACGCCCGTGTCTTGGTAAGTCCGCAGTGGTGCTATACTCTTTCCATTTCCGAATGATGGATTGAACAGTGCTCCATGAGATGTTCAAATCTTGGGAAATCTTTGTACAAGTGCTTTAAACTTCTCCACAGCTGACCTCTCTGGTGTGCTCCTTGGCCTTCATGATGTTGCTTAGTGACCAATACACTCTGACCATAGCTCTGAGGCCCTCACAGAACAGCTGTAATATACTGAGAGTAGATTACGCATAGGTGGCCTCTATTTAATGGTTAGGGCTAGGTGTGAACATTCTGCAGTCATTAGGAATGTTAGGAATATAATGCATTACAATTTAATGCACTCCGAAAATGCTGTATGAATACTTGTGCACGCCCCACAATTCACTTTTCTATTTTTTGTAAAATAACAGAATCATGCATCATTTTGCTTTCACTTCACAGTTGTCTGTTACTTGTGTGTGAAAGTAACACACACAATTTTTCAGTAAAAAATTAAAAATAAAATCTTTACGTTTAGGGTTGTAAATATGGCAAAATGTGCAAAAGTTCAAGGTGTATTAGTACTTTCGCAAGGCACTGTATATATTATGATCATTATTTTTCTAAATAACAAATTCGCATAGTTTCATTGGGAGCTCTAGTCTACAACTGACAGCTAAATTAAATTAATGTCAGATCATTTTCATTTGAATTAAGTTGTCATTTTAGATAAGATGTCAGTATCAAAAGCATTTCAGAATAGAGATAACCCTGTAATTAACAGTTACTGTATATCAAACAATCAATCTATTGTTGTTAATAAAGCAAGTTCACTTTTAAACCAACAGTACTATTTGTAGTTAAGCAAATTCACCGTATTGGGTAAACACAAGATGATTTAGAGATATGTACATTGGCACATTGTTGAGTCTGTGCCAACCACTGTAAATGTTCCTCAACACAAACACATAACTAAATAAATAGGTTGGTGCCAGTAGAGTTTCAATTACTCTCTCACTATATAACAGAACACCAACGTCCTCCAACTTCATCTATGAAGGACAGCTTGGCCCATTGACCATGCGCTGCTTCCAATCACCTGGGAATTAAAACATCTCTACAGTGTGTTCTGATGTCACTTACAGACCACACTCAAGGGCTGGCCATGTGAAGGATAAATTTGATTAAACCATACCATGCTCCTTGTTTCACCGCCGCAGGCCATTTTCTGAGGACACGAGCAGACATCTCCCCTCCGCTGATTGATGACAGCTAGTCGGGTGACGGGAATTGCTGTTCTCACCTCAGAGATGAAACAAGCCACCTCAGCACATAGTAATTGCTCTGAGCGAGAAGGTTTATCAAAGAATTAAGTTATTGGCCTCATTAAAGTGATTAGTCACAAAGGGAAATCCAGGCAGTGGGGGATCCCATGGAAAGGTAACAAATTCAACTCTCTCTGAATCCCCACTCCCAGAAGCTGAGTATTTGAAAGTTGTGAAGCTCCCGGTTTAAGCCTCATATTGTGGCAATGCAAGTGCGTGTGTAGTGGTACGCACTTCCGCTGGTTAACCAATCACCGCTAGATCAGACTCTTCATTAGGTGCGCATCTCACCTTCAGTCGACCTTTTCCACCTCTGATGTCACGTAGCTTAGCCCGGGGACGGAGCTGCTGCATTTGGCCAGCGTCTCGTGCCAAACACGCCGTTCAGTTGCACAAGGCATAAGGCCCCGCAACTGAACCATGCTTTTGCCCTATGCGTTTTTGGTGAGTTTCTGTGTGGTTTTCATTCATTATATCTAGTCTGATATGTCCTAAAACCGTGTTGTTTGTAGCATTTGGCGAGTTCCTCGAGCTCACGCATCCAGTGCAGCTGCAGCCAGTGCCTCGGACACGACAGGCACAGGCCCTGCAGCCGACAGCGAGAGCGGTGAGGAGATTGTTGGCTCTAAATCCGGTGAGGAGGAGCCGCTGGAGGAGGTGTCACTGCCTTCCTCATATAGCCATTGCACCGCTACACCCAGGCGAGTCGGGGGGGGGGGGGCTGGGACCAGTTAGGGGCAGAGAAGGAAATAGGCGCCACTGAAGCACACAGGGAAGAGGGTCATTGTGGACCCTTTTAACACAGACCCTGCTCAATGGGGAGAGCCTGCCATTGTGGCAGAAAAGGTACATGCATATTGGGCCAAAAAGGGACCAGAACGCTGCAAAAATAAGGATGTTGCTGGGGGTCGCTCCTTTTCAAAACTTTCCTTGGTAAAATCTCGCCTGAGGTCATGTATGCTCCAAGAGAGACTTAGCCATCTTTCACTGATGTTCCTTGAAAATGACATACTTCGTGTCTTGGACTTTACAGACATAATTCAAGACTTCTGAGCCTGAGAGAGGACCGGCTGATTTGTGTGCGGAGTGCTTCACTTGACGGTATTATTTCACAGTGCTTCCAGGAAACAATGTGTGCGTGCTCTTTCTAAAACAAGTAATATTTTCATAGGCTCCTGTTCCTACCTCCCCTTCCTTCTGTCCATATGGTTGTGGTCGTTTCGATCTGCTGGTCGCTTGGGTAAAGCAAGCACCCACCCGGCGCACAAGTTAAAGCTGCGTATGAACTGAACTGAACTAAATTGACCAGGGCTCGAGGGCTCCTGCACCCGAGCGCGGTTCTTGCTGGTCTGACGAAATAACTCCTCCACAAACATGGTAACACGGCTATCGTCCATCGGCGTGGCCCTAATACGCAACGGCTGCTGTAACACGCTGTTCCTAACCTGAGCTTGGCCCTGAGCGCCACGTTGTGCAATAGGACTACTGTTGGGAATATTTGTATTTTATTTTTATTGTTTGAGTGGATGCTGATATGAATGAGTGTGAATGCGGTTGTGTGTGAGTTTAAAATATTTTAAAATAGATTTATAAACTGAAATTAAAGTTGTTGTTTTTTTTATAAAACTAAATAAATTCAACTTTATATAATATTTTCTTCTTTGTCTGTCCACTTTCATGATCCTATCGAACCTATGACCTTTTTGAAACGTGGGAGAAACAAATATTTGTGGTTCCTTGGGCCCCAGAATCCAAGGTGGCGTTGTTGGTAATTATTAAAGTAGCTAAATTTTGATTCAGTAAAGCCTCGGCTGCGACATGTAGTTAACATTAGCAGTAGACATGAATGCAGAGGGGGGGGAAAAAATAAATCAACGGCATTTGGAAATGGCCAGCGTCAATAACTAAAGCATGTAGGTACATTGTTAGGAAATAATAGTATGATCTCAACACTACCTGAAATGGAGAACGACAAGGACCAACTACCACCAGAGGCCAAACATTACACAGAAAATGCTATTCATCAGCGCCAATCACCATCAATACCACAAGTACAGGCATCTCCCCTACCTGCATAATTAAATGTATGCCATTTTAAATGAATTATTACATTGAATACAATTTTTTATTTTGAAATCAACGTGAACTCAACCCCCACTTTGGGAACCACTGACCGTACCTAAACAGCCGCACTGAGACCGGCTGAAACAGATGGGTGTGATGTGAAGGCGGCCGACTTAGAGCCGAACTACTCTCGCTTGCATTTTTTTGCGCATGAACACAAATCACTCCAGCATTGGCATCAGAAAGTTCGACCGACCTAGCAATAGTAACTAAGTGGCTTTTGCCAAAGGTCAATTACCAGGATTCCAAATTAAGGTTTCAAGGAACAGATTTTTTGTTGTTAAAATCTGTGGGAAGACCTTTTACAGTAACACTACAATACGGGCTGCTAAGTCTTGTAGTTACTGTAGTACATCATAGACACCTACAGTGGTACATCTATGGTACCTATCAGGGTATCTATAATGGTACTTCACAGTTAGTCACAGTTTTAGGTACCAAGATAGACTCTCCTGAGGCTTTACTTTTACCACGTCATGGACAACTTTTTGTCAAACAAAACAAAGGAACATAGTGGAGCAGCCGACTGACCTGACGCTACGAAGCTGTCGCCTTGTTATTGTAGCTGGGCCTTACTGCTGCATTATTTTCATCACATGAGCTTGTCGTGCATGTGCTGTTGTGCCGCATTTGGAGGAGAAGAGCTCTAGGCTACATCTAAACTCGTGAAACAAAACATGCTAATGATATGTTTACTCCATAAAACTGGACATTCAACAAAACAAAGCCCACTTACTGTGGCATTTAAAGGAATAGGCCACCGTTGTTACAAACTGAGATATGTTCTTACCTTAGCTAAAGGTGCGTACACATCTAACCCAATGGCCGCTGGCTGCTCTGCTTTGTGACCGCAACACTGGAGGCCGCCATTGCTCCTCCATTGCTGTAGTACCTCCATTTGGCCGCTAGGCCCCCATTGAAAAGCATTGGACTTTAGACACGTCATAAACAACTTTAATGCCTGGTTTCAATTTTTTCAACACTTAATATGGCTACATATTCCTCCTGAGATAACGCTGGGTTAGTCAGAAAGATAGAAACCAGGCCGGTTTTCGAAAAAAAATATTTTTGAATCTCCTACTTAAAGGGACTATACATAAGTTTAACCACAAATAAATGTATACAAATTTAAAATGTCTTTCTCATACATGCTCCAGCAATGCCCTGGTGAGTAGAATGAGCCCTGGCCTTTTCACCGCAATTGCCTCTACATGCCTGTAAAGTCACTTAAATAGTTTATGCTCGGGTCGAACAAGCAAACAGCGTAATGCGTAATGCGCGTTCACGCTCAGCTGTAGCGTTAGCTGTATCTCCTCTATACTGACGCTGCAGCGCGAGTGGTAACTTCGGAAGGATGGATTTAGCGGAGAATAAGAGGAGACCGGCTTCAAGCACCATCGAAACTCCAGCCCAGACCCCAAATAACGAAAAGAAACAAAGAGTTTATTCGAGTGTGACAAAAAAAGGCGAAAGTCGAGTCTGATCGGCGTAGGCAAAGAACCAGAGTAAACATTGGAAAATGTTGAGAGAATCTCTCAAAAGACCCGCAGCTTATTTTTGTTTGAAAGGTAAGAAATTATTACTAAATACGTGGGGGAAAAGTGTTGATGCTTTCAAACAACGGTGTCCGACTGTCCGTGCATGTGGTACAAACTTCACTGAAACACGGCATAAAATAATCATATTTGGAAGTTACCAAAATAGTTGATCTAATAAATGTATACCTACAGAGAAGTTGTGTAGTATTAGTAGCAGACTAGTAGTGTCAGTAATAACAGTAATTGTGCTGTACCTACAAAACATTTGAGTAGTAACAGTGGTAATGGTGCTGTATTTACAATGGCAAAAATAATGTTGCTAATGTTAGCTTTTCTTGGCCGCAAAATAAGCCTGACTGTTCACGGATTTATAAGTAGTGAAACGACTACAGAAAGTGGACATGTGCCGTTTACAATATAGTTTACGAGTTAGCTACATTAACTTTGGGCCCAGGGAATTGAAGAGATGATTTTGGCTTTTCCTAGTAGCATTTCTACCGGTGGAATTATTCTATTTTTTCAATTAGGCCTACGTTTATGCATACAAAGTATACAAGTATTTTTTTTTTTTCCTCCTTCAAACGTCAATTATTCGTTTATATGTATTACTTGGCTTCTTCACTCGATTCACTTTGCTGCATTTGCTCAAGTATTTTATCTTTCACTCAAACTGATTTGGTCTAAATATCTTACAAAACAGTAACGTTTTTTACCTCAGTTGAAGTCAAACCTGCAAATCTGTAAATTGACCAGGACAGGACTGTTATTTCTGGTGCTCGTAAAGCCTGAGCGCCTCATGCACGAGCTTATCATCGAGGCTGCAGTTACGCGTTTGGCCTGAGGGGGCAATTGCGAGTACAAAACTGCTAAACTCCACACAGCCTCTTTAACGGAGGTCGGACTGTTGGCATTGGAGCTGCGCGAGCTACACGTCACGCAAGGGCCGAGTCTACAGTGAGATCCCGCCCTTATGCCCTTACATGCTTCGTCAGAGCTGGGGAGGAGGAGTCTGTAAATCCGCCATGATTTCCCCCTTGAACGTGGTCATTGTGGTAAACGGGGAGGAGTGAGGAGGAGCTGTCTATTCTTTTTAACAGTCTATGATCTAACCGCACGGACTGCGCTGCTGCTTCTATTTGGATGCTTTAAAGTCTTGCAATCAGACGCCCGTATGTGTTCACCTCAGGCGGAGCCACTGCTGCGCGATTCTATAGAAAAAAACCTCTGCGCAGTTGCTGCTAAGCGCTAAGATATGAAAAACTGTTTCCTGATTTCTGTGTAAGCTCTCAGTCGTACAGGAGTTGTCCATCTTCAATGAAGGTACTTGAATCATCTTCTGTACTGAGTACAGAAGATGATTCAGAAGTGATTCTTTGTTTGTGCTTTAGTGACAGTGGAATAGTTTAACCAGCCTATTTCTCTGACACTTGAGGCAAATCTCGCCTCTTTCCTCTCTCCCTCTCCTGGATATTATTTCAATACGTTTGGGTTTGAGTGTGCAGTACTGTACCTGTCTGTCCAGCGATCATGTCATGAAAAATCCCCTTTTAAACATGTTTGTAATCCAGCGCCTTGTTAAATGCGCCCGCATTCCTGTTTTCACAAGTTTATTGAAGCTATGATTCCTCTGATCCGAATGCCTGGGCTCGGGAAAGGCATTTCAAACCACAGCTGCTGTGGCTTTTCCTCTTTCAGACGGCTATACCTACTTTCAATTATATTTTAAAAGACACTTATGAACATTGTTTTTAACCTAAAAAAGAAAGTTATCTTTGGAGCATTTTATTTCATTATTTTATGGAGAATATTATGAATAGACACAAGTAAACAATAAAGAAGCATTAAATGAATTTGTACTTATGATAAATCTTTTTTCTGACAATGAAATAAAAGATAATCACTCACTATACATATTTTAGTTTTGCACCACTAAGTACAAGATGATTTGTGTTTTGTACCAACAGAACCAGAATAAAGGCACGAGGTGCGTTATTTTTTCAGATTCCCTCTTTGATTTCATGTACAGCATTAGAGCCAGACCTGCTATGTTTGCATTACGTGCCTCAGAGCCACAGGTCTAAACCATAGTTTAAACCTGTATAGTTTAAACCATAGATTAAACCTGTAAACTGTCAGACAAATGATCCGGTCAGAAATAACAGTCTCCGTACCTCTCCGTAGCACCTGAGCTCCTCCTCAATGAATGAATGAAAGACGTTCCCCTCACACCGTCCTCAGGGTCCTGAGTCTTCTCTCCATCAAATGTCTATGTCCTGGGACATGACTGTCTGTCCAAGTCAGCGAGGGTTGTCCCAAAGTTTTACGAAACAAGCAGTAGCTAAAGCAGACGAGCTAGTTAGCATCGTAATGCTACCACCAGCAAAGTCCGTTTAGACGCGGCGTCCGACTGAAGAAAGTTGTCCGAAGTCTATTAGTTTGACAAAATCCTTTCACCTCCTCTCAGGCAGCAACACGACGCTTCTCCCATCTCAAAAATAAGAAGTTTTTCCTTCCCTGAGTTCGTACGTGAGCTCAGTGCTGCTACTCGTATATTGTTTACAGTCGAGCACCTCCGCCATTGATCGACACCGGCTAGCTACGCATGCGGGTCACAAAAATGATTGACAGCGCCGTTGTCCAACTACATCAGACAAAAACACAGTAGCAAATATTAATTGGCTGCTAATCTAAATGGGAGTGTCTAGGGCGCTATCCTTGTGCCCCAGGAGGAAAGTTAAGGCGGCCACTAAGAGAGAAGCCTGTAGTCACATGGTTTCCAAAAGTTCGGGGACTTGTATTTATTTACAGCGACCGGTGTTCTGTCAAAATCACCCCGACTGTCGAGAAGTGCCTCCCTCAGCGAATTCGACAACTCTACCTACATTGAAATGATGTGAAATGATTGAAACTATGATTGAAATGATGTAAACACAATTTTTATGACATTGTCACATCCGTAAAATGTAACAATGCACTTGCTTTTGTATGTATAAGATCAAGTTATTTGTTTTTAAGAACAACATGTAGACATCCATGAGCTTGATAAATTATGCACATTTTCGGCATCTTCACGTTTGCACTTCTCCACAGCATTACTGATTTAATTGATAAAGAATGAGTTCATAATATTTACGTGAAGATGCCGAAAATGTGCATATCATTTATCGAGATGTATAAATGTATAAGCTCAATAACTTGATCTTACATAAAAAAGCAAGTGTATTGTTACATTTTACGGATGTGAAAATGTCATAAAAATGGTGTTTACAGCATTTCAATCATAGTTTCAATCACTTCACATAATTTCAATGTAGGTAGAGGTGTCAAATTCGCGGAGGGAGGCACTTCTCGACAAGGGGGGGGGGGCGATTTCGGCAGACCACCGGCGCCCCTCGGGTTCACACACAGTAATGAATGAATCCAGTGTAAAAAACCCTTTTAAAGGACCTGTATCATGCTATTTTAGCCATTCCAAAGTAAAGTATAGGCATTTACTGTATATGATATATTGTACCTCTATCACTATGGAGTACTCATTTTTGAGAGAAATATAAGTATTTTTGGGGGGTATTTTCCAAACCCGGAAGACAAGACGCTTCGATTCAGTTAACTCCGCCCCTCTCTCCGCTCATTCCACATTTGCAGTATTATAAATATAAATATCGCTGCAAAAAGTGAAGTTACTTCACATAATGCAGTTATAAGGAGTTGACATGTGCAACACAGTTTCATAAATGGCTAACACACACACGCTAACACACGTTTTGATTAACTCACCGCTCAGTCTGGACTCCCCATCGGGTTATGGGATCCCGTTGGTTATAAAAGTTAATCCACTTTGATTCTGGCCAAGGTTCACCAAGCATCCATCAGGTTGGTTGATATAGTAGCTGAATCCCGGAAAGAAATTCCAACTTCTGGCGAGTGCGCTCTTCTAAGGTTGAATAGTCCTGTTCCTCTCGTAGCCAAACGCGCATCCGTGACATTATCGTTGGGTAAGAAAAACGAACAGGCGGTGTCCAGAGTAGGTTAGAAAGAGCTCAGTCTTCAAAAACAAGACTTCTGCTCGGATCCATGGATCATCCGGCCGGGGGTGCGTTTGTTTAGCACAGACCATGGAGAGTTCTTGTTTTTTTGGGGGGTTTTTCTCTCTTATAATGAAAAAGCTGTTTTATAAATTAAAACCAGGCCGTGAGGCATTACATTACAGACGTAGAGCACTTCCGTTCCTTTGTGACGACACAACTGAACAGCTCAGTCGTTTACCAGGAGAGGGCGGAACAGCAGGATTCAGGAGGATTACTTAGAACTGTGTGAATGAAGCCAAAAACCGCTCTGGGGGTGTTTTTGATAAAGAAATAGCATAACAACATGGCTAAAAGCTCTAAAAAGTCGATTTTGCATGATATAGCTCCTTTAAAATAAATCTCCAAAAGGTATTTCTGCAAAATATAATGCAATATGTTGTATTATTGATTTTAGAAAAAAATTTAGGGAGGGCGGTGCTCCAGCGCCCCCTATGGACCAGCTGCTTCAAATTCAGATCAATGAATTATTGCAGAACGTGTGTTTTTACTCCTCCTGTCTCACGCTGCGTTCACACCGCTCTGAACAGCTGGCGTGCGTTGCTGCTAATTCACACCGCTCTTCCGCACATGCCGCCACGCACACTCATCACCCGCACATGTGCGCGCACTTCCCATTGACAATACACAGGAATAAACCGCACCTGCAGTGTGAACTGCGTTTGGTGTGTAGGCACCTTTAGACTAGTTGATGTGCACCTGTCTTTGTGCGTGTGCTCAACTGGGGTGAAGTTAGAAGCTAGCTAGCTTCTAACTTCACCCCAGTTTGGGGCTATACCTTTGCTGGGAGAGGCTAAATGCTAACAACATGTGCGTAACTGACAAAGACCAGACAGGTACGCATCAACTAGACTAAGCTCAGGTACGAACATATATCAGTTTGTAAAAATGGTGAATGCACTTTATGTTGTAAGCCAAAAATGTAAGGGAAACCCGACCCGTCGCACCCCAAGTTTGCCGTATATTTGAGGTACCCGCTAAGAGTATTAAAGTATTAAAATTATAATTCAAGGGTCATTTCCTTGTGTTTTTCCTAACGCATTATAGGCTCTCACAGGTTGAGTCGGCAAATTGAGATCCATATTTTAGGGTCGGTTGGGTGGGGTTGATTTTCATTGGGTCAGGTTGGGCCAGGTCAGACATAAAGCTGACCGGCGCATCACTATGAGAGTTTGCAGAGTTATGTTACCCATTTGACCGAAATAATTGCAGACTTGTGTGATAATCTTGACAAATAAAAAATTCTATTTATGATTAAATTGCCATAGATCAGGCAACACAGTATTTTGTAGGGGTGTGTATCGCCTAGTCTCAGGCGATACGACACGTATCCCGATACAAGGGTCGCGATATGATACGATATATCCCAATATTGAAGTATCAGACGATTATTGCGATTATTTTTTTACTACTTTGGAAACAACTATTCAGTAAACTAGTCCACCTTCATTAGATTTGTATCAAATACATTTACATACATACATTTCTATCTATCTATCTATCTATCTATCTATATCTATCTATATCTATATATATATATATATATATCAATATATATATATATAAATGCTTTTCACTAATGTGCTTGTGACTGTGTGACTGTGTGTTGTATGGTGATTATGTAACTTTGAACGGAAAACAGATTTCTTGGAAACATAATGAAACCAATTACAGGAATGCACGTTTTCTAGTATTTCTATAGTTGGGAGTCCTTAGTCATCAGTAATAACTATTATGGTTTTCATCCATTAAAATATACATGAACTCAGACGGGGCATTTAAAATCGTATCTACTCCACAACGAGCGTCACTCGTAGATCAGGGACATAATGACAACACGGGCATCACCGTGACTATAGCGCTCATCTCTTCGAAATCTTTTTGTTAGCAGTAGCACACAAACGAAGCAGAGGGGAAACTAAATACAGCAGGCTCTTTTTAAACTTGTGTCGTAGTAGTGCAGTTGCGAGACACAGGTTTAACATGAGCATGCTGTATTTAGTTTTCCCTCTGCTTCGTTTAATTCCGTAATAAAATGCCACGAAGATGTAGCAAGACGAGCGGTTTAGCTAGTATTGACCAAATAACATATTACAGCCAAAAATAATAATATTGACAACGCCACCGGAGAGAAGGCTCCGGACCTTAAGGCACGCAGGTTCGTTTATGATTGACACAGGCAGAGTCCATGCTGAGCAAAAATATACGTTTTATTTACTATATAATTCGTTTCAATAAATTATTTTCTGTTTTTCATTTGTTATTAAAAAGGGGATTCCATTGGTTCACAATTTATCATTTCACAGTCAACATTCAGTTCATGTCAGTTCCAGCTGATTCATTGATTAAAACCAAAGATGAGTCCGTGAGTGAACCAAAAACAAGGGTTAAAAGACAAGGCAACAACATTTAGGACAGCGCCGTCATCGCATCGGCGCGGGCCAGATCACCTGTAAATAAGGAAAAGTATTAACACCTAGCCTCACTGTTGGGCCATAAACTGAAGCTCTGCCCCAAACGTACCATCGAACGCAGGGCATAACAAACGGGTATGGGGCCATGACAGCGAGACGCACACCATCCCTGCGCATGGAGCATCTGGAGGCTACATCGTGGAACCGTTACCACAACACGGAGCTAAATTATAAAACCTCCAGTTAAGGCCAGTAAATAGTTACGTTAAAGGCAATAAAATCTAGAGCAAACGCTACCTGTCCTTCGGAGAAGCGAGGAACGCACTGACACACCGGCTGGACGAGGAAGTGAGTGACGTCAGAGAACAAAGTAGTGAATGTATTGCGCCTATATACCTGCGGCGCCACCAGCTGGCAGGAGGAGATGCAACAGGCGCCATGCCACATTCCACCGGCCAACTGTATCGTCGCCCCGACGATAAACCAAAACATTCACACAATTACCCTCACGACTAACCAAACTCATTCATTCACACAGCGAGAGAGTAGTTACCAAACACTGCTCTCCCAAAAATAAAAGATGAAGCACTAAAGCAACCAACTACCAGGACTGCATATTTCCAAGTCGTACAACCCGTGCACATGGGCTAGACTAGGTGCCGTGAAGGCCGCAGAAGGGCGTGTTGAGTACGGATAGCGCAAAAACAAATACTAGAAGCTCCATAGCCTTCTTACAACGGCTGCTTAACGCTAATGGGTCATTGAGGCATCCTTCATCCCCAATGCACCCACCGCTGCCCAGGTATGAGCAACTACACACGATAATCTTGAGCTCCTTAAAGGCTATATTGGGCTACCTCTGACCATCTCAGTGGTAACAGCGGCGGCGCGCCTGTGCGCCATTTAGTAATCGAGGAACTCACATCTCGCCTTACCTACACCGCTACTAGGGGGTTTGAGCCACCCACTAGAGGCCACCAAATACGGGACTATAGGAACGGGCATCAAGATGCTGTGACCTCACCCACTACAATCCTTCAAGTTCCTCTCCACTACATTGGACTTCTCTGCTGTTGCCTTGTCTTTAAAAACACAGAAAAACAGACATCGTTACATTCAGATTATTGACAGATAATTTAGCTTTAGGCTGGCGTAGCACAAGCATTTGGATCAAAAGTAGCATTACCACCATTTCATACAGGTGTGCCAGTCACATGACTACCATCAAAATAAATTGTACATGCAGAAAACAACAAACATGAAAACAAGCTTTTAAAAGAAAAGCACAACATGCAAAAAATATATGTACATAAAATAAACACACATGGCAGGTCAGGACAGGCTTAGGCCGGCTATGAAACCAGGATTACTGCTACACTGAAAATTTAGCTTTAGCATTGCCTGCCACAAACAGTAGGCTATGGAACACATGCCTGTGTTGAGAATCAATCCGGACGACAAACGCCAAATGTAGCAAGACGAGCGGTTTAGCTAGTATTGACCAAATAACATATTACAGCCAAAAATAATAATATTGACAACGCCACCGGAGAGAAGGCTCCGGACCTTAAGGCACGCAGGTTCGTTTATGATTGACACAGGCAGAGTCCATGCTGAGCAAAAATATACGTTTTATTTACTATATAATTCGTTTCAATAAATTATTTTCTGTTTTTCATTTGTTATTAAAAAGGGGATTCCATTGGTTCACAATTTATCATTTTCACAGTCAACATTCAGTTCATGTCAGTTCCAGCTGATTCATTGATTAAAACCAAAGATGAGTCCGTGAGTGAACCAAAAACAAGGGTTAAAAGACAAGGCAACAACATTTAGGACAGCGCCGTCATCGCATCGGCGCGGGCCAGATCACCTGTAAATAAGGAAAAGTATTAACACCTAGCCTCACTGTTGGGCCATAAACTGAAGCTCTGCCCCAACGTACCATCGAACGCAGGGCATAACAAACGGGTATGGGGCCATGACAGCGAGACGCACACCATCCCTGCGCATGGAGCATCTGGAGGCTACATCGTGGAACCGTTACCACAACACGGAGCTAAATTATAAAACCTCCAGTTAAGGCCAGTAAATAGTTACGTTAAAGGCAATAAAATCTAGAGCAAACGCTACCTGTCCTTCGGAGAAGCGAGGAACGCACTGACACACCGGCTGGACGAGGAAGTGAGTGACGTCAGAGAACAAAGTAGTGAATGTATTGCGCCTATATACCTGCGGCGCCACCAGCTGGCAGGAGGAGATGCAACAGGCGCCATGCCACAAAGATAAATCCTCTCCGAACGCAGCGGCGACACACTCAGCAACATATGCACACAGCTGGTGTCTCTCGTAATAATCCAGGTCTCTGTCTTTGCTGTAAATACCAATGTGAGGCCAAATGTAGAGTTTTAAAAGAGCCCCGGCGCGTCTCATAGCTCTTTCTTTTCCGTGGTAAACTCTTCCTGTGTTTCTCTAACTCTCACTATATTGTGTTACTCAAGTGGGCTGTGCGGTGCGCTGCCATCTAGCAGGCGGGAGTAAAAGTGCAGGACCAAAGAGAGATGCTGCAATGAATATTTCCCCAAAAATAGATGTTTAAATATCGATAAGGGCGCTTTTTGTATCAATACGAGAATTGCGCGATGTAATATCGCGATATATCGGCGGATCGATATTTTTCAAATCTTTATTTGAATGCAATATGAATAAGACCTTGCAGTCGAAATGAAGCAATGGTCAAACCAGGGCCAGAAAGAGAAGCGCTGAACTTTATCCTCACCTCTCTTTATATTTGACTACGTTGCTCCTCTTTCACAAAGTGCCTCCTAACGTTTCCCACCTTGATTTAGGCATTTGTCCAGCCGTAGGACCAGGAGAAGCTTTGGCTACGGGACAATATGCTGCATCCCATCTGACAGGGCTCTTGTTAGTTTGCAAATGCCCCATCCTACAAGTGACAGGCAGACGCATGGGAGTGTGGATTAGAATTCACCTCTAATCACTCTCTAATTCAACCGCTGTCAGTCCCGAGGCCCGCTCACAGCCCTGCTTCTGCCACATAAGCGCTTTGTGCCAAAATGCTGATGTGGGATTTTTATACCCACATACTCATGGGCAGGAGGCTCATTTTCTTAATATCAAGGAAAGGTAGTAGCTGCAAGGATATGCTGATTTACTTGTAAACTACTTTACTTTTGAGCTTTTATAAATTACGTTACAATTGTGACCCTTTTCAAGCAATGGTTGCAGAACATCACACACTCTTCTCATGGTTTACGAAAAGTTAACACTTGGTTTGTATGTCTTTACAAACAATAATTTCCTTGAAGCGATTTGCTTGTCTCCTGCAGTGACATTTGCCACTCACAAAGGGGTTTTACTGTTAAAAGTGCTGCCTGTAATAGCGAGCCTCCTACAGGTATTTATAGAGCAGCGTGAAGCTCCGGGCTCAAGAAGATTGCTAACTGTGCTAAAACTAAAAGTGCCTGGCATCAATTTGAATCAACAACGTGCATTAATGTGCTCCAATGGCAACTCCCTTCCTCCGGTTTAAAGTGCACAAACAAAGTTTTGTGTCACTTTGACACTGTAGGCTTTCACTATTATACTGGGGGTCAGGAAACACATGAAATAGTTGGAAAAGGTTACATATAAAAATGCCAAAATGAGATAAGATTAGGTTCAAACCAAGTCTATTCTGTTCCCGGCTCAGGTCCTGGAGGCAGTAGTCCTCAAGACTCTGACCCATGTCAAACAGGTCCTAGGTGACAGGTCAGACAAAGAGCGGTTCAGAAGTCCCTTATGAGAGACCAACAGGTCCGGTTAGAACCATGAGGCCGTCCTTCTGTGAACCCACCACCTGCAGGAGGGGCCATAGGGGCTGGTGCAATGTGATTTGGGCAGCTCCAACAGCTGCCCCCACGACCCGGCAACAGAAAAGTGGAAGAAAATGGATGGATGTATCATTTTGCTTTCACTTCACCGTTGTCTGTTACTTGTATGTGAACTTTCAGTAAAAAATAAAATCTTTATGGTTGTAAACATGACAAAATGTGCAAAAGTTCAAGGTGTATTAGTACTTTCGAGAGGCACTGTATGTATTGGTGCATTCATGTGGACTGGGGAGCTCGTTTTCCCGAGATGTGACGCCATGGTCCCCAGTTGGTTTGTGTTCATGTGGTCGGGAAGCTCGTTTTGATCCGAGTTCCTCAGTCGTTTTCCCCAGTTGAGTGAGCATTCATGTGAATTCCCCAACTGGGGAAGTCGTTCACCCGAGTTCCCGAGGACCACATGAACGCACCATTGGCATGTGTCACAGCAGAATACTTGCAGGTGTACTCAGTTTGAACAGTTGTCACTGTTACACAGAAATGCAATTTGTGTATAAAACATTGGATATACCTGAGTATCATCTGCTTCAAAAATAATGACGATGCCACTTAATAGTCCCATGTCAACTTGAGCATAATATCTGAGAGTTAAAAAAAAAAAACACTGACAATTTTGTGTTGCCGTTTGGGGTATTTTAGACAAAGCTTTCTTAGACACAGATGGTTGTAGGCAGGCGAGACTGAAATTGTTAGTCACCAAGGACCGAACTAAATCATTCTCACCTTGAAATGCTAAACAGAGAGGTAGAGAGATCCGCAATGTGCTGTTGACAGTGTAGGTATTCAATTACTGCCCATTACTGCCCTCAAATGACACACGTAATGACTAAAGAAAACGACAGAGGGATACTTTTGAGGCCACATCAAAGGCTTTATTAAAATGACTCTCTGTTGGGTTTCGTAAGCCCATCATTTTACATAAAGACCCCCATTTTGTTTTCTGAAAAGGTTTTAATCTGATGAGGGGCTGCTATACATTTCAAGAGCTAAAAAATAAAGAGGGAGCTCATAAGAGCAAGATTTCAGGTAAAGGTATAGTGGATGTGTCTTTCAGTATGCTACAGCACATTACTGAATGAATAGTGCAACATAAAGCGCTTTAGGTATTTAGAAAAGCGCTAAACTGAGACATTATGAATGTTAAATAAGCATTTTTCACCAACCGACTTAAAAATGCTGGATATGAAGATAGGTCTACCAGTTGGGCCAAAAGCGGAACAACTGTTCAATGGGGGAAATTATGACCAACTCTATGACAGATTATTCACAATTACAATAATCCAATTTAATCCTAGTAAAAAATATTGTCTTTGTTAGTTAAATAGTTCATTAAACACATGACATTATCCCAGTTAAACAGGTACCCCCACTGATTCTGCATGCTGTTTTCACCCGTTAAGCGTGCATTAGTACCAACTGTGCACTGTAACACACAGTGGGCACAGTTGGTCATTACTGGAATGAGCAGCTTGTGCCTGTGCCATGGGAAATCATTTGCAGAATCAGCCTCACAAATTGACATGCAATCTTTAGTTTTTCACATTTAATACTGTAGCAATTTGTAACAAATTATTATTTTAGTTTAGTGAAAGAGATAATGGGCCAGATCTTCCGCCTGGCTCAAGGAGATCACAATTCAGAACGCAACGTGGGACGCGCGCAGTCTTGCATGTGGCACTGCTTTTGCACTATGTGGCTGCGCCAGGGGTCAATCTTGGGACCCCTCTTATTCAACTTGTACATGCTTCCATTGGGTCAGCTAATAAACAGCAACAATGTGTCGTACCACAACTACGCAGATGACACTCAGATCTACGTGTCACTGACGGCAGGTGAACATGGGCCTGTAGATACTCTCTGTCACTGCATCGAACAGATCAGTTTGTGGATGCAAAACAACTTTCTCCAACTAAACTCAGACAAAACTGAGATCAATGTTTTTGGCCCACAGACACAAAGACAAAGTGTTATCAGTCACCTTGAGTCTCTCGCTCTGAAACCAAAAAATCAGGTTCGAAATCTAGGAGTAATCATGGACTCAGACCTGAACTTAAACAGCCACATCAAAGCAATAACATCATCAGCTTTTTACCATCTGAAGAACATTGCTAAGATCAGAGGAATAGTGTCAAAACCAGACTTAGAGAGACTCATCCATGCATTTGTCTCTAGCAGGTTAGACTACTGTAACGGCCTGCTCACTGGCCTGTCTAAACGAGCTGTTAGACAGCTGCAGTACATCCAGAACGCTGCTGCTCGAGTCCTGACAAAAACCAGGAAATACGACCACATTAGTCCAGTGCTCCGGTCTCTGCACTGGCTTCCTGTCACTCAGAGAATAGAATTTAAAACAGCTCTGCTTGTGTACAAGTCTTTTCATGGTTTAGCACCAAAGTACATCTCTGACATGTTAGAGCCGTATGAACCATCTCGGGCCCTGAGAACTTCAGGGAGGGGTCTCCTGGTGGTTCCCAGAGTCAATAATAAACACGGTGAGGCTGCGTTTCAGTTTCATGCAGCTAAAATCTGGAACAGTCTTCATGAGGATGTGAGACAGGCCTCAACTCTGACAATGTTCAAATCCAGGCTGAAAACAGCTCTTTTTACCCGTGCATATGAAAACTGAAAGTATTTTATCTGCACTTTTGCCTTTTACTGTAACTGATTAACTTTATGTTGATGTTTTATTGATTGATTTGATCTGTTTTCTTGTAATTTTATGCAACTGTGAAGCACTTTGAATTGCCTTGTGAATGAATTTTGCTCTACAAATAAACTTGCCTTGCCATTAAAAAGCCTGCTTGAATGTAATGAAATAAAATCACTCCAAATGGCTTAATTTTCAAACGTTTAATCTGATGCTTAAATTGAAGTATACACACTGAAAGCACAAGCTCAGGGCGTGATTATATCATCGATTATGATTTATCTGTGTGCAACAGTAGGAGGTTTTCTCTTTTCACAAGTCAAGGCCTCACGGAGAAGTACAAGTGCTGCTTTAGCAATAACCCTGGGGTTGTGTCCCTGGTACAGTGGTCAACAGTCTAACGCCAATGACAACATAAATAAAGTTTAATACGAACGGTCAAGGAAATGTCTGGTTGGTCGTACGCACGGGCTTACTTTAGTAGATCAGCGTGCATAACCCTAACAAGAAAACAGCTACTTAACAGTTTTCTATAAACAAACCACACCCTTTAAGTGCCACAACACCACACCCAATCTGCGTTTTAAGGTGACATGCACCAAGGAGTTCACCGTGTGCCTGTTTTACAGGTTAGTAAATGAGTAAAAAAACACATGAAATGGGTCGGAAAGTACTTATAAGAAACACAGCTAAACATGTCATTATAAATCATTCGATAAACACTGTATTTTTGTTGAGTTTTGAGCATGTGAAAAGACGTGAAAAAGCTAAGTCAAGGCGATGCCGTGGGCGTCATTTTGTGTTTGTATATTTTATTGAAAGCTCCTTTTTGGGTAATATAAGCTCCAGATGGTATCCTGACATGTGTATGTGTTTATATTTTCCCTTGGCAGAGAGATAACGTGTTACCTAGTAAAAGCATATTGAAAAAGTTAAAAGCTAAAGCTAAGCCTGCCTGCATGTGTTACTACCATGCAATTCACGAGCCGTGCTAGACGGAGATAAGCTAAAACTAGCTAAGCTAACTAACTATATGTTAAAAAGCAGTCCAGCTGCTCCAACATTAAAAATATATTGGTTAAAATGAGTAATATGATAAGTTAAATAGAATAAATAGCTAAAAGGTAATTAAAAACGGGTAATTCATATTTGTGAATTTTGTCAATGTAAAAAAAGAGTAATTGTGAAACGTCATTCAAGTTACTGTAAATGAAGGACATTTTATTGCATATTTTGCATATGGAAACAGTTGCCATAAAGCTGTAAGTTTATGATACACGTCATTGTACTAATAAATATGGCAGAAGCGAGGCATCGAGAAACTTCACCTGTCGCCTGTCTCATTCATTTCCCTGTTTTACAGGAACATATAATCTGCCCAACAGGCCCATAACCTGGGTCTGTTACACAGGTCTCTTCATTCATCAGGCAAAACGTAAAATAATAATGATGCCCCAACACAACGTTAGCCGCCTGTAGTATTGTCTGGAGCCGGTCACAGCGGAGGGTGCAAGAAGGGGTTACTGGTCGGGGACACAAGGACCTGGTAGAGTTTTTGGAGCAGAGCGATGCGTCAATCTGGCGTCCGGTCCTGCAGACAAAGGTGCAGACCATGCAGTAGACACTGAATAATAAGGACCTTCGGGTGGGCTAAGGACAAAAGTGGGTGTTCACAGGTCCACCCGTGGTTCCGCGTAATTGTGCTATAAGCCCTGATCACTGGCAATGTTGGCATGTTTCCTTTGCTGCTCTTCCTCATCGTTCTCATTTAATATGGATCGTTTTTATGTCAACTGCATTAATAAAACAGCGGCCCAAATACTGTTCAACATCATTCAATCACAGTGGCCTCAGTGGTGCCTCTTGGAGCATCAGACAGCCGACGCACAGTGCGTAATGAGCGCATGACAGGCGGCGGCACTGAGAGAGGAGTGAGGACGCAATGCATGTGTTGCCCCATTCGTAAAAAGATTTCCAATTTAACGTGCATATGGCTGGAGTGCAGCCGTCAGAAAAAAAAACTTGCTAGGAGCGGCTACGGCACGAGCCGCTGCACTTGGCTCTCCGCGTGATGGAGTACGGACTCCTCCAGCGTCATCAGCTATTCTCAGGGTTTTGTTTTGTGTCCAGACAACACGGGAGCCATGCGCAATTGCGTACGAGAGGGAACCGTGTAGAGACATAAAGAAAATAACACTGCGCAAATGAGTATAATAGTATCTTTGTCCTATTTGTAGTGGTTATACAGTAATTCTGCAGGCTTTCTTCTGGTTATATGCCCTCTACCTGTGTATCACCTACACTACACCACTGTTTTAGTGCGCATTATCTGGTCCTTGTAGGCTCTTGTGATCATGACACTTCATTTTCGAAATCTTTTGTCTTGTGTGAGTGGATGTGAGCGTAAATATAGGTAATTCTAGTAGGCCTACATATTTTTGATAATTATCTTGTGTGTCGGAATGGTGGGACGTTGCACAAAAGATAAAAGTGTCACCACTCCGACAAAGGGGGGAAAAAAATGTCGGAGTGCCGGGACATTTGATAAAAAATGGAAACACTCCCACTCTGACAATTAGACCTCAAGATTGGAGTAGTGGTGTGTCGGAATGGCGGGGTGTAACCCAAAAGCACATGTTCACCCCCACTCCCCCACCACCCATCTCCGTTGCCTTCGGAGTCTGGTTGGAGGAAAAACAACGTTGCTCTACAAGGCATCGCCATTGACCACGGGAGTCTGTCCTGCCCAACACAAGTTCGGGCCCAACGTACACTCAACAAAAATATAAACGCAACACCTTTGTTTCTGCTCCCATTTTTCATGAGATGGACTTAAAGATCTAAAATTCATTCCAGATACACAATATTACCATTTCTCTCAAACATTGTTCACAAATCAGTCTAAATGTGTGATAGTGAGCACTTCTGCTTTGCTGAGATAATCCATCCCACCTCACAGGTGTGCCACATCAAGATGCTGATCTGACATCATGATTAGTGCACAGGTGTACCTTATACTGCCCACAATAAAAGGCCACCCTGAAATGTGCAGTTTTGTCTCACAGCAAAATGCCACAGATGCCACAAGCATTGAGGGAGCGTGCACTTGGCATGCTGACAGCAGGAATGTCAACCAGATCTGTTGCTCGTGCATTGAATGTTCATTTCTCCACCATAAGCCGTCTCCAAAGGCGTTTCAGAGAATATGGCAGTACATCCAACCGGCCTCACAACCGCAGACCACGTGTAACCACACCAGCCCAGGACCTCCACATCCAGCAGGTTCACCTCCAAGATCGTCTGAGACCAGCCACTCAGACAGCTGCTGAAACTATTGGTTTGCATAACCAAACAATTTCTGCACAAACTGTCAGAAACCGTCTCAGGGAAGCTCAACTGCATGCTCGTCGTCCTCATCGGGGTCTTGACCTGACTCCAGCTCGTCGCCGTAACAGACTAGAGTGGGCAAATGCTCGATGGCGTCTGGCACGTTGGAGAGGTGTTCTCTTCACGGATGAATCTCGGTTTACATTGTTCAGGGCAGATGGCAGACAGCGTGTGTGGCGTCGTGTGGGTAAGCGCTTTGCTGATGTCAATGTTGTGGATCGAGTGGCCCATGGTGGTGGTGGGGTTATGGTATGGGCAGGCATCTGTTATGGACGAAGAACACAGGTGCATTTTATTGATGGCATTTTGAATGCACAGAGATACCGTGATGAGATCCGGAGGCCCATTGTTGTGCCATACATCCATGAACATCACCTCATGTTTCAGCAAGATAATGCACGGCCCCATGTTGCAAGGATCTGTACACAATTCTTGGAAGCTGAAAATGGCCAGCATACTCACCGGACATGTCACCCATTGAGCATGTTTGGGATGTGCTTGACCGGCGAATACGACAGCGTGTACCAGTTCCCACTAATATCCAGCAACTTCGCACAGCCATTGAAGAGGAGTGGACCAACATTCCACAGGCCACAATTGACAATCTGATAAACTCTATGCGAAGAAGATGTGTTGCACTGCATGAGGCAAATGGTGGTCACACCAGATACTGACTGGTTCTGAGTCCCCAGACCCCCAATAAAGCAAAAAACTGCACATTTCAGGGTGGCCTTTTATTGTGGGCAGTATAAGGTACACCTGTGCACTAATCATGATGTCAGATCAGCATCTTGATGTGGCACACCTGTGAGGTGGGATGGATTATCTCAGCAAAGCAGAAGTGCTCACTATCACACATTTAGACTGATTTGTGAACAATGTTTGAGAGAAATGGTAATATTGTGTATCTGGAATGAATTTTAGATCTTTAAGTCCATCTCATGAAAAATGGGAGCAGAAACAAAGGTGTTGCGTTTATATTTTTGTTGAGTGTATGTAAAAATGTAATGGTGCTTGTTGGTAAGATATCAACAAGAGAAAGGTCACTGTGTAGGCTCTCAGTCGTACAGGAGTTTTCCATCTTCAATGAGTCATCTTCTGCACTCTGTAGTTGAAGTGTCAAACGTTTCGCCTCTCATCCAAAAGGCTTCGTCAGCGCACTAAAGTTCAGGCTCAGCCCGCAGCTCAGATAAAGACCACCGGGAGGAGTTTCGCTTGGCTCAGTCCCTCCCCTCGCTACTCTCACTCTCAGGAGCTACTCTCACTTGTAGGTAAACATATTTGTAGTTCTTTGTAGATAATCCTAGATAATCCTGTATTGATCTCACAATGGAGATCCTAATAACCTAACTCACACCTGAGTTTGAGTCTGAACGGCCCTAATCCCAGCTGATCACTGCTAATTACATGCCTATTGATTTGTGCTGGGCTGAGTTTCAGCCTTGTTAACATGGCAACGCTCTCCAGGCCTGGGCCACAAGAGGTTACTATACAGTGGAGACAAGTGAAATCTGACTCCGCCATTCCTGTTCTTTACAAAAATTGTTTCTTTGACTTTTTCAAACCAACATTTTTCCATCCATCCATCCATCATCTTCTACTTGTCCGTTGCCAGGTCGTGGGTGTGTCAAATCACACTGCATCAGCCCCTATGGCTCCTCCTGCAGGTGATGGGTCCACAGAAGGACGGCTTCATGGTTCTAACCGGGCCTGTTGGTCTCTCATAAGGGGCTTCTGAACCGCTCTTTGTCTGACCCGTCACCTAGGACCTGTTTGCCATGGGAGACCCTACCAGGGGCACCAAGCCCCCGACAACATAGCCCCCAGGATCATTCGGGCGCTCAAACCCCTCCACCATGTTAAGGTGGCGGTTCCAGGAGGGGACCAACATTTTTCTTTAGCTAAAATTTTAACCTCTCTGTCCTCAAAGGAGTGGTGTGTGGCTTTGAGGTGGAGGTGCACAGCAGACTGAGGGCCGCTTGTGCTTTCCCTGCAGTGTTGATAAAGCCTCTTCTGTAAAACTTGCTTGGTTTCTCCAATATAATGCTCTTTGCATTCTTCTTCTTTGCAACGAATAGAATAAACCACATTGCTTTGTTGTGGTTCGGGGTTTTGTCTTTAGGATGAACACATTTTTGTCTCAGTGTGTTCACTGGTTTGTGGTACACTGGAATTCTGTGTTGTCTAAAAATTCTCTTAAGTTTCTCTGAGACTGCAGCTATACGGCAAAGAGACTCCCTTTCTTCTGGGCTCTGTAGTCTGTCTGTCCTGTTCTTTTGGTCTTCTTGCCCTTTGTGCTTTAGTGAAAGACCAATTAGGATAGCTACAGCCTGAGAGGGCTCTCTGGACATGTTGCTCCTCTTTGGTCTTTCCCTCGGCAGGTTACCATGAGAACCTGCCCAATGAGGCAAAAGTCAGATATAATCAGAAATTGGACTTAATTGCACTAGATGGATGTTTGTACTGCAACGAGGTAACCTACTTGGAGCAATGACCCAACTAACTAAATGTTCAGATTTGGAGTACGCGACATGTAGACCTATCTCACTGACACACCAGGTCATTTTCTCATCAGTTTTTATCAAGTTTAAGACCTGTTTTAATGTTTAACGGCAATGAGTCTTAAGTTTGGACAAGAGCACCTTTCCAATACAGTATGAAGTAAGTTAACGTAAGAAACGTACCATTCAGTAATCCATCTAACTTTGTGCTGAATTTCACACTTTTATGTTCACATTTCGGGAAATGATCATGATCTAAGTTAAATGTAATGCTGACTGGAAAATGTTTGAGACGCTCTTAGGCAACGTTCTTTCTAGTTTATTCAGCTTTAGATTTAGCTAAAGCATAATTTTGCTAACGCGTGTCTTGACATTTTACATTTGATTAACAATTTATCTTATGTTTAAAGCAAAATGAATCGTAGGATTTGGAGCCTGATGTGTCCGGCACAGTTACGTTAAACTTTAAACATAATCCACACAATTTGTTCAGATCTGCAGACATCGATTCTAATCAGTAACTTACTCAGTTTACAAGATTGAAGCTGTAGTTCTGACAAAATGGAACATCCAACCGAACAATAGCTTTTAGGCAGGATTTACTGAGAAAGATTCAATTTATCGTACACAATATGTCATTCACAGGAACAATCGCTATCTAATATAGTGATTGTTTTCTTCTAAACATCCGGGTATCTCGGAAACTCCCTGGATGTTCGGAGAGCCATCCCTAGGTAGGAACATACAGTAGATCTATTGGTAAATCAAGAGTTTTGAATGTAAATAGTCCCATGTATTGCGCTTTGTGACTATGTCTGTGAAAGGCGCTTTACAAATAAAATCCTTTCCTTTCAGCCATAACAGCTAATCATGGCTCATAGTTTGGTTTCAGCGGTGACAGCTCATGTTCCCGCATAGTTTACGTCTCTAATGCTCATAAAAAAAAGTGGATTAGTGTGAACGGTTTCCATGTAAACAAACGGCGGTTCCAGGTCATACTGGAAATAGCACCCATAATTCACGCAAGAGCTCATGAGGCGTAGCAATAAGGCTTCAACCATATTCAACACAAACTTGGAGACATGCTCTGTTGCATTTGCACATAGTATCCCTGCATATACTGTCCCTTTGCCTCTTCTGCACTGAAACGCCAGCCCACACTTTGGTGCACACGTCACACAGAGAATGATGTTCCTCTGTGTTTTATAGACATCTTCACCAATCTTGCTCTGATCCTTTTGGTGGTCATTTTCTTTCTTGCATATTTGCATGTTCTCTGGTGCTGAGTAGGTTGGTTATTTGTATTTTCAATAACACATACATTCATCGCAAAAGCCCAAATAAAGCACAAAACATGAGTACATTTTTTTAAGGATTTTTTGCCCATAAGGTTTATTGGACAGAACAGTTGCGAGGGGGTAAAATTGGGGAGAGATATTCAGCAAATCGTCAAACTTGAACCAATCATCAGCTTTATCCACTCGATCCCCAGCAGTGCCAATACGTGGTATTTAAGTGTTTTCTGTCCTAAGAGCTCATTTCTAAGGCAGTAAGGTATCAAGTTCTAAGAATGTCATCATCAATGCTGTGCTGGTTTGTTTTAGATAGGAGGATATGCTGCTTTTCAACACAAGAGTCTTTGTCATCAACTACCGTATTTTCCGGACTATAAGTCGCACTTTTTTCATAGTTTGGCTGTGGGTGCGTCTTATACTCCGGGGCGACTTATCTGTGATTTTTTTTTTTAAATTTGGCAGCCACTAGAGGGCACTGTAGGTTTGTGTACCAGTATGTACCACTGAATGTTTTAAATGTAAACATTATCTTATATACACAACTGAGAAAGACTGAACACCACCAAAAAGAAAATCGTATTCTGCAGATTACAGGCTGCAAGTAGTGAAATATGCAGCTGAAAATGGTGACTTCTTAGCGGGAGGACCTTCTTGGTGTTACCGCTTCATGAAACGCAACCGCCTCTCTTTCAGAGCACGGACAACGTTGTCCCAAAAGCTGCCAGCAGATTTCCAAACCAAGGTCGACAGTTTCCGCAAGTTTGTTGAAAAGCAAGTAACGGACCACAACGTGACACCGGATCATATTATTAACATGGACGAGGTCCCCATGGACCGAAGTATCGCAGAGAAAGGGCAAAAGAGTGTGAATATAGTGACAACTGGTCATGAGAAATCACACTTCACGGTGGTGCTGGCATGTTGTGGAGATGGATCAAAATTGCCACCAATGGTCATTTTTAAACGAAAAACCATGCCCAAAATCCAGTCCTGCTCAGTTCTCTTGGCCATGAATGAGAAAGGGTGGCTGGATCAGGAAATGATGAGCTTTTGGCTTACAAAGTGTTACACTAAGCGTCCGGATGGCTTCTTTAGAACACGCAAAGCCCTGCTTGTGATGGACAGTATGCGAGCGCACATCACGCCACAGTTTAAAGATGAATTAAAAGCGGTCAACTATACCTACCATCATCCCTGGAGGCTTAACCAAAGTACTCCAGCCACTTGACATCTCGGTGAACCGTAGCTTTAGAGCAGTTTTGCGTACTCTGTGGGAGCAGTGGATGATAGATGGAGAGCACAGCTTCACAGCAACCGGGAGGATGCGCCATGCAACTTTCGAGCAAGTCATTGAATGGATCAACAAAGCATGACAACCGAAACCATCCTGTTGGGATTCAGAAAGGCTGGAATAATTGGAACTGGAGCTGATGCTGACGACAGCAACGTAGAAGAGCAAGCGGCGCTTCGTCTACCTCCGGAATTGTTGTTCAGAAGTGACACCGAGGATGAAGATTTCGATGGATTTAGTGATTTGGAGTGAGATCGAGAGTTTGGTATGTTCTTTATGCTAAAGTTATCTGAACTGTTTATGTGACATTAACATACCAGACATCTATTGAGTTCGTTGTTTATGCTTCATGTAGCTAACCATCAATGTGTTACGTTAGCATACCGTACACCTATTCAGCCTGTTGTTCCCTATTGTTATAATTAGGCTATAACTCTCCTATCCAGATGAAATGTCTGTCCTTGGTCTTGGATTTTGTATAATAAATTTCCCCAAAAAAGTACGACTTGTAAATGTTTTTATTCATTATGCATTTTTTGGCTGGTGCGACTTATCCTCCAGAGCGACTTATAGTCCAGAAAATACGATAATAATCTCTAGCAGTAGGCAAAGGTAAACCCCTCCCCACTAGAACAGTGAAAAGTTAAGGCCTACTTACACATGATTAGTTGCTGACAAAGACTCTTGCGGTAAAAGCCGAAACATCCTCAGTTCTAAAACAACACAGTACGGGTTGAAAACCTCAATCTGCAATTTAACAAGGTAAATATTTCCCTGAGAAGCGAAGGATGCCATAAAATGGAGAAAAGGAGGAAGTTAATTGGCTGTGTCTTGGCCAACTGGGACCTCCACTCACTTTAACATGCGAAAAAACTACTAATTACAGGACACAATGGACACAATCTCTGGGCTGGCTGCACCCTTCACGGGCCGCACAATCAGATGGCCCCTTAAATAAAAGAATTATGAAGTAAAGGCTTTAATTAGAGTTCGGTCTCAGGGAAAATGAATCCTCTAAATATGTTCATAGACATTTATAATGACGTTCAGAAATTTAATTCTATTGCATGAAATGTTTACCCTATGGGAATATGAAGTTATGTGATGCTCTTTATTTCAGACCACCATGCAACATCAAAGTATAAATCAGTTTGTGGAGTCTTTAATGTTTACTTATGTTATGGGTTACAGAAACATCATTTTCTCCCTTGACAAAAAGACAATGGGCCTCATTCATGAACATCTTAAGAAACTTCTTAAAATTCGTACTTACAAAGGCAGTGTCAGGAGACTGCTCCAGATTCATAACACGTTCTTATAGGGAAACTACTTTGCACCAGTGTTCTGAAGTTGTTGAATTCCGACTTGGAAACGCGTGTGTGAGAACTAATAAGGACAAAAAAGTGTGCCGTGCGCAACAGGCAGCCAGAGGAGGATATGAATGTCAGAACATGAATCGGCGCCACGCGCTCAAGGAGCCACCTAAACCTTTGGGCACGCGAATTCACTTTTGTAAAGTTTTTTGTAAAAACATGACAAAATGATTCCCCTACCACTAAAAAACATGTACTATAGGCCAGGATTGTGTGTGTGTGTGTGTGTGTGTGTGTGTTGTGTGTGTGTGTGTGTGTGTGTGTGTGTGTGTGTGTGTGGAGGTGGTCAGAGGGACTGTTGGCGCAGATGTGTGCAGTCACGACAGCGCTTCTGTCAGTCTCCCCCAGGGGTAAACTGAAGCTATCAACATAGCTTACCACCACCGAATATGGAGTGAATGTACAATTGTCTCATGTAAAGCGCTTTGTGACCATGTCTGTGAGTAGTGTCTAGCTCAATGAGTAGAGTGCGCGCCCTAGAAAACGTAAGATCGAGGCTGACGCTCGTCTTTATCAAATAACGTTAATGCAGTGCATTTAATGCTATTTGTGAACGGCAGCATTCAAAAGATTTAGCAGTAATACACTGGTACTGTACTTGCCATTAGTCGTCTGCAGCACCGGGGCCCCTCAGGGCACTGTCCTCTCACCGTTTCTCTTCACCATCTACTTCACTGAGGGGGAACGAACTGGAGTACCAGTCGGTAATCATAGACTTTGTGGACTGGTGTGAGTGCAACCACCTGTACTTGAACACCAGTAAGACGAAGGAGATGGTGATCGACTTCAGGAGGAAGACACTACCGCACACAGCAGTGAACATCCAGGGGGAGGACATTGAGGAGGTGGACAGCTTCAAGTACCTGGGTGTTCACCTCAACAATAAACTGGACTGGTCCCACAACACCAACGCCCTGTACAACAAGGGCCAAAGTCGCCTCTACCTTCTAAGGAGACTGAGGTCCTTTGGAGTGAGCAGGCCTCTGCTCAGGACTTTTTCTGACTCTGTGGGAGCCTCTGTTATCCACTACGCTGCCGTGTGCTGGGCCCCGGGCAGCACAGAGCGGGACAAGAACAAACTGAACAAGGTGGTCAGGAGGGCCTGCTCCGTCCTGGGCTGCCCCTGGACTCTGTGGAGGAGGTGAGGGACAGGAGGGTATTAGCCAAGCTCACCTTCATCATGGACAACACCTCCCACCCACTACACGGGACTGTAGAGGAGCTGAGCAGCTCTTTCAGTGGTAGACTGAGACACCCTCAGTGCAAGACGGAGCGCTACCGCAAGTCCTTCATCCCCACTGCTGTCAGACTGTACAACAAGACTCTAAAGTAACATGTGCAGAGCCGGTGCTGGCCCTTCTGGGGCCCTAAGCAAAAATCCTCCCGGGGGCCCTACAGTACCTACGCATCCCATGGTTATTCGACAAAGAGCGAACCCATTTACGGTCAAAAACAGTTCCACTGTGCAGTAGTACAGGGCAGAAGTGGAACATAATGACTTCAATTCAGGCCCTGCTCCTTTGTGTGAGAAACACTAACCACTAAGCCACAGTGAGACTGGGATTCAGGACTACTAGTCTATTTCCCCACTTTTTAAAATGGTAAATGGCAAATGGTCACATTCTCTCACCTCTGGTCCTTGACCCACAGTTTGGGAACCACTGATTTAAAACTAACTGAAACGTGCACCTGACGGTTATTTCTGTCTCACCGCTGAGAATTAGCCTATGAGTAGCCCAATTCGTTTTAAACTGTGCACATTGAGAGAACCAGAGTTACTGTCAGTAACTGTGCTCATGAGAACTGTGTGGATTCAACTCCTCTTTGAGACAAAAAGGCCACGTAGAACGACTTTACTCTCGTCTATTCGCCAAACTACTGTCCTGATACTCCGCTAGAGACAATAAGAAGAGAGTTTAAATGAGTGTGTGGCGATGAAGCCCCGAGTCCCTGCAGAGAAAACATGAGAGCAGCGCCCGGGACACGGGTGACATGCAGGCGCACAGGAGGCGAGCACCGGGAGACAGACAGCCGAGCGGGGACGCGAAGGGGAGAAGCACTCACGCCTTGGAAGTGACGGGGAGAAGGCGTTGGGTCTCTCCTGCTCATTCACTTCAGCAGACTGCTGCGTTTTGGTGTTATATGAGGCAAAGCAGGCGGAGAGTGAGTGAGCGCTGTCAGAGAGCCTCTCCCCGTAGCAACGCGTTGATTAAACAGTGAAACAACACCGTAGTTTGACTGAGATGCGGGGCCCTTGCGGCTGCGGGGGCCCTACACACCTTGCGTAGTTTGCGCATAGGAAAAAACGGCTCTGAACATGCGCAATAACCCCCCTTTGCAAAACTACGTGCAATAATCTCTGTATCAGCGTCACTTATTGACAACCTGCACTAGGACTGTAAACTTTGCACCTCGATATTCTACTTTTTATAGTCTGTTCTAATTTTTATTCTATTTTTATTCATTATTATTTCCTTATTGTTATAATTCCGCCCGTTAAGATTTTTGCTTTTAGTTATTGTACATAAGATACCTATTTTTTTTTTACTATTTAACTGTTTGTTTGCACTTTTCCTGTCTATTTTGCATACCCTGAGTGATCTTATTGAATGCTGAATGTAACAAGTGAATTTCTCAGTTGTGAGATCAATAAAGGATTATCTTATCTTATCTTAATAAAAGTACAAGTGATATTACCAACTTGTTTCAGAATAAAGGCATCTATAATTTATTATAATTATATTTACATTCTGAAATTAATTAAAGGCGCATTATGCAACTATTTATACGAGAGAGAAAAAAGTCGATATTTATACGTATTTGACCATGTAGTGACCCAGCGGCTGTATGAGTGGTCAGCATGGCGCCTTCACTTTTGATAACAGTGGTCTCTACAATGCTCCAGGCTGAATTGCTTTTTTGAAGACCTACCAAACAGTTGATCCTGGAGTGTCCTAGAGACCAGTGTGATGGATAATAAAGGCCATGCTGACCACTCATACAGCCGCTGGGTCACTACAAGGTAAAATACGCACAAATATCGGTAACACTTTGTTTTACTCTACCTTGATACCAAATTAATTACAATGTAATGTTCTATGTTACAATCTGTAATAACTTGTACCTCTGTATGTGTAAGCTCTCAGTCGTACAGGAGTTGTCCATCTTCAATGAAGGTACTTGAGTCATCTTCTGTACTGAGTAGTTGAAGTCTCGAACATTTCGCCTCTCATCCAAAAGGCTTCGTCAGCGGACTAAAGTCCCGCTCAGCTCGCAGCTTAGATAAAGACCACGAGGAGGAGTTGGGGTTTATCTAAGCTGCGGGCTGAGCGGGACTTTAGTCCGCTGACGAAGCCTTTTGGATGTGAGGCGAAACGTTCGAGACTTCAACTACTGTGTACAGAAGATGACTCAAGTACCTTCATTGAAGTTGTACCTCTGTAGTACATACACAATGGAATAATGTGTATTTGTAGTTTGGAGGTACATAATGTAATAAGATATAAAACCCTAACTCTAACCCTAACCCTAACCTTAAGCACCTGAGAAGCAGCCTGTCAGTTTCATTGAACAGGGAGGGAGAGGGAGCTTGATTGTTTACTTTTGAAAGTCCTCTCCTCATTTTGTAATCTTAGAAATTATCCACTTTAAAGAGTTTAAAGTTGAGATAAACTCTGTTTTGTGTGATGTTATTTACTGTACAATAAGATGCATTATGTACTAAATCACGGGAAAGAAAATAGAAAATCATGCATAATTATGTGTAATTTATTAGCTGATATGATATTCACTTTGATGCATCTAGTCAGTTTTACAACCCTGAGGAAAGCTGCTCGAACGTGACGAAAAATGTATTGGACGAATTAATGTAATGTATAAAAGAAATGAGTCAAAAGTAAGTCACTTAATTGAAAAGCTATGAATTATACAATATATGTTAATATAATTGCAAATATGTCATTGTATAAAAGGCTATGGGCTGGTCAGCCTCCAATAGATGAATGCCATGCAAGACTCACTCAGCATTTACACCAACACAATGCACAATAGAACAACTAAACAGTTTAGTTGAACTCGAACAGTTTGTTATTGTGTACATTACTGTTGATATTGTGTGTGCACTACCAAGAAGGCTTCAAAAGCATTTCTTTTTTCCAAAAGCATAAATAATACCTGTAAGAAGATAAAACCTATAGTAATTGAAGAGACCAAAATGTATATGAATATTTACATCCTATAAATTCTACACAACAATGTGTAGTGATGCTATTCACCGCTTTAAAAACAACAGCATGATTGTAATGATAGGCCATGCCCTGAGCTGTACCTTTGACCTCACTGTATCCCGTGCAGTGCAAACGACAGTGGCCTGTTGGAAACCTCAGTATGAGTAAAATTACAGTCAACCACCTGAAACAGCTTCAAATGTCAGCTATTCTACGGTTCACACAAAAGGCTGGAGGGCGCACAGTTAAATGTCAAGTTAAGCTTTTAGACTAATTGTCTTTGGTCTGATTAGAAAAGGCAGGCTGACCACCTGATGGGTGCGAGGGGCTGGAGTTCTTCAGAGCATACACCTATGCGACACAGCTGTTGCAAAGATGCTGTTGTTTGGACACCTTTGTAATGCTATTTCAGATTGTATAACTTAATATAATATAGGCCTATGTTAGGAAAAGTACATTCACACCTACGCATACAGTATTTTCAAGTTATAAGAAATATTAATGTAGTCTCAAACTCAAGTGGAAAAAATCTGTTGGAGGTCATGTGTGGGATCTGACTGAGCCTCAGATGTAGCGAAGCTGTGAAGGCAAATCATCACATGTTGTACTGAAAGATCATGCATGCATTATGTGCAAACAAGACTGAACAGTTTATTCATCCAATCCGATATTCTCCTGGGCACAGTTCTTCTTTGAGCCAAACACCTTGCCTTGGGCACTAACAGGATGATAAAGATTCTGAGAGCGAGCCAGAATCAAACAGGGGCTGAGCAAAGTTGGCACACAGCGCCTGGACACTGCAAGGACCATGGACACAGCAAGAGAGCACTGTTGTTAGAATTTTCTGACCACTCTGTGGGTATATGGAGACACGACAAAATCCATTATAATTGCTATTTATTTATTTATTTTATTATTTTTAATAATTATTATTTATTTTAATTTTATTTATCTTATATATAAGATATAATCTTTTGAATGAGTCTTTAGAGTGAACGATATAAACGGGTTCGCGGAGGTGGAGTATTTTTTTCTTCCTCTTTGGGGGAGAGGCGTCACTTTAGTTGTGAATGCATATTTTGCGAAACAAAAGTCACTGCTGGAGTGGTGCGGAGAGAGGAGTGTAGGATTGGCAGAGGGACAGTTTGAGAATGCATGACCGCGGGATGTGAGCGTGGCCTGCGGGGAAACGGTTTCAGAGCGCGGCTCTGGGGAAACGGCACCAGCACTCTCCTGGGCCATCGGAGAGAAAAAGGCGCGGGGTCCGTGAGTGACGAGGCGGCTACAGGAGCCCCGTACTTTGGTCTCCACCAGGAGTTACTGAGTAACAGAGTTACTGACAGAATTGTTCAGTTGAAGCCACGAAGAAGCCTCTCCATGTTTAAGCTAGCAGTTATGGTATATTTTAAACTTTGAGGTTCAAACCGGCTTGATTTGGGAGATTTCGGAGTGTGCAGTAGGGGCGTGACTTTGTCTGTGTCTATTTACATACTGGGTAAACACCGCGGAGGAGGCACCGCTGCTTTGGTTTGCGTTGTTGACACATGCATTAGCAAACAAATGCCACGCAAAAAAGCAGTTTTATGCATACGCCTATTGTTGATCCGTTTTTCAGGTTTAAATCGGCTTGTTTTGTCGGAGAAATAGCGCACGCCGTGGGGGCGTGTCATTGTGTGTGGCTTCATTATTATGCAACGCTTCCCTGTGTGTCTCACGTGGCCGCAGCTGCTAACCCTGGGATATATGGAGGATTGAAAGTGCCACAATTAAATAAATAAATACACCATTAAATAATTAAATAAATGTGTCCTTAATTAATTAAATATGGAATAAATAAATCAATGTATTATTAAATGTTTCATGAATTAATTAAATTACCAATGATTCTGTGTAAAAATGTATATATAATTATTTATCTATTTAATTCATTATTTCATGGTCCTGTGTTGCAGTGTTTCATGAATTAATTTTATCTGTCAAACTCGCCCATCAAAAGTTGTGGGCGGGCTAAAGCCTGGTTAACTCAAATCTTGTCTAATCCATTGCTTTGGCCTGAAGTGTTTGGAAACATGGCGGCTACGCTGATGGAGGACCTTCATGAGGAGGGATGGGAATTGATAAGATTTTATTGATATCAATGCCATCAATAATTTTACCTATCGATTCTCTTATCGATGCCTGACTTGTCTGTGTGTTGGGGAACAGCAGGGAATGAATGTGCTTTCGATAAACTCCATCAAAAAGACACATTGTTAGTTTTCCCAAGAAAACATATTAATTAAATAAAGTAAGTTTCCAAATATACTGTGGCTCCTGCTGGCACTCAGCCTAAAATACAATGGTAACATCAAGTGTCTGTAACTTGTAACAGACTGGTGCAGTTTTGTAACACCTAAACAACAGGACTCGGTCTCAGCCCAAACCCTACACATTTTCATCTATTTCTGCTTCATCCGGCGCCACATTCTCCTTCCCTCTCAGGGCGGGGGGACAGGCACCCGCACCCTCCGCTATGAGCCACGGAGATCTAAGGGGTAGAATTGAGAATGGGCCGATGTTTCCCTGCTTACTTTGAAGCAGCGTCAACAGACCGGAGAGCTATGTCATTACGCACGTGCGGCGGGAGCATCGATAATGAAGCAGACGTACGGTTCCGATGCTTTGCTCAAACAGAACCGGGTCTACTTGCCCGAGGCTTGTGTTTAGTTTAGTTCACACTTGTCTGAGTCGATCCATTATTCTGGAATTGATTTTCCTTGACTCGATGAGCAGAGTGACCAATCAGGTGTTAGGACCTACGGACCTACCCCTTAAACTTTGATGGGCGAGTTTGACAGATAAAATTAATTCATGAAACACTGCAACACAGGACCATGAAATAATTAATTAAATAGATAAATAATTATATATAATTTTTTACACAGAATCATTGGTAATTTAATTAATTAATTAAACATTTAATAATACATTGATTTATTTATTCCACATTTAATTAATTAATGACACATTAATTTAATTATTTAA
The DNA here is from genome assembly GCA_007210695.1 of Neogobius melanostomus. NCBI lineage: Eukaryota > Metazoa > Chordata > Actinopteri > Gobiiformes > Gobiidae > Neogobius > Neogobius melanostomus. The sequence continues at coordinate 3,926,769 of VHKM01000004.1, read as the reverse complement.
TGGTGTATTTATTTATTTAATTGTGGCACTTTCAATCCTCCATAGGGATACTACTGCAGATGTTGGTTTTGAACTTTTCCAAACTGACTTTTCTGTGCAACTGATGATGCCCTGGCTGTAAGCATGCACAACGCCCTCTGCTGACCATTATGTTTCCTGAGCCAACTCCTTGCCTTCAGAGCGTGTTTTAAGACAGAAGGATGCAGCGCGGATTTGCCAAACTCTACAGTGAAAATAACTGAGCGAGGAAAATGGATTTAGCACGAGTTTGCTGAGCAGAAGGCCCGCAAAGGTTACTTCAGACGGGTGAGTGAATTTTTTTTTTTTTTTTCGTTTGTGGCCGCTGTGCCATCATGTCTGTTTGCTTTTTGATGAGGCCATTGTTGTGCTTGTAAGCTAGCGTGGTGTGTTCAGTGAGTTGGATTTGTTTGCGTTTTGTTTTTGGTCGTAAGCTGTGTGTGCAGGTTAAGGATAATATAACGTAGTCATTGTCCATGGCACTAATGATCATGTGTGCGTTCTACTTTCCCTCTGGTCAAATGTGTGTATGTGTTGGGATAATGTTGCTAGTTGTCATTGTGTTGCTAGTTGCTGTTCCTGTTTGCAACCCTTTTTTTTTCTTTTAATGGCACATTTTTCTTGCTTTTTGCCTTTTCGACCCCCTGTGCTACACAGCTTTACGGGGGAAGCGGGTATGGCTTATCTAAATGAGATGTAAATTAGCCCTATTGTCACTCGAGCAGCAGAGAGAGGTGAGAAATAATTTTTGGAATGGGGGGCGCGGCCCGACTACAGCATGTGCAGCATAACAGTGAGGATCTATATAGTGAATGACAGGTTAGGGTCTTGGGTGGAAATTGTTTGGTAATAACTCATAATCTCAGAACATCAAATGTGGAGACTAGCGTAGGCCCGGCCATAGGCTGGCTTACAGCTAGTATGCATATATATATATATATGTATATCTTTCACGTTCACAAGAATGATGACCCGTGTTAGGTGTGTATGAATAAATGATAAAAACTGTCATTTTCACAGACTCGAGTAGTGATAACAAGCAGCAACCTCCCTCTCTCTTGGTTTGATTTTCTGCCTTTTTCTGCGAACTGCATTTTTTTTCTGTTCCACATGGTTTAACCGGATGCGCTTGTACTGTATCCCTATATTTCCCACAAACACGGAGCGACTGAAGTCAAGAGGGAAAGGAAGTGAACAAAATTTACATCTTAAATTAATTTGTCAGATATGTCGCTAATTTAGGGTCCAAATAGCAAAGGAAGTGAAAGGGGTACATAGGCCAAATGAGGGACCCCGAGACGCAGTGGATATTGTATTGACCAGAACATGTGGGCTAGCCAGCTTTATAATAATAAATAGGTTAGGTAAGTTAGTGATAACGTTACAAAAACAATACAATATTTTTTTTAAATTGCATACACTGGTTTAAAATGAAATTTTATTCCATGCAAGCATTACAATATTCAATAGAGTAGCAGCATGCACTCCAAAATGTGTCTGCCAACCATGTATATGATAATAAAGACATGGAGTTCATGCACAGGAAAAGAATAACACACTTTGTAGAGTATAGAATATCAAACAAATCACAAAATCCTGAAAATAAATGTAATAATTATACACAGGAATACTAATGAGAACTGAAACACTATGTTGGTTGGATTTTTCAGTCAGGGAACTTGTATTTAAAGAAGCTGCCAGCTGGATACTGGAGACTAGATACGCTAAGAGCTTCTAATCAGGCAGTGACAAAAGTACCGCTCTGCGGTCTGAAATAAACACTGGTTTAGGGTCCTGCATGCAAATTCAAACTGCACTGAATTACAAGAGATTGCTTTTTCATCTGGCCATCTTCGTCTCAATAGCAGCAATGATTTATTTTAGTGCAAATAAATGAATTCACTGAGAGCTTAATTAACCAGTGATTCATGATTTGGGTTTGGCCCAACTCTTAGCAGCTTTCAGAAGAATCTCATTTTCTATGACAACATTGATTCTCTACTGCTCTCAAAATAACCCTGCCTCACTCAGCTGATTAGTTCAGTGTATGTCTGCATCATGCAGGCTTCCTCCTTGACTACAAGCAAAAAATAAAAAATAAAAATCTTCATCAGTCAATATTGTGCACTTCACAACTTGGAGTAATAGTCCTTTGTCTCACAAACCTGGTGCAAGTCAACACTTCTCTGTCTTTGTCTGTCTTATCTTTAAAAACAAAATATATTTGAATCTAATTCTGTGAACTGACCAAAGTCTATGAGATGACAAGTGAAATGCCGTCAACTCTAAATTTTGGTTTGGGCTCCTTTACAAAAATACTATTTAATTATAGACATTTATGCAATAACATTGTAAAAAAAATCATCTCTCTGACTTGACCTATTTTTGTTCCAGAAAAAGGAAATCGTCAATTATACGTGAAACAAGAATACAGCCACTTCAGAAAATAATACTGTTAAATTATAAAACAGTAAGAACAATTAGTCCATTAAAAAAAAGATGACAATTGAGGGCTTTGAATAGAGCTTTCGGGCTTTCATCGCCCCGACCTAAACAATAGCAGGAATGAAAAGTTGTGAAATATGGGTTGGAGGGAGGGGCACGTAAACGGGAACGCCAGGGAGACACTGAGGAGACGCTGAGGATAGGGTCCGGGAGGTATTTAAGGAACAGAGACTGGAAAGACCATGTAGATGTTGGATCTATGTTCAGCAATTCTTGTTTTCAAAGCTCTTGTTGTTTTGCTTACATACATGTGCGATTCATATTTATTGCCCACCAAGTCATGTTTTGAATGTGCTGCTTTGTCAGAATTAGACACGTCATACACATGCACATACAAATGAAACCGTATTGTCCATTACAAAACAACGCACATCCAAACCAAGCACAACACCAATAAACAAAATAGGAATTTGGTTTGCATATTTGGCAGGCTAACGTGTTTAGACCATTATTTATGCAAGCAAGAAACGATAAGGCAGAATTCTGTTGGCCCAATTGCAGCTTTGAAGAAGAGTATTTTACGTTTTTCGTATTTGTTCCAGCTCTGAACATTTCATGAATAACCAACGAACCAGTGCATCTATTCATCCATGCCTAGCAGTATATATGACCCTTGGCGCTCCTCCTTTGTGGCTCTTGAGGGAGTGCAGATGATTGAGGTCCATTCAGAGCTGCACCATCTGGAGGAGCCCACAGCCCCAGTAGACGCTCCTCCTCTGTCAGTACAGACCTTGATCCACTTCTACCGCTCTTTGTTGAATGCTATAATTCTCTGCACTCGGGGATCACTGGGAGACATCTCAGGGTCATGAAAGACCACCTTCTCCTCAGAAACCCCAGGCGCTTCTCCGTTAGGCTCCAACAACCTGGCACAGTGTCACGGACGTCCAAGTATTATTCAGCAGCTGGTGAAATGGAGCACCCGGAGGTTGTTGATCCTGCACTGTTTACCTGCTCACCTGCCACTGTCCAATCTGCTGGTACTCTAATCACAGCTGCTGCACAAACAAATGCACTTGAGGAAGACACAAAACATCACTATTTATCCTTGTATTGCTTGTTTAAAAATATGAAAGTACTACAAGGCCATGGATGGATATTATCAGTGACTTTTTAATAGCCTTGTACATTTTACTCCATTCATATACTTCAAAATTTCGGATTTGAAAATATGGGAGTTTTTAATTTTAATGTTATTATAATACAGGAAATGTACGTAATAAAACTAATACGTGAAGACGGCGGGAAAGAGGGGCAATAAACAATAGTTTCTCGGCCAAACCGGGACACTTGAAAGCAATGAAGTAACCATGGGCACTCTGGAGTACTATATAGATTTAATAATATATGTGCTTTTAAATAGCTTCTGTAACCTTCAGATTTAATGTTCTATTTTTAATTTTTATCCAAGTTACTGTTTAATACATGGGACATGTGTTCAGACCACACAACACTGGCAGACACACTTTGAGTCTTTAAAAAATTATAATAATTAACTGGCACAGAATTATGGCTAATCAATATGGAGATTGGCAAGCAAGCATTTCTTAAATCAGAATTAAAGGCCAATTTATACTTCAGCGTCAGCTCCGCGTTTACGTGCTGGACGCACGTGGGAGCCAATCAGGGAGTTTGCAACAGCTGCACCTGCCGCTGACGTGCACCTGCCGCACAAGGTGACTCCGCGGCCAGTGCTGCAGAACGCAAGTGCCGTGATTGGTTGATCCTTTCGCAAAACAAGGAAACACACAACTCCTTCAGTCTCCCTCTTTGAAGTTATTTTCCATGAATATATTGTTCCTATGATTTAGTGCTTTTGTGTTTTCACTTTTTATGCTATTAAAAAAAATATTTAAAATAGACATCACAACGTGAAGGCAGAGGAGGTACGCGGAAGTTCGAACGATTCTGGCTTGCGTCAAGCAGACGGGGCTGCGGTGGGCGGGACCGGACGCTCGACTATAAATCAGCCTTAAGCCTCCATGCTGTTCCCGTCAATTTTGTTTTCTCTTCAATGCGGTCATATTCTGGGGTAAAACTGCATAATATTCAAAGAATAATGCAAGATACAGTACTCAAGGAGTACTGGACAACATGTTAAGAATATATTTGTTTAAGTCGCCATTTGGATTTTCTAGTGACCAAACTGTTTCTCTTTTATGTCAAATTAAGTTTGTAGATGGCAATGCTCTCTGTCATTAATGTTTTCAAGCCTAACGTGTGAATTTTAAAGGTGGTGTTATGCTTAAATCTTTGTGCTCTTCTAATCAGTGTCCCTGGGCATGTGCTATAACATCATTTCCTGTGTTGGATGAGTCGGTGAAGGAGGCGTCTGCCAAGGAAATCTCCATTTTGGAAAGTAACTGGAAAGAGTGTTGCAAGTGGAGCACTATTTGGCGGCTGAGGCCAAATTCTTCATAACAAACTCAGTAATGTAGATCAATCACGTCAGATCGCCTTCCAAATATGTGCGATTAAAAAGTCAAGGTTTAAATGAATCTGTGATTCATGGTGAATAGAGAATATTTTATCTTTATCTAGACGTAAAGTCTGTCATTATTTAGTCCATGACTGCACTTTTAAAGAGGTCTGTCTACGTACAGATTGTTTTTTTAGTTTGAGTCGATCAGTGTATTGCATGAGCACATCTGCATCATTAAGTTAACCACTTATTTATGTATGTATATTTATGTTAAATTCCCTTGGTGCCAGAAGAGCACATGTACTGGCATTTAGTATACATAGTTATTGAATTAAAAGAAAATATTAAGTAACAATGTTTATTAGACCTCAGCAGCAGGAGTTCTTCATCATCACTCTTCCTGAGTGGAGGAGTTTGCCCCTCCTTGTTCTTGTTTACTTTATAAGCCACTTTACACTCATTTAACCTATCCATTGTTGTTGGGGTGAACAAAATAGGTGTGCTTAAAATCATCTGGTTTATCAAAGGATGAACAAAGAAGTGTTTCAAATGAGAGGCGAAAGATCATCAACTCAAACTAACCAGTTTGGTTAACACATATAGAGCCCGATCTGCTGCCTGGCACAACAGCAGCGTTGCTCAAGACGAAGTTGGTATCTTGCATACAAACAACTGTGTGTGAGTACTTTCACCTGTGGCCTGAGGGTGTCGCTCAGAGAAAAAGGGATCGGCGGAGGTGTGTGCTATAGCGCTGACTACAACGAGCGCTAACTGCCTTCCCTTCGCTCTCCTCTAACATTATCATTGCATGCAGCCTCGTGCCGGTTATTAAGCTTTTGCACAAACTACAGTGCACAAAAGTTCACATACCCTGGCAATTTTTCCGATAATATAAATGATAACACAATAGTGGTTAGTGGTTGTAAGAAGCCATTTATGGTGAAACAACTGAGTTTACTATTTTTAAATCATAATAAGAAATGGATGGGCGGCACAGTAGCACAGCGGTTAGTGCTTTTGCTTCACAGCTAGAAGGTCCAGGGTTCGATTCCCTCCTGGATGGGGCCTTTCTGTGTAGAATTTGCATGTTCACCCCGTGTTTGCGTAGGTTTCCTCCGGTTTCCCCTACCACTAAAAACATGTACAACATGCTTCAGTCTCCCCCAGGGGAAACTGAAGCTACAAGCATAACTCACCACCACCGAGTATGGAGTGAATGTACAATTGTCTCATGTAAAGTGACTATGTCTGTGAAAGGCGCTATATAAATAAAGATATTCTTCTTCTTTATTTTTTTCTGATGGTAAAACTGGCCTTTCTTTTTGGCAAAAAGCCTCCAGTTCCTGTAAATTCCTGGGCTGTCTTGCATGGACTGCATGTTTGAGATTTCCCCAGAGTTGCTCAGTGATATTGAGGTCAGGAGACTGAGATGGCCACTCTAGAACTTTCACTTTATTCTGCTGTAGCCAATGAGAGGTCGACATGGCCTTGTGCTTTGGATAGTTGTCATGTTGGAACGTCCAAGCACGTCCCATGCGCACTCGGACTCATGGGACGCGTCCAAGTGCGTCCCAGGCTGATGAATGAAACTCTTCCTCCTTCCTATTCTTTAATAGCATGCTGCATTCATCCTGCCATCAATTTTAATCAAGTTTCCTGTAGCTCACACATCCGCAAAACATCAGTGATCCAGCTCTGTGTTTCGCTGTAGGAATGGGTGCACTGTTCATCACAGGCCTTGTTGACTCCTCCAAATGTAACGTTTATAGTTAGGGCCAAAAAGTCCTATTTTGGTTTCATCATTCCAAATGGCATTGTTTCAGAAATGCTGAGGCTTGTCTCTGCTGTTAGGCATATTGTAAGCGGATACTTTGTGGCGTTTGCGAAGTAATGGCTTTCTTCTGCATGGCGACGCGACCATGCAGCCCATGTTTAAATAAGTGCCTCCTTATTGTGCATCTTGAAACCGCTAAATCACCTTTTTCAGAGAGTCCTGTATTTCAGCTTAAGTTATTTTGGGGTTTATCTTTGCATCATGAACAATTTTATTGCTGACATTTTTTTGGTCGACCTGACTGTGGTTTGGTTTTAACCGAATCCAGCATTATCCACTTCTTAATTAGACTTTGAACACTGTTTGGCATTCTAAGTGCCTTAGATATCTTTGTATATCCTTTCCCATTGTATACAATTCAGCTAGATTTTCTTGCAGATCCTTTGATAATTCTTTTGCTTTTCCCATGACTCAGAAACCAGAAATGCCAGTGCAGCACTGGATGACAGATGCAATGGTCTGTCAGGAGCCCAAAACTCACTGACCTTTTATACACAGTCATTACAAACACAAATCACAGGATGCTTACCTTTAGTAGCCATTCAAGCCCGTTTGTGTTCACTTGTGTGCATATTATCAGGCCTGGATCACCAGGGTATGTAAACTTTTTATCAGGGTCATTTTGGTAGTTTCATTATGATTTAAAAAAAGTAAACTCAGTTGTTTGACCATAAATGGCTTTGCGCAACCACTAACTATGAGTGGAAAAAGAAACTATTTGTGTTATCATTCATATGAAAAATAGTCCCAAAAAAATCTAAAATACTGCCAGGGCATGTAATCTTTTGAGCACAAATGTATTTCTCCCACTGTGAGTTAAACACTGTCCATGTCCTGAGAGATAATGACTGGGTCCCGCAGTCTGTTTCCCACAGAAACATAGCCTGGCATCCGGAATGATGCCCCGCTGTATATTTTATACACGGGGATATCAGTCTGGGCAGGGAGCTTGCTGTTGCCGCTTCTGCCAAAGTCAAACGGATCATGCAATCAGAATCATTTTTTTGCGGTCATGTGTTGTTCACGAGCAGCATCACACTTGGGATGCGGAAGTCCCCTCGATAACCATCTACCGGCAGCGTCCGAGAGAGCCGAGGTTTTTTTTCTAATCAGCGGTAAATGACCAAAAACACATCGGCAGTAGGTGAGTTTTGTGATTCACAATTCTGTTTGAATATTAACGCAAAACCACTAATAACGCCACTGACTACCCTTCGCTGATTGGTGTACTCCGCTTCCTGTTTACTTGCGTATGTTAGGCTGTAGAAATCAAGTTGATACGGATTTTTCCAGGTCAAACACCAGCACATGCTTCAGGCATGAAGCTCAAGATTATATAGAGCACCACCCGTCTGCAGAATAGTCACAGCCTGCATTAAGAAACACAAGACCGAGCCCATGCTATTAAACACCAATGTTAAGGCACAATGCCATCGTTGTGGCTACACATCTATGTGCCGCTGGTTTCCAGTGGATTCATAGAGTCCCTTCCATAATTACTCAGACAGGACAGCAGGCAGACACAGATCCTCAGCAGCTCTGATTATGTGCTGTTTGTGCTGTGAAAGGCTCATTAGTCACTCTCGCCATGGCACCTGGACCCACTCCCAAAATACTGCTCCCAATACTGACTATGGGGGTGGGGGGCAGGGCTTAGAGTTATGAAAATAAGCTACATATTTATTCAATACATGGGGCCCGATCTTCCGCCTGACACACAAAAGCCGTCGTTCCACATAGTGCGACCCGGCCACGCACGCCACAATCTACGTGCACGTATTGACACAACCCCGCAGACCTTTCTCTTTCCACCACACACACACATGCATTTGTTGTGGACGGAGCCGCACAGAGGCGCACGCTGTACAGATCGTCATTAAAAGTTTTGTAAGCCACGATGAGAACAAATGTGGACAAATGCTGCCTTCTGGTGGGAGTTGGAATGGAATCATTCAGAGGAGCCAAGCTGTTTTAAAACAGAAAAGAAACCACTAAATACTACTATGAAGGTAAGCTAAATGCAAATGTTATGCTAACACCAGCTAAAGCTGCGCTAATAGCGGCTAAATGCTATTATCGGCAAAATCCCCTTTTAGCACAGCTGTATGATGTTGTGAAATATTAAATCCGTATGACCTGCGTGTCAATAGTGAGGGCTGTCCACTCTCTCGTTGCCAGCAGAGGCCAGCAGTCTGTTCACGTCACATCAGACACGGGTTAGCCCGCTTTGGCCACAGCCAGAGGTCGGTCCCAAAACCTATACCTGGTCAGACCAGTTTGGCACTGGCCTTTGTTATGGAAAAGCTCGACAAATCGGGTGAAAGAGCCATTCGGCTGACACGCACCTGCATGTGGAAAAGAGCCTAAAGGAGGCTAACAGGGTCCCTGTTTAAGTCTGTGTAGCATTTATGGTGCTGTCTGTACCCTTATAGACACCTGTACTACCGGCACGGTAGTACAGCGGTTAGCGCTCGTGCTTCACAACTAGAAGGTCCGGGTTCGATTCCCACCAAGGCCGGGGCCTTTCTGTGTGGAGTTTGCATGTTCTCCCCGTGTCTGCGTAGGTTTCCTCCGGGTACTCCGGTTTCCCCTACCACTAAAAACATGTACAATAGGCCAGGATGAATGAGAGTGTGTTTGAGAGTGCGCATGGGGGACGACGGATGGAAATTAGCCCAAGGCTACAAGCCGGTGTGGCTTGTTCATTAACTTGCACTGTCCCTACCAAATAAACCAATAAACATATGATGGAGGATGGATTAAAGGGACAACCGGGCCAGGTCAGATAGATGCAATATTCGGAGGAGCCTAGGGTGTGCAAGATCAAAGGACACGCACTCACACAAGAGGTTGTAGAAAAAGAATAAATTTACTCTGCAAATATAGTTTTAGTAGAATTATGTACAATGTGAACACAAGTAGGCACGCTTCAAAAAATAAAATAAAAATACCCTCAAAAAAGGAAAAAGGTCCTTTCAATGTCCTTTAAGTGTTTCAATGTTTGTTCAAGTCCTTCAAAGTTTGTTTAGTCTTTCAATGCTCGTTTTGTCTCTCATTGTTCGTTCGAAACTGTAACCAGTCGGGTTACAAATACCAGTTACTGTGGTTCGGGCTAGGGCTCGCCATTCAGATCTGGAGAATCTTCTTGAATCCGATCCAATCCAAAAAACCTGACCTGGAAATAGGTCAGACAATAGCTTAAACTATGGCCCTGTCCCATTTCTCTCACTTGCTCTGAGAACACTCGCTATGAGTTCCCTCCACATTAGAGTCCCCTCAGTGAGGGAAGTGCAAGTGAAGATTCTCCCCTAAGGAATGGGACAACACTAGTATGCAAATTGCGGCAAAGAACGTGTACCTTACGTCACGCGCAACATCGACGTTTCTGATTTCACCCCCGTCTAGAAGATAGCGGTAATACAGAGTTTATACACATAAACTACAACAACAAGAAATACGTAGCTCCTGCCTCTTGTGGGTGCCATGTTGATTTATCTACGTTTGATAAATCAACGGAGAGGAAATATACGAAACAGCAGACGCGTTCGCCGTATGTTTGTGACGGTCGGGATGTTTCAGGTATGTTGTTTCGTTTAATTTTGGCACTTGGCTCAACTTAGCTGCCAACTACCATTGTGTCTAAAAACAAGACGACCTACACATTCAGATCGTATAGTTTACATCCAGTCTATTGTTAAACGACATTAAACGTGATGCATTACTGTTTTCGATAATCAATAATCATCTGTGTCACATAAGTAGAACGTAAACAAGCAACAGTCCTCACAGGAGAAAGAGTTCAGCTTGAGACCATTTTTGTTTACTGAAAGCTTGAATCAGAGTCAGTAGATTGAGAACCTGAATAAGCATGAAACATCCACATGTTCACCGGGGCACACCGGGACACACACCCGGCCGTCAGTGTCTATTGACGGGCAGACTCTGGCGAAGCACTCGGCATTTTTACGAACGTCGTCAAATAGCGACTTTCAAACTATAACTTAAATGTCCATTGCATATACATCTAACTAAGATACTCCAACACATTTCAGAATTTTTACAGGCTTATTTGCGTATATATTCTTACATTAGTAATTGTCGCTTCCACCGCTGGCCGCCATGTTTATACTCCCTTCGCCGCAAGTCTGCTCCTGACCTGACTCGCTGCGGAGGGGCCTTTTCAACGCGCAAAATCAAGGGGAAGGGCTCAAAGCGAGGGCAAGGGTTTGAATTGGGACAGGGCCTATGTCCTATAATAACTAGAGTTACTAATAAAGCTTTTAGAATTATTCAAAATATCTTCAGTTGTACCAAATTATAATTCAAATATTACTAAATAAAAATAAACCAATTTACATTAGTTTCCATTCAGTAAATACAAATATTTTTTCTCAAAAGTGTATAGCAAAGTAGCCTACACTTTGACTCAAAAACTACACTTACAGGCTTTAAGTGCATAAAAATAAACATTTCTCACTTTTTAAATAACATAAAAACCTTCAAAAAACTGGCAAAATGCAGGTACCAGCACTTGACATTAACCCTACTAATTTTCACAGTGGCTAACCCACATTAGCACCCCCAGGTCTCCAGCAAAGTCAAAGAAACCTTATGATCGCTTCCTTAAATGCAACAGCACAGCCTTGTGGACCAGTCGTGCTCTTGCACTGCCCGGTAAGCACCTTCTTATACTTTTTGTTGTATTTCTAAAAATAGGAACATTTCTCCGGTGCATTTCTCCGGTGCGCTAAAGTTAGCTAACGCTAGCTAAACCTACAGGTGCCACAATGACAATAAGCTACAGCCAGTTATCAGGACTGTGACAAAATACACAGTACTTTTATCATAAAGGGAGACAAAAATACGTGAGTCTGTAGGCTTGTAAAAGTTCACCACCGCAGTTAAAGTTACAGCTCCAGTGGCAGTTTGTGTAACATTATGTGACTGCCAGTAGCTAGATGTTAGCCTAGCGGCTAGGCCGCAGCATTACCTTAGAGCAGATGTATGCTTTATTTTGGAGACATTTAGCGAGACGTAGGCCGTCCACATTGTTTGATCCATTGTAGGCAGTGCTCAGGTTGTGTTCTCGCTTTGGGAAGGGAAATAACTGGACTCCCCCAGACACACTCTTGTGGTACCTAGTGTCCGATTTACAGACTCCATAGGCAGATCACTTCACCATTTTGCTTCTTCTTTGTCTGGTAGGGTTTTTGGTGGTTAGCAGTAAAAAAAAAAGTGCATCTGCTCAGTGCTCATTGCTGGTATGTCCCATTGTTTTGCATTGGAGGCCGGACTTGGCTTCATAGTAACGGTTGCTAGGATGTCTGATTGGACAATTACCGTTTTGGGGCATGGTTTTGCGAAAGGTCAATTAGCTGCTTGGGTGTCAAACAAAAATAAAATTTTAACAATATTTATTTATTTATATTGATATACTTTTTTGTCAATATTTATTCTTATTATGAAATTAGGGGATTTTAATCAGTTATATCAATATTTATATTTTAAATCATGTTAACACGGGGTTACATCTGCATTAAAATAACACTAATAATATTAATGGATTACACTTGAATTGCGCCGTACAAGCCTGTATTACCAAGTTTCTCAAAGTGATACACTGCAGTCATTATTCATTCACTCCATAATCGGTGGTGGTAAGCAACTGTTATAGCCACAGCTGCCCCTGGGGTCAAATGACAGAAGTGAGGCAACCAGTCTGCGCCATCAGCCCCTCCGACCACAACCAACCTTCAGAGGTCTGACTGGATCGGGCAGGGCAAAGGTGGAACAAAGGGAAGTGAAATGGTCCAAAACTTGCACACTCACAGGCACAGGAATAAGCCTATAGAAATAAATCATTTCCAAAACTGCCTGTGGTCTGGTATTAAACGATTGATTAAACATCACCTCCATTTTGCGTAACACTGTGGCCGTTTTGGAAATAATCCCCATAATTGTATCCATCTTGTGTCATCACAGTCTGTCTTTCCATGATTTTGCTCATGAGGATGTCCCTGAAGTGCTGCGTCTGTGGCCGTTGGGAAGTGACACTAGTGGGTCCCGGGCTGTTTTCTGTTGCCTAGAGATCCTGACTCATCCAGACGTGTGATGAACGTAGCATCAACTGCGTGCTGAGGTGGAGCAAACGCGAACAAACAGGAAGTGGCGTAACCAATCGGCGACGGGCGGACTTGTGTTGTTGCGGTGTTATTAGCGCTTCTACACTAATATACAAACAGAAATATATAAATCATGGTACCCTGCGTCCCAAGAGTGACGCTGCTCGTAAACAAAACATGAAGGCAAATAAACGAGAAGCAAGATAAAAAACGAAATAAAAAATACAGAGGTTATCATTGATACTGCTTCCTCATCTGTAAGAAAAAAAAACAATCATTAATTTTGATGTTGATGTATTAATGTGTACTGATTTAGAGATAAATCTTGTAAACCAAGACTTTAAGATCACTTGAATTCCCATATCATATTTGTCTGTTTCAAAACAAGAGCAAAATAGACAAGAAAAATGCAATGTCTCTGTGTTATTATATTATCATATGTGTCGTCTTTTATTTTTATTGCTGCATCTCCAAAGCTGTGCCTCTGCAGGATTTTGGCTTTCTGCCCCAGGCTGACTTGGCATGGTCCTCTCCAATTTGGTGCATCGCTAAGATAGCTTGCTGACATTACTGCTAACCTACAAAATATATACTGTATATATATATAACAGCTGAACTTTCATGTGCAATTTAGTAGAAGTCACGTAGTTCAGAAAACCAATGGTTGACCAATAAGTTGCAAGTAGGGGTGGTGTTATGTTTTCATCATGTTTTATTATGAATGTATGTTTGTGTTTTACTTGATTTTTATTGCATGATTTTTGTTAAATTATTAGCACTACCTTGTCTCCATGACTACCTGGCCATGTGATCTGACTGCGACCAATCCCTGCCTGTGGCAATGCATATACTTGGACACTGGTGCATAATATGGAGCACAGAATAGACTATGGCTGTAGACAGGAGCTACTGAAAAGACCACAGTTTGTTTTTTCAGCGACTGCCAGAGAAGGGCAAAAGATGCAGAACGACAAAAGCTGAAGATTCAAGAACTATCTGAAGAGAATCCTCTTGACCTCACGTGACTCCATTGCCCACTTTGACTACCACCACATAAAGTTTGATATTTGTCACATTCACTGTTATTCAGGGCTTGACATTATTGGTTGGTCTGCTTGCCCAGGGCAAGTAAACCTTGTGTCTAGGAAAGTGCGCTGCTCTCCATGGTTGCCTGAGGGGCAAGTGAAAAATACAGACAGCAACAGAAGCCTTGTGTCCCGACATTAATTAATCTACTATTATTCTGCCAATACGCACTTGCCGACAGTTTATTTCCCTGTAGAATAACCTATTTTCACTTTAATGTTCGCCTTTTGCGGCGGTACGACTCCACGGTTTTAGTGCAGTAACCAAGGAGGAGGAGACAGGTGCAGAGACAGAACATGGTTTAGCAATGTTTGTTCCTACCTGAGTTCGCTTTGATCTCTGTTTGTCCCCAGGGCCTCGATCAAGACCTTTTAGGCTGAAATGCGTTGGGGATAATGTTTGTCCATTTAGACATGCCATAATAATAAAGGCATTTTAAAGGGATATTTCAGGATTTTTGACATAGGGCCTCATTTCCTAGTTATCCAGAGTGTTGTTGATGTCTGGAGAATTTTTTTTTCTTAAATTCATGCAGTTCTTATATTTGAAGAGTCTAGTGGCGCTAGGCTAGGGCAAGGCTAAAGCATTTCTATGGTATCAGTTAGCCTGCATTAAAAACAGTCTGACCCACTCCACAGTGCACCTGAGGTAAATCACTTATAACGCCAGACTAACCATATAAATGTCTGTGTTAATAGAATAATTTTTGAAATATAACTGACCTTGTATCACATGAATTACTGCATTTTGAGGGACTATTTTCTCGCAGATCACTCCGCCGCTGCGTTAGCTTACAGCCACAAAGCCGATACTGCTCAAATATGCGCAAAATTGTTACATTTATTCTATTAACACAGACATTTATATGGTTAGTCTGGTGTTATAAGTGATTTACCTCAGGTGCACTGTGGAGTGGGTCAGACTGTTTTTAATGCAGGCTAACTGATACCATAGAAATGCTTTAGCCTTGCCCTAGCCTAGCGCCACTAGACTCTTCAAATATAAGAACTGCATGAATTTAAGAAAAACATATCTCCGGAAATCAACAACACTCTGGATAACTAATAAATGAGGCCCTGTGTCAAAAATCCTGAAATATCCCTAACTTCCCCGGAGAGGGCCTTTGTTTCCCTATTTTCTGCATGACTTTCCTTGCTCCAAAGAGCACCTCTGGTAGCTGGTTTTAGCAGAGTGCTAGCGTAAAGCTAACAGCTATCGACTGAAAGCTTACAGCTACAGCTGTTGTCACAGCTTTGACCTGCCCTCCCCTCGCAGCAGACTCACTACTGTATTTTATTTAGGCTTTTGTGCTTTAGCCAAAAGCAGTTATATACTATAGCCATGTGTTATGGTTAATTCTAATTTATAATAAGCTCAGAAGTGCGCAGCGCACTTAAGACCACAAGCTATCAGGATAAGTGTTAAAATATAAAACACATACTGTATGCACATAACTGTATTACATATTTGGAAAGAATTAAACATATGATTGTCAAGAAAGATTAACAAAACATGTAATTGAAAAGACAAAATTAAGAGTTGAACACTATTGGTGGCAATATGAAAAGTAGCTTATAAATAACATTTTAGCATAATGTAGATTAAAGTAAAATAAACACTGTTTTACCGGACAAGTAGATTTTGTTGTCAGGCAAGTAAAACATACCAGCCACTTCCCTGGGTGGGCAAGTACGTCAAAATGCTTAATGTCAAGCCCGGGTAATTCAGTTTTTTATTGTAAAATATTGTAATAGAGATAAGTGGCTCAACCTTAACTCCAGTCCCTATTTTCAGTGTGTCCTGGAGCAAGACCCTTCACTCATTAAGTGTTGTGGAATGGAAGTGCAGATTTATTTGGAGTAGATTTTTAATGGGATGCCCTTTCTAACACAACCTAACCTAATTTACTCAAATTTATTTAGTTTGGTGTATAAATATTATTATTATTATTATTATAGTAAGATATATTGTTTTTTAAGTTTGTGTGCTTATGATTATTCACTAGCCACACAATATTCAACCTTTTCTACCTCATACATTTTCAGCTGTTTTCTCCATCTCTGCTCCCAAAGCACTTCTGCAAAAAAAATAATGTTCAACTCTATGAATGTTTTAATATAAAATACACAGAGGGGAAGAATAACTCCCGTCATACACTGTGCTGACAAATTAATCTCATAATCTACATGTGGACCCCTGCTTTGGAATACATGCCCAATACTACATACTGCGTGCACTTAGACCACTCAGGTGTAAGCCTCATTGTTTCTTACGCACACAGAATCTCCGCCACAGAATGTACAATAAAGATATACATTATTCATCTTGTTTGTGGAGGGCGGACATCTCCCACTCGCTCCTGTTCATTTGCCGACCCATGCAGGGCACATTCTTGGTGGAAGGGAGAATAAAAATGATTTTCTCTTGTGTTCATATTTAATGGGGTAAACAGATACACTGTGGGTGTTGTAGTAAATGTACAATATCCAACTTGACATGGGTTATAATTGTACATTGTTATTTGCAAATAAACTGGTGCATTTCATCAATAAAGAGAATTATTTCAGTAGTTTTGGTCAACACACTGACAGCATGTGCTCTCATTCTGTGTGATATTGTGGCTTTTATCTGTGTGTTGCTGCTTGCATGCATGTGTTACTTTAAACTTCTCCTATATTTCTAAATGGAGAAGGTACGTATGACAGGACTCAAATTCCTTCCTGGTAATAAAAAGACGTCTTAAGGCCAATAGCAATGGGCAAATGAAGCTTTGTCCTATAGTCATCACATACAGCTTTTTTTTTCTTTCTTTAGTCAGAGAACGGCAATCGTCCCTTGAATGGACAGTTGTTTCTCAACTGGACTTGACCTTGAATGATTGTTTATTAAAGGAAAGGATATTGATGAGCTAATTCAGTCATATTAATGTGCAATCAATGCAATTTAAGTTGTATAAATGTTGGCTATACTGTAAGCTGTATAAAATGTGAGATAATAGCTTACTTTATCTGTTTGTGTGTATTGGGATTATGCTGTTCAGGGTGGGTGAAGATGCGCCTGTCAAAGAGACGCGCTATCAAAAATCCTCCCATTCAGCATTGATAAAACAAATATAACGTGTATTCATTAATCATCCAATTGCTGGGTTTCAGCTGGCATCACAGCATTCTAAAGGCCTATAATATTTATACAGGTGGGGGGCAGGTAAAATTACTTTGTTTTTCAGGAGATTTTTGGTGGTGTACAGAGAGATCACGGACTCGGTCAATGATATTATTGATCATTTTTGTAATTCATAAACTTTCTTTTTAGATACTACTTGTGAAAGTGTAATGCAGTTAATAGAAATAATCGCATTCTAGAACCTGAAAACAACCAATAAACTGCGTACGTGTGCCCATTGTTGGGGCACGGATTTCATGCGCCCATTGGAGTTTTATCATGGGACGATTATAGTGGACTCTACTGTAAACAAATGGACCGGCTTGTTACGAACTGCAAACGGACGCGTCTTTTGATATTATCCATAAAATAAAAAATGCCCCAAATATAACTTACTTTATTTCTGAGTTAGAAAACAATGTTTATAAGTATTTTTACCATACAGTACTGTAATTGAAAGTATTTTATATGTAGCAGCCCCCCGGTGTTCATATCACCAGCCGCCACCGCATGCACGCAACCGGTTCCTAAAGCATATTTTGACCATCTTACAGCTGTGTCGACTGCGTGAGGTTACCTTCTTCTGCCTAACAACACGCTGGTCGTTCATCATATACATAATCTGGCCCAAGGATTTCAAGGAGCCCTAAAACACCAGGCACACTCAAATAGACTCACACACAAACTAGGGCTGTCACTGCCAATGCTGATCCTCTAAGCCCTTAGCCATTCTGTTAGCCAGTCTGTCCATTTTTCCTTTTCCTTTTGTGAGATGACATATGTCAATTAGACTGTCTGGTGTGCAAAAATGTAGTACAGTATGCAACAACAGAACACTAGAATTACAGTATGTCATTTCAGTTGTGTCATTGCAAATATAATTTTAGGTATACAAGTGGGAGACTTTCCACTCACTCTGAAACACGTTTAATTCTTCAATTTTACACTGTGACGCTTCTCACACACAGCCTAAATGCGTGAGATGGGTGGTGGAGAGAGTTCCAACTTTTGGCGGGGAGAGGTGTTATATTTAGATGCGAGTTTGTGCCCATCGGTCTCGACAAGCGTTAAATGCTAACAATGGAAGAAAACTCAACAAAGCACGAAAATGGCAAAGGGCAGGAACGGAAAGTCATTTAAATATTGGCCCTTTACCCGCCTTGCGTATGTAAATGTGGTATATGTGAGAGAGCGGTTAGTGTTGATTGCCGATCTGCGCCATCGGCCCTCCAGACTTGCTTCCATCTGTCTACTCTAGGGCAGCTGTGGCTACAACAGTGCGGAGTCAATAAATGCAGTGTTTGTTTTATATAGCGGTTTATGACACTTAAAAGACTGTTACATCATTATTATTTTATTAAAACCTTGAATGTTCCGCAGTGTGGCTTTCATCACTTGGATATTCCATCCATCCATCCATCTTCTTCCACTTGTCCGTTGCCGGGTCGTGGGGGCAGCCGTTGGAGCTGCCCAAATCGCATTACACCAGCCCCTATGGCTCCTCCTGCAGGTGGTGGGTCCACAGAAGGACGGCCTCATGGTTCTAACCGGGCCTGTTGGTCTCTCATAAGGGGCTTCTGAACCGCTCTTTGTCTGACCCGTCACCTAGGACCTGTTTGCCATGGGAGACCCTACCAGGGGCACGAAGCCTCCGACAATTTAGCTCCAGGATCATTCAGGTGCTCAAACCACTCCACCACGTTAAGGTGGCGGTTCCAGGAGGGGATCACTTGGATTTTGTGTCTTGTATTTTCGTCTCCCTCCCATTCAGCTGTCAAATCTTGCCACACAAATTTTGAGATGAATTTTTCATTTTTCATACCATATGACCTCTTAGACCTCACAGAATGATTAATATAATATAATGAAAACTTGTTTTGGTGCAGTGCTTGTGCTTTCTTTAAAGAGAAAGAGCTTGACTTGACACTGCTGATATTCAATCACAATGAAGACCAATGTACCAGGAAAATGTGATTTCAAAGTTAGCGTTTGCAAGTTCAACCTGAGTTCAATGTTTTCATGCACAAAGGTAAACACAAATGTGCATATCTCGCGCTCTAACACCTCCCAAAACATGAAATGACTGACAAATAAATCTTGCACAAGCTCTGATAGCTTTGCGACACCTAATTTCCGTCTTATTCTCCCTCGTCCAGAAAATTGATCGCTCTCCCAGCAGAAATTCCGCAGGAGTGTCCCCACCGTCGCCTGTCAACTCTGTCACCAGCTCACCCTGGAAGAACACATACGGCTTGACGTGCTTTTGTGCGACGGCCCTAAGTTAGTACTGAGTGTGAGTTTTTTTTATAATTTTGTTTGTAGGTTAGGCTGAAGATGTCACGTGTGAAGATTGGTGGAGTGAACACACACAAGGAGGTTGATGGAGTCAGGATGCTGGGGTCCCTGAGGAGAGGAGACGGGGATTTGACTCATGGCCTTGTGTCATATCCCGTATTCACCTGCAGAGTGCACACAGTCAGCAGCAACACGGGGTAACACTTGAGTTAGTTCTATGATCTCTATGAACTGAGAGATGTCTTGATGTTAGTGGATTAACAATGGGGTACGTGGAAGACTGTCAGGGGACCAACTGTGAAGATATTCAGCTTTAGAGAAGACAGACGGGAAGGCGCCTACTTAAAAAAAAAAGAAGCCCATACTTAACCCAAAGTGGGGTGAAATATTGGATCGGATCGCTATACTTTTTGCTGCTTTGGACACATGACTGTTTTCTTTTCACACATTTTAAGGTAAACATATTACTTATCATAATTACTTACTGCTGCCCATGGCGATAGAAATCCAATACCGTGTCATTTTGTGTCTCTTCTGGCTACTGTTGCCTATAAGTTTATACTAAATTACCAGCCTCATCGTACTAGGCTAAATTTAAAGTTTCATGACTAACTGCAGACACTTTGGAGAAGCAGATTTGAGCCAAAGGCAGACACTTCTTTCTGCATAATTATGGTCAGAATGCCCCTGCGCTTTAGTGGAGGGTCTTATATTATGCTGAGTCCTGCTGTGTGTGTGAAATCAGTGATCAGCGCTCTCTTACCACTGTGTGAGAGCAGTCAAACATCTATCAGACTGTACTTCAATCAAATCAGCTATATTTGTACTCTGTAGAAATAATATATGCAATAGAAGACCTTATCCTGATACAAGTTTAAGGAACAGTGGATGCGTCGCATGTGCTCAGGTGTTTGTGCACCCATTTCATCTCACATATTAAGTGTCATGTTTATTGTGTGTGATGAATAACCATTTGCATGAATAGAACCCTAACCCTAAAGGTGCTTCCACACCAAACGCGCCTAAAACCCGTAGTTGGACGCTTGTGCTTACTGAAGTCAGACGCGTCAAGCGTCAAGACGCTCTGGCCGCACGTCAGCTCAGAGTGTGTTCGTAGCCATCTTGGAAGTAGCTGCTGTTTGGGACAAACTAGTCTTCCTCTTTGCTACTACCATGTCCTATGGATCTCTAACTATATCCCCATGGTCTACGCGGAATCTCCCTAGTATTTAAGCCTATATCCAGCCCATACGATTGAATATGGGACATATTTTGTGCCAGTAGCAAGTGGCTATAAGCCCGGTTATCCCCGTTAGCATGTTACAAGCACAGCTCATTGTTGATTAAAAGTCTGCAATAAACCACAAATGCGTGAAGCCCGGCTCAGTGTGTGATCAAATGGTTCTTTATGTAGATCGTGGTTTTATTGACTTTATTTGGTCATCACTGACGAGAAATATGCACAGAGATTTAGCTTGTAGCATTAGCTTTCTCCGGTGGTAATGCTACAACAGGCATCCTCGAGGCCCAAACACATTCCACGCTGGACGCCCTGGAGGCGCGTTAAAAGCTTACCACACGCGAAAAGCTTCAAAACGCGCCGCACAGGAGGCGTGTGACTCGCTGCGGGACCTCTTGACGCTCCCTGAGGTGTGTCTGTCATGTATATTCAATGTAAACCTGACGCTTGGCCGTGTTTGGTGTGGACGCACCTTAAGGTATCATCACTTTTCTCCAATAGTTTTCTCCACCAACCTAAAGTGTGTATCTTCATTTTGAGTTATGTGTGAAGACTAACTCCCTGTGTTTGAAGAGTTAGCAGCAGCTTCCTTGTTTTCTGCATATGCTTTGTGACACTCTGCTCAGAGACCAGGCCGACCTCCTTTACCTATCTCTGAGATCTGACCAAGTTTTGCACTTATTGTTGGGGTGTTAACTATGGTGAGCAAATGTTTTAGCCCCACATTAGTTTCCTGCCTGGCCAGCCAAACTACATGCTTTTTAAAGACATGTAGTCTGGGAGCGTACGTAATCTCAGTGATTTCCCGGTGGGTGTGATTGAGAGACGGGAAGCCTTTTAAAAAAACGTCCTTTTCACGAAGAACGCTTCCAATGCAGTTTCTTGCTTCGTTTTTTAGGGATTTTATATTTTCAAAATTATCAACAGACGAAGGAGCAGAAGAAAACAGTGTATCAGTCGTCGCGCCGCCATCTTTAATGTTTTGGAAGAGTTTGCGGACAACTCCCGCCTCTCAGTCCGTGAGTGGTCCGATATGGGTAAATCGGTAAATGAGTGGCTGCGAGGAGCTGCCCAGACGGTTCTTCTTTTGAACAGAAAGGAGGAGCGTCTGGCTGGCCAGGCAAATTAGTTCCACATTTAGTCTAATATCTACATCCTCTAAGTTACACTTTTTTCCTCCACTAATTTCTTGAAACTGTAGTCTGTAGATTGCTGTGAGGAGCCAATGCAGGGGCTGATGGCACATGGAATTCTTGCGGTTACTGCGTGCTGTATTGGTATTAAATAATATCCGGGAGGGGGATAGAGGAAAGAGGCGAGGTTTATGTGTATTAAGTGTCAAGTGTTAGGGAAAGGTCTACTGTCACCAAAGCAAAAGCAAAGAATCAGGAAACTATTTTTATTAACATCTTAGTGCTTAGCAGCAACAGCGCAGATTTTTTTTTTTACAGAATTGCGCCGCAGTGGCGTCGCCTGGAGTGATCACATATGCGAGCGTCTGATTGCAGGCCTTTTAAGTGACCAAATAGAAGCGACTCGCTTTAGTTGTATAGGCACCTTTAGACCCTGAATGCTAACAGACAGTGCTTTTCAGAACAATTGCAAATACTGTACATTGATACACAAGCTAAATTCAACAAAAAGAGGATTTAGATGCAACACCAAAAACAGCGACAGCTAGGGTGCCCAAACGTCTGGATTTCGTTTGGACATTCCAGTTTTTGAGCCCTGTGTGCTGAGGTGCTGTTCGAGGTGCTGTGTGGGGCTTTTAAAGGCGTGCCAGAGTAGGATTTTACTAGCCTGGCTAACGCCAGACTGCTGTGTGCGCTCGAATCTTTTCGAACTTCACAACAGCCTGGGGACCATGGCCGACATTTTTCCATGGATTTGGGCACCAATCACAGAACGAGGAGGACAGTAAGACGATGACGCGCTATTTGACATACAGAAGCTTGTAGTTTAGGGATAAAAAAATAAAAAATATTTACGGATCCAACATGACAGCAGCAGACGCGATGCCATCTTTCGATCAAGCTTTAGAACGTGTTCTAAATAGTTTAGCTCAAAAGTTTACAGCAGGTAGTCATACGTCATCTGATACCATGATACGATTGGCTATGGCTACGTGCAGACGCATGAGAGACATTCGTAGTGCCCAATAAAAGGCTATGGACAATCGTAAACCACACCTCTCCTACGAGAAAATGAATTGGTGGTCCCCAGACTAAATATCACTTGTGATTTTAGTCTGGCGTTAGCCAGGCTAGGATTTTACAGTAGTGTGCTGAAAACACTTTCACGTTCTACCCGGTTAAAAAAAAAAAAAACTAGACAGCCTCTTACCACAGCATCTATGTATGTGGGTCTTTCATGATGTTTTTGATAAACCTGTGGCCTATGAGAGGAAGGAGCAGGAACACAGCTTTGCTTTGATTGACCTAACCACCCTCTGTCTGTTCTTGCTGTATTTTGTGTTAAAATAACAAGCATGTCCTCCCTTTGGACTAGAGTAGTAACAGTTCATTTTCTCCATAATCACATCTGACCCACTCTGAAGTGGGCACTGTGTTCTTCAGCCCAAAACCTAATGATGTTGCACTGACATTTATGCCAGACAAGAAAAGGACAGATTGTCTCAATTGGAATCCTCATACGAACGTTGTGTGCAATTATTCCTTCATTTGGCAGATTGATGAGATGGCAGCAGTTCACCAAATGTATCTGAAATTAGACTACTAAAAATAACTTACAATTTATGGCCTACACTAGAATCATGGGACTAAATATTAGATCTCGCAAAACAATGATAAACAGTGCCATGCGAAAGTACTAATACACCTTGAACCTTTTCACATTTTGTCATGTTTACAACCCTAAACGTAAAGATTTTATTTTGATAAAATATTTTATTTTTACTGAACGTTCACACACAAGTAACAGACAACTGTGAAGTGAAAGTAAAATGATACATGATTCTGTTATTTTACAAAAAATAGAAAAGTGAAAAGTGGGGCGTGCACAAGTATTCACACAGCATTTTCTGAGTGCATTAAATTGCCTTTATAACATTCCTAATGACTGCAGAATGTTCACACCTTGCCCTAACCATTAAATAGAGGCCACCTGTCTACTCTCAGTATAATTCCAGCTGTTCTGTGAGGGCAGAGCTATGGTCAGAGTGCATTGGTCACTAAGCAACATCATGAAGGCCAAGGAGCACATCAGAGAGGTCAGGGATAAAGTTGTGGAGATGTTTAAAGCAGTGTCAAGTTATACAAAGATTTCCCAAGATTTGAACATCTCACGGAGCACTGTTCAATCCATCATTCGGAAATGGAAAGAGTATAGCACCACTGCAAACTTACCAAGGAGGAGCTGCGACGTACTGCCGCTGAGCTGGGGGAATCTGTACATGGGACAACTATAAGTCGTACTCTACACAAATCTGGCCTTCATGGACGAGTGGCAAGAAGAAAGCAATTATTGAAAGGAGGCCATAAGAAATCCTGTTTGAAGTTTGCTAGAAGTCATATGGAGGACACGACTACCATGTGGAAGAAGGTGCTTTGGTCAGATGAGACAAAAATTGAACTTTTTGGCCCAAATGCAAAACGTTATGTATGGCGCAAACCTAACACTGCTCATCGTCCTGAGTGCACCATCCCCAGTGTCAAATATGGTGGGGGAGCATCATGCTATGGGGCTGCTTTTCCTCAGCGGGGACTGGGAAGATTGTAAGATAGTTGGGAAGATGGATGGAGCCAAATACAGGGACATTTTGGAGGAAAACCTGCTGGAGTCAGCAAGAGAATTGAGGCTGGGGCAGAGATTCACCTTCAGGCAGGACAATGTCCCTAAACACAAAGCTAAATCTACTGTCATGGTTTGGGTTTAATTATTTAGTTTTGTCTGGTTTTTTGTCTGGGTTCCCCTGTTTTGGTTTTGTGTTTCTGTCCTGTGTGTTTATTTTAACATTTATGGTCTGTGTCTGCCTGTTTGCCCTTCCTCTCGTTTGATTACCTGTCCCGCCCTAATGTGTTGCACCTGTTCCCCGTGTCCCTGATGTGTGTGTGTGTATTCCCCTGTGTTCTTCTTGTCTTTGTCGGAGCATTGTCGTTGTTGTGTGTTTGTGTCCTTGCTTGTGGTGTATGTTTCGGGTCGTGCCATACCTGTGATTCATGTGGATACCTGTTCGGACTCCTGAGCCTGTTCCTCGTGAGTGTCTTTTTCCTGTTTTGGTTCTTTGCTTTTTGAACTCTTGGATTTATGTCATTAAATTTGAGTTGAAACCATGAGCTGCTCTGCATTTGGGTCTTTTTCCCACACCTCACCCACGCACCATAACAGAATGCTCCGACCAAACCGAGACCCAGTGAGCAGCCGCCTCTCGAGCGGTCCACGGCCTGTCTGTCCCTCGCCGGACCGCCGCCGGTCCCCACTTCTTGCCGGAGCTTCTCCTGTCTGCCGCCACCCAGGTCTCTGCCTGGTTCGCGTCTCGCCCGGCTGCCGCCTGGCTCACCTCTTCTCCGGGGTTTCACCAGGCCGCTGTCCGCCTCTGCTCCCATCCCAGCACCTCGCCTGTGTCCCGCCAAGCTTGCTCCGGCGCAGCCTCTGGATTTCCCCCACCTCCGGAGCCTGCAGACCTGTCTCCGCCGCCTTGGCCCGCCCTGGAGCTCCCGGACCTGCCTCCTCCGCCGTGGCCCGCAGCGGAGGTTCTGCTCCCGCCGCCGCCAGAGTTCGCTGACGCGCAGCCAATTCCGCCAGCGCTCCCGGTCCAGATTCCGCCAGCGCCACCAGTCCAGTCTCAGCTGCTGTCTCCGCAGCAGCTGCCCCTGCCTGACCCGTCTCTGCCTCCGCCTGACCCGTCTCTGCCTCCGCCTGACCCGTCTCTGCCTCCGCCTGACCCGTCTCTGCCCCTGCCCCCGGACCTGGATCTGTCTCCGCCACGGCCTCCCCCGCGGCCCCCGGACCTGGAACCGTCTCCGCCGCGGCCTCCCCGCGGCCCCCGGACCTGGAACCGTCTCCGCCGAAGCCCCCGGATCCGCTGACTCTCAGCGATGGTGACTTTCTTGCCCCGTTGGGTTTTTTGTTGTGTTTGTTGTTGTTGGTTCCCGCCTCCGGGCCCCCCACCCGCCCAGGCCCGTCGGACTTTTGTTTTTTGTGTTGGGACGTCTGGGAGCCGGCCCTTTGAGGGGGGGTACTGTCATGGTTTGGGTTTGATTATTTAGTTTTGTCTGGGTTCCCCTGTTTTGGTTTTGTGTTTCTGTCCTGTGTGTTTATTTTAACATTTATGGTCTGTGTCTGCCTGTTTGCCCTTCCTCTCGTTTGATTACCTGTCCCGCCCTAATGTGTTGCACCTCTTCCCCGTTTCCCTGATGTGTGTGTGTGTGTGTGTATTCCCCTGTGTTCTTCTTGTCTTTGTCGGAGCATCGTCGTTGTTGTGTGTGTTTGTGTCCTTGCTTGTGGTGTGTGATTTGGGTCGTGCCATACCTGTGATTCATGTGGATACCTGTTCGGACTCCTAAGCCTGTTCCTCGTGAGTGTCTTTTTCCTGTTTTGGTTCTTTGCTTTTTGAACTCTTGGATTTATGCCATTAAATTTGAGTTGAAACCATGAGCTGCTCTGCATTTGGGTCTTTTTCCCACACCTCACCCACGCACCATAACATCTACAATGGAATGGTTTAAAAACAAACATTAATGTGTTAGAATGGCCCAGTCAAAGTCCTGACCTAAATCCTATTGAAAATCTGTGGAAAGACCTGAAAACTGCTGTTCACAAACGCTCTCCTTCTAATTTGACAGAGCTTGAGTTGTTTTGTAAAGAGGAATGGGCTAAAATGTCAGTCTCTAGATGTGCAAAATCTTGTAGAGTCATACCCCAGAAGACTTTCTGCTGTTATTGCAGCAAAAGTGGGTTCCACAAAGTATTAAGTCTGTATGAATACTTACTGTATGCACGCCCCACTTTCACTTTTCTATTCTTTTAAAAATAACAGAATCATGTATCATTTTGCTTTCACTTCACAGTTGTCTGTTACTTGTGTGTGTATTAGTACTTTCACAAGGCACTGTATGAATTCAAGACATACAGTAGCCAAGGCAAAAGGTGCCCAACTTTACTTTAAATAGTATGACCCAATGTGCTGTATGAATGGATGAATCTGGGAAAGAAATGGTTTGATATATTATTGGACATTATTGAAATGGCCTACAAAAAAGGACTTTGGTGAGTGAATGAGAACAGTAGACAATCGAAGGCAGGGAGAGAGTGTGACAGCTCCATCCAGTGGCTACTGAGAGATAAGATGTTTTTACATGCAGAGATAACATGAGAGCCTCCACAAGAGAATGCAAACACACACAATAAATAAATATATATTCATTATTGAATCTGTTATTATAACCTTTTGTTGACTTTTGTCAAGAAAGTAAGTATTTGTGCCATTGTTTTCTGCAAATGAGTGGGATCCGTCAAAACAATGCTTTTTCGACTTTGCAACGCTGACAAATAAGCGTCAATTTTTGAGTGAATATAAAAGTGACACTGGCTCAACATGTACGGCCGCCAAAGAAGCACTGTCCACGAGATCCATTCAAATACCATAAAGCACTCTCACTGCCACCTCTTACAGAGATGTGTTAGCTGCTGTTTCTGGGTGAATCATTTGGCAATAATGAGGCGAGAAGCAAGTGTTCTTTCACTTGTTACACCTCAAGCTCAAGCCTCTGACGCAGATACTTAAAAGGATATTTCACGGTTTTTGACATTGTGCCTCATTTCCTAGTTATCTAGAGTGTTGTTGATGTCTGGAGATATTTGTTTCTTAAATTCATGCAGTTCTTATATTTGAAGAGTTTCGTGGCGCTAGGCTAATGCTAGGCTAACACATTTCTATGGTATCAGCAACCCTGCATTAAAAACAGTCTGGCGCACTCCACAGGGCACCTGAGGCAAATCACTTATAACGCCAGCCTAACGATATAAATGTCTGTGTTAATAGAATAATTATAATCATTTTGCATTTAAAATAACTTATATTTGAGCAGCATCAGCTTTGTGGTTGTAAGCTAACGCAGCGGTGGAGTGATCTGCGAGAAAATAGTCCCTCAAAATACATGAATTCATGTGATACACGGTCAGTTATATTTCAAAAAATATTCTATTAACACAGACATTTATATGGTTAGTCTGGCGTTATAAGTGATTTGCCACAGGTGCACTGTGGAGTGGGTCAGACTGTTTTTAATGCAGGCTAACTGATACCATAGAAATGCATTAGCCTAGCGCCACTAAGCTCTTCAAATAAGAACTGCATGAATTTAAGAAAAAAATATCTCCATACATCAACACTCTGGATAACTAGGAAATGAGGCCCTATGTCAAAAATCCTGAAATATCCCTTTAACACTGTTAACAGGGAGAATGCGTCAGCAAAGAAATACATTTTCAAAATCTAATGAATGATTTAGACATCTGCGCCACCATTGTAGATTTATGTAGTGGTCAATTTTTAGACATTTTGAAAGAAGGCTGATTTTTCTACAATTGTGAGCTGCTTTATGCTTCTTACATATTTACAATGGCAATAGATTAAGCATAATTATATCATAATTTATTATATTTACTGAATACAGTATTTTCAAGCAAAGCACAAAAGACAGCACTGCCACCAAATTAAGTGCCAAGTCTACGTCAAAATCC
Source organism: Neogobius melanostomus (assembly GCA_007210695.1). Taxonomy (NCBI): domain Eukaryota; kingdom Metazoa; phylum Chordata; class Actinopteri; order Gobiiformes; family Gobiidae; genus Neogobius; species Neogobius melanostomus. The sequence goes on along the minus strand of VHKM01000004.1, from coordinate 3,898,381 downwards.
AGGCATCTGTGTAATCTTTTTTCTTTTTTTTACCATGGAGAGCAGTGAAGAGGCAAAGTGGTTTCCTGTCAACACCATTTTTTCTCCCTAATAATCAGTAATGTTCAGGAGCAGGCTGTACTCAACAGTTGTCCAGGGGTAAATGATTAACACAGCACACTGTGTAAATCATGTGTCACATGTCTTTGGATCTCAGGGAGAAGTAGGCCTAAGCAAAGGTGGGTAGAATAGCCAAAATATTTGCTTTGAAATTATTCTAATCAAGTACAAGTAAAAAGTAGTGACCCAAAAAATACTCCGGTAAAAGTGAAAAAGCACCTGGAGAAAATGTTACTTGCGTACTGTGAGTACTAGGGCTTTAACAGACTAGTAGTCGACTACTGTGGCACTATAGTCGATATCATTTTAGCCGAGTCGTGTGTTAATCTCGCCCTCTCTATGCAGTTCAGTTTTGATGCTTGTGGCTTGCAAGTTTTTTTTAAATTCTGCACATTATTGTACACTGTTAATGTTACAGTGAATTTTAATACAAGTTCATTTTTAAACAGCCGTGTGTCTGGAAAACACGGGATAATTTCCTAGCTTTAACATTAAGGCGGAACTGCTTTTCCGTGTTTCGGTGGGACAATACAACAGTGTTACTCTTGCCAAAACTTTGGGCAAAACAACTAACTTTTAGTGCTCCACATACAGTTTTTATCCTCTGGACATATTCAGCCGAAATGAGCAAGCTAAATTACATTTTTCTCTCACACGGACTCCTTCATACGGAATCAACTACAATCTAACACTCCGGGGACGGAAAGCATGTTTGCTTCAGACCTTGGATACATGAGAAGTCTGATGCGAGGAGAAAGAGGCATAGAGAGGAGTGCAGCAGGAGAGTGGAGACACACGGGGGAGGGCTCTATATTATGTTTCTGGAGGCACAGGTAAATGCATAATCACTGAGCATTGCCTAGAAATTAAGTTAAAACCTAGGAAATGGAAATAAGCCACTATATTATACAGTGCCTTGCGAAAGTACTAATACACCTTGAACGTTTGCACATTTTGTCATGTTTACAACCCTAAACGTAAAGATTTTATTTTGAATTTTTTACTGAAAGTTCACACACAAGTAACAGACAACTGTGAAGTGAAAGCAAAATGATACATGATTCTGTTATTTTTCAGAAAAATAGAAAAGTGGGGCATGCACAAGTATTCATACAGCATTTTCGGAGTGCATTAAATTGCCTTTATAACATTCCTAATGACTGCAGAATGTTCACACATTGCCCTAACCATTAAATAGAGGCCACCTGTGTGTAATCTACTCTCAGTATAATTCCAGCTGTTCTGTGAGGGCCTCAGAGCTATGGTCAGAGTGTATTGGTCACTAAGCAACATCATGAAGGCCAAGAAGCACACCAGAGAGGTCAGGGATAAATCTGTGGAGAAGTTTAAAGCAGCGTTAAGTTATACAAAGATTTCCCAACATTTCTCACGGAGCACTGTTCAATCCATCATTCGGAAATGGAAAGAGTATAGCACCACTGCGAACTTACCAAGACACGGCCATCCACCTAAACTAACAGACCGAACAAGGAGAGCACTGGTCAGAAATGCAACCAAGTGCCCTAAGATAACTCTGGAGGAGCTGCGACATACTGCCACTGAGCTGGGGGAATCTGTACATGGGACAATTATAAGTTGTACTCTACACAAATCTGGCCTTCATGGACGAGTGACTGAAAGGATGCCATAAGAAATCCCGTTTGAAGTTTGCTAGAAGTCATATGGAGGACACAGCTACCATGTGGAAGAAGGTGCTTTGGTCAGATGAGACAAAAATGTAACTTTTTGGCCCAAATGCAAAACGTTATGTATGGCACAAACCTAACACTGCTCATCGTCCTGAGTGCACCATCCCCAGTGTCAAATATGGTGGGGGAGCATCATGCTATGGGGCTGCTTTTCCTCAGTGGGGACTGGGAAGATTGTAAGAATAGTTGGGAAGATGGATGGAGCCAAATACAGGGACATTTTGGAGGAAAACCTGCTGGAGTCAGCAAGAGAATTGAGGCTGGGGCGGAGATTCACCGTCCAGCAGGACAATGACCCTAAACACAAAGCTAAATCTACAATGGAATGGTTTAAAAAAAACATATTAATGTGTTAGAATGGCCCAGTCAAAGTCCTGACCTAAATCCTGAAGAACTGAAAACTGTTGTTCACAAACGCTCTCGTAATTTGACAGAGCTTGAGTTGTTTTGTAAAGAGGACTGGGCTAAAATGTCTGTAGCTGTGCAAATCTTGTAGAGTCATACCCAGAAGACTTGCTGCTGTTATTGCAGCAAAAGGGGTTCCACAAAGTATTATTCATGCTGTATGAATACTTATGCACGTCCGACTTTTCACTTTTCTATTTTTTGAAAAATAACAATGTGTATCATTTTGCTTTCACGTCACAGTTGTCTGTTACTTGTGTGTGAACTTTCAGTAAAAAATCAAAATAAATCTTTGTTTATGGTTGTAAACATGACAAAATGTGTATTAGTACTTTGCAAGGCACTGTATGTTCAACTAAAAAATAAGCTGGCAAAACTTGCTTATGTGAGCCTATATTATTACACGACATTTATGTAAAATGGGCATTGAACATAACGTACTTAATGTAAATGAAGCTGGGAATGGGATTTGGATTTTTTACTTGCGGTGTTCCATAGAGCTGAGCTGCTTTGTGGATCAATGTGCATGTGTGCGTGTCTTAGTTTCTTGTAAGAAAGAGCTATTAACTGCTTTTAAACCTTGTTTTGAATAATATTACATAACTAAAGAACAGAAGGATATTTCCTCAGCAACTTTTCCTTCATGTTTTTTCAACAGACAGCCATCTTGACAGGTAAATTGTTTAGCAGCTACCTCATTTACTACTTGATAGAAAAGGCAGCCTAATTATCTTATTTGGTGAATAGGCTTAACTCAGTGGCACATGCACCATGCAGCTCAACTCGACAAGCAGCTTGTTTCTACAGTAAATCGGCAATGGGGCGGACTGTTGAGCTTCATGTAGAGAAAGTGGTTGGAGCTTGAGGCACCCTCGAGGAGCATTGCATGAGCTGCTGACATTGCATTTTTAAAAGAAAAAAAAACTTTATTGAACCTCTGTGAGGGTCCATAGTTTCTGATCAAAGAGGGCCTTTTTACAATAATTTGTATTGGAGCTGAATGACGACTTTTATACACATGGATGTAATTTCAGTCTAAAAGCTATGTTCAAGGCTGTATTGGTCATCTGAGATAGAACCATGGGATCATTGGTGCATCGCTCCTGTAGAGGCATGCGAGTGCTTGTATAATGTGAAATACATTCTACACAAGTACCCATTTAACGGCTTGTGCTTTAGTGGTTTGGGCCGGAGTATTGTAAGAAATGGTGCTGTTACAATATCAATTACTTTTAAGGTTATGTGTAAGCCAATGCATAACTGCTATAAAAGTGCTAATAAAATACACCGGGGGCATAATCCACTGATTAATACAAGGGTTTAAGAGTTTAGAATAAAACATGATAGGATTTGAGCCTCTCTTTTAATGCTGATATTCCATTAGAAATGTGATCAAACACAGTTGCATGGTTTTGATATTTTCCATGCTTAATTGGGGACATTAATTTATCCACATTGTAAATCACAATAAATAGTTTAAGATTCTGTAGATTATATTATAAACATTGCTTGATAAGAGAGATAAAAGCCAACATACACTCTCTGGACCTTTTGAAGTTCAGTAGTAAATGCTCAATTGATTTTGCTGCACAGTCATGATAGTGTATGTGTAGCAGAGTGGGGGTGATACTAAATAGTTGGCTTAAAATGTTTAATGTTGCCACAACGCTACCCAGTACAACTGGGAAAACAACTTAAGTGTGGCAAGGCGAGGGTTAACTTAGATTTTACTTTAGCTTTAAATGCCACAACGCCACCCCAGGAGTTTCACCTGGAGATTTAAATTATGCTGACAAAGAAAGTATAAGGCACACCGGTTCGTTATGATATGAAATGACAGGCAGGCAATGTTCATATCACAAAAGGTTTCTTTATTTTATTATAAGTTAAGCATGTTACTGGAAGTTAAGGAGACATTAGTTCATGTTCATTGCTTTCCAGTTTCATTGGCACAATTAGTCCACATTAGTTTAAATTCAGTTCCAGCTGTCCATAATTTCAGTCCATTATCCGGTAAACATATTGACTTTACATTGGGCTGGTTCCATTGCGACGTGACAAACCAAGATAGGACAAGACAGCAGCTGTTTCAGTGCCTGCAGCAGCACAGATATGAAGGGCTGCACAAAAATGTATATTTTAAGCACTATTTAAATAAAGTTACATATCAGTCTTACTTAAATAAAATGTTACCTGCTAATGAACGAGGGAATCCTACGCTGTCAACCGTGGGCGAAGCTATAGACCGACGCCACGCCAAGCTACTGCAGCTGTGACAAGAATAGGGCGCGAGTATGTTTTGAAAGGTTGCCTAAGCTAAAGGGCTAGCTGCCACTCTTACCTCCCACACAAGCATCGGAAGGTTGAACGATGTAACCTGCGCACCAGGTACCAGCGGCGCCGACATGCTAAAGTAGTGGTGGACAAGCTCCATATTAGGACTCAAGTTAACAGTAAACGCATTCATTTGCAGATTGATATTACCTGCGCAGACATGACTGAGCGCTCGAACGTAGCCAATAATACATAATAATAATACTCAGTGGCGGGCCGTGGGGTTTCAGTCAGGGCCTTCAATAGCAACATGGGTTCACACAGTCAAATGCATATAAACCTATCGACAATAGGCGTATGGATAAAACTGCCTTTTTGCGTGGCATTTGTTCGCTAAAGGATTTGTCAACAACGCAAACCAAAGCTGCGGTGCCTCCGACTCCAAACAAAAACACCTTCGGGAACACTCGTACTAGAATACGTAAATACACGACACATGACAGGCGGAGACGAGCGCGTTATAATGTGGAAAAGGCGGCTGTTTTTAGGAGATGTTTAGCAAGAAAAATAAAAAAGATACTAAACTTAAAGTTTGGTGCTATTTGAGATCCCTTTTTTATAGCGCTCGTAGTCTTGTACCTGTTGCCTGCCCGAGTCCTAGCACAGCTGACGCGGGAAAACCCTTCTCCTGTCCGGGGAGCCGAGCGTCTACGTCCCGCTGCTTTGCTCTCGAAGCTCTTCATAATGAAGGGGCGGCGGCGCAAAATATCCGTGATCAGTAAATCCACTTCATTTTGCCTCGTTCGGATGTTTCCAAGAGGAATATCTGTTTATCAGGTTCTCTTCGGAGTGGCTGGAACGTCTTGCCCATGCGCGGCTACATTAGCGGTTTTCCCAGGCGAACGAAACGTAGGGAAAGCTTTATTTCTATGAGGGGAAGCTGCTGAGCTACTGAAGGCCCTGGGGGCGTACTGTCAATGTATATCGAATTCTGATTGGCTGATAATTCTGTCAGTCACACTGGCTGTCAATCATGTGTGCGGCCTAACACAGAGCTTGCAGAATCTGTGGAGAAGGCAGAGGAGGAGTAGCTCGCCAGACGTGTTTAAGGCACTTTTTGAATAGGAAATTACAGTTACACATCAACAAAACCCATATAAACGACTCAACTATACATTATATAAATAAATTAGAAATTAAATATAATATTAAGACATTTTACACTTTTTTTCTTCATTTGGTCTTGGCCAGCAGAGAATGCCCTGCTGGCCCTGACGGCACACCGCTGGCGATACTGCCACACAAGGTTCTAACTTAAGGCACACGGGTTCGTTAAAAAGACCGGGCGGAGGCAAATGATTTACAAAAATATGCTTTGCTTTTATTATACAAGTTAAGTTTGGTTTCTTAAAAAGTTCATTCCATCTTTTACTTTGTTTAAAAGCTGAATCCAGGACATAAACAGTAGGACGAGACAGGGGAAGCACAGGTGACAACAGGGGAGGCATGATGGTGCTGCCAGGACCCTGTGAATACATTGAAATGTACAGTAAATAAAAGTACACCAATACAGGTTACAAGTGCCAAATCAAAACAAAAGATCCTACCAGGTAGCGAAAGAAGCGTGACACCCTATGAGCCCACACACCCCAGACCTTGGACCACGTCCAGCTATACGGCACCACTCGGACCGGCATCGGCGCTGTCTGAACAGTAGGAACTTCGAAAATGCACCCGTATTGATACTACACAAACTACGAAGGACGCTCTTAACAAGGCATGGACGTTGCATTCAAAGTTGTTGGCCTTAAGCCTACGTCGCTGGCTTGATGCTCCCGACACAGCGAACAACCAGACAACCCCAGACTAGCCGTTGGCCGATGTGCCCCGCAGCAGGTTCGTTAGAGCACTGCTTCATTGCTAAAACATTAAAATGTATGGGTTTTGGTGAAAATTTCCGTAATATAATTAAAATGTTCTATACAGATATAGTTATGTCTCCTTAGGATCTGATATGACTCCTAGTTTCAAAATGTCAAGAGGGATCCGTCAAGGATGCCCTATTTCTCCCAAATTTTTTATTCTGCCCACCCAGTTGCTTACCTTAGCAGCAATAATTTATATCTACAAGGTGTCAAAATCCTTGATAAAGAATTCAAAATTAGTACATTTGCAGATGATACTGCAGTTTTTTTAAAGGATAAAACCATGGTTGACATACTGAGCTCTAAAATTGATTTGTGCCTTTTCAGATGCATCAGGTCTGTCTCTTAACATTAACAAATGTGAATTGCTTCCAACCCATACATGCACCGACAGCTCTATAGGCTCCATAAAAGTCCAGTCTGGGGTGAAATATCTGGGGTTAACAATTTCTAAAGATATTGAGAGGATGCAAGATCAATATCGGGAAACACATTGATATGAAAAAATCTCTGAGTCGCTGGTTGACCAGAGACCTTACAATATTCGGAAGAGTTCTCTTATCCAAAGCAGAGGGTGTTTCAAAGTTAATTTATCCCTGCCATTCCCTGTTTACCTCAAACAATAATATAAAAAGCCATTTATATGATTTTTCAGTTCATATGGAGAAATAAGACACACTATTTAAAAAAAACTCAATTAGTAAGAGAATATAAAAATGGTGGTGTTAAAGCCTTAGATTTTAAAGCATTAATTGGTTCCTTTAGGATCACTTGGTTGAAAACCTATTTAGCCCATGTGGTTTCACATTCCTAGGTCAATCTTTGGAAAATTTGGTAGTTTAGACTTTTGTAACCAGGTGGTTAGTGATTTTATTTTGGTAGTATTGAAAAGTCCTACGTTCCTGAATGCACCACCTGTGGGAGTGCCGTGAGCTCTGGTGCTGCTGATTACTAGACTCAATAAAAGGTGCACATGCCAGTGTAGTCCAATTCACAGGGCTGTCGGCTGGTCGTGGTGTTGTGGCATGAGTCATGAGGGTGGTTGCTGCCTGTTCCCCCTCGGGTGCGCCTTGAGCCCTATTTTGGAGCTATGGTGTCTGGACCCAAGTAGGCCACTGCTGCTCTTTTATCTCATTGTAAGTCATGCTCTCTTTTAGCTCTAGACCTCTAAATAAAGGATATATTTTTATTGTAAAACATTAAATAAAATACAAATTATATTTTTCCACTATTTCTGCCTTAACTCGTTTTCTTAAGCCAGACTTACCTGTTGCTCCGGTTACAAAGTGGCGTTGTCGGTTCAGGATCTGGCATTAAGGCAGATAGTGGTTTTAATTAGTGCTTATAGTGGTAGAGGTTGTTTTTTTTGCAGAGGGGAGAGCATTTAATTTTTTTGAATGATGAGCATAATTGAGCAGCAGTTGGTGCATCGTGGGACTGAGACGGAGACCTCTGTGAGAGAGTGCCCACCTGTGTCATGGTGACAGAGCTTCAGGACCTCCGGAAGAAGGTTGAGCTGCAGGAGGCTGAGAGGAACTGTTTGCGACAGAAGCTGGACGTCGCGCAGGCCGCACCAGACTCAGGGACTTGGGAGAATTTTGGGACGATTGATAATGCTGCTTACCTCCAAGGGAAACTCAACTGCTACATCGATCGGCGCTCGGCTAGTTTGCATCGATCCTGGCCACACATTGATGTACATCGCTTTTAATTAATAATGATCGATTTGTATCGATATATTGGAGAAAAACATTAAATTAAAATACAATTACATTATTTTTGCTTAAAATATTGGGCTAAATGTTACTTCAACTTTTAGCCTGTTTTTGGTGACATTGGCGTCAAGAAAGATGATAATCATCAGACAACGGGTCGCTGGTGGTAGACTGTATAAATGCCAAGGGAAATATAACGGCAGCCTGACAATCATGCGTTTACAACAGCCTCCACATGGGCAGCATCAAAGGAAAGTAGAGCAGCGAAAAGCTACTCACAGCAGATAAAGTTCTGTTTGGGTCTAAAGCTGAGTGTACACAGCAAGATATCCTTTGTCTTATACGATTTTTAGATGTTACATTGCAAGACGTGGTGATTGTAAAATTAACAAGCCTGCACGGGCCTTGGCCGTATGGTTCAAAGTTTGAAGTCTGTCGTAGCATTACAGGCTACAGATGAACTGGTGGCGCTCGCAACTATGTTTGAGAGAAACTCGTCGAAAGTAAAATGCAGTCTGTTAATAGCTGGGTATTGTTGCTTTTGGCTCTGGCAATGCGCTGCTAGTGTTGTATTTTGTTGGCTTTGCTGTTAACAGAGGTTGTAGCGAGAAGATGAGGCGCTCTGGTTCAGAGTCCAAAATATAGACACTACAGTGTCTGTGTGTGAGACCCAACGGTCAAAATCGTGCAGTGTACACCCAGGTAACTTTGTTAGGTAACTTGTAATGTGACAGCGGCCCTTTATTTTTCCTGTCCCACTCACTGAAAAGCTGTGTAAGCTGTTTGTGGGCTTCACTCAAGAAGATGTAAAGCCAAAAGAGGAGAGGTCTTAAGGTTAAATGTATCCCACCAGCACTGGCTCGAACTGAAAATAAACTGGAGAAAAGATTATGCTGTAACTAAAAATATATGGCAACTTAGCTGTTTATTGCACTTTTGTGAGTGTATTTTGGACACTGTTGTTTTGATTCAACAATCAGCATATCACCGATATAGAAGAACTCAAATGCAACGCTGGAAGGAGTAGAAGGAAACTGAAATATCTGAATAATCCTGAATAAACGGGCACCAAACAAAACAAAGAAGGATAACCAAAATATCCCCAATAGTACTTGTTTATTTATTAAGACAGGAATGGAAAACAGATCACTTCACAATCAGAATCTCTCAATAATTCACAGGTCGACAATCTAGCAAGAGACTGTCTGAACTGAGGGAGTATATATAACCTCCCCCGACTTGACGAGGGAATGGGGGGCAGCTGTGGAGAGCAGGAAAACATGAACTGGAACGGGCAAAATCAAGGAGCAGGGAGTGAATCATGACGTAAACAAAGACTAAATAAGCAGAATCATGACACAGCAAATCTGAAGTGAATTTTTAAATAAAATCCGGTGCCAATGCTTTTGTTGGATTTTGTTCAGTTACTTGTAATAATTATTGCTTAATTTGCTGAAAATCCAATGTTAAAAGTATTGAATATCGTATCAACAATCCACTGTATCGATGGAATTGTATCAGTCCAAAAAAAAAATTACATATCGTTTTACATCGAATCGTTTGGCCTCAAATCGATACGTATCGTATCGGTCAAAAAACGTATCGTTACACCCCTACTGTTTACTTTTTATTTTTCTCGTATTTTGTACCTCGATGAGATGTATTTTGAAATTGTTTATTAAAAAAATAATAATAACTCCGCAGCAGGTGTGACGTCAGAGAGGTGAGAGGGCAGGTGATATTGAAAAGGCCCTTTTTATAGCGCGCTCCCTGTCTAAACGCACGGACACCTACCCCACCTTACTACATATGGTGTTTCCTGGAGTACTTTATATTACGCTATTCATTCACTTCTCAGTAGCAGTAGCACTTAGAAGAAGTCAGCAACTGGCACAATACCATGTCGACAGACAAGGTGGATGGATTTGGTCTCATGCTTCCTAAAAACAATTCTGTTTATTTTGGATAATAGACAAGTAAACCAACTCAATGTGACCTCACCCCATGTATTCCTAATATGTGATGTTTTTGATAGTGGTGCTGTATTTGGGTAATTCACTGTGGGCAGTTTACCTGCAGTGACAGTAAGTTTGTTCTTCCCATTACATGGTGTGACCAGACACACCGACTGGGAACTAATCTGTGACACTGACATAGTGCGTTTGGGCACAGTTTGCACATATTGGATTCGGCCATTTGAAATTGCCAAACGCAGATGTCCACCAGGGCAGTTCACAATAACTAGATTTTCTTTCCTCTGTTGTAGCTGCCAACAGGTGCTTCCAATGCTGTGTAGGCTCTTGGACAAAGCACTGTCAGACATAAAGTTGTATTATTGTCTTCTCATCTAAAGAAATAGGGATGGTTCTGCAAGCTGTAGATGTACTGTAATTGATTTGTTTCGTGTCATAGTTAGCAACAATGGAGTTATTCATGTAGCAAGAAGGACTGGGTTTGATTCCAAGATTGTGTTGGCCTTTCTGGGTGGAACTTCCGTGTTTCATCCTGGCAAAAACATTTACTATTGGATCATTCTCCAGATATATTCCAGACCATGAAACGAGCATCAGCACCTGTCAGGGGTCCCCTCGTGGGTCCCCAGACGCAGCACTGTGGCTGCACAGTGCCTACAACAGTGGTGTTGGTCAAATCAAGAGGACAAAGTTCCCGGTGGGGATAGTGAACCTCATACCAAAAACCTGCAGCAGGGTTAATATTCCAACTTTCATGACTGAAGCCCATCCAAAAGCCAATGTTATTGTGGTGTAAATTATGGTACGTAGATTAAAGGACTGACTGATAAGTCTTTTTTTCAAAACTGCAAACGTGGTAGTAGGCCCCTTTAACCGCTGGTGGCCTATAGCGTGCCGACTGAGCCTTTAAAAGGTGGGTACTTCACCTGTGCGAGCTCTCACTCGCCTCTGACGTCAGCCGCTGCCTGGGAGCTGGCAGCAGCACGAACCAGACTGGAGCCTTGCCAAACAATCTGGCCAATCGAGTTGATTTAGGCTTAAAACCAGCGATTAAGCCAAACCGTTATCGTTCAACTTTGGAACAACTTTGTGCTCGTGCTGCACGCATCTACGTTAAAAAGCTCCGTGCGCAGCGTCAGGCGAGTGCTTTTACGCACGAGGGTTACATCAGGCTCGTGCCGGGCCTCGCTCATGCCAAACTCCGCGTGGCACTCAATTTAAGCCATCTGTTTGGCTTGTAAGATTGGCTTTTAATACGCACGGCGCGCCGAAACGCTTTTAGATTGGAATCCGACCGGGCCTCTCCTTCCCCCATGGTCCATTCTCCCTTCATCGGCTTTTTCGTTCCTCCCCCCCAACTCCTCTCCTTCCCTCCCCCGCCTCGCCTGGTTCAAGATCCCCTTCGTTCCTCTCCCCCAATCCGAACTAAACGGTCTAAGGCCTGCTAGAGGCACTGCCCTGGCCCTAGGTGGGCTGTACCTGTGCGCGCAGCTGAGGCACCGTTCCAAACCAGTTGGCATTGCGTGGACCTGCGCAACTGGGGCGGCTGCTGCCTTGGGGAATGGTGGGTCGAACTATTGTACCAATGTTGGACTTTTATGTATGAATGAGGCCTATTGTATTTTACATAGAACAAAAACTGATCCAATTGTATTTTTACACCTGATCTAAATAAATATTGTACATTTTCATATTTATGTCTCATGGTCCCCTCAATCACGAATTCTGAAAGTGTCCCTGCCACTATAACCCAGGGTGGCGTTGTCTGATAAATTTGATCCACTAATGGGAGCTTGTGGGTCATAAGTAGTTTAAGATACACTAACTGTAAGACAGCCATTACACAAGCATCTAAAGGATGTTATGGATAAAATATGTCTAATTTAGCATTCATTCATTCATTTAGCATAATGCCATTTGCGCTCTTGTAAATACAGCCACCATAAGTGTTTTAAGTCATCTCATTATAGTCTTCAGCCTTACAGAAAACATGATGGCACATAAGGATAAAAGACAGCTGCTAGATTAAAGATAGAGAGCACTAGGGACAGCTTACCAAAGACTGCTGGCAACGCAGCAGCTAACAAGTGTAGGCTCTGAGCTCAGGGAGAGGCGCATGATTAAAGCTGATATGCTCAAAGAACATCAAGTATTTACACTATCCTTACATTTTCCTAGTTATTTTTGTCATAATAAGCCCTCACACTGTGGGCCCAATCTTGTAGTTCTAACACAAGTTGTAGACCTATGGCTCCTCCTGCAGGGGGTGGGTCCACGGAAGGACAGCCTCATGGTTCTAACCGGGCCTGTTGGTCTCTCATAAGGGGCTTCTGAACCACTCTTTGTCTGACCGTCACCTAGGACCTGTTTTCCCTGGGAGACCCTACCAGAGGCATGAGGCCCCCGAAAACATAGCCCCCAGAATCATTCGGGCGCTCAAACCCCATTAGCAGAAGCCTCTCTGTACGAGTCACTGATGTGGTATATTCCGTCAATACTCCGTGTGTCAGCTTCATCTTTTCATGCAATATCCATTATTAATCCTTCGTCCATGAGGAAAAGTTTGGAAGGTACCCAATCATATAGGCCTATTGTATGACTGCATGTCAACGGCTCGTTCTTCGAGCATAGTGATAAAGCGCAGTCAGGTGTCTCAGACCAGTGTGTTTTGTTCTCCATGCGTGGTACTGATCCTTGGTTCATTGCAAAGGCATCGACACCTGCACCCACCTCACCCCGACGTCCCCAGCTGTCCAGGCTGAAAACGTCAGTCTCATTCATAGCAACAGGCCGTGGGGGTGGGACCTAAAAGATGTTCGGCAGCAAGACATCTTTTGAAGTATAAAATGTCAGAGCCCAAACGTCGTCTTCTCTGAGATGTCACCTGTCTCCGACAGGAAGTCACAGGTTGAAGACAACATATATGGCAACCTCCACCAAGACTGCCTGTTGACTTGAAAAAGTCTCCACTGAAATCGAACATGCTGGTTTTCACCAAGACTACCTGGAGACTCACCTCATCTCAAGGGGGACGTCTCGAGACATCTCCGTGACCAGCAACTCGAGTCTCCAACTAGTCTCAAGGCCGTGAGATAGGCCCTGAACTCACAGTGGCAGGAAATATGTTTGCTGCCTCAGTCGACCTATTTTTTTTATAAGCGACGCACACAAGGCACAACAGTTGCACACATGCAAGGTGACAATCTCGTTTAGACCAACGCCATTCTTGCGCCAGGCGGAAGATTGGGCCCTGTAGGTTAAAAGATACCAGGTGTAAACAACAAATGGTCTTCTGGCTTAATTTTGCAGACACAACTTTGTTTAATCACACAAAGACAAAAAGACAAAATAAGTTTCCATATGACTTCAGTTCTATAATAATAATAATAATAATAATAATAATAATAATAATGCACAGGTTTAATATAGCGAGTTTTTGGACACTCAAAGACGCTTTACATTGCACATTCATTCACTCCACTTGGTGGTGGTAAGCTACTATTGTAGCCACAGCTGCCCTGGGGTAGACTGACGGAAGCGAGGCAACCAGTTTGCTCCATCGGCCCCTCCGACTACCACCAACCACTCACTCACTCACTACATTTGCTAGGCTTCCTGGTGTTCCCAAACGGTCTCCTATCCAAGTACCGACAAGGCCCTTCTCTGCTTAGCTTCTGAGGTCTGACGGGATCAGGCATAGCAAAGGCGGTATGGCCTTTGCATTATAATCCAAAACATACTTAACTTGTTTCATATTACAATGTTTTGTTTTTAAACTTTCTTTGACTGTCTTATAATATAAGACAGTTGCTTTTCCACTCAATTTAGTGTCTATACCAATTCCCAAGAATTTTATTTCTGACAGTTAACATTAATATTGTTAAGTTGAAGACGGGAAGGTTTGCAGTCTGTTGAAACTACTCAAGCGGAGATATTGTTGCATGAGTGGAACAAAGACCTAAAGTTTTGTAATGTGTGCGCAAGCGTGAGTATAATGTCTTCCGTCTTTAGCAGCAGGTGCCTCCCAGATGAGAAATGACCAATTTTTTATTACAGCGTCATCTTGGGCACCTTCCGCAGTACACTGGGGCACTAAATCTGTCTTCCTGGATTGGATGTCTCTGGCGCGTGCGCTGACAAAAAGTTATTAAATAAGTATTGTCCAGGTTAAGTTGTGTCCTTTTTTATACTCTGACATTAAAATAAGATGTCAAGAGAGAGAGAAAAATAAAAGTCTCAACATTGACCACTGTGTGAACAATCAATGTTTAAACCTAAATACCTCAGAAATATAAAGGTTCTCTGCGTTCAAGTATTTCTAAGGGGGGAAATGTATACTGCATACTTTTCTCTTATTTTAACATGACTTATTGCATGTCCCTTATCACAAGTCACCGGTCCACATGATGAGCTAATAGCCAACATGATCTATGGCCCACTGTCACTCCTGCCCATACAGCTCTGTCTAACTCGCTGATTTATGACGGCTATGTTCAGCTCACAAAATGGGATGCTGCTTTATAGATTTTTCTGGTATGAGTCGGCAAAATAGCAGTTTTGACAGGTTTTTAGTCTGTAATGAGCACTCCCTTGAATGATGTGTGTGCTTTAACAACCCAATTACCAGCAATATGGATATCATCAGCAGGAGTTATGGAGAAAGCAAGAAGATAGCTCTATGCAGATGCTGCCATAAGCCATTTTAAAGGCTAGGTTCGGGTTTCATGATTGTCAATATTTCATGCTAAATGTCTATGCAAAGTCACTATCAGGAGAATTAGATGAAATGTTGCTAATACAACGCTGTACTGTTTGTTTTCCCCTTTGCTAAATGTGTACCATAACAATCTTAGCAGGTGCCTATCAAAGCAACTATGGGCCTAAGAAAGGTGTACAGTGAAAATGATCAGTTACGTAACTGACACGTGCGACAGACCATTTACTGCAATATAAGGTCAGTCACACACTGAACATGAAGTTACTGTTACTACTTTAGTTAATTGTGATTATTGATTATACAGGGTAGGTAGATAGGTATATTGCAATGGCTTTCAGCACTATACGTGTCTAATGTTGTTATTAATACTTTAAATTTGCCTCAGGGATGAAAAAATTGATTTAGAGGAAAAAAAGCTTTGTTTGTTTCAGTGGTAAATGCCACTCTTCCACCGTCCATCACTGGTTGGATGTTGATTCCCACTAAAGCTTAAAGGTCAAACCATGCTTGTGGGGAAAGCCCTTTGCAGGTGTATATTTTATTTTGTGCGGGCATAGAGCAAAGGTGTCACAGATAGAAACTGTTAAAGACACATAAACGATTGAACCCCCGGCTATATGTATGCTAGTGTCACATGACTTCCGAGTGGATCCTCAGGAGGCGCTGGTCTTCCTGTCACGTTCCCTATGAGTTAGTAGCGGTGTCTTGTCCAATTAAATAAATTGCTCAAGATTACATGGCAGGCAGTAGGTGGACAGTCACAGCATCATGTTAAAAACATGATCCATGTCCATGACGTTTTCTTGAACTACTCATTGATTTGTGCAAGACAAGGCTATTAGGAAAATAGCAAGAGAGAATGGACCGCGGCGTCCAGAGATCGCACTCGAAAGTCACGTGTCCCTCGCATTCATAGAGCCTTTTAATCATTATGTCAAATACTTGTAACACACAATCACATCAGGCAGAAAATAAAGGAATAGTGTGTTTCCACTTGACAATGTCAAGTATTTTCAGTCATCTTGATGTACGCATAAGCTCCTCCAAAGGGCAGTCATTGGTTACAGCCAAAGACTTTTAAGACATTCTGAATCAACAGCACCACAATTACATTAGTATTACAAATAGAAGGCAAAGTGAAGGGGCTTGCTTGATGGCACAACAGCAGTATGAACTAGAAGTGGCAGGTATTGAATTGGCAACATTCTTGGACGCACCTGTTAGTGTCCAGAGCTGCCACCAACCACTATCCCCTTTATGTTTGAAAAGTCAACGACATTCATTTATTCCAGCATAAGGACTTGTCATAACAAGCGTTTTTTCGAAGCTTGTTGAACCCTGTCACACAAGCGTGCTCTCACCACTCAAACCACACCACGACATGAGTGTGGTTTCCACATAACCTCACAATACCCCTCATGACGGAATGAGATGGAAAGACAGAAGAATCAAATGTAGTCAGAATTAGAAGCTTTCAATTCCCCCAGTCCCCAAAAGTGATCATTAGCTCAACAGAGCAACTGACAGCTCATCCCCCACTGCTGGCACTTCTCTGATACATCATTTCTGCTGCCACTGGTTTGTTTGCTTACTCAAGCACAGGCCTGACATTCAGATAAGAAGCTGACAAAAAGCCCTCAGGAGGGAGGGAAAATGAAATGCCGACAGATATTTAGACCTTATCTTCAGAGCATAGAAAGAGCAGGAGTGGGAAGGGGCTGTGGTCATGCGGGGATGCATCCGACAGACTGAAAATCCTCCAAAGAGATCTGTGATAAGGAGAAATTTGGTAAGCTTTTAATATGTGGTGAGTTGGTTTTGGTTATGTTAAAGAGCAACGCACCTAAAAACTAAGACATGCTACAAAAAGTTTACGTAGGGCCAAGTCACAAATCTAGAGTCCATCTTAAGGTCTTCACCCTGTGCTCTGCATTGTGTGACACTTTCAGATTTTCCCAGCTCGATCCTGGGTGAGGCATTGCCTTTCTGTGTGAAGATTTCCATGAAAAAGAGAATCCGTAATGTCAGTGGGCCTTTCCTGGTTAAATAAACGTAAAATAAATACATTCTTCATTTTATTAGGTTAGGCAGTAATGAAAGAATACAAACAAACTGCATATAATTGAGGTTTGAATGTGTCACAACCTGTTTCAACTTGACTGTTTGAAAGATTCCAGAATTTAAAACTGCACTGCAAATGAATTGGACTCGCAAGTAAGCAGAGAAACAGATTTTGCTTTAAAAGAAATCATTGTAATTTGGGGTACTGTGATCCTGTTAAGGACCTCCAGAATCTTATCACAGGGTGCTTTTATATCAATATATAATATTCTTAACTGGGGCCGTCAAACATGGGGGTGGGCATTTTCAATAAATAAAATAAAATAGAAAAAGGGAGAAGGGCGCCCATGTGAAATAAGATGACTTATTAGTAAGTCATCATAGATAGATAGATAGATAGATAGATAGATCTCTCCTATGCTGTGGAGATGGATGATGGACATTTACAGTTGTCCTCAGTGTGTCAGTGTGCGTCCATGACAGCAGAATGGACAGTGGACACATCCAATCTCATTAGGCCTGGACTGACGAACTGCGACTGTCAAAGCACAGGGACCTCATGCGGCAGAGTTACAGGCTGGATATGTCACACCAGCAGCGGGTTAAACAGTTGCCTGATATGGCACAGCATCTCTCGGGACATTATTCTCTTTTATGACACACCCAGGCGCAGTGGCATGCTGGGACCTAATTCCGTCCTGGGAATTTAGAGAAGACCGGCCCACTTTCGTATGAAATTATAGCTTAGTGGTAGTGCACTGGTCTCTAGTGCGGGAGGTCGCCAGTTCAAATATGGCTTTGACACTTTCTAACGCTTTCTCTTTTCACATGGGCCGCTGCACACATAGTCTGAGCCTGATACAACTCCACAATCCGCACCAAGTTATGGAGATAAAAAATATTTTCCCACTTTTCTACCTTTCACTGCCTTTTCCCTTTTTACTCGTGCGGACACTTGTCTCCATTGGATTAGACTGCACCCACTTGAACTAAAACAGAGGGGTGTTTCACTTAAACACCCCTCTGAGTCAGTTCACTGTCAAATGGTATCTTCCTGATTTTGATCAGTCGCTATTTTGATAGATTTACCTTACAATTACGCTTGTGTTACTTAGTTTATATCTGGAACAGCAGCTCAGGCTTCTGCTGCAGCCCAGTTAAAGCCTTTAAGGCCTGGAATAGCACAATTATGAGTCTGTTATGAATTCATTATTTTATTCTTTCGCCCAAGAGCACCGTAACCGAACGGGCCACCGGGAAACTTCCCGACTCTCCCGATGACCCAACACGCCACTGCCCAGGCGCTGCATGCCTCTGCCTGACGAGGACTGTGTCAGTAATGCATGAGACCTTGTGTGTCTACATGTTAAGGTGCATACACACCTAATGCGGATTCCGTGGCAGGTGCGGCTGATGACTGTGTATTGTCAATGTGAAAGGCGCGCACACGTAGGGTGATGACTGTGCGTGGCAGCAGGTGCGGAAAAGCGGTGTGAATCCGCGGCTACGCGCGTCAGCTATTCAGAGGGGTGTGAGGAGGCAAGAGACAAACACACATTCAAGAAAAACGTATAGATCATCTGAATTTGGAGCAACATAACCACCTCTACTGTGTCATAAAGACACAAGTGAAACGGAGACACTGTCTGAAAAGACGTCAAGCAGCAGCTGTGGTTTGAAATGCCTTTCCCGAGCCCAGGCATTCAGATCAGAGGAATTGTCATTTTATCATAACATGAGCGCTGGATAGACAGGTAATGCACACTCAAACCCACACATATTGAAATAATATCCGGGAGCGGGAGAGAGGAAAGATTTGCCTCAAGTGTCAGACACTAGGTGTTGTAGGCTAGTAAAACTATTCCACTGTCACCAACAGGGGCGTGCTGGGACCTCATTTCAGCCCGGGAATTTGGAGAAGACCGGCCCGGATTTATAGCTCCGTAATAGTGCGCTGGTCTCAAGTACAAGAGGTCTCTGGATCAAATAACACATTGACAATTTTAACAATTTCTTTTTTCACATGGGCCGCTGCACACACAGTCTGAGCCTGATACAAACCCACAATCAGCACAAGTTATGTAGATAAAAACATTTATTAGACCACTTTTCTATCTTTCACTGCCTTTTTCTCTCTATACTCGCACGGACACAGGTCTGTGCTGGTTTGGACTGCACCAACTTGAACTAAAGCGGAGTGGTGTTCCACTTAAACACCCTTAAACACCCCTCTGAGTTAGTTCAATATGAAATGGTATCTCCCTGCCACAAGAATGAAAAGTTAGACGGAATATTTTTCCATTCATCAGTCGTTATTTTGATAGATTTCCATGACAATTACGCTTGTGTTACTTCATTTATATCTGGAACAGCAGCTCATGCTCCTGCTGCAGCCCAGTTAAAGCCTTTAGGCCTGGAACAGCGCAACTGTGAGTCTGTTATTATTTCATTATTTTATTTGATGGCCCGGCCCAGAAGCACCGGAACCGAGCGGCCCACTGGGAAACGTCCCGACTCTCCCTATGGCCAGCACGCCTCTGGTCACCAAAGCACAAGCAAAGAATCAGGAAACAATTTTCATTCAGATTCTTCATGACATTGCATCGCCATGATGTGCCAGACTTGAAACAATTTTCTGCAAATACGCAACCGAGAGTCCCTCCTCTCCCCCAAAATGTACTGGCATCCATTCCAGTTCCAGTGCAACCCCTTTTAACAAAGCCAGGTTAGGAAAAGTGGTCACACCTCTCCTCAGTGATCTATGTGTGAATGTAGTGAACTGAGGCTTTTAGTATTCCATTAGCAAAAGTTTTTCCTTCATGAGAGTTCATAAAAATACGGTATATGTAGCCAACGGGAACAACACTACCACAATAATACTTGCACCATCACAAAAGCATTTTGTAGGCTAATGAATACTTCAAATTCTTTGACTTTAATTAATTTTTTTCTGCTGAAACTTATCCAAACTATTGCTTATAATTGTATGACTAAAGCAAG
The DNA here is from genome assembly GCA_007210695.1 of Neogobius melanostomus. Lineage (NCBI taxonomy): Eukaryota > Metazoa > Chordata > Actinopteri > Gobiiformes > Gobiidae > Neogobius > Neogobius melanostomus. The sequence goes on along the minus strand of VHKM01000004.1, from coordinate 3,878,503 downwards.
GCACACATTTCCTCTTGATGTGACTTTTCCTTTAGCAGCTATCATAAAAATATCAATTTCAAAAATGTAAGTAGTACTTTCGAGAAATGGCTGAAAGTTTTTACTGAAGTTGAATTTCAAAGATGTGCACTCAGAAACCTATATTCAATAAGATGTAGTTCATAAAGGGAAGTGAGAAAGTCAGCCCCAAGAACGGCGACGCAATCCTAGCAGACTTCAGTTAAAGAAGATTTGTGGTAAGTGTTTAGCAAAGGTGCTTGCCAATATCTAGGGAAGATAACACTGCCAAATTCTTATTCATAGGGATGTGTGCGAATTTATATGACTGATGTATTTCACTTTAGATTAGCGGGGTTGGTGGAGCAGAAACTTGGCATGCCTCTATATCAAAGCTAAAGCCGGCAGTTCTACGCGCTATTGTTGTTTTGTCAGCCTTGCCTTAGTTACACATGAACAAATGGGTACTTTGAAAAGTTTATAGGCCAATTCACCTTCCTCTATAGACAGATAGGGACTTACTAAACCATCTAAAGGGGTTTTAAGAACAAAATAACACAAAGCAAACTTTTTTTTAACACATTTGCATTCGTTGTTGTCACCAAGATTGAAATTGTTTGTACACCTTAACCAGAGCCCCCAAACCCCTTTTTTTGTTTTTCGTTTTTGTTTTCTATTTGACCCTTAATAAAAACTAATTGAGATTGACTCAAGAATCCATAAACAGTTCTATCAAAGATAAGATGAGGCAAATACAAAACATCTTAGGTGAAAGATCTGTACCACCCCAGCTTTGTACCAATTCCATCAACTTCGATTTGAAAGAGTTTGGAGAGACCAACTCTCGAAAACTCAGCTCATTTTGCAGCTGATTCCAATCGAAACGAGCATAAAATTGAAAAGCCTTTTCCCCATTTCAGTCCGTATGCAGGGAACTGACAGGAGGAATCGGTCCTGTGAGCGACTGTAAATGACGTGTGACTGTAAATGAGAGGGAAATAAACCATGTAACGTTTTGTAAATAAACACATGTGCCAATGAATAACATGGCGTGAAGAGAGAGACAGCCAACCAACATGGGAATAAACTCCCTATTGAGACAATCTTAGTGTCAAAAAAGTTGACAGTAAGAATAAGTAAATAAATAAAATACTTCACTCCAAACAAATTGTATGCTATTCTGCAATTATCTTACAGGTTTTAAATTGTGAAAAAGCTGGAAAGCCAGGAATGTTTTAAAAAACAATAGACTTTCGGTAAAAGCATGTACCATGTGTGTATATTTCTTGAAGCACTCTTACATCGATGTGGGAGTGACATCAAAGTTGCCTAAGTGCCCTTGACTTCTTACAGCCCCTGAAAGAGAGAGGCCCAGCTGACAATAGGCACAGATTGATTTGGCACTCATACACCACACGAACCTGACCTCGTTCTCAATGATATTTGAGGGAATCATAAATTTAGTATGATGATATTTTCTTATCTCCACAGTGGCAAATCATTTAGCACTGCCCCTGTTTGTATGTCCAGTAATGGGGCAGTACAATACTTTGTCAGACACGTAGAGTACTGGTGTTTTTGTTTGTATTTATAATAATGACTACAACTACTGTAGTAGCTGGTTGGTTATGATATGATGATTATTATGATATAGGACATTTGTTGACTTGTTTGTACGCTTTTGGGCTTGTTTCAGAGACCTTAAACGGTGGGCTATATGTTTCCTCACCCTGCATAACCTAATGTTTATCTAGAGTAAATTTAAATTACATCTCTGCCACAGAACACTCGCTCTCATTGGAATACTCTGAGTGTTATGTGAACTGCTGTTGCCCCTGTTCTGAGAACATTTAAGAAAAGGCAGGAAGAAGCCAAGTGGGAGTCTAGCGCAGGAGCAAAGGCAGAGGTGGGCAGGATGGTGTCAGGGGGGCAGTGCAGGATGAAAATTGATTTATTGCAGTGCTGATGAGGAGAGGCATGCCAGGAGACAGTGGGTACTCTGTAAGTCCGCACCGCAGCAACATAAAATGAAACATGGCCCCTCTCTCTTTGTTATCATTGCTGTGGAAAAGGTTTCACGCTAAGGATACAAAGCGTGTTTGTGGAATGTCCGATATGTGCAACTCTCACAATAGTATCCAATGCTGTATGTCGAAACTTTTGCAAATGGAAAAATCAGAGAAAAACAAAAAAATGTGATGTTTTTTATGACAGATCTCTAAATATGGTATTATTGCTGCTTTATATAGGAAATATATACAGTAGTATTAAACAAATTGTTTAGGGATAAATATTTTATTAAAAGGGTATTATACTAAATACCTGTAAAAGCATAATTCCAGCCTTGAAGAAAACATTTGGAGATCTGATAAAAATCTGCAAACTTTATTCTTTAATTTAGGGGATTATTTATGGATTTATAATTTATGGAATCGCATAAGAGGTATAATTGGTTGAGATTTAAAAGCAGAAGGCTCTGATTGTCAGGCAGTTATAGACAGGTGACTGACGACTTTAGCTGGTCTTACCAAATGAAAAAAATAAAGGCGCTACATGAGGAAATGTGACCTTTTCACCATATCTTCTATTGTGTGGTATTTATCCAGTGCTACATGGCAAACTTGAAAATGTATATAGGCAAACATGGTGAATTCTTAACAAAGCAAAGAATTTCTTTCTTTAGTTATGTCATTTTATGGTTTATTTGGTCGGGACAGAGCATGTGAGTGAACACATGAAACATGCATGGTGACGACTAAATGTAGCCTATTTCCATCTGTTGTCTCATACACGTTCTCACAAACACTCTCTCATTCATCCTTATATCGTTTTAGTGATGGGGGAAATTATTTGTCAATATCTGTAACCCTAAGCCTCATAACAATTTTCACTATTACCAATTACATGACCCCTCCAAACAGAGAAATAACTCAGGGACACTGCCCGATATTTTGCAAACCTCTGTTCTAAACCAGTCTTTAATATGCACAAGTCAACTTTTAACAATCCACTGAAAAGTTTCTGCACATTTGTGCTGAAATGGATGCAGAGGAGGTATATTAGGCGGTCTCAGTGCAGACTGAGATGGCATCAGAGCCAGGAGTCCTGCAGCACAGCACACTGGGAGGAATATCAAATGAGATGGAGAGCCAGCTCAATGCGATGTTATCAAAAGCAAACAGCCGCTCTCAGGGACTGCTGGGTGTGAGGCAGGGGAAGATACAGACTGCATGTTTTATTAGGCTTGCTTTAGACCCTCTTAACCTCAGGTGACAAAGCCCCCAAAACGTATGAGAAAGCTCCAGCAGTCAAGCCAGTGAACACAAACAGTGACAGGGGTATTCAGGTTACAGCCAGCAAAGAAGCTATGTCGGGCAATTGGCTAAAAGTAGCCCCAAAATGGAGCCAGGCTTTAATGTGCTTGTCTGCTGTGGGTAAATCAGAACTGTAGACTACTTCAATGAAAGACTCTCACAGGTTAGCTTGCCAGGTAGCTCAGTGCTAATATTGGTGCCGGCGAGGAGCTGTCAGGATTTATTAATCAGAATGACTGGTACTGCGCCAGCAGGTGTCAGCGCTGGCAGAGGCAGAGCGAATACATTTACAATATAGACTGAAAGTATGAGAAAACTGCAGGACCATGTTTAGGAATAACCCTTTGTTCAACCATTTACCAATGGAAGGACAAGTCATTAATGGGTCTGATCAGAAAAACCCTTGCAGCTTATAGGTATAATATTAAATCACCAAAGAAAGCTGCCGTTGTATTTTTATTACATTTTGGAGGACACTTTCATTAAATTGTCAAGTATGTGAGAATTTATGTTTAAATAATACATGGAGTCCATATTCTTACTCATATGCACACTATTCATTTCTATGTGTGCACTGCTCTCTAAGTTGTTGTTTGGCCTTCAGAAGTTAACTTAATTGTTTACGGATGCTCTTCTTTGAATACTTTAACACACTGCTCTGAGAAGGGAGGGATTCTCCTCTGTTGCTAAGCAACAGGCCCGTCCTAACGACCATGTCAAAGAACACACAGCTGAGCAGTTAATGAGCAGACAAAAGACCCAACTCCAGTGTCTGATGCAGCAGACTCTGAACTCGATGGCGACTGACACTGAAGAGGCTTATAATTATAAACATGTGTAGCTGTGATAGACAGCACAGTGATTGTAGCCTTCATTCACACAGAAGTCCTTCAGATAAATGTCTCCATCTAGTGACAAGCCCCCGAGGCCAGGTCTGCAGAGAGTGAGAGACGTTGGATCAGCTGCAGGTGACATGCACTGGATCCTCTGTGACTCAAATGACTGTATACATTGGCGTTTTAAAAATACTAAACCTGAGATGAGGAGGACTGTGGAGGGAGGAGAGAGCAGCGCCAGGCGGGCGTGTTTGATTAGAGATGTCCTTGTGCTTCTAATCAGACTCAAACAAATGGGGAAGGAACGGCTTGATTGTTTATTGTTAGAACATGATTCCTGAGGCAATGTGAAAAATTACTGTGTGTGTCGCACTGTGTGAAGGTCCCTGGGTTGTACTGAAATTCATAGCTTCGTGCCCCTGGGCCTTTTCATTTTGTGTTTTGGCAGGAAATCTTCATTAAAACATGAGTCAGAAATGGCATGTTACTCAACCACAGTTCTCTAAGTATATGCAGATGCTCGTCCTATAATTAGAATATCATGAAAAAGTTCATTTATTTCTGTAATTCAACTTAAAATGTGAAACTAATATATGATAGACTCATGACATGCAAAGTGACATATGTCAAGCCTTTATGTGTTATAATTTTGATGATTATGGCTTATAGTCAATTTTTAAAATATTCTAATTTCATGCGATTTTTTGTAATTTGGGGTTTTTACAAGCTGAGCCATTATAATTCAAATTATAACAAATAAAGGCTATACATATCTCACTTTGCATGTAATGAGTCTATCATAGTTTCACAGTTTAAGTTGAACCGAGTGAATGCACTTTTTCATGATATTCTAATTATAGGATGAGGACCTGTTCTGTAGGTTATTCACCAGCGTCGGCCCGCTTCTGGGAGTTTAAGGATGCCAGGGTGTCAGGACACCACAAGGAGGTAAAAGAGCCTCCTCTCTTCAGCACTTATCTCTCTTTATACAGCCAAAAGAGAAGGGATGGAATTGAAATATTTCATTATTTTGAAGTCATTGGATTCACAAACCTGCCTTATGTATCTTATGGCTGAAAGTCCTTTCTATTGACCAACATTATGCAAATGCTTCTGAATATTGTCTCCACTTTTAGGCACCGTGATGTGAAAATAATTGGACCTTAGGTAATACAGAGAACACACAAAACATTGTGACCGTTTTTGCTTCATGTGCTACACTCATACACCTGTACCACATTTTCAGTCTGGTAAACGGATGCTCTACCCACTGCACCATGGAGGACACAGAGTACAGATAGCTGTTTGTTTGTTGACGTGTACTCAAGATCGATTAGATCCACCCGTCAGTGCAGGTGCAGTTGATCAGAGGGCGGAGCTTCTCAGCTGAACTGCCACATGTTACACCTGAATGGATCATCATAGTTTGAAGTGTAAATGTCACAAGTTTGAAAGCAATGGGAGCCTAAGTAAGTGGTGCAATCAAGGAAACGCAATACAGTTTTAAAAAGGAATTAAACAATTACTGGCCAGTTAAAAGTGACGATAGAACATTAAAAAGGACTAAAAGGGGGTTTAAAAGGGCTAAAGGAAGGGTGTGTTTTAAGGTGCCTTGCGGTGCATTCTTGTGCGGGTCCGTCTGCGGCGGAGGTCACGTGACCAACCTCAGGGCACGTCTGCCCGCCGTGCCTGTCCAGGTGGCCTTTGCCCTGCGAGCGTCCCCGGTCCACAAGCCCGTCCTCCCGCATGGCGCCCGCCGACACTATCCATCCTGTTTACGACAGCCGTCTTCCTCAGGGCTGCGGCATGTCTTGGTCCCGTTGCATCCTCCCCGTTGCGTATGGTTGCGGCATGCGTGTGTCCGTCCGTCCGTCTGTCCATCCGTCCGTCCTTCTCCACCGCCGCCGCCCGGCAGCCCATGGTGGCCTGCGCCTCTTTGCGCACTTCAGCCTCTCTTCTGTCGTTGTCTTCTTCTTGGAGTTTTACGGCGGGCGGCACTCAACTTAAAGGTGCATTTCCGCCACCTACTGTATCGGAGTGTGAGCCAGAGCTTAACCCATTCTTCTACGTCCTCCATAACCTACCCAAAAATACCCAACTAACTAAACAACTAAACCTCTATAACCTTAAATGAACAGCACAACCCAAGCCCCACTAAACTCTTCCCATAACTTGTACTTCCTTAAGATATTGAACCAACTTCTTCACTTTAACTCTGGTTAATTAGGGGGATCGCCGTGTCGTCACGTCCGAGGCACTGGTGGGCAACGCAAATGTATTAAATAGATAATAATAGTTATATGATGGGTCAAAACATCGTTCACAAATACAGCATTGCTTCTGTGAACAGATCGGCGCTGTAAAAGATCTGGGATTTAAATAAACAGCTCTTCAAGTTCGGAAAAATCAGCTGTTTGCCCACCAGTCACCAAAACATTGCGGAAATAAACAATAACAGTGACCCACCCCATTTCTCACATTTATCTCCAACCCCTGGTTACATAGCTCCCGCACCAGCACTTGTCTTGGTCTTAAGTATTCACTAGATCGAAGGAGAACATGCTCCACCGACTCTACCTCATTACAGTGCTCACATAATCCTGACTCGTGCCTGTTGATAAGATGTAAGGATTTATTTCTCTCTTCCGTCCTCTTCTCCTCTGCCCCTTATCCCCTCCACAATCCACGTGCAGGGGCGGGGCAGAGCAACGAGCGTGGATAGGTTAAAAACATGCATAAAATCAACCTTAAAACCACTTAAAACCAGTCCGCTCGTGCCCGTGACATAAACACATCACGTCTGTCTATTAGGTTATCTGCTGACTATTATTTACTCCTTCTGTATTATACTGTAGATAGTAGAACACTTAATGTATGATATTTTGTTATCCTCCAAATGGTGCTCAGAGCGACACCCCCCTGCACCTCCTCCAGGAATTCCCTCACCCCATTTATATTAAACTAAATACTACCTGAGGTCGCAGGCACATAATAATAATTAAAATTCAGCAATCGACTATAGGCTCTCTAGAATGGTGTGTCGCATGAACATAAACTATTAAACAAGACTCAAATGTTTCACTTGTGCCTTGTTGTTTTATTTCTTTTTTATGACCCCAATTTACCTGAGCGACCCTCTTGTCCCTGCAGACTTCAACAAGGCTGAAACTAAAGCAACATTTCTCTGCTTCAAAATTAGATCCATCAGCACGGCACTGCATTTCCTCCGGGAGAGGGATTTGCTTGTGTGTTGGGTCATTCCAGGTTACCCACCTACCTCTTACATTATGTTCTCTCTGTAGGCAGTAGTTATGAGCACATTAGTACACAGTTGTGAAGAAAACTTTAATGCTATCTGCCTTCCAGAATATGAGCATGGTTTTAATGGACACCTATCCCCTCCTGTCATTTTGTTACAGTATAAAATACAAGACATTGCACCATTTCGCAGATTGTAAAAATTTTACAGTAGCCATCTCTCCGACACAGTAAACCACACTGAGAAGGGTCTGGTGTGGAGATGGTTACAGTGTAGTTACAGTTGCCCTTCAGACAAATGCATACAGCTAGAACATTTTCACCAGGGCAGCTTTGCTAGAGAGTGGTGATTCTTTGTTTTTAGAGTTACATGGTGCAAGTTTGAAACAAAAACACATATGGGAGGGGAGTTGGGGGGTAAATAAAACTCTTGTTTGGACATTAAAAGACCTGTAGTTTATGCTTAAGTTTACAGTTTTACCTTTCATTATCAAATTAAGAGATATTTTAATCTTTATACATTTAATTTCAACTTCCTTCTACAAGGGCAGTCTCCTTTTCCTCCAATTGCTCGGGTCCTACCAGAGGCCTGGGAGCTTGAAGGTTCTACGCACTTTTTCACATTTGTTGTGTCCGGGGGTGAAAGGTCAATAAAATGTATATTTCCGATTTTTAATCAGAGTTTGTTTGTGCAAATGGGAGCAAATAGTTGTTTATGCTAAATCGCAAAATTCTTCGTACAGATTGCAAAAATTTGGATAACTTCTGATGCCCCATCTCTAGATGAGCTGGAGCGATTTGCAGCTCATTTGGTGAAACGCCCTAGGAGGAGGTCGTTAAAATGCGACGTCAGCGAAAACGCTGACTCAGCATTTTCCAGACTTCATGTCAAAATGGCGGACTTCCGGTTTGTCATGGGGCATGGCCACAATAATATTTTTGTTTGTCACATGACGAATGACTGTACCGTCATGTGACGACAAACATGACGTCATGTTTGTTGCTCTGCGACAAAGTTGACGTTGGCCCCTCCCCCATAGGCATAATGTATTTTCACTTTTGTAGGTGTCGTAGCTTTGAAAAGAATAAAGTTGACTTATTTGCAGCTGGCATGTGTCCTTGCCTTTTCTCGCCACATTGGTGACCCCGAGTCATGAGCATGACAGATCTGGTGGAAGGAAGCGTTTCTCCGACTGCCGCTGGTTTGGCCACAGCCATGGGCTCGGTCTCAACCGCGGACTCGTCCTCACCGTCTCTCCCGCTCCCGCCGCCTCCGCTGAGAAACTTCCACAGTTTTGGCAGAGTGATCCAGCCTCGTGGTTTCTGCACATCGAGGCGCTTTTCCACCTACGGGGTGTGAATGCGGATGTCAACAGGTACTACTACTTGGTGGTTTCTGCCCTGGATCAGCAGACTACATGCAGGGCTATGCCGTTGCTTCGTAGCCCTCTTCTGCATGGGAAATACGCCGCTCTCAAGCAGTTCCTGCTGCGGAGGTTCAGTCTGTCCTCGGCGGAGAGGGCAGATAAACTTCTCACCCTGCCTGGATTGGGGGACAGTACGGCCGTGGATCTAATGGACACTATGCTATCGCTCCTTGGTTCGGATGACGGCGGTTTCCTTTTCCCGCACATTTTCCTGCGGCAGCTCCCGCCACAGGTACGAGCAGTTTTGGCTAATTCTCCTCGTCTCGCCGCTGGTGATTACCGGGGCCTCGCGGAGGAAGCGGACCGGGTCCTGCTGGCTACCAGGCGTTTTGCGGTGCAGAGCACGACTGCGATGCCCCAGCAGACGTCGATAGAGGATCCAGCGGGGGTAGCTGCAGTCGGTGTGAGGACGCGTCGTCGTGGGAGCTCCCTGTGTTTTTACCACCAGAGGTTTGGCGGCAAAGCGAAACGCTGTGTCCCGCCGTGCACGTTCAAGATGTCGGGTAACACAGTAGCAGCTGTGGGCGCAGTGAACGAGGTGAGCTGCTCTTCATTAAAGACTCCCTGTCAGGACGTCGGTTTTTGGTGGATTCCGGTTCTCAGAAGAGTTTGGTCCATCCCACCGGTCTAGATGTGTCGGGCCGCGGGGGTGGCCCATTGCTGAGAGCTGCAAATGGTTCTCCATTGGAACTTTCAGCACAAAATGGACGACTGTATGTTCCCACGGGCGTGAGTACGAGTGGGATTTTGTAGTTGCCTCTGTGACTGTTCCAATCATTGGTGCTGATTTTTTGTGTGCTCATGGCTTCTTAGTTGATGTTGCTAACCGCAGGCTTATTGATGCTGTAACTTTTGCCACTTTTCCCCGTGATGCTGGGGGAGCTGGGCCGGCACCGCATGCAACTTTTTTGGCGTCTGGTGATGTTTTTCAGTGTTTGTTAGCTGAATTTCCGTCCTTGACCACACCTGCTTTTTCCTCCGCTGTGGCTAAACACGGGGTGGAACATTTTATCCCCACTAGTGGCCCGCCGGTTTTTGCGCGCTTGCGGCGTCTTGACACAGCAAATTAGTTATCGCTAAAGAGGCGTTCGCCACCATGGAGAGGTTGGGGATAGTGAGACGCTCTAACAGCCCGTGGGCTTCGCCCCTCCACATGGTGCCTAAGGCGGACGGCTCCTGGCGTCCGTGCGGTGACTTTCGCCGTTTAAACAACGTAACGACACCAGACCGTTATCCTATTCCGCACATTCAAGATTTTTCTGCACGGTTGTCCGGTGCCTCGGTTTTTTCTAAGGTGGACCTGGTGCACGGGTATCATCAGGTTCCGGTACATGCGGCTGATGTTCTTAAGACCGCAGTGATTACTTCATTCGGGCTTTTTGAGTTCCTCCACATGCCGTTTGGCCTCAAGGGGGCGGCGCAGACTTTTCAGAGGTTGATAGACTCAGTGTTGCGCGGTCTTGATTTTGTGTTTGTCTATCTGGACGACATTTTGGTGGCCAGCTCGTCTGCTGAAGAGCACCACCCGCACCTCAGGGAAGTTTTCCGGCGTTTAGACTCCCATGGCCTGATTGTCAACCCAGCCAAATGTCAGTTTGGGTTGCCGGTGATCGTTTTTTTAGGCCATCGCATTTCCGCACGTGGCGCGGTTCCCTTGCCTGCTAAGGTCCAGGTGGTGGCAGATTTTCCCTGTCCAGTTGCGGTCAATGCATTACAGGAGTTTTTGGGCATGGTGAATTTTTACAATAGGTTCATTCCTCGCGCTGCCCACCTACAGCCGCTTTACGATGCTTTGCGTTCACGTAAGGCCACTGACACCGTCGTCTGGACACCGGACCGGATTGCTGCTTTTGATGGAGCTAAGTCTGCGTTAGCTAGTGCAGCTCTCCTCGCTCACCCTGACCCGGATGCTCCCATCGCCCTGACAACCGACGCTTCCGACTTAGCTGTTGGGGCTGTTGTGGAGCAGCGGGTGGCAAACGCGTGGCAGCCTCTTGTGGGGGGGGCGCGCGCTGATGGGGAGCGCGTGGAGAAACACGTGCACAGACTATGGGTCACGTTTTTACAGCATGCAGCGCAGCCCTTTGATCGCAGCGCGCTGCAGCGGGAGGCGGACACAGGAGAGATTTTGCGCGGAGGCCTCTCGTTTTCTCTCCTGTGTCCGCCTCCCGCTGCAGCAGTGGGATAAATACGGCTTTCCGTCCTGTGAAAGCATTAAGGTTGTGACGAAAACTTGTGAGGCTGCAACGCCATGAGCTTTTGGAAGCATTAGCGCGAGCTGAGAGGAAAGGGAGAGAGCAGACGCTCAGCGGCGCTGGTGACAGAAAGACGTTGGAGCTGCGCGTAACACATGCAGCTGCACGAGGCTGCGCTGACTGTAATAAAACCAGATGAACTCGAGTCCAAAGGATTTGTAGGGAGACTTTCTATCAGTCAAAATGACCGCTGCGGCGGTGCTATACGATGCGTGTTTTAAATAACGTTTAAAAAAAAAAAAAAAAACGAAACAAAAAAAAAGAACGAAACTCAATATGTGGCGCACGGTGTTGATTCTGTGGCGGTGTGCCACAGAATAGTCTATGTGTGGGAAACACTGCCGGGAGTTGTTGGTACTGTTTTTGGCTACTCGGCATTTTCGTTTTTTGCTGGAAGGCCGTTCGTTTACGGCTTACGTGGATCATAAACCGCTGACGTTTGCTATGGCTAAAGTAACTGAACCCTGGTCGGCGCGTCAGCAGTGCCATGAGTTTACTACTGACATACGTCATGTCGCAGAAAAGTCCAACTCGGTCGCGGATTGTCTCTCCCGTGTGCTCGTTTGCCCTGTGCTTCTCGGGACGGATTTTTCTGAGATGGCGGCCGAGCAGCCTGGCGACGCGGATATCCTGGCCCTTCGCTTCCCTTTGTCTTTTCTGTCAGCGTGGTATTTACTCTCACGGACAATTAATAAGTTAAAAAAACGCAACATGCTATGACACCTGCAGTGGCGCTTATGGCCTCTAGGGGCATGAGTTACTTAGTACTGCTTTAAGCCTAGGTCACAACCAACTTTTTGGTCGTGCAATTTCTGGCGTTTCCCAAATCGCTGCACTTATTTTTTTGTTTGTGGAGAACATAGTTGTGGTGTTCAGATCACCGCGCACCCAAAGTGCGTCACACACAGGCTGCTCGGACGTGCGGCTGTTACTTCATTCGTACAGCAAACGCACAACCAACCTGCAATAAACGTACTGATTGTGGGTGCCATGCGGGCTTCGTATGAAGTTTGCAAGAACTGCACACGATCTGTACGTTGTGTTCACCAACGCCGTGCGTTTGTCTCAGAGATTACCTGGTTATTTGGGGGTATAGTCTATATCATCTTTGGATACAGAGAAGGTGCCTGTTTGGGCAGTATGACACATTTTTCCAGGAGTTGGAGAGAGAAAGCCGAGGTGAGTATGGCCTGTCTGCCACCCTTTACTCTCTCTTCCCTCTCCGACACCTGTTCTCTCCTCGCCCTCCCTTCCCTCTTCCCCTCGGCATATTGCCAAAACTTTGTATAAATGGCACCACTGAAGCTTTATATATATATCGGAGTTTTGGTGCGGTTGATGCACTCTCGCCGAACGGGCAACATATAATATATACATGTGTTGGCCGCACTAATGGTGCGTGTGTGGCGCGCAACAGACATACGAAGTCCTCAAGTGCGACCTATGAAAAAATGTCATACAAAATGTACGAAAGAAAAAAACTTAAGCGCCCGTAGAGTTTGACATGACAAAGAACCTCTGCGGCAGGTCTGCAGCCAATCTACAGCTCAAAAATAAGCATGTTACACGTGCGTTTTTTGCACGTAGACCGGCCGTAGGAGCCCGTATGACCAGTTGTGACCAAGGCTTTAAGTAATATGAAATTACCCTTGGACTACAATCAAATTTTGAGTCCCAGTCTGTTACACAACCATACAGCCATTACTTTGACTGAAAAGCACAAGTACATCTACTTCTTTCTGCCTCTTCTTAATTAGCATGAAATAATTCTTGTGGGGAATTTGCATGCAGAGCACCTGAGAAAACAAAACAAAGTGTCAGAAAGGACCAGGGAGTGTGTACCTGAAATGTGTTCTGTTTTATTTATGAAGGCTCTGCCAGGCACCATGGAGACAAATTACCTTTTAACAATGCGAAATAGAATTTTGTTTACAAGGCTACGCATCCCCGTGCTTTTCAAATGAGATTTTTCACAGCCTCCTCATTTGTATCTCACAACATTATCGTCTCAATCTTTCAAAACCAATCAGTCTTGAGAAGAGAATAGCAAAATAAAGCGCGGACCACAGTTGTTCATAAAATACGCCATTAGGTGTATTATAAATGCGAAACGCGACCTCACTATACCCCAGTGTCCTCCTCCATCAAAACATCAGCTCAATTTAGAGACTACGCATTTATTCAAATCACTGCACTAGCAACTCAAATGGACACAATGATGCAACAAAACAAAGCACTGAGCCAAAACAGCGAAGAAACAATATCATAAAGAGGATCTACATTTGATTTTGGGGTTAACCAAGCAAAGCCTATCGTCTGGAAGACCAAATCATCGACCGTTAAACCTTAAATGTCTACTGCTGTATGAGATAAAAAGGCATATACAGTAGTCAGTGGGGCGTACAAAATGGTTTGCAAAACTGCCTCACAAACAGGCTCTTTTTTAAATACTTTCCCATCTGACTCTACTTTCCTCCAACCATCCAAATTAAACATGGGAAATATGATTCAAAATTATGAACGACCCAGATGTTGTAGGTGTGGTAATTGCGGTGGCTAAGTTTGTGTTTGTCTGCAATTGTTTGTAAAAAAATAAAAAATAGAAATAGTCCCTACAGATTGCAATGCAGGTGTCAAACCCACCGGTAGGCAAAAGTATTTTTTATTTATTTGTTTATTTGATCAGGACAGTGCATGCTAATGAACATAATGGGATTCATACAATTGCAATCATGCATAGCCTTGGGCTAATTTGCATCTGTTGTTCCCCACTCGCACTCTCAAACACACTCTCATTCATCCTGGCCTATTGTACATGTTTTTTTGTAGTAGGGGATACCAGAGTACCCGGAGGAAACCTATGCAGACACGGGGAGAACATGCAAACTTCACACAGAAAGGCCACGTCTAGGGGGATCGAACCCGGGACCTGCCAGGCTTTGGGAATGGAATAAAAATGTTCCTTCCGACAACTGGTCTGCCTATCTAGAGTCTGATTTGCACAGGCCCAACAGCAGTGCTCAGTTCCTTCTCCTTCTTTCAACTTAATGGCAGACTGCGATAGATGGGAGCAACATCTGGAACTTTTACTGAGCAACGCCCCCTTTGGGGGAATCGAGAGTTAAAAATTGCATGTGTATGTGGACAAGGAATATTTCTCTTTCTGTGGATAAAATATTCCAAACCAGTGACCATTCTTCATTCCGGACACATCAACTCACTGTCAGAAGACGATTGGAAGATTATTTTTTTATATGAGCGAGTTTATTGATTGCTAGCATCTGTCAGGGCAATGTCAGAGTCATTACTGAGAAAACAGCTCCATGTTGTGGCCGTGTAATATGCACTTTGTGTAATGTCTTTAATCGGTAAATATTCAAACTTAACATGTTCAGCATTAGGCCTAATAAATCTCTCGGTTTAAAACGCACATTAACGTTAGCATTAGCAGCTAGTAGGTTAGCTGCTGAATGAACCATGTACCATTTGCTCTCATAAGCTACAAAACTAGATCGTGCACTGTATGATTTTTATTTAATAACAATATAAAGCGACAGACTAAAAGCTGAAGCTGTATGGCATTATAAAGCAACCAGCGAAAAAGTTACATAGGCAAATGTCACAGACAAGTCATGATCTCTGTGGGTTTAGCAGCTCAGTTTTAAAACGTCAACCGTTTTCTGTGAATTATCTGAAGCAACAGGTCACTTCCATGAAGGGTTGACAGGTCTGGGGAACCAAACCCACCCAAAATATCTGAAAAACCGCGGAAAACGGCGCGGCTGGAATTTCCAATATTGTTTACCAGTAAGCCCATGAGCTCCCGCGATGAGAAACCGCCCCTTTCTCCCCCTCTTATTGAAAAAGCAGCTCACAGAGCCTTGGATTTGAGATTTTGTCATTTGAAATAGTAATTTTGATCAAAAAATAAGAAATAGAATAGAAATAGCCAATTTTACATTGATAACAGCAAGGCAAAAAACACGGACAGTTTTTTTCACCCGCGGAATGGCTTAAAAAACCGCCCAACCTGGCAACCCAGCAAAGGCCCAAGGCCACTCAGTGCTGCGTCTTAGCGGTACTCACTGACAGGGAGAGCTCCTCGCTCTCCCACTGCTTGATCCGGCCTCCCAGCTTTCCCGACCCCGCGCTCCGTCCCCCGTCTGCTCTCTGGCCGTCCGGCGGCGATCTCCAGCCCTGGCGCACAACACACACACAGGCCAGCCACGTACGATACGCTCAACACTTTCGGCCCAAGGCTTCCAACACACCAAACACCACAATTATGGATGGAGCAAAACTCACTGGCAAGGCAGGGTCCCATTGCCCTGCCCCTGCTGGCATCCCGTGCTGTGGTGCGGGTGTCCTCCGTGTCGGTCTCGCCTGGCTGGGTGGGTGCGCGCCGTCGTTCTCCTCACACGCCTCTGTCTCGCACGGTGCCTTCTCCGCCTCCTGCTGCTCGGCTTGACTGCTTGATCTGCTCTTATGTTGCGTTCCCTTTTCCTGGTGCCTTTCACTTTTCTCCCTTTTCTCCCGTTTCCCCGTTTCCCCATCTTCTTCCCCTTGCGCCCGGTGTCCCCGTCTTTCTGCCCCCGTCTCCTGCTGCTTGCCTTCGTCTTTCTGCTCTCTGACTGCGTTGGCTCTGCTCCTTTTGTGGTGGTTCCTTTCCCGCTAGCCAACAGGTGTGTTGATTGGCGCAGGCCGGAGCTAAAAGTGATACAATCGACTGATCAACAACTAATTTTAAACTGCAGTTACGATAAAGAGAATATAGTGGTTACCTGTGAGCCGCCCACAGCTAACGCTCCGTGACTAGGTGGTGTGGGGGCGGTAACAGTGAAAGCAGAGGACGGGAAAGCTAAAGCCAGGGCTAGGGCTGCACGATTAACCTTTATCGCATCGATATTGAGGTTTTAACTCCTGCGATAACCTAACCTCAGGAGGCTGAGGTTTTTTTTCCCGCCCCTGACATTTGATTGACAAACCTATTAGCCAATCAAAATGGTCGAATCTCGCGTTCCTGGCTTGGTGGCCAATTAGAAATGGCAATGGAAACAAGCTTGTATGCAGTGCACCGGCTTTCTCTGTCAGCAGCAAAGCAGCTAACACACACGACATGGATGCGCACGGAGGGCACTTCTCAGAACCGTGCGTAATCTTTCTTCATCCCGTTTGTCAATATGTAGCTATTGTAAAACGCGCAGGATTTCACACATGGCTGGGGGCATTAGCTCACCTGATGCGCGGGTTGCGGGTTCCCCCGCGGTCTCCGCAGCCATGCTCGCGGATCGGGTCATAAATTCTCCTTTGATGGTGGGTCTGGTTGTGGCGGGTCAAACAATCTCGGCCTGCTGCTGCGCGCTGCCGCTCACCGCCGCCGTACGCGCGTCCACTGTATTCAGCCATGACTCATTCTACCATCTTTACAGCAGGTGTTTGACGTCAATATGCGGCGGATTGTCATAGAATAAGCAGCGTTTCGTTGCTTGTGATCCAGAGAACGCTTTTGTGGAACCAAATGTCTCGTATTTTCCACGGCATGTGCGTCTGTTACGAGTTTGCGTTACCTAACATCCAAAGCTTACAGAGTCTGTCCTCAAAGTGCTCATGCCCTTCCCAATACCTTCCCTAACTGAGAAGCTAGGTTTTCCAGTGTGAGACTGAAATTCTCCTCTTTAGAGCCAGACATTCAGAAACCGATGTGTTTATCACCACTCGTCTCAACATTCACGTTGAGTTTTTGACGGAAATCTCGAAATGTAAAATCCACAGATTAGTTTTGTAATGTACAGTTTTTTTCATGTGTAAAATCCCAGTAGTTTCAGTAATTTTGGACATTAAGGGGAACATTTAATAATCACGAAGCATCGAACAATCTCATTACCTTAATCACTATGTATGTAGTTTATTTAACCCTTTGTTTCATAAAAGTAACTAAATATTTTATTCATAATTTTAGTTTTACGCACTTAAAAGTATTGAACAGAAAAATCGAAAATCGCATCGCAATCGCAATATTTGTCAGAAAAACCGCAATTAGGTTTTTTCTCAAAATCGTGCAGCCCTAGCCAGGGCTATTTATATTTTAGGGCTGGCGCCATCTAGTGGCAAGTTCAGCCTGCTACATAAATTAAAAGTTCTTAGACGAGCTTTCCTCATTTATTCCAATGTACGGGAGCTTCTGTTTGCCCCCGAAAAGGGGCGTTAACCTTTTGGCGCCACCGATGTGACGTAGACGTTGCTCCCATCTATAGCCAAACTAAGGCGCATGCTGCCACCTACTGTATAGTGCTTACTTCCTTGGCGTTTGAACATGTTTGGTTGCAGAAAACTTCTGAAGACTGAATATCAAAATGACAATCTATTTTTAGCTACAGTGAAAGATGCGGACATTACAATTATGTCCCATTCTTATGTCACAGGAGTTTATGGCTGACCAGCATTTGCAACAAAAACACATTTTCATCTAACGAGAGATGATTACTCTTATTGTGGATTATTCATGCACATGTTGCTCTTTATGTTTTTCTCTTTGGTTTCTGAATGTGCATATGCAGTGGACCACTAAAAGTTTGTCATGGATCCTGATTAAATATAACACTAAGAGCTAATCTAACATTCAAAGTGGGACTGTGGAACACTTACTGTAGGGATAGATCAACATCTGAAGCTCAGGACACACACTTAACAGGGTTTACCGTGATGATACAGCCTCGTAAACCATAAATGACCTTTTTTTTTTCTGTTCAAGACAGACTCAAGCAGATGATGCTAACGTGCATACAACATAGTTAAGTGAACTGGAAATGTTTATAGTTGCAGTAGTGAGATCCATGTTGGACCCTTGCAGTATATTGTGTTCTGCAGACATTTGCGGGAAAAACAAAACAACTTTTGGATGGCACCCAATGTGGGTCAGAAGCTCGAAGTGGGAAAAATCACTGGAGATTGGTATTATAATGACTGGGACCAGAGGCAAGTTGTTGTCAGTTTTTTTTTAATTATTGTACTTCTTAGAGTAGTTTTACCACGTGGTACATTTTACTTCTCCTTGAGTAATATTACAATTATAATGAAGTATCTATACCCTTACTTGAAAAAAGTTACTTGTTCTACAGTGAATAAACCTACAGTGATTTCAATTGGACAAACCAAAGTTAAACCCTCGCCATACAACACATATTCAAACCCTGAGTTTTCACATCTTGGCACTATCAATACCGTTGGAAACTGAGCTCTGCACTGAAGCATCCCTCACAACATTAATTAACAACATATTTGGTGACGCACATTTTAACCAAATGCATACAGGCTATGCTTTTGACAAGCAGTGAGTCCTTATGTAGAATCCTGTCTAATCCAAATACAGAGTCATATTAAACCAAGCGCATGAGAAACCCCTGAGCGCTAAAAAGGCGCATTGAAATTCTGCACACTGCATTGGCTTTCTTCTATCTTCTATAGCTGCTGCAGATACCCGGTTACCTGCGCCTCAGGCAAGGTGCTGTTTCCACGCAAGCGATCAGGATGACTGACATGGTGTGGAGGTGCTTTGAGCTGAAGTGGACAGAATACAAGAAGTGACAACAAAAGAATAATGTTTTACAGACTTAGCTTTAAATGGAACAAAATATGGAAACTGTGATTATCAGAAGCTACAATTTGGTGTTTCTGCCTTTATTAGCCTGAGCGTGCATCTCACTGGTGTTGCAAATGGGATTTTTGCTAATCCATACTGACCAGAAGTACATTGCATTTGACTTTGAAAGCAACTTTGAGAAGCAAAGACAAGAACAAGAAAACAAATTTGCAGGGTGAATATGGGAAGAAAGTGGCCCTGTGCAGACGGAGTAAGTATATAAATATATATAAAAGGCTGTGTGTGGAAAGAAAATCCTCTCAAGGCTGCTGTTATAATGGCGGTGTTGAACCTTACCTGCTCCTCTGGGCAGTTATCAGTGAGGCCACGTGTCTTCACTGCAGTCCTCTATTCCTACAAGCACAGACCACTGCTTCTGTTCCGCCGCACTCTGCCTGCACGAATAAATTGGAAAATGTAACTTGTGTTGCCTTTATTGTAATATGATTTTCTACCGAGTTTTGCTAGAGTTTGGGGTTATGGCTTCAGGGAACGGTTCAAAAATGTAATTAAAATTATGCTTTTAAGAAAATGACATTTGTGTGTTATATACAGTATTTCGACCAGGATGGAAGGACTGGGACAAAATTGACAGAAATCTTGTACTGTACATAAACAAAGACTAAATTGGAAAAGTATAAGAGATAAATATAACTATATAAAGTTGGTATCTTAAGGTTACTTTGTTACTAAGTCACTTTGCTTTGTCTTATACAATATACAGTTTTTCAATGTGTCTGCTATTGTTTTCTACTTTCATTGTCTTTGTTTATGTAGTCATGCACGCCAATAAGCTTAACATTTTGTGAATTAAATCGAACATTCACTGCATTGCCTGGACTCAGAAATTAGTAGTGTGAAACGTAATCTACGTGGTCCTAACAACTACAAAACATCTGCATCAACCTGCCCCAACAACTACAGTCTTAGTATATCTTTTGTTTATGGTGCCCTGGTGACAACCAGGAATCTCACCGTTGTCAGAGGTATTTAGCGCTTATCCTTTATGTTAAACTGTCACTATCACAGCCGGTGGTCTGGTGGTTCATGCTGTCCACCAGCCCTGATGGCAAATTGCATTTTCCAAACGCGTTCTTTGGAAAACATGGCCTAAAATTTCCATGTCAAGCAAAACAAACATTAATGTAAACTATGAATAGACGTAGGTGAGCGCATCAGACAGGTCCACTTTGTATGCTGTGATCAAATGTGGTCCACACAGAAAGTCATCCTGCTCTGTTTGTTGATTAATGTAGGCTATACTATTTTAATTAGCCAGGACAAAAATAGCTTTTGACAGTAATTTAAACATTTTGGCCAATTATAACTGCTGAAATTCAAGCAGCAAACATAGGACGTGGAATAAAACACAAGACTTAAAGTTATCCTTTAAGTTAGCCTTTGCTACTTTTGCAGTCGCAACATGTTGCTAATCTTCGATCATGCATTGGAAGAAAAAATTAAAAAACACCTTTTTGTGCGATTTGCATTCAGCTCTTCTTGGGCTCTGTACTTGTAGGATATCAATCACATAAATATACAATATATCAATATTATATCACAGAACACACCAATTACAGAGCAGCAGCTACAGTATTCTCACCAGGATTGAGCTTGCTTTGTTGAATTAGATGAGATGCACCAAACCAGAAAACGTATAAACTTAGAGGTGGGAAGAAGCACTAATGAGCTTTGTTAGACAGAAAGAAACTCTGACGCCGTGTTTAACTTATAGAATTACAGACTTGTGTTAAATGGGCAGAAACTCTTTTGGAAATTTCCACAGTGCTATAATTAAAGTCACAATTAAACTTTAAATCGACAAATAAATTGCTTTTCCCTATTTGTGCTCCTTGATTCCCTCCTTGGGGTAGATCATATTACTCTATTACAGTTTTCTCCAGCCTGAAAGCCTTTGTTGCAGAAAATACATACTGCACTTCCAATAATTGGGTGCACTTATACTTAACAGCCATTCTAGTTGATTCTGCACTCTTATGTTTAATTGGACAGACTTACATTATTAACATGTCATTATTATAATTATTCTAAACTTTCACAAGCAAAAGAAACATTTGGATTAGCCTGTTTTTATCCGTCTCTAATGGGCCGAGATTTTAATACAAAAAACAAAACAAAATCAGGAAATAATTGATGGTACCGGACAACTCAAATTCTATCCCCTTTGTTTACACTGATGGTACCAGAATTCTACAGGATCTGAAAACAGACACCTATGAAGGAGTTGAAAGCAGAGCTATATGCTTGTCCCAAATACAGTCTAAGGCTCACCATACATAAGGCACAACTGGGCACACAATGTAATCACATGTGTATTATAAATGCAATATGAAAATGAATGAAGCAAACCAGACCTTTTACCATTAAGCATTGTCTCATCTACACAACCACTGACCTCGTCTAATATTATCCAGCTTAGCTATCACAGGTTATCACCATTCAATATTGATACAGCCGGTTTGACATTTTCATCATGACTGCTTATGAGGCCAATCCTCTTTATCTTTATTACAGACCCCATATGTTATTACCGCAACAATAGCTATTCTTCCTCGAGTCAGATAAATCAATGTTATTGAGTAAGGTTGCGCGTGTTTTTTGTTTTGTTTTTTTGAATCAAAACTAAAAAGGCACCTACACCCTCTAAGTGGCGGGATCAAGTGTGGGTTGCGCAGGTGATGTAGCAGCATGTGCCTTATTGTTTTCTTTGCTTTGCTTTGGTTCATGTTTATTTTACAGGGATCTGTGACTTCAAAGGCTGTGCTGTGAGTAGACATCGCCTCTGCTTGACTGTTGTGTCTCCAGTATTCTGCTCTAGTGCATTACCAACACAAATGCTGTCACAGTAATATGTGATGAGAGTGGCAGCTGGCAGGAAGGAGCTCTGGCAACAGCCCACGCCCATTAATATGCAACAGCTCATTAACTCTGCTGTGTGAGTGTTAATGTACCCAGATCTTTAAGCACTCACAACAACAATTTGCCTGATATGTTGTGTGTTAGGATAATAATTGAGCACAATGCAAATTTGATAGGGAAAGTAAGGAAATTATTTGTGGTCAACCGAAGTGCTTCACAAGGGACAGCTATTCTTAAAAAATTACAATGAGGTTAAGTTAAGGCAAAGCACATATAGAAACATCAAGACATGGGAAATACACAGCACACAAGGTCACGTGTGGAATTGTGGCATGACAAGGGGTTAGGGTGTTTGAAAACTAAACATAATATACTTGAATAAGTAAAATACCAACAACGCCAGCTTGAATTAACAAGCACTAAAAGACACACAGGTTCGTAATTGAATAAGAGGCAGACAGTTCCATTACAAAAAATAAGGTTTCATTTATTTACTTTGTGTTAAGCTCAATAAGTTATTTGGATTTAATTTCCTTATACCAAGTACCATAAAAACAGGTTTACGTTTCAGTTCCTTCTCACGTTGGTTGTGACCAGCGTGGGCACAATTGTTAATTTACTTTTATCAGAGTATCCCAATGGATTTATCACAGTGGAGGGAAATAACTCAGATGACATGGGTACAGCGGTAAAAGGCGAGAAGGCGAGACAGCCATGGTGTTGCGTGGAGACCTATTTAAAAAAAGGAAACGTTAGGCTACGTAATCACTTACTCTTGCGTGAACCAAAACAAACACGTACCTCCTCCAAGCGCAGAGGCACGCGCTGTCAGGACCAAAACAACCGGAGGAACCCACACGGAGGACAAAAGCCAGGCCATCGGCCACCATAGCCGGTGTTGAGGATCAACGTGGGCGGGATCAATTCGGGTTTGTTTATCGGCGTGTCGCGGGACAGTCCTGTAAAGACTCAAGGGCACCTCCTTACAAGTCCTTTAGATGGCGCCATACACCTCAATAGGCTCACCTCAAGCAAATACACTTTCACGTACGCTATGATAAATGACATTTGAATAACAGATGGCTTTAATTACAATAAACCAGGGATATGGCCTTGGGCTCATGTGCAAGCTGTCAATATCTATAGGCTAATAAATCCAATTGTGAGACATACAGGCAGAAGCATCAACCACTGTTTCTGTTCCCAGGAATATAGATCATCATGTTATTTAGGTAATTGGCTAAATTGTGAAAATAAATTATAAAAAGTGTCCAGGAAAATATAATAAACAGCAAATGAATAAACCCAAGACTGCAAAGGCACACAGGGGATCGAACCACCAACCTTCTGTACACAAGACAACCCACTCTACCATCTACGCCACCACTTGTTAAAGATGGTCTACTCTCGCCCCACATAAAATCCCTTTCCTTAAGGTTGGCTGTGTCTATGCCTGACAACAATGCACTTTGGGACGTCCAGTGAACAATTAAATCTTTTCTTCGTCTTATCCACCTAATTGGGATAGCAATTGTCATAAAGTAGTATTAATATGACAATATAATCGCACTGTATGATGGCAGGTCAGCCAGACCTGTTCTGATGTCCGAAGAAACTAAAACATGAGCTGAAACGATATTATGGACAGGCATGGACTCAGCCACCTACACCCCTGCTCTACCTCTACCCCACCTGTACCCCTCTCGCGCTACAGGGGGTACAGGTGGGGTAGAGGTAGAGCAGGGGTGTAGGTGGTTGAGTCCATGCCTGTCCATAATATTGTCTCAGATCATGTTTCAAATTCATCAGGCATCAGAATAGGCCTATATGCCTGCCATCATACAGTCGATTATATACTCATATTAATACTAATTTACAACCATTGCTTTCCCGATTAAGATGAGAAAAAGACAGTGATTTAATTGTTCTTAATTGTTCACTGGACGTCCGAAAGGTGCATTGTTGTCAGGCATGGACACAGCCAACCTCACCTCCTCCAAGCCCCATGGAGCCGAAAGTTTATTTTTAATCTCATTTTCATCTGTTATCCTGTGATTTTTTTTGTCGCCAAATGGACAGTATTAAAAGCAAGGTTTGTTGACTGCGGTGTAACTTTTCCTGAGGTGTAGCATTGTTTGGTATCACTGTCGTGGCTGTTTCATTAATTGTGCTATGGCTAACCTGAGTTGGAACTTTACTTCGGCTAACTAATGTTCACCCTTACCTTTGAATGCAGAGTGATTCGTGGGTATCAAGCTAAAGCATTGGTATTCTTGTCTACCTGTAGGCTATAGTGCGCCTCAAAATAATGTGATTGTTCTCTCTCACTGTTCATGCACGTACTATTTACTTATGTTGAATGACGTGAACACAATAAAGGAATACGTAATGAAATGATGTCTTTGCATTGTGTTACACTTGATGGTATGAGTAGGGGATTATTGTAGCCTACTGTATTTGAATATCTTCAAGACAAGCCATGAAGTAAGTCATTTTATTCTGGGAAAAGGCTAAACCATATGACAGTGACAGTAATTGATAGAATGTGATGTATGACCAAAGAAGGCAAAAGCATACGGTGTTTCAATGGCACAGGTTCAACATACGGTATATTGTCAACATTATCTAATGCATTCTTCAAAAGATTTCACTTGGTGCAGCGCACTATACTGACATCCATTAAACACATGCAGCTCCACAGTGAATTCCTGAATTGCGAACTGATGACGTTTCTGGTTACGCTTTTGAAACTTTTTTTTTTATGTCAACAATTTGTCCTGAAACTTAGGCTCGGAGATATTGTCACTGTATGGACATTTTCCCTTGGTAACTTGAACGAACAAGGGCTCGTGTTTAATTTGAAGGGATTTTATGTGGGGCGAGAGCAGATATCTTTGACAAGTGGTGGCGTAGATGGTAGAGTGGGTGGTCTGGTGCACAGAAGGTTGGAGGATCGATTCCCCTGTGTGTCTTTGCCTCCTTGGCTTTATTCATTTGCCGTTTATTATATTTTCCTGTACACTTTTTATCATTTATTTTCACAATTTAGCCAATTACCTAAATAACATGATGATCTATATTCCTGGGAACAGAAACAGTGGTTGATGCTTCTGCCTGTATGTCTCACAATTGGATTTATTAGCCTATAGATATTGACAGCTTGCACATGAGCCCAAGGCCATATCCCTGGTTTATTGTAATTAAAGCCATCTGTTATTCAAATGTCATTTATCGTAGCGTACGTGAAAGTGTATCTGCTTGAGGTGAGCCTATTGAGGTCTATGGCGCCATCTAAAGGACTTATAAGGAGGTGTCCTTGAGTCTTTACAGGACTGTCCCGTGACACGCCGATAAACAAACCCGAATTGATCCCGCCCACGTTGATCCTCAACACCGGCCCCTGAACATCGCGGCGCAGGCCGGAGCTAAAAGTAATACAATCGCCTGATCACAAACTATTTAAAGACACGGTAGTTACAATAAAGAGAATACTGAATACCTGTGAGCCGCCCGCAGCTAACGCTCCGAGACTACCCGGAAGAGTGACGGTAGGCGGCGTGCGTGGGGGCGGTAGCAGTGAAAGCAGACGACGGTAAAGCTAAAGCAGGGGCTATTTATATTTTAGGGCTGGTGCCATCTAGTGGCAAGTCCAGCCTGCTACACTCATCCCCCCCAAATTTAATCGGCGTCCCGACGATTACACATTTACACAAATGCATACATCACACGCACACAAAGACATTTAAAAAGACATGGGCCCTCGCACCGTGCCACAGCCACTGCCAACAAAAGTTTAGACAGGACTGCGTGACGGCACAATTCTAAAAAATGAAACGTTACGAGACAGCTACTACAGCCGCTCATGCAACCTCATCCAATGTCCGTAGCAACACGAACGAGGGGCCTTAACGGCACATTACACAATTGGAGAACACGAACAACGAGTAGACTAAATCTGGCTACTTACATGACTACATATCCGATGCAGTAACAGCTGCGCGCGAGCACTGGCAATGAACGAGGAAACACGGGTACGGCTCATACAGCGGCCCCTACATCTCATACCATCTACTGCTGTCAGGGCAGTGTGAGCCACCCTCAGAAGGCCAAAATAGTGTACCGTCAACACGAACAAACTGGTTTGGTTACACCTTTGCAACCTCCTCATCGTTCCACCCCGTGTACAGGCTAGATGAGGTGCCCTGAGAGCGACCAGTTGACACAATCACTTGAAACTTACTGGGCCCTAGCTGTACCGAGGCTCTTCCTCACTGACAACTTGTGTAACAATGGATGCGCCGACACGCAAACAGTAAATGAGGAATCCTTCATCTCACTTTACGTACCATTGCCTGGGGTGTAAGCCACCACTGGAGGCCGCCAGGGCACAGCACCCACCGCGGGCACCAAGCTGCTGTGTCCTCACGGCCACCGCCTCATGGCTCCCTAACAATTGTCCTTGAACCACAGCTGCCTCGCCTTTGAACAGAACACAATTTGAGTTAACACATTGCCACAGCTAATCAAGATATCACTAATGGTAGCATCAGCATGTTGTTTGTAGCTTGAACATATTCAAAAGTGTGGTTTTAGAACAAAACAAAACTGTCAACATAATTATGTCCATGAATAACAAATACATCAAATAAAAAGTAAGTCACACAAAACGACATGCAAATATACACACTTTGAAATAACACAAATGAACATAAAAGGTTGGACAGTGCATTTGCTAAACCAGCACTGAAGAACAGAGCCACTTACTAGGCAGCTACCTTTGCTTGCATTAGCAGAGATACACAAGTTTTATTATTTTTACATGGAACAGCCTCTATTTTAAATCAATTATCCGGCCGACAACGCCAATTGTAACCGGGTGGGGCCAGGGGTCCCCTAGATAGTGACTAGGTGCCCAATTTTAATCTTTAACTTCCGTTACAAATACAGAGAACACAGATAAGTGTGGGTTGTTGTGTGGTCAAACAGAGACAGAGGCCCAACTTAAGTTTAAGGTTATTTATTATTTCCAGAATTCATTCGTTTATTTTACTTAATCTAATTTTAAAATGGTACAATAGACCCAAATAAAACAGTAGCAAACCATGCAGTCTATAAACAAAGCAAACACACTTTAGCATGCAGCATTAACATAATTACAGTTGCATTAGTAAATTAAATAATTACCCTGCTAGCTGGCACACCGGTACATTTTACATTTCTTTAGTCTGACACAGCCCCGTTCACAAGGACACCGGGTGGATTGACTCCATAGCCACACTAACAGGCACAGGCAGCTGCAGCTACCATGTATGCTCCACTGCAACTAAAAGCATTCAGTCTGTAACATGTACGCACAGCGTGCACAAACACTACAAAGGGCAGAGCATCTTACCAGAAGGACAGGACCGCAGATTGTGCAGCAGCGAGCAGTCACCTGTGTTACCTGGTGGTGCTTTTTAAACACAAATGCCAGGTGGAAGCTTGACGCTAACCCCGCCCACCACAGCTACGGCAACACCACAGGGACACCAAACCCTGCCCTACTACATTCTGCCCCAGAGTTCTTAATTGGCGTCCCGACAATTATTGATTTAATCCCATGGTCTAAACCAGAGGTCACTAAACGGCGGACCTCGGTCCGGATCCGGACCCAGGCGCCAGCCCATCCGGACCCGAACCTTGGATCCGAACTTTGGACCCGACCTGAATCCCTCAGACGAGCGGCTGCGTGCGCTCTCTCCCTCTTTCTCTCCGACTGCAGTAACTACAGCCCAGGTGAACAGAAAGAGAAAGTCCTTCATCTTAGCTCCATGATACTTTTTACATTTTTAGAAATGGTTTTGGAATGACTGAAATACGGCTCGCAAAAAAAACAAAAACAAAAAAACAGAGGACGCCCTAATTAAATATGCACGCGCGGTCGTAATGCGCAAATAGCGTGGCTGTTTCTCGATCGGCAGCGAGCAGGTCAGAACCCGGACTAAACCAGGACTAAGCCAGGACTAAACCAGGACTAAGCCAGGACTAAGCCAGGACTAAACCAGGACTAAGCCAGGACTAAGCCAGGACTAAACCAGGACTAAGCCAGGACTAAACCAGGACTAAACCAGGACTAAGCCAGGACTAAACCAGGACTAAGCCAGGACTAAACCAGGACTAAGCCAGGACTAAACCAGGACTAAACCAGGACTAAACCAGGACTAAACCAGGACTAAACCAGGACTAAGCCAGGACTAAACCAGGACTAAGCCAGGACTAAACCAGGACTAAACCAGGACTAAACCAGGACTAAACCAGGACTAAACCAGGACTAAACCAGGACTAAGCCAGGACTAGCCAGGACTAAACCAGGACTAAACCAGGACTAAGCCAGGACTAAACCAGGACTAAACCAGGACTAAACCTGGTCTGAACCAGGACTAAACCAGGACTAAACCTGGTCTGAACCAGGACTAAACCTGGACTAAACCAGGACTAAACCAGGACTAAACCTGGTCTGAACCAGGACTAAACCTGGACTAAGCAGGGCTCAGTGTGTTGAACTGAGCAAAGGAACACAGCACTGTCAGATAATATGTGCACATTGTGTATAATAGAGGCTACAGTAGCTGTATTCTGCTATTTAGGAGCCACAACTTATTTTTAGAGCAAAAAACAATAACAGGATTCAATTGATTGCATTATTTCTAATCACAGTAATAGATTTAAAAAAGGCTTAAAAATCCTGATTTAACCGTGAATTAACCCTGTATGTTCCGGACCTTTGCTTGACAATTTTTTTTCATTTCGGACCTTGGTGAAATTTAATTCGTGACCCCTGGTCTAAACCATCTACCAGGATCTGATGGTCCATCTTCCTGTACCCCTTTGGACACTGCTAAACCTGTTCCTGTAGCGCCTCCTCGCAGGTGGGCATTGGTTACACCACCTCCCTGTGGTAGGGGAACATGTGGACAAGAGCATACAGTTAGAACATGGGAACTGGCACACTCACGTTCCCTGTGGTCCAGAGTACCTTTAATTTCCCTACGCTCAGGCTCGCACAAAGACACAGTATTTTCACTGGATGTACAGGTGGAGTCATTGTCCATTGGGCCAGGAAGTGGTGGCTTCCCCCGCCGACAGCACCTACAGTTCATACACCAGGATCTAATAGTCTTTGCCATACCTGGCCAATAGTACATCTGTCGAATGAGCTCTGTTAAATCCTCTACTCCTTGAGTGCGGTGGATGTGTAGCTCCTGGAAAACAGTTCTCCGCAGCTGCTCTGGGAGTACAAGCTGATAGACCCGTCCACGTCCACCAGGCTGACAGTAGGTCCGGTGCAGGAGTCCATTTTGAATCACCAGGCGATTCCACTGGTGAAGTAGTCTCAAGGCTGTAGGAGGGAGGGATTCCCTCTCCAAACGTACTGGCCTGCGTCGCTGTAGCACAAAGGGGAGGATAGCAGATATGGCTGGATCCTTTTTCTGCAGCTTTGCCAAGTCTCTTTGCCTTTCTGGCTCATGGTTGGGTTGGTGCCCCCTCCCCAAGGGATCAGCTCCCTGCTCGAGTCTCCGACAGTGACGGCAAGAGGCTTTGTCCATCTCTTCGGACCAGGAAGCGCTCTGAAACATCAACATTTGAGTTATATTGTCCAACTGTTGTTGTTGCTTTTGCAACAGCAGTCTTAACTCTGCCAGTTCACTGTATGACGGACTGACTGCTGCCCTGCTTGTCCTACCCCTCCTATGCCCAAATGTCTGTGCATTACTGCTCGAGGGGGAGGTATAAAATCCCTCCTGATCTCCCCTTGTCCTCTCCTTTTGCTCCACTCCAAACAGCCTTTTCTCGAAGTTGGTCCCCTTTTCCCGAGTCAATTTGCTTCCCCTCACCATTTCACCCAACACCGGGCTCTTTGCCTCCTTATGATAGTAGAGCAAAGATTCAGGGTGACTCAGGGCCCTTGATGGGTAGTTTAGCTGCAGCCATTTTACGCAACTGTTCGTTTTCCCACTGCAGCTGGGTAACCAAGCCTTTCAACAGGTGCAATTCATCAGCCATTATGGAGGTGGGATAATGACACCAGGAGCAGTCTCTTTTCAGGAGGTCCTTTAACGAAGTGCAGAGATCCCTCGGCGGGCAAGCTACTGTTATATTTGGGTCTATTAAACTAAAAATGCATAAACCATTACCTCAAATCTCTGATTGACCACACCCACATGCTGCACGACAACGCCAATTGTGGCATGACGAGGGGTTAGGGTGTTTGAAAACTAAACATAATATACTTGAATAAGTAAAATACCAACAACGCCAGCTTGAATTAACAAGCACTAAAAGACACACAGGTTCGTAATTGAATAAGAGGCAGACAGTTCCATTACAAAAATAAGGTTTCATTTATTTACTTTGTGTTAAGCTCAATAAGTTATTTGGATTTAATTTCCTTATACCAAGTACCATAAAAACAGGTTTACGTTTCAGTTCCTTCTCACGTTGGTTGTGACCAGCGTGGGCACAATTGTTAATTTACTTTTATCAGAGTATCCCAATGGATTTATCACAGTGGAGGGAAATAACTCAGATGACATGGGTACAGCGGTAAAAGGCGAGAAGGCGAGACAGCCATGGTGTTGCGTAGCCTGGCTAACGCCAGACTGCTGTGTGCGCTCGAATCTTTTCGAACTTCACAACAGCCTGGGGACCATGGCCGACATTTTTCCATGGATTTGGGCACCAATCACAGAACGAGGAGGGACGGTAAGACGATGACGCGCTATTTGACATAAAGCTTGGAGTTTGTTTAGGGATAAAAAAAATAAAAAAAATAATTACGGATCCAACATGACAGCAGCAGACGCATGCCATCTTTCGATCAAGCTTTAGAACGTGTTCTAAATAGTTTAGCTCAAACGTTTACAGCAGGTCATACGTCATTTGATACCATGATACGATTGGCTATGGCTACGTGCAGACGCATGAGAGACATTCGTAGCGCCCAATAAACGGCTATGAACAATCGTAAACCACACCTCTCCTACGAGAAAATGAATTGGTGGTCCCCAGACTAAATATCACTTGTGATTTTAGTCTGGCGTTAGCCAGGCTAGGTGTTGCGTGGAGACCTATTTAAAAAAAGGAAACGTTAGGCTACGTAATCACTTACTCTTGCGTGAACCAAAACAAACACGTACCTCCTCCAAGCGCAGAGGCACGCGCTGTCAGGACCAAAACAACCGGAGGAACCCACACGGAGGACAAAAGCCAGGCCATCGGCCACCATAGCCGGCCTCTGAACATCGCGGCGCAGGCCGGAGCTAAAAGTAATACAATCGCCTGATCACAAACTATTTAAAGACACGGTAGTTACAATAAAGAGAATACTGAATACCCGTGAGCCGCCCGCAGCTAACGCTCCGAGACTACCCGGAAGAGTGACGGTAGGCGGCGTGCGTGGGGGCGGTAGCAGTGAAAGCAGACGACGGTAAAGCTAAAGCAGGGGCTATTTATATTTTAGGGCTGGTGCCATCTAGTGGCAAGTCCAGCCTGCTACAGAATTTTTTCTTGGGGAGGGGAAGGACGACTGGCCATTGACCGGGGGCTGGGCTGAGGAAACGTGTTGAGGCAGACGCAGAACGATGGGGGCGTGGTTAGGGAGGGGGTATGTGTGTGCGGTTATTTGCATGTTGTCTTTGCTTTGACCTGGCACCAAGTTAGGTTTTGGGAACGTGACTGTATCGTTTAGCTTCAGGTTGCAAGTAACTGTTTTTCCAGTCTTCTTATTGGGTTCCACAGGGAGCGTGTCATTAAGTCCTTTTTCTGTAAGAAATCTTGTCCCGTAGTAAGCTAATTTCTTGTTGATATCCGGATATGGCCCCGTCTCCAAGCACCAGGATATCTCTGGCCTTGACACTTGGCACAGTTTTCTCTCCATCTTTGTTTTGACTTTTTGTTCTCTGTTTTTCTCTGACTTTCTCTGTTCGTTATTCTCGTGGTTTGTTAACTTTATTCCAGGTGCATTTTTACCAACAGTCTGAAAGTCAGTGTTTTGCAAAATATGACCCAAAGAGCTCAGTCTCACCTCTCAAACTCACTCACTCTCAGATTAAAAAAAATGCAATTTATCTTTTTATATAAAGCTTTATTTAAACAGTTTCAAAACAAGCAACACAATTCTTGTCTAGACCTAGAGTGATTGATACTAGGACTAAACCAGGACTATATAAAAGACTGGACTGAGTAAGACTAGGAATAAACCAGGACTATATAAACCGCTTTTACACACAGTCTAGGTGTACGTATCAACTCTACCAGCACACGCTTTTTTTTCTACCACACACACAACCGCATTTGTTGTGGGTGGAGCCCCCACAGAGGAGCATGCTGTCCAAATGTGGACAAATGCTGCCTTCTGGTGGGGTTATAGAATCATTCAGAGGTACCAGAGCTGTAATAAAACAAAAAAGAAACCGCGAAAACTATGAAGGTAAGCAACTTGAAAATGTTATGCTAACACCAGCTAAATTTGCGCTAACAGTGGCTAAATGCTAATGTTGGCAAAATCCCCTTTTAGAACAGCGGTATGATGTTGTGAAATTTTAATCTGTATAACCTGCGTGTCAATAGTGAGGCTTGTCCACTCTCTCGTTGCCAGTCAGAGGCCAGCAGTCTGTTCACGTCATGTCAGTTATGGGGTAGCGCGCTTTGACCACAGCTTGAGGTCGGTCCCAAAACCTATACCTGGTCAGACCGGTTTGGCACTGGCCTCCGCTATGGAAAAGCTCGCCAAACTGCGTTGACCAGGCTTTGGGCTGATACGCGCCTGCCTGTGGAAAGACCCCTATACAGGACTGGACTGAGTGAGACTAGGACTAAACCAGGACTATTAAGGACTAGACCTGGACTGAATGAGACTAGACAGGATTATGTTCAAAACCCAGTGTGACTCAAATCAACCACAGATGTGTCAAAGCCAGAACAAAGCAAACTTTGAAATAGGTAGGTAGAATTCATCTGGAGAAGAACCCTGTCAAAAGGAAAATAAATCTTCAGAAAATTCTTTTATCAAAGGCCAGTGAAATCCGCCTGTGTCTTAGAACCTTTTCAGGATGCAAGGTCGGTGCTGGTGAACATGCATGATGGCAAGTCCTGCAAGTCTCTCGTTACTCTTAGTTGATCTAAGCCAGGTCTTTAGACATCAGAGAGCTGAAAATGACCTTTCACATGAGCAGGTGGTGACAGGAAGAGTGAGGTAGATAGAAAGAATGCAGTGGATGTTTGGGAAATATCCATCCATCCATCCATCTATTTTCTTCCGCTTTATCCGGGGCCGGGTCGCGGAGGCAGCAGTCTCAGCAGAGATGCCCAGACTGTTTGGGAAATACTCCTTGTGGATTTGGTTGAGCATATCCGCAATCATCGTGGACGACATACTCATTGGAGGCAAGGTCATTGAGGAACATAACATAAACCTGAGAAAAGTTCTCCACAGAGCCAGAGAGGTCAAGTTGAGGCTTAACCCCTCAAATGCAAGTTCAGGCTGAACCAGGTCAGTTACGTTGGTCATGTTTTCACTGTGCAGGGTTTAAAAGTGCCAACCAACCTTCCAGCCCTGCAAAGATTTCTTGGTATGGTCAACTACCTTGGGAAATGTATCCCCAACTACAGGGAAATCACAGCTCCTCTCCGACAACTCACCCACAAAGACAATAAGTGGTCATGGCATGAACAACAGCGACATTCTTTTGACACTTCAAAGGAGCACATGTCAAACCCCCCAGTGTTGTCATACTATGATTTTCACAAACCTGTTACGCTTACTTGTGACGCTTTGCAATATGGACTCGGTGCAGCGTGCAAACCAGTAGCCTATGCCTCACCGACACAGAGACTCGATACGCCCAAATTGAAAAGAGCTGTTAGCAGTGGTTTCACGATTACATCTATGGCAAACCCATCACTATCGAGACTGACCACCAACCTCCTGTGACGATTATCTAAAAGTTGTACACAAAAGTGGGAAACAAATGCATCTGGCTGATACTTTGTCAAGAGCTCGAAGAACCACCAAAACGAAGTGGATGATTTCGATGTGATGTCAGTCTGTTAAGTGTCATCTGCTTATTTACAGGAACTGAGAGAGCACACTGCAACAGATCCGACTTGCCAAATGCTGTGCAGCACTATCAGACGTGGCTGGCCCAACAAGCTGCACAGTCTCTTAAATGCCGTGCGTCCCTACTTACCTTTCAGGGATGAACTGACTATTGAGGATAGTACGGTCATGAAAGGACAGAAAACTGTGATCCCTCCATCCTTACAACGAATGTACACAAGCATACTACACAGGGGACATCCAGGTGCAGACGCCACAAAATGGAGAGCTAGAGCATCGTATTTTGTCCGACAATGACAAAAGACATTGTTGAGGAAGTGCAGATGTACTCAGTGTGCAACAGTACAAAACCACACCAGCAGAAAGAGCCACTTCACTTGCACCCTGTTCCAGAACTGCCTTGGTCAACTTCAGCAGCAGACATCTTTGACTGGCATAACCAGCTATACTTGTTACTCGTGGATTCCTTTTCAGGCTGGTTTGAGAGTGACCTGCTACGCAATCTCACATCACAGACAGTCATTGGTAAACTGAAACATCACTTGTCAGTCCACGGAGCACCTCACACTCTCAAAACGGACAACGGACGACAGTTTATTAGTCAGCTCTTTAAAGACTTTGCACAACAATGGGATTTTACTCATGTAACTAGCATCCGGAGTATCCCCAAACTAACGGACTAGCAGAAAGAGCTGTCCGTAGTGCTAAAGGTCTCATGGAGAAATCTCACAGAGCTCAAACCGACGTCTTTCTCAACCTACTCAACTTAAGGAATATACCTCGTGATACTAAACTTGGATCTCCAACATGAAGACTTATGTCAAGACAGACACGCACTACTCTTCCCGTCTCTAAAAGACTGCTTGAGCCCAACATGTGCAAGCCTGAGGAAGTGCGTGCTCAACTTTTCAATAAAAGACTCACACCCTCTCCAACCTCTATCAGACGGACAGGTAGTCAGGCTTCAAACACCGAAAGGATATGACCGCACAGGAATTGGGAAAGAAACATGCAAAGAGCCCAGATCCTACCTGGTCCAGTCGGAAAGGACAAACATACAAGAGGAACAGAAAACACATCCTAGCTGTTGCTGAACCAGCTCCGACTCTGTCTGATCCACAAGACTCTTATCAGGACATTAGGCATGATCCAACAAGGCGTGTTACACCGGACACGGACATACAGAACAGAACATGGACTCAGAGCGCCCGTCCTTAGATTAAAAAAAAAAAAAAAAAGACCAAACAAGCTTTGAAAATGTTTGGGGTCTATTAGGGTTGAATGTAATTAATATCCATTCAGAAAACTCACAAAGAAAAGTTCCCTTTTCTATACCTAATAATTAGTTAAATAATTAAATGTTATTGTTTTAATTTTTGGGGTGGGCGCCTGTAAGCCTTTGGCTTCGGCCCACTCCCTTTGAGCAGGTTAACTGCTCAAACAAATAAATAAACTAAACTAAGTAAAGAAACATAATCCAAGGAGCCGACTGCTCCGCTGCTCCCGAGGCAGAGAAAACACACAACCAAGTTTCAATAAATAAGACTAAGAAGTAAAATACTGGTAAAACGTAGATAATTACAGTACCAGTATTTAAACTATAGTTTAGTTATAAACTATAGTTTAGTATTATGAATGTAAATGTGTTTGTTTTGTGGGAGGAGGTGGGTGTGAGGGGATGTTCTTAAATCTGGAAAGCACTTTGTGTTAAATGAAATGTATGAAAAGTGCTTTTTAAATAAAGATTGATTGATTGATTGATTGATTGATTGACATGGCAAGTGGGCAAAGGATGTAGAATATAAAACGTATTTGATACAGTAGCGGACACGCACACAAACACACGCACATACTGTATGCACGCGCGCGCACGCACACACACAGACAGACACACACACACATCATTAGTAATTTGCTCGAATGAAATTCATGAATAAACTTGAAGATTTGTTTCAGTCCTTTTCTGTGGGTTTTCCAAGGTTAAAGTGAATAAAGAGCATAGTTTATGGTTCACAATTCAGTTGTTGGTTGGACTTCTGTCTTAGTCACCGCAGGGGGCCAATGGCAAGGCCTTTGAAGCTTGGGCTGGTTGCT
Source organism: Neogobius melanostomus (assembly GCA_007210695.1). Lineage (NCBI taxonomy): Eukaryota > Metazoa > Chordata > Actinopteri > Gobiiformes > Gobiidae > Neogobius > Neogobius melanostomus. Next base: position 3,842,706 of record VHKM01000004.1, on the reverse strand, counting down.
CTCTCACCCTGAACACCGTATAGCCCCAGGTGCGTGCCGAGCCTCCTGCTGTACTCCCTCTACACTGACAGTGAGGCCACATTAGACTCCGACCCCGTCATCAGGTTTGCTGATCTCCCACAATGATGACGGCCTACAAGAAGGAAGTGTCCCACCTGGAGGACTGGTGATAACAGGACTACTACTTGCTGAACATTGGGTAAGAAAAATATGCTTAAAGGTCCTGTATCATGCAAAATCGACTTTTTGGAGCTTTTAGCCATGTTGTTATGCTATTTCCTTATCAAAAACACCCCCAGAGCGGTTTTTGGCTTCATTCACGCAGTTCTAAGCAATCCTCCTGAATCCTGCTCTCTGAGCAGCTGCTCCGCCCTCTCCTGGTAAATGACTGAGCTGTTCAGTTGTGTCGTCACAAAGGAACAGAAGTGCTCTACGTCTGTAATGTAATGCCTTACGGCCTGGTTTTAATTTATAAAACAGCTTTTTCATTTTTGTTGTTGTAAGAGAGCAATAAAGAAGAAATAAATAAAAGAAAAAAAAAAAAGCACTCTCCGATGCGTCTGTGCCCACGGCCGGAGGATCCATGGATCCGAGCAGAAGTGTTGTTTTGAAGACTTGGCTCTTTCTAACCTACTCTGGACACGCCTGTTCTTTTTTCTTACCCAACGATCATGTCACGGATGCGCGTTTGGCTACGAGAGGAACAGGACTATTCAACCTTCCTAAAGAAGAGTGCACTCGCCAGAAGTTGGAATTTCTTTCCGGGATTCAGCGACTATATCAACCAACCTGATGGATGCTTAGTGAACCTTGGCCAGAATCAAAGTGGATTAACTTTTATAACCAACGCATATCCCATAACCCAATGGGGAGGCCAGACTGAGCGGTAAGTCAATCAAAACGCGTGTTAGCGTGTCTGTTAGCCATTTATGAAACTGTTGCACATGTCAACTCCTTATAACTGCATTATGTGAAGTAACTTCACTTTTTGCAGCGATATTTATATTTATAATACTGCAAATGTGGAATGAGCGGAGACAGGGGCAGAGTTAACTGAATCGAAGCGTTTTGTCTTCCGGGTAGGGAAAATACCCCCCAAAAATACTTATATTTCTCTCAAAAATGAGTACTCCATAGTGATAGAGGTAGAATATATCATATAAATGCCTATACTTTACTTTGGAATGGCTAAAATAGCATGATACAGCTTCTTTAACAAATATAATACAGCAGAACTAAACTGCCCACACACAGATTTCGCACAGTGAATAGATTCTGATTAGATGTTCAACATGTTTATATAAAACAATGAATTCAATTGTATTTTAAAGGGTGGATATTGTTTTGGGTTTAGAGTGTAGGCTGCTAGACATTTTTGAAGTGAGCTTAAAAGACAAAATACAAGCTCTAACACAAAAAAGTATAGGCCTGTATTTTTGTATAAGAGGGCAATTTTTTTTTCTTTTTTACAGTGCTTTGTGTTCTCAAATGATTAAAATAACCTAACTAGAATTAGTAAAAGAGATATATCAACTTTTATATTCATAATGCTGGAAACCAATGTATTGTGTGTTTTAGGTTATCTTTGCCAATAAAATGTATTCAAATCTGAATTACATAACATTGTATTGTCTGTCAATAATGATGGGAGAGTAGACGAGTTAAGTTACAGCATGTCCATCATCTTTTGTGGAGGTTATGCATTAAGCCATTTGTGGTGCCCTCACCACATTGCGACTCATATACTGTAAATGTTAGACCCAGTGACAGGCTGGCATGAAATGGCTTGCATAATATAAGTAAGGAGGCCATAATATTTTTGACTCATGGCTAAAGTCAAGTTTCTCCAGCTCTCCCAAGGTTGGCAAAAAATGCATCTCATCTCAGCATTTAAAAAATTTCTTCCGGGGGAGCATGCTCCCGGACCCCCCAAGAGGGGGAATATCCTTCTCACCTTTTCACCCCTGACCCGTTTTCATGCCTGAGGTTAACTCGATTTACAGTATGTTTTCCACACGTGAGCACTGCAGGCTTCAGTTTTCACACTTATGTCGATCTCGACCCGAGAGTGATACTTTAGGTTGTGGGAAACTATCCCTCTATAAGCAGGCTCTGCCTCAGATCAAGGACAAGAAAACAAAGCTAACCCTACAACGATTTAAAAAAAAAAAAAGTAAAGCCTGCAAAAAGAAAAGGAACAAAACGGCTCTTACATGTCATTTGACTTTGAAGAAATCTTTGTTAAGGCAAGTAAGAGCTGTTTAAAGTAGCAAAAGTAAAGCACAAACAGTCTGTCGCTGGCGAGACAACAGATGCAGCCTTCAAACACGTTGCTTCCTTTGGCCATAACATAATTATAGCTGCAGTCCCTTATACATCACAATGTTCAGTGGCTGCTGTCTTTTTCTATAATGAAAAACTCACTGCTTTACAACAGGAGCGGCCCTTCCACTTCAATCACAACTCCTTCAAATCAATAGAGCGAAAGGAAAACTTTTTTAAGTTCTTCAGAAGCACTGGACCAACCTCAAAACAGCCGTCAACAGGCAGACAGATACTGTACCTTGTGTGCCACACTTGTTTATGTTTATTTGGTAGGGACAGTGCAAGTTAATGAACAAGCCACACCGGATTGTAGCCTTGGGCTAATTTTCATCCGTCGTCCCCCATGCGCACTCTCAAACACACTCTCATTCATCCTGGCCTATTGTACATGTTTTTAGTGGTAGGGGAAACCGGAGTACGCGGGGAAACCTACACAGACACGGGGAGAACATGCAAACTCCGCACAGAAAGGCACCCGGCCATGGTGGGCATCGAACCAGGGACCTTCTAGCTGTGAAGCACGAGCGCTAACCGCTGTCCTACCGTTATTGCCGTGTGCAATAAACCACAAATGTGTCAAGCCCAGCTCAGTGTGTGACCATCATAAAGGCTGTTCTGTGTAGTTAAGGGCTTTATTGACGTTATTAGTGCATAATACTTGTTTTCATGGGGTCAATGCAAGTTATCTGTTTGCTGCTAAGCGGCTAGCATAGATTTATTTCTATGCGCAGCTAGCTTCGGGAGAAAACAGATCGACTACGGCCCGTTGTATATAAAATGTGAGCAATAAACTTAAAAATCAACAAGCCTGGCTCAGTGTGTGATCATTGTTAAATGGTTGCTTTATGTAGATGGGGCTTTATAGACTTTATTCATGCATATTTCTTGTTTTCACATCGATTGGAGATTTAGCTTGTAGCAGCTTTGGGATTGCTCTGTGCATCATCAAGGCCCAAACACATTCCCAGCGCAGATGCAGCCACTCAAATAAGTTTCTTGTCGCCGCTTTTAATCCTGGGTGTTTAGGTAAATGAAACACTGATGTGTGTCTTTGTAAAAGTCCCGGAGCTGCTGTAGCTCCGGTTCACAACACTATGAAGCTAACCTCCGTGACTCTGACTGTTTACATCTGCGGACCGGTGATGGCTCGCTCAGCTCCAACGCACATCACTGTTAGGGAAAGCTGACGCAAATTTCTCCAAAAAGTTAAAAAATTCCAACTCTAGCGTCGGCCGTTTTCGAGGCGCTGGCTTGCCACGCACGAAAAGCTTCAAAACGTGCTGCACAGGAGGCGCGGGACGCACTGCGGGATCTCTCAACGCTCCCCAAAGCGCGTCCGCGTCCTCCATGTATTTTCAATGTAAACCTGACGCTTAGGAAGCGTTGGCCGCGTTTGGTCTGAACCCGGCATAATAGGAACCACGAAGAAGAAGCTAACAGGCTAACAGGCAAAGCTAACTGTGGGCTAGTGCCACTTTAGCAGTGTTTACAGCCAAGTTTGAGTAAAAAAAATATATCTCAATTGAGTCATTGAGTTGTGACACAATGTACAATATCCCTCTCCCTTTGTCTTTTTTATCAGCATAGTATTTACTCTTACAGACAATTAATGAGTAAAAAAAAAAACGCAACATGCTACGACACCTGCAATGGCACTTATGGCCTCTAGGGGCATGAGTTGCTTAGTTCTGATTTAAAAGGTAAATAACTTGCGTCATTGTTTACATTAAAACACTTTGACTCAGTGAGTTAGATGTGTTTACCAGTAGTGACTCAACAGCTAATGGAATTGTTCCACGGCTTTTTTCTAGGCTTTTTATACTGTTTTTAGCTAATGTTAGTCTATGGAAAATGAGATCCACAAACATGGTGGATCTCCATGGTAACAGTGGATTTTCCCAAACTATAGGGAGGGTCGCTGTTATTGTTTATTTCCGCGATTTTCACCGGATGTTTTGGTGACTGGTGGGCAAACAGCAGATTTTTCTGCTACATTTTGTGGCAAAATGTGTTGTTTGGGACAATTTTAAGTTTATTTTTAACTCAGCATTGTCTTTTTACTTACAAATAGTGCTTTTAAGTGATTGCTTTATGAATCAACTCCAACACACTTGAGGTAGGGGTTACACGGACAACCACTGAAAAGGTTGGGAACCACTGGCCTATAGGACAGGTTTGCAGACCAGGGTGCGGGTTCACTCAGAACAAATAACTCCAATTAAACAAATCTGATTGAACAGGTCCATTTGAATTTGGCTCGAGTAACAAACAAGGGCGTGGTGACTAGACTGAAATTGCCTTTAACACACAAATAGTATTGAGGTGTTTATACAAACAGCGATTGAAGTACACCTATATTCAGTTCTGGTCAGCCCTCAGCTGCAGGTATATTTGTGTCACTTGACTTAAACAACAGCTAATCAATGTTGTGCAACCTTCAACCACAAACACAGATCTGCGCCATTGTTCTTTAGACCTTTGCATTGTTCCTTTAAGCTACTGAGTTTACTCTGAGATTGTTGCTAAGCCTCATAAACTACTCAATGCCCTGGCTACACCATCCGTCTCTCCCTTGTTCACTCTTTATCAGCCCATAACCGGATTTTACTTGGTCCCAGAACAGAATCCAAATCTGTGCGGGTGCTACTTTAGTCAGCATGCCCCCAAACACTAGAGGACAGGCTGCCAGATGACCTGAGATGCGCCCCTAATCTTATCACTTAGAAGAATAGGCTCAAAACATTCCTCCACAGCCAGGCATTTTATTAGTTTTATCCAGAGCCCTTGTGTAGAAGTGTGTGCGTACCGAGTTTGTTTAGGTCTTCCAGTGAGAGGGAAAATGCTGGCTTAATCTTGTGTCATGCTTTTTGGCTCACTGTTTTGCCTCAACGCTGTTGTCTTTCGTGCAGTGCATTTTCTATTGGATGAATACACACATACAAGTACAGTATGTATAGACTTTAAAATTACAAGTGCGAAAATCCAACGTTGCATGTGTGTAATTAAAACTACACCGCGTACAATTTTAGCCAATAAATAAAATTGAAATACAAGCATTTATTTTCTGACAGATATTTTCATCATTAAAAAGACAAACATGCGCCTTCGCTGTGAGCAGCTCACCTCTCCAAAGACATGACTGTAACTTTACCAGGAGTGGGGATGTCTCCAGCTCGTCTCCATGGTGATATGACCAAAGGCAACAGAATTTGAGGTTTAAATAGGTTAGGTTTTTATCCAAATCCATTCTTTGATTACCCACTGCAGTAGTGGATTTTTCTGTGTTGAGCTGGTCAGGAGTATGTTTTGTACTGATGGTAACAGTATAGTTCAGATGTTATGCAGTGTGCCTTTAACATGCATTTAACATGCACAACAAAAATATAAGTCAACAATATTATATGGAACCTACCCATCTTCAATCTTCTTTCTCAGACGCACTCATGCTTTAGGTCTATTTTGACAAAAAAGTGATTTATATTAGTGTCATTGCCAAATAGTTTTCCGTACTTAATCCTTATTCAATTTATCTAGATTTAGGACAAGCCCAAATGATTAGTTTTTTTTTTAGTTGTAATGCCTACTCTGTTACATTTGAAGTCTGTAAAAAAGAAAACATATATCTAAGGTCTTTAAATGCAAATTCAAATGCATTGGGCCTTGTGAGCAGTAATTATTTTAACCATCATAAAACTGAACATTTGAAATGGCAAAAGTCCGGCCGTCTTGAAGAGAAAGGCCGAGAGCTAGTCATGAAATGTATGCCAAGAATGCTACTTCCAAAGCAGCATGAGGGAGGGTAAAATAACCATTTTTAATTTGGTTCAAAATCTGGATAGCCATCTTGATGATTTGAATTATTCATATTAATCCAATTTGTAAATTACTCTAGAGCTGTTGATTTATGGCAAAACACATGTATAATTTCTGCAACATTTTCTTGTTTCTTTCTTGCAGCAATTACTGCTCATATACTGAACTATAATTTATGTTCTTTAACCAAAATCTGATCAGACAACCTCATGGGGCACACTTGGCTCTTGGCAGAAAACTTAAAAGAGAAGCTTTGAAAAATAAAAACACACTGAGGCAGTTTTTGCTTTGAATCCTTAATGAATTTCGTATCCAAACTTTTATTCGTTGTCACTTGGGGCTTTCGAAAATTGTGGGTGTTCATATTTCTGTTGACTTTTGCTTGCTCACCTCTCCGGCAATGGTTTTGCTGTTGCTTACTGTTTGGTGCATTATTAAGTAAGGTTTTCCTGATATCTGTTAAGTCTACAGTTAAACGGCCAAGTCATTTTACTATTACAATTTGAGTTTGTCTTTTTGCGCCTGTGCTGCTATAATGTCTTGGAACGTCTGAATACATTTTGGTGCATTTGAAACTGTAAACAAGTGCAATAGGGGGATGAGTCCTGACCCTTCCTCTTAGGAGAGGCCTCAGTCTTAAACAAGAGCGAAGAGGAAGCTTCTGCAGATAGAAGTGAAACGTCCTCAACTCATTCAACTCCAGTCAATGGTTTAAGCTCCACAAAGGTTTATCCTCATGAAACTCAATGCTGTTTTTTCGCTGGTAATGGTTTGTAGACCACTAGCCTACACTATATATTGTGGAATTCAATTATTTTGACTCAAAAAAGTTTACACCTTAGGAAGATGATTTTTGGTTTCTATGTTTGGCTCAAAATCTGGCAAAGTCTCCCAGCAAAGCCGTGCAACAGGTTGCCGGTAGTCCGGAAACTGTAATTTCCAGACTACAAGCCGCTACTTTTTTCCCACGCTTTGAACCTTGCGCATAATAAAACAATGCGGCTAATTTATTGATTTTTATGGTCATATACTTACTGCCCATGAGCGGGGGCAGCAGGATGCCCTCCTGTGCTATGGGGATGGCTAGTGCCTACGTCATCGTAGCCGAATACGTCACTTCCGTGTCCAAACCGAATTGGGCTAGAATGGTGCAGTGCTGTGTCCCAAGTTGTAACAACAGAAATGATATCAATAAAACGATAAGTTACTACCGCTTTCCTTTGGACGAAAACGAGAAGAGGAGATGGCTTAAACTGATACGGTAAGCTGGATATCTAACCATGAAAAATACATTTAAGTGCGGGCTAGCGCCAGTATTTGCGCTAAACGTTAGCCGAGATAACGTTACCTGTGCTGTTACGATGGAGTGGGGCCACATAAAATAATCGAGATTAAAGTAATTATTTACGAGAATAAAATTGCCATTTACTAGTTTAATGTGACTGAGTTTAAAGTCGTTATTTATGAGAATCAACTAGCTAGTTATTTATGAAAAGTCATATTGTGAGATATTAAACTCATTTACAAAAAACAAACATTTTACGAGAATGAACGAGATTAATTACGAGATATACGTAATATTTTACAAGATTAAGTCGTTTACAAGTCCTTTTTTTAGATTTACGTGACAATTTACAAGAATAAAGTCAGTATTTACATTTACATTTTTGAGAATGAAGCCATTAACAATATAAAAGTCACTATTTATGTATATACAGTGCCAAATTGTGTTGCTTTTGTGGAACGGGGGTGAGAGGGATAAGGGTTCTGCACTGGCAGAACCTACTTCTTTTTGTTTATCGCCACAGAGTTCTTTATGTAATGTTCTTTTCTTTTATCCAGGCGTAAAGATTTCACCCCTAACTACAACTCAAGGGTCTGTGGATGGCATTTTCCACATGGCAAAGCAGCGGGGCCCACACGGTTTGCCTGGAATGAGGGAAAGGCTTTTCCTCACATCAGCCAGCCGACCAAACGGCAAAAGAAAATGCTCCTGGCGACTGTAGAGGACGAAGGAGGAGCTGAACCAGGCCCAAGTCACCTTGGCACTGCTCAGAAGACCCCAAGTAGTTCAAGTGTTTTGGTGCTCGAAATTGAGAATGAGATGCTCAGAAAAGAAAATGACAAACTGAAGAAAGAATTGGAGAAACAAAAACAAACATTTTCATTTAGTCAAATATCCTCCCACCCAGACATAGTCAACTATTACACTGGCTTGCCAGATGCTGCCACAGTCTTATTTTTGGAGACCCTTCTTTCCAAATTTGATCTCCCAGTATCACTTTGATTGGAACGTCCAAAAAATGCCCTTAATCGATCAGCTGCTCTTGACTTTGATGAAACTTCGACTGAATTGTGGTCTTGTTGACCTTTCTGTGAGGTTTAACTGCTGCCGGGCCACAGTCACCAACATCTTTATCACCATCTCCAGTGCCCTGTATGACATTTTGTATGTCGGCATGATGGAAAACAAAATTCCTTCCAGATTCAAGAACCAAACCTCCCTGCCACATTGCTTCCAGCCATTTCCCAATTGTCGGATTGTGCTCGACTGTACTGAAGTAGCTGTGTCCAACACAGAAAGTCTGGACACCCAAGTCATCTGTACAGTCATTACAAAGGAGGTACCACGCTTAAGGCTCTGATTGGTGTGGCACCTAATGGATTCATTACCTTCGCCAGTGACCTGTATGGTGGAAGCACATCGGACAAAGCAATAACGGCAGGACTGCGGAGTACTTCAACAACTAGAAGCAGGTGACATGGTGATGGCTGACAAGGGCTTCACTATTCGTGACATTTTACCTGCAGGTGTTTCACTGAACATCCCAACATTCCTTGTCAACGGACAGTTCACAATGGAGGAAATCAACCACAACAGACTTATTGCCAGTGCAAGAGTTCATGTGGAGCGTTCCATTCAGCGCCTGAAAACATTTCACATTTTGTCATACATTCCATACCAGTATAAAAAGCATGCAAACAAGATACTGAAGTGTGTGTTTCTCTCACAAATTTACAGACACCCATTCTCCGTGAAATAGCATGAATTTCCTCTCACTGTTTTGCCACAATGCCATCATCAGCATTGAATTTTTCTTTAACTGTATTCCATATGAACTGTATCAATGTTGTTTTTTACTTGCTAATCAATTTTCCTAAACTCAAATGTTATATTTTTTTAAAGGTTTATGTTATACATATTATCAACACAACTGTGTTTGATCCTCCATAAGCTGAATGAATAATTTTGAGAAGTACTTAGATATCCATTTGACAGCCTGGATGCAACTGAAGCTGAACAAGACAATAAAAAGTCTTCACACTGATTATGTTGCTCCCACTCAATTTATTTAAACTGCATGTTACTGCTTTTCTTTTTCTTTTTAGAATAAATAAAACAACAAAACACACAAACATCAGTTTAACTGGTACAAATGCACAGATATTGATATATACAAATTGGGAGAGGCTACAACATTCAAACTGAATATCCTGCTTTAGAACTAGGAATGTCAAGATTAACTGATTTTACAATAACCGCGGTTATAAAAGCTCACAGTAGGTTAATCGTAATAGTTTTAGGGCCCAAGGTAAATCGTCTCAGCGTTAAATCCGCTCAAACGCATGAAGTCAACGGCAGGTTCATAAGTCAAATGTGCAAATCTTATTTTCATAGCTGCCAAAGGAAGAGTTAAAAAAAAAAAGGATCATGTGCAGCCGCGTTTGTCACGTAAAAATGGACATGAACAGTGTAAGCACATGGAAAGACATAGATCTTTCAAAAACATCCACATAAATCTGCTTTCTTATAGCTAGCTAGGTAGGTATAGGTATTGCTAATAATAATAATAATAATAATGATATTCACTGCCTATTTATAAGTTTACTTTTATTATATTACTTTTTATATAATGACAAAAGCATGAAGATAAAAATAAAGGCTGAACCTTCAATAGGCTATCAATTAAAACAACCCTTAAATAAATATATACGTAAAATGTCCTCTTTGTGAACATTTACACAGAACTGTAAAGGTTGAGAAATTCTTTCTTCTAAATTTCGCTATTCATGAATAATTGTAAAGAAATCGCAACATTTTCCTCATAATATTCGTGACTCAAAAATTGAATCCTGACATCCCTATTTAGAACATGTAAACAAATGCAGGGTTAATCATTTAATATCGGAGAGAATATGGGGCAGGAAAATGTCCTTATAAAATATTTCTAAAACACTAATGTGTTTGCCCAAGCTGGATCTTTATGGATGAACAGAATTACAACATCCAGCGGAGTCCATACCACCAGGTGACATGTGCCAGCTCCTGTCAGGTACAGGTTGCCCTGAATTTGATGCCAGTAGTTGTGAGTCGGCTTCATTTTCAGTAGGCCAGTAACTTCATCCAGTTTGAGATAAAAGTCCTTTGCCTCTGCTGCCTGAATTATGGTCTTCTTTCTGGCTGCATAAGGACATTTCACCTCAATGATGCAGTCAGCAGATACTGTCCCATCTGGAGAGCCACCAAGCAGGCCACTGTCAGAGAGAAACACTCCGCTCTCCTGGATGGTCACACCAGTGCGCTTCATGTACTCTTCTTTAGCCTTTGGCTCATGAACGATTCCCCAATCACAAGCCTGGGGGTTGAAAGGGAATTTCATACACAATGGCATCACAAGGTGCTTTATAAAGGGAGAGAAGGAAAGAAATATCAGCCCAACCCTTCTAGTACAATTTTTGTTTACACTTGTTTGACTTAAAAATTACCCTTGGGTCTCTATGTGGGTTTTTTCTGCCACAAAAGGGTGATATGTAGAACTAATTGACAATAACCTTCACTGTATTTGAGAATAAAAACATTTTTGGTGAAGAAACTTAATTGTACATACATTTTGAATATGTGATAAAAATAAAAAATGTAAACGGTCTAAAATACACTGTGGGCAAATTCGGCTGTTTAAAAGCCACAACCATTACAGCTGAAAAAACATCTGATAAAAAAATTTGATCAACCTTTTTTCCCAAACACTATTCATCAAGCTCAGACCTGATCAAAACAATTATTTTTGTGTTTTTAAATAATGGATTTTAACCTTCTGAATGCCTATTTCATATGTGATTTCACTGCAGTGTCATGGTTGAATGAAAAATTGTGGTTATAATGGGAGTCGCTGGGGAGTATTACTTAAAATCTGATGCTGCAGAAAAAGTAATGTGCAAAGCAGATGTTTTCACAAGTCTTTGGAAGATCCAAGAGTGTGATAGCATATAACAAATATCCACCCATACACCATTTTTTATATTAAAAATCTGCAATTTTGTGTTTTTATCGGGGCCAGATTGATGAAGAGATCTGAGTAAAAAACTGTATATATTATGTTTTTTACAGCAGCTAAAGTTGTACCTTTAAAAAAAAAAAAAAAAGGGACTAAAGGATATGTTTTATTACAGTACCCAAGGGTTAAAAGAACTTTGTGTCCATCACTTACATGAGCTCCTTGCTTGAAGTTGTAATGACCAAGCAGCGTTTTGAATAATGAAGGAGGGTAAGAGTTCCTCTTCACTGCCGCCAACACAAGACCAAAGTTGCTGGCTGTAACTCTCTTCTTGCGATATGCCATCCTGTTATAAAGAAACACACAACAGTTAACCTCACAGCACTTAAAAAACAATTCAAGAAAGAGCTAGTCACTAATGACTTTTAGTACACATGAAATCAATCGATCCTTGTATGTATTATTACCATAAGTCATTCTTAGTTTGCCCAACTGTGGCTCTCTCGATGGCTTCCTTTTGTTGTGGGCTCACAGCAAGGGATGAAAGGAGATGTGAGCTTTGTCCTCACAATACCCGGAGTTGGCCAATATCCCATCAAAAGTTTTGATGTGATGGCAGGGGTCAAAAGTCTGTCCCAACAAATATCATTGAATCAGAATAACAACAATTAGATCCCTTCATGTCAACATTGTTCACAGACATACATATATTGAGTTGCCTTGTGTACGAAATGCGCGTATAAATAAAGTTAAAATTAAAGTCTGAACAGGTTTATGTCTGATTTGCAATGGTTTAAATCTGTGGATATGTCAAACTAAATTTACCATCTTACTAGGGATATCGTCAATCTTTGTAACTGATTTAATGTTGTGTACATGTGAAGTTTCTGATAAAGCAGGACATGAAACAACAAAACACAAAACACAAGTCAAACCTGAGGCAGTGCAGGAGGTTCTGGAGCTAATATCCAACCCAGACCTGTAAAACGGTCAAGCTGTGCCAGAGATGACGATGCCCATTCTATGTCCTCCGGGGTGACAGGGCGTTTAATTCCAGCTGAAAAAATAGCATAAAGGGTATGATGGTAACTGCTATCTAACCCAGGCTTAGATTTTAGTATGGAAAGAAAACATATGGTCATTGTTTTTCCAATGATAACAAAACAGAAAGCATGACACATATTTCCAAGTTACTCGAAGAACTAACCTTGTGATGTGGAAGGTGCAATCACAGACACTTTCTTGGCCGTGATTTCCTCTGTTTTGGGTGTCGTGGGCCTCTTCCACATACACTCGACATCCGTGCGGGTGAAGTTCTTCTCAGCCCAAATGAGGAGGGCTGCAACATGGTGGCACTTGGACCTCCCGATGGCACAAGAGCAAGAACTTGCCTTCACTTCCTGTCCTCAACGTGTACCTGAGTGAAATCAACTTTGCTAACCCTCACAAAATACTCTTAACAATGCTAAGAGGCAAAGCTTTGTAGTGCACTCTGACTGTAAGCCTGCACTGCTAACTTTTTTTTATTATAGTATGTTTATTTTTTTATTGTTTATACTTTTTGCCCCTGAAGTCTGGTAGTCACTGTATAAGATACCTCCTATATTTACTATTTAATTGTTCGCACGTTTCCTGTCTATTCTGCACACCCTGAGTGTTTTCTTGAGAGCTGAATGTAACAAGTGAATTGTGAGATCAATAAAGGTTTTTCTTATCTTTGTGTTGCACTAGGTGGAGCCAACAACTAGTTAGGTAACGTCTAATCTGTATTGGGCGAGTAATACTTTTCCAGAGTTTTAAGTTGTCAACAAACCGTAGGTACTTATTCTAACATAGCTAAGTACAATAGTTAACGTTACACTTGTACAGTAAAGTTAGCTTGGTGGCCGACAGCCTTATGTTAGCGAGCTAACGGTAGCTACTAAAAACTTGTAACGTTTGAACCGTGACAAATGTACAATCTTTTTATGGTAAAGGGCGACAGCTTAATGATTGATTAAAAATTTGTTTTATGCTTATATAACGCAACAATAGTCAATGTCATAGAATTTTGTGCCAGATGACGAGTCACTCAGAGTCAGGACCTCACCTCAACCTCGTAAACTTTACTTTTCATTGAAGCCTGTACTTTCCCTTTCAGACTTCCACCTGCCAGCACACTAACATTTACAACTCTGTTGGAGTTGTAGGAGTTCAAACCCTTTTTCACGGACTTTGGGGTGTCCGCAAAATACGATGTCACCGTAAAAAAAGTGACCGGTTCCTTAGCTACTGCCATTGTGTTTACATTAGATTCAGCGGCTTGGACACGGAAGTGATGTCGTGACGTCACGCTAGCCATCCCCATAGCTGCTGTGGCTTCAGGTGCAAAATAAATGCATTTAATTCTCTCACCGCTGAAATATTAGGGAGAGTCCAGCGAACTGCGGGTATCGAGCCTCGAGCGATCACCACGAACCCAGCTCAGAGCAGCTGCACACACCAGGAAACTCCCGAGCTCTAAAGGGCGACTCTAAACACGGAACACTCCCAAGGAGGAGTCGCTGTGCAGGCAGTGCTTTGGATTGACTGAACACACATTCTTTTAAACAATAATATAACCGAAGTTCTTAACAAACTTTGATAAAAGTAAATTTACCTATAGACCACCGTTCTCTTGGTAAATTTGACAGTGCACGAAGAGAAAAGTCCAGTGTTTCCAGCACTGATGGCGCTTCAAATGTGCTTGGAACAGCTGAAGCTTATAGACCAGAGCGGCTTATATATTTCTAAGTGTTGTTGGTGCCACTTATATTCAGGTGCGCTCAATAGTCCGGAATTTACGGTAATTAAAATATGTTCTATTTTATTCCATATGTATCAAGGACTTCTATTGGCTTTGTGAGTATATAGCATAATTCCCCGTCTTTTTATATCACTCTAACTTAAGAGAACTGATGGTCATAACCTGTTGGCTGGCAGAATGAAGATAAACTGGAAACATCTGGTGGATCATGATTGATTCCTTGGATCTGCATAACCATAATGAGATTCCCTGCATCTCGTATTTGATTGATTTTATACAACACTGTCAAGTGCCACTTTTGAAGCCAACACTAATTTAAAACAGATGGCTTCACCTTTTTTTGGCAGCTATCTTGAAACATTGGAAATAAAGCTAGTGTTTGTATTTATTATAGTGGTCCGCTGGGAGAGTCTTTGTCCTCCCATTGATTACAGTCAAATGCTGAACTGCCCCAGTCTGGAGGTCGTCTCATTTCAGAAGTCAAAACCCTCAGAGATCTATGTAACATATTACTAATGTTACCAATACTGTTTAAATCCCATTTTAGCTGACTCGTGTCTTAACCATTTGATTTGGCCAGATCATGTATGGTTTTATGACATGTGCTCATTGTGTTTTTTTGTTGTTGAAAAAGTCATCTGGTACTGTTTGGTAGGTCTAATAGGCACAGAGGAAAACTAATCAATCTTCACAGAGAGCACAGGCAGCTGTTCTGACTTTTACAAAATGCACAATGTCTTTAAATATAAATAAATGAAATATAAAAGCAAGGATGTCGGTATCTTGAGCCCGCCCCTTCTCTCATATTAGTTTACATAGGACTGCGGACGTCAAGAGAAAATCAGTACACGGACACAAAGCCCTTTTCAGGCCGCGCACAGAAACAGTGTAGTGTTGACTTGTTGACCAAATACATCAGACATTTTACACAAATCACGCATCATGCTGTACTGGAAGTGTCTTGACAAAAGAAGTGCCGATCCGTGGCAAACAGAGCAGATAAGGCGAATACATGAAGTCATACAGTTGAAACGGCTCCTGAAGTATCTTCATATTTGGGCTAATTGGCAGGTACCTCATTATTAAACAGGAGCTACACTAGACTGAAAGAGAAGCCCTAATGACTGTTCTACAATCTGCCAAAACGTCTCCATATAAAAGGATTTTCAAACAACTTGAATATCTTTTTGAATCTTTTTTTGTTCTTCTTAAGTTTGAATATTTTCTCTACTGTGGCATAATCATCATTAATTGAGTCATGGAGGAATCACACTTTTGTACATCTCTCTTCCCTTTTTTTTTTTGGTTTTACGTAAGAGCAAACACAGCATTTTGACACTCGAAAAAGGCCACAGTATATGGTGAAGGCTCCCTCAATGGATACCACATATCTTACAATATAGAAACCTCAGCATACACACTGAGAAGGTGAATATTTGTTGCTCAATTGCATTGTACATAAACCCAACCCCACATAAACTGAGACGCCCCCACTGCACCTCGGGATTTGAACTGTAGTGGAAGTGAAGGCCCTAAAAGTAATAATATCATCTAAATCTTATACTGCACTCTTCTTTTGTAGTTTTGTAGTCAAAGTCCATTTGCAATGCTGAATGTGTGAATTGGGGTGATCAAAATCTCCCTCTCCCTCCACTGGCTCCCGGTCCGTTTTTAAATTGAATTTAAAATTTTGTCATTCGTTTTAAAAGCTCTTCATGGACATGCTCGAGCAGATCTGTTCGAGCTCCTGTCCATTCACCGTCCCAGCAGAGCCCTGTGCTCCTCCTCTCAGATGTTTTTTTTCGATGCGCCTAAACTGTGACACTCGCTCCCATGTCGAGCTGCCAGTCGTCTCTGACCGGCCACCGCTTAAGTACAGAGAAAAGACGCCCTTATTCAGACTGACCTTCCATAACTTTGCGCCCGAAGCTGCACCAAACACAGGGCTCGGATTAGGGCTAACAATTTAGATGAATAAGTTACACTACAGAAATCTTTTGTTTTTTACCTGCTCACCAGAGCCCAAGGCTACACCACCTCCACACCAGGAAGACAGACGGAAGAACAAGGTGTCAGAGGTGGAACGCCCCCAGCTGATGGGCGGAGTAATACAACACAGACGACTTCTACTGTATAAATCTTTCAACACTCCTCCGTTAAAGTTACTGTTTACACTTCTTCCGTTATACTTTTGTCATTTCTGTAATTAGCCCTGCAAACATCTCCACAAATAAAGAACATAATGAGGAATTTCAAATGTTCTTTAAGACTAAAGGTTCAAAATAGTGAAAAATAGTGAGCGCTGCGCTTGGTCATGAAGCGTAGTAACAATAATAACAACAACGAGTGCTCTTCGAGGATGAAGATATTGATCAAATAACGGTAGTGAGCCCTTACTAGAGTTGTGTGCTAAAATGGGCAAAAATCCGTGGCACTCCGTAGATAAATAAAAAGTCTGTTTTTTAAAGCTGCGGTACCTGACTTTTTGGTGTTGTAGAATACATTTATTTTTGCTACCTCCGAGTATTTTGTAAACACAGCAAAACACAGACCTTGCTGTATTGTCTTCACCTAAAGTTTTATTGAGCAATGGATGATAGAAGTCTAATCTAAATTAGTGGACTTTATCTTGGGGGTGGCCCCGCCCCTGCTTCACTCAATGCTGTATATGGGTGTGAAATGTGCATATAATTACAATTTGAATACACAGGAGGGACTGTGAGAGCTAGAAACAAGTTTGGGCCAAAACAAAAAATGTCACTGTTTGAACAGGAAAAATCAGGTACCCCAGCTTTAAGACTATTTGAAGTTCACAATTAGCACAGAATTGTTTAGGGCTGCACGATTAACCTAATTATCCAATCGAGGTTTGAGCTGCTGTGGTAACCTAAAGGGGCTGATGTTTTCCAGCCTTGGGCCTCTGCCATTTGAGTGAAAGACATTTTCGCCAATTAGAATGATCGAGCCTCGCTTCCTTTGGCTGCTGGCCAATCAAAAGAGGCTGCAGAAGAATCAAGTTTGTGTGCGCTTCAGTGCACTATAAACAAACTCCACATGTATAAACTGCAAACAATTCTCACCGCTGGTAAAAAACAATGGTCCCTCGATCTGTGGGTCGGGTAAGGTCACAGTATTTTCATTTCATTTCATCACGGAGCGGGTTGAGGTGGTCAAAAAAAAAAGCCAGTCGCCTCTGCTCAGCGCCATACGTGCTTGTATTATTGTAATATCTTTGCAGATGTTTTTTGACATAACTATGATGCAGACTTTTATAAAACAAGCCGCGTTTTGCAGCTTGTCATTTTGAGATTAAAACTAAGGATGTGTATCTGACAATTCCATAAAATGCGTCATTGCCTCTTGCAGAGTTGTATCCCATTGCTGCATGAAGCTGAAATGTAATTCCTGAGTTCCATGATGTTTAACAGCAGTTTTAGACGTTTATTTGCAGCTCAATGCTCAATCGCATGAAAATAATGAAAAATCGCAATCAGATTAATTTTTTAGTCAAATCGTGCAGCCCTAGAATCATTTATGAGTAACGTCTATGTATCAAGCACAAAAACGTCTAGTTATATGAACAAGATAACAAGAGGCCTTTGTAGCATCTCCTCTCACTTACTCCTCTCTCCAGTTGTTATGGAAGTGCTCATACACAATTCATGTCATCACTCGTACACCCACTCGCCCCAGCCCTCTCCGCTTCACAGTGCACTCTGCACTTCAAATCCTCATTTTTAATCCTACCACACAAACTATGTCTTTGGCTTTCACACTTTGCTAATGGTTTGTGTCCGCTAGTACGTGAGAAACCGTGTCACTTTGGAGGCACCGGGTCATTTATTCAGCAAGAGAAATTTTGTAAGCTCTTCAGAACAGTTTCTTGCTGTTTTTAGATGCATGACAACACATTTGGGGAAGTGGCAAGTGCATCATTACATTTTAATAGGTCCACAATATGCTAAACTGATTTTTTTTTTTTTTACTTCTGTGTCATAACGAGGAAAACCTACCCAGAAATGATGACAGAAAATATATTTTGACCGTTTTTTAGTCCAACAGATATAATTACAGTACAATACAAATGCCCAGATAAAGTTCTCTGAAGTGTAGGACTAATGGCACCTCTGCTCAATGGTACATTTTCGGAATAATGAGACGTCGGACTAATGGGTTGGCGGACCAATGACATGGCACCCTATTAACATGCAGGTCATACAGATTTAATATTTCACATGCATCATACCGCTGTTCTAATATTAGCATTTAGCCGCTGTTAATGCAACTTTAGCTGGTGTTAGCATAACATTTGCATGTTTCTTACCATAATAGTTCGTTTTTTCGCGGTTTAATTTCTGTTTTATTAGCCATGGCACCTCTGAATGATTCTATAACCCCCACCAGAAGGCAGCATTTCTCCATTTTTGTTCTCTTACAAAATTTTAATGACGATCTGTACAGCGTGCTCCTCTGTTAGGGTACCGCCCACAACAAATGCGTGTGTGTGTGTGGTAGAGTCGATACGTGCGCGTAGATCGCGGCGTGTGCGGTAGAGTTGCGCTATGTGTTTAGTTTAGTTTAGTTTATTTATTTGTTTGAGCAGTTGACCTGCTCAAAGGGAGTGGGCCGAAGCCAAAGGCTTATAAGCGCCCACCCCAAAAATAAAAACAATAACATTACATTTAACATTTGCAGAGTAGCAAATCATAAACAAAGGAACATAGGGCAAAGTAACAACAAATAATGAAGAACAATAAAAACATAAAACATAAAACATCAGCAAAATAAAGAAACAACAACAAAAGACTGTGCTACAACTCATATCTAAGAAAAATAAACTTTGTAAACTGTTTAAAAATGTACCAGGTTATTGCAAAGTTTGATGTTTTGATCTAGATTATTCCATATTTCAACACCACGTCTCATGGGACACATGCTTTTCATGGTTGTTCTTGAATACTGTTTATCGAAGCTCATCTTATCTCTCAAGTTGTATTTGACTTCTCGTTTGCAGAACATATTTTGTATACTTTCAGGAAGCGACTTTTGTGAGGCTTTGAACATGATTTGAGCCATCTTAAATTCAGTAAGGTCCTCAAATTTCATTGTTTTTGATTTAAAAAATAATGGATTTGTGTGTTCGTGGTATCCAGCTAAATGGATTATTCTTATTGTCCTTTTCTGAACTTTAAACAATGGGTCAAGATTACTTTTATACGCATTTCCCCAGATCTCTACACAATATGTTAAATGGGGGAGGATAAGTGAACAGTATATAGTATATAGAGCTTGTTATCAATGATATATTTAAATGTATTCATTATGGCTGAAATCTTTGCAACTTTAGTTTTAATTTTTATGATGTGAGGTTTCCAGCTGATTTTATGATCGAGTGTGTCCAAGAAATGTATGTTCATAGAGTTTCGTTTCCAATTTTAACTGGTAATTGTACATTCATTACACGATTTCCAAAGAACATTGCTTTGGTTTTCGTAATGTTTAGAGACAGTTTGTTTACGCAGAACCAATCTTTCAATTTATCCATTTCTTCTGTAATCTCGATCACCATTTGCTGTAAGTCTGCACCTGAGAGTATGATTGTTGTATCATCTCCACCAGTTTAAGCTTCGTGGAAACCAAATACAAATCATTGATATATAATAAAAATAGTTTAGGTCCCAGCACTGATCCCTGGGGGACACCACACACTAGGGTATGTGGAATAGCTTTTGTCTCATTCCGCCCGTGTAGATGTGGGTATAAAGTAAGGCCGCTGACATCGCTCCTGCTTGCGCCACACTCACACTGCAGGAGGGTCAATTCATGTCCCTTCGATATAGCTTTGTGAGCGTTGAACTGGCAAAAGGCCTCCATCGTGCACCTGCGTCCCAGCCATGTGCCTCCCACTCGATCCCGCAGTCACCCACGGAGCAATAGCTGTGGTTACAGGGTAAAGACCTTAACCTCCACACTCCACCCGGCTCGGCCACACTCACACAGCAGGGAGGGATTACAGCACGTACCTTTCACTTATCTGGAAAAAGGCATTGTCATTTTTAATTGGCATCTTCCGATTGGCACTGCAATTTCGATACATATCCTACGCATTGCAAATTAAAAGGCCTAAATGTGAAGCTTTGTCCATTTTTTATCTTTTCTAGTTAACTCCCTTCGCCTTATATAAAATTATGTTTCTTTTTTGTTGCCGTGCAAAGCTGCAGAACGGAGGATATGCTGAACAACGCAATGCACCCCGAGGTCATATCTGTTGTTGCACAGGAGAGAAGTTTGTTTGTCTCTACGGAAACCACTCGAAAACACACAGACAAGAGAGGAAAACCGCAGAGATTGAGGCACAGAGAGTCATCTTTTGATGTGAACGGTAAGAGCTGTGCCGGTAATAATCCACTTTGGGATGCTGTAACGTTTTCTGCTAAACAGTGGGTACAGCATTAGTAGTGTAAGTGCGGATGACAGTCAGAGCACAAAGCAAAGAAATACTGTTAATTTGTGCTGCATATACGGGCTGATTAGAAACTGTGTTCCGAAAGAAGTGATGATTTTGTGTGAAAGGTGGACAGGGCCGAATCCAGAGATAAGATAAAAAATAAACATTTATTCTTCTCCTAATGGAGAAATTCACTTGTTCACAGCTCTCAAGAACACACAGTGGCTGCAAATAGTCAGGAAAATGTGCAATCCAACAACATGAAAATGTGCAAACAAGTAACAGTAAATACTGTGCCTTGCGAAAGTACTAATACCTTGAACTTTTGCACATTTTGTCATGTTTACAACCCTAAACGTAAAGATTTTATTGTGAATGTTTAACTGAAAGTTCACACACAAGCAACAGACAACTGTGAGGTGAAAGCAAAATGATACGTGATTCTGTTATTTTACCAAAAATAGAAAAGTGAAAAGTGGGGCGTGCACAAGTATTCATACAGCATGACTTAATACATTGTGGAACCCCCTTTTGCTGCAATAACAGCAGCAAGTCTTCTGGGGTATGACTCTACAAGATTTGCACATCTAGAGACTGACATTTTAGCCCATTCCTCTTTACAAAACAACTCAAGCTCTGTCAAATTAGAAGGAGAGCGTTTGTGAACAGAAGTTTTCAGGTCTTTCCACAGATTTTCAATAGGATTTAGGTCAGGACTTTGACTGGGCCATTCTAACACATTAATATGTTTGTTTTTAAACCATTCCATTGTAGATTTAGCTTTGTGTTTAGGGTCATTGTCCTGCTGGAAGGTGAATCTCTGCCCCAGCCTCAATTCTCTTGCTGACTCCAGCAGGTTTTACTCCAAAATGTCCCTGTATTTGGCTCCATCCATCTTCCCAACTATTCTTACAATCTTCCCAGTCCCCGCTGAGGAAAAGCAGCCCCATAGCATGATGCTCCCCCACCATATTTGACACTGGGGATGGTGCACTCAGGACGATGAGCAGTGTTAGGTTTACTCCATACAAAATGTTTTGCATTTGGGCCAAAAAGTTCAATTTTTGTCTCATCTGACCAAAGCACCGTCTTCCACATGGTAGCTGTGTCCTCCATATGACTTCTAGCAAACTTCAAACGGGATTTCTTATGGCCTCCTTTCAAAATGACTTTTGAATTACTTTGTGTAGAGTACGACTTATAGTTGTCCCATGTACAGATTCCCCCAGCTCAGTGGCAGTACGTCGCAGCTCCTCCAGAGTTATCTTGGGGCACTTGGATGCATTTCTAACCAGTGCTCTCCTTGTTCGGTCTGTTAGTTTAGGTGGACGCCCGTGTCTTGGTAAGTCCGCAGTGGTGCTATACTCTTTCCATTTCCGAATGATGGATTGAACAGTGCTCTGTGAGATGTTCAAATCTTGGGAAATCTTTGTATAACTTAACGCTGCTTTAAACTTCTCCACAGCTTTACCCCTGGCCTCTCTGGTGAGCTCCTTGGCCTTCATGATGTTGTTTAGTGACCAATACACTCTGACCATAGCTCTGAGGCCCTCACAGAACAGCTGGAATTATACTGAGAGTAGATTACACACAGGTGGCCTCTTTAATGGTTAGGTCAAGGTGTGAACATTCTGCAGTCATTAGGAATGTTATAAAGGCAATTTAATGCACTCAGAAAATGCTGTATTAATACTTATGCACGCCCCACTTTTCACTTTTCTATTTTTTGTAAAATAACAGAATCATGTATCATTTTGCTTTCACTTCACAGTTGTCTGTTACTTGTGTGTGAACTTTCAGTAAAAATCCTCCTTCAAAATAAAATCTTTACGTTTAGGGTTGTAAACATGACAAAATGTGCAAAAGTTCAAGGTGTATTAGTACTTTCGCAAGGCACTATAGGTGTGTCTATCTTATGTACAATGAATATATAACTTTAAAGGGGAAATAATAATAAAAAAAGATTTTGGGCAATATATAAAATATCACGAGCACACACACATGTATTGTCATAAAGTAGATTTAACTCTCCTGCAGTGTGGATGTGACTCTTTTGTCATGTACATGGGGAACTCTGGTCAATCAGATTACCAGCATATTGTGCAGTGCAGTGCTTTATAGCTTCAAGCTTCATTTATTCAGATTTCACACTTTTCCATTTGCACATTTTCCTTTAATTTGTCTGAAGATGCCCCAAGGCGATGGTGGCCTTATTGACCGATCTTGGGGCAGTGACCTTTAAGTCAGGCTCACAACACCAATTAATCTGAACAAAGTGAAACATGCACAGAAGATGGGAAAAAGCCGAATGGTGAAAACTTTTTTATTTTAAATGTCTTTAAAATAAACAAACAAAAACAAAAAAAACCTGAAGACCCAACCTTATGTTTTGGGCTCAAATCCAGCGGTGGTTTGGACTGAACGTGTTGCAGTATTGTGGGCGGGTTGTACATTCACCGACATTAACAATACGGTGACAACAGAAAGAGTATGCTGTTGCATATACAAACATAAGTTTAGTTTAGTTTTGAGACTTGCCTGACTGGCGAAAACAAGGTGCACATGATCCAATCGGCAGCAAATGTACAGCTAAAAGGCCATCTGTTTTTCTGAAGGACTTAAATTCAATCTAGCTTTTTCCAGGTTATATGCACACTAATCCAGAAGTTGGCAGTTGGGTCCCTGTTCTGACCAGTGTATTCAATAGCTAAATGCTTTTTTCTTTTGTGTCTTTTTATTTTTTTAATTTATGACAGGGGTAAGCAATAACTCAGTGTACACAATACAAATATAGAATCTGAATGCAGGGCAGTGGTTGGATGAACTGATAGGGTATACCTTAAAGCCATGGAGAATGCTGTCTCCAGGGGAAATAAGATCTATGGGAGAAGTCGGCAGAGAAATTCATGAGACAAATATTTGCACCAAAAAGATAAAAGTAAAGGAGCTGAGATTTGAGGGGTACTCCTCAGTGAGCAAAGCTGGTCTGGTATTCATCTTCCCTGAATGCTGAATGAAAGCAGGACTTAGAGGACCCAGTGATCTTTAATGTGAGACTCCAATTTTGCAACCATACGGCGCCAGTGTTGGGACAGTGCTGTTTAGGATATTAAAATTTACAGCCCTGGGTAACGTTATTACTTGGGCCTATTCATTTTTTCTTTTTCTTTTTTCTTTTTCTTACAGGATTTATGCTTAAAATGATTTCTGGATAATGTGTGACCGACAGAAACGGATGAAATAAGAAGCTTGGTAGGACTGCTGCTGCTCACCTCTCACTCACACTTGCTCTGACCGCAGCAAAGAAAATGGGTTACCATAGCAATGCATGACGCAGTTGTTGAAGGTAACAAAAAAAGTAAAGCGAAAGATTTCTTTGTTGTTTGGGGTCACAATGCAAAATGCTGATTTAAGGGAGTGTCGCAAACAGGACTAACATGCATTGTACCAAAACAACAATAAATCATTTCTTGGTTTGAACCGGTGTTCAATATTCATAATTTGTAAGTGTGACTCTTCGCCCTTGAGTGAGACATTGTGCTTCAGTGACACCAGTCTGTGGTCACTGGCAAACACTACAGATGTACTCCGCTGCTCCCAAGTGTGAACTTGTGCCGTGCTATGAATGTTAAACAGAGAGGAGTCACAAAGAAGCACGCTCAAATAACTTTGAGAGATAAATAACAAGAATGAGAGGAAATGTGAACGACTGAAGGACTTTTTTTACGGGCAGTGCTTCAAAGGTTATGGGGAACATTTGTAACGCAGTGGTAAATACATAATACTACATAATTTATAAAACGCTTGCAAAGCATTCTTTTTCATTTGACCATTTAAAAGCACAGAAATAGTCATTAACGTCATTGCTTAAGCCCCATGGCATCGTTCCAGGAGTGGAACAGGGCGTGCAATAGGGGGTTGTGTCCACAGCCTTGAAAGTGGACATATCATACATATGGGGCTTGAAAAAGCTCTTAAAAACATTAGTTTGGGTGCCTCAGCATTGAAATTTCTCATTTTACAATTTGAAATGATGTCTCTGCAAGAATTAAATAACAAGCTGCAGCTGTAGAAATTACTTTAAAACACAACAACTTTCTTTTTGGATTCACATCATGTTTCATTATAGGCTTTAAAAATCTGGAGGGACGTTATAGAACGTATAGAACGAAATGCTGACAGAAGAAGAAACGGCCACATTTAACAGGATTACAGGAGGATTACAGTACTCATCATTGTGTGATCGTAGTAAGAACTCCAGGTATGTTTTGATGACATTATAACATGGTTTGAAACTCAACAAAGTCTACTTTAACATAAGTTAACCAGTTCCTGCCCGGGAGGGAGACCAGAATGTTCCAACTTGGGGCCACCTCTGCTGAACTGGTTCACCTTTGATATTAGTTTGCTGAAGGAGGAGCATACAACAACATGCCAGAAATTAGAACGATTATCATTTTTAACCAACCGCTTGCAAGTCAATGTTGAGCTAATACTTAACAAATCAAAGCTAGCTTAGTAGCATCCGCAAACTTGACACAAGAAGGATACACCTACAGTGTTGTTATTGGGTAAAAACACTGTATACTATGTAGATATCTATACTGCTTATAAATTATTAACAAATTATGAAAAATGCTTTTAAGTATTTCTATAAATTAGAAATGGTAAGAAATAATGTTTGGAGCACCAGAGTAGATACCTTTGTTTGTGTCTTGTAAAAGAACATAGCGCTTATTTTTGAAAAGCTTGCCAACATGTACTTCTGTAATCTGTAGGTCTTTTGACAGTAACATTTCAATGACAAGCTAGGAGCTCATTAACTGTGCTATTATTGGCTATAACCTTGGGGGTAATTGCAATATGTACATCAAAATAACACTCCTGATGGCTGTAATTGAACTCAATGTCTTTTGACATGAATAAACATCCTCATCTGCAACTAAATGAAGGTTATTAATTCCCATAATTGCAAAACAAGACACTTTCAAATGACAGGACAAAATGCCTATCAAAGGGAAACGAGTCCTTGCTGTTTTACGAGTGTAGAGATGTAAATCTGCTGCTGCGGCCTTCGCACTCACCAGATCTTGCCCAATTGAACAGCCGAGGGAGAAATTTCTGGCCAATGTGGCAGGCAGCCTTGGATTCTACTTCCAATTACCACAACACCACAAAAAGTAAGGATATGGAGATTGATTTGAGAAAGCAATCGGCCTACACAGCGCCTTAGACCTTCGACAAGGCGCTGGCATTGAAGGTGTTGCACATAAATATAGAGAAACCAGTCAGAGAGAAAATACATGAGTCTTGATGTAAATCTGGATGTGAAACTTTCAACAACAACAACAAAAGTTATGGTTGGATAATCTTATGAAAGCTAAACATCTGTCATGCATTGAGTCAAATGCAAAAGGTTGCAATAAAAAAAAAGCAGGGTCAATATTGTAGTAGGTTTAGGCTTTTGAGCGCTTCAGAGACAGGATTCCAGGTGTATATCTTTTGTAATGTTTTAGAAATTCAGAGCCGAGAAGGAAGATGAAATGTGATAAATGAATAATTAAATATATATTTAAACAAAACAAAAAAACATGAGGAATCTCATTAATCTTACATTTTCATTTCCAACATAATTCATCATTATTTACTCTGTTGACATTTATTCAAATCACTTTTAGGATGTGCCTACAATACAGTGCTGTGATGAACTTGCAAGTGTAATCCTCATGGGATTATCTTTGGCCACAGTGGTGTATGAGGTATGAGCCCATATAAACCAATTACAATCTAATCAGCTAAAACAGTAGGCCATAACATGTTGGCTTCGGCACTGATCAGACTAATGAAGCAGAGTTACCATTAGGCTTATGATTAATAATGTGACTAGCTGTGTACCTGTGCCACCACAACTCACGCTAATGCAGGCTAATACCCAACACCTACAATCTCCCAGTGAATAAGTGTTTCCCTAAACGGTGCAGATCAGGTACTACAGCAGCAAATTTAATCCCATAAGTGAAATGATTTTGTAGCTCAGTGGAGCAGCTCGGGGGATAGCCCTAAACAAATGAGTTGCCCCGGCAGGTTTTTGCTAGACCCCTGGGGAACACTTCTACAGGCTCTATTGTTAATTCAGGCCAGCCTATAATGAAATACAGTCAAAAAGTGCTCAGAGTACAGAATATATTACTACATGGAGGGGGGAGGGTTGGGGGAGACAAGGCATAAAGGCAGGATTTTAGCACTTTAGATCAACTGTAAAGAGCCCCAGTGGCATGCGTGAGCAGGTTAAAACAGTGACAATATGTTCTTGTAGCCAGACCTGTCTGTTTTTTTCATACCTGACTGTTTTGGCTACAACTGTGGCCTTCCTCAGAGGTGTCACTCGGTGTTGCTGTGACGTGTCTGGTCAGCTGATTTAAACCGTTTTTGGCTCTGTCTTCCTGCTTGTAATAGCAGGCTGACAGCGCCATCTGCAGTCCGACTCCTTCAGAACTGTGTCCCAGGTGCGGGGAAGGTGCGACACGCCCTCGTCCCGGTTCACAGTCTGGACCAGGGGCAGACTGGCCATATGTCCATTCTGGAAGAGCACAGAAGGGCCACTGGCTCTAGGGCCATCGGTCTGACCTCTCAATTTTCTCCTTAACTTCTTACCCCCTCCCAGTCTGTCCCTGGTCTGGGCTTTACATTAGCTCTCTGCAATAAACAAAGCAACACAGGTAGGAACAAATATGCATGGGCATTTCTTCTTCCCTGGTCTTGCTCGCTGCTAAATGCGAAAAAAGCCGTGACTCCTCTGCGTACCAGCAAAATCCGGGAGCCTCTAAATGTGCTTTCTTTTCCGTGGGCATAAACACTCACTGATAAATCACATTTTGTTGGACTGCTGTGTCAGTTTCTATATCTTGGTATCCCTCAATGAGCTCTCTGTGCTCTTTTCAAACTCTCAGAAGTCTTTAAAGCCAACAAAAGCACCAGCATTTTGTTCCTTTTCCAAGCATCAAACAGCTGACCTTTAAATCACCAGAGATTCTGTCTGGGACTTTTTCACAGCACTTTTTCGAGAGCTGTAGGTTTTTGTCTACCTATTACAGGCCCCTTGCCATACTAACAGCTCTGAATGTAATAAGACCATATGATAGAGCTAAGCAACAATTACATTAACATTATGTGCTGTGTTCTCTGCGGACACTATAGGCGCAACTCAGTTTGGTGTGGTAAGCTTCAGAGCCTAACTCTAGAGGTCTGCTAGATGTCGTAAGTGCAACAATGTTTTGATTTTACCTTAAAGATGAATCTTCCATTCACATTTGTGTTATAAGATGAATTTTAATAATTGGGTCCTGCTTGGGCACGCCTTACCAGGGCTGGACTGGCCATCTGGCGTAGCAGGCATTTCCTGGTGGGCCGATGCCCATATTTGGGCCGGCCGCCCGCCCGGGTCTGACTGTCATACAAAAAAAAAGAGTTCTTTTATTGTCTGCGACGATAACAAAGACACAAAGTGGCCCGTCCGTCTGTCCGTCTTCTTCCACTTGTCCGTTGCCGGGTCGTGGGGACAGCTGTTGGAGCTGCCCAAAACACATTGCACCAGCTCCTATGGCTCCTCCTGCAGGTGGTGGGTCCACAGAAGGACGGCCTCATGGTTCTAACCGGGCCTGTTGGTCTCTCATAAGGGGCTTATGAACCGCTCTTTGTCTGACCCGTCACCTAGGACCTGTTTGCCATGGGAGACCCTACCAGGGGCACGAATTCCACGACAACAGAGCTCCCAGGATCAGGATCGGGCACGTCTAGGGAAGCAGTCCCGGGGCCGTGGACTGCGGCGAGTGGTGCACAGCAGCTGGTTGTCGGAGGTGGAGCAGGTGTTGATATTTTAGGATGTGTACATCTTCACACTAAACAGTATGGGAAATTGTAAGCTTAAAGTATGCAAATGCTCACCTAAGAAATTATTATAGGACTAGTTTTATAGAATTATTACGGGACTTATTTTATTCTGTCACACTTTAAAACCCATCTCAGATCAATCTTAGCTGGCATTTCTTAACACAATAAGTAATAGAGGTGTATATGTAATAGTAGGAGCCGTCTGTGGTATTACTCCGCCCGTCAGCTGGGGGCGCCGTATAAAAAGGCCCAGGCTACCTAATCATTTAAATTGTTAGCCTAATCCGAGCCCTGTTTGGTTCAACTATGGGTCTGGGGTGCGCTTCAGGCGCAGTGCGAGATGGCGGTGCTGTAGGTGGGAGGTGTGGTTCCCCACGGGCCAGTACACGAAGCATGACGTCCCCGCGTGAATGATGGATCCACAAGCGTATGTGCTCTGCACGTGTGCCAAATAAACACGGTGTAGGATTAGATGCTAACTCTCTGTATGTTTAGAAAACGAATTGAACCACCAAGAAACTGCGGAAACCACAACCATTGCTGCTTTGTGTACCCTGATAAAAGTGATGAGCGTCTGAGAATGGAAAAACTGTGAATGGACATTGGGAACCTCCTTTTTTTCTTGTTTTAGTGTCCGTTTTTTATGGACTTTCTTTTAAAGAACTGAACTGAAGCGAAAAGACAGAAGAGTTGAATCTTGACTTTTTACTTCGAAAATAAATTACATAAAACTAATGGAACGACTTGCCTTTCTCAATGAACGAACCTGTGGTCCTTTCTTTTTAATGTTACCTGGAACTGAGCTAAGCTAAAGCCGTCCGCCCGGTCACATATAGAGTATTCACACGCGAGACTGCCTTTTGTTTATGTCGCATTACGGGTGGTAGTGGTATTGCTAAATAAAACCAGACAATGCCATCCAGTAAACTGGAAAAGAGATCTGCTTTAAGGGACACAGGTTCGACCCATAAGGACAGAGGCAGCATGTTCCTGTAACACAGTTTAGTTTATGTTTTACTTTTAGGTTTCTTTTCATATTTCATACTTTATGTAGCAGAGGGAGGTTTTTAACCTTAGCTTTAAGACACACAGGTAAGTTCTATTGACGAAGGGCACAAGTGTTCCATTGGTTCGTTTCAATTCATAGGTATGCTTAATTTAAACCTTTAGCACAGATGTACATTTAGTCCATGAGATACAGATTTCATTTATGGTAAGAGTCCTCCAACAAGTCCCGCAACCGCTGGACAGACCCAAATCACAGACAGACATGAAGACCAGACAAGACAGAGGGCGCTGGTGCTACTGCCGTAGAGCCTATAAAATAAATACATTATTTACAGTAACAGCTATATGCTTAAGTGACCTAAGCTACCTGCCATCACAGCTGGAAAACGTACCGGTAAGAGCCACCATACGTGTGCTGTATTAAGGGGATGACGCTCATCACAGGACCATCGGGGAACCGCATACCCAATACACTGTGACGCTACAGCATCGCGCCATGACGCGCTCCCATGAAGGGACCCACAGCAACACTAGTACGAATATACATTGTAATTAAGGCGGACATAAAGGATGAATTTAAAACAAACGTTACAAAGATATCTACCTGTCGGACAGAGCACCCCAGCGCCAGCACCGGGTACAACAGGCAGCGGGAGATACACAAGGTCAGAGGGCAAACAACACTAAACCGGGGACTTTTATAGTGCGCCCCCAGCGGCCGCGTGGGAACAACACTACCCCAAATTACTCGCCTCATCACATTTAGTTGCCAAACAATTCAGTTCACAGCTTTTGTTAACATTAGACATTCAGTTGACTCAGTTTGTCCACAATTGCTTTTTGTGTAAAACAGTTGTTCACATTAGCTTTCAGTTGGTTCACAGTTGTTCAAATTTGTTAGTTTTTCATTAGCTTTTCAGTTTGTACAAAACAGGTTAGTTTCAGAAGCAGTTCTTATAAAACAAAGGCTAACCACGAGGCAAGGCCAATCTTACCGTCGCACAGCCATCTCTAGCCCTACTCGGCCGGCTCGCTGCTTCGATAGCCCCGGTTACGCGAGGGCTCCAGCAGACCCCAGACCACAACACGCCCAGAGAGCACTGGACGCCATGGTGGAGTGCGCGTTAGGCTCTCAACCACCTGCGACGCTAAAATAAAACCTGTTAGTTAGACCTCCGCACAGAGGAACGCGCTTGTCTATGGTCCTTATGGCGGAGAGCTAACATTGCTGTACTGAAGGATAAAATAGGCTTTACTCTATTGCAAGAAAAAAAAATTAGAACAGGGCCAGTAATTTCATGTCTCTATCCCACTTTGCTATCATTTTAACAACACGTGTAACGCCTTGTGGAAATACGCCTTATACAGCCAGGCCAGAAATGTGCCCCAATGTGGTAAACTGTGCTTTTCTTCAATCTCTCCTTTCAGAGGTATACTACCGCTACATAAACTTACTGTAGAGATCGATATATCAATCAGGAGTCGTTCTGGACAGGAGGCAGGTCTTATAAGCAATCATCCACTTGACTTATCCTTGTGGTCATGATATCAGTATCATCAGCTCGATGTGAGAAGGCCCAAAGCATCCCCAGAAGAGGTCTTGAGGTGAAAGCAAAACCACCACAAGTGTTAGATCAATATTCGCTGAACGTCGTTATAGGACTTTTTAACACCGGGTTATTTTGTTTTTTTTGCTATATAAAGTTGACAGACTAAACGCGTTTTAGTTCCTGCCTGATGTACGACCCGCCCTCGTCCTTAGGCATCGCCCGCAGCTGCTAATCACGGCTCTTAAAGTGATACAACATAACCTCCTCTGGCAGCTCACAAATAAACCATGTGAAATGAAATGGCCTCAGGGGGACGGTACACTGACGTTTGTGCTCGGTGAAGAGTAATAAAGAGTAATTTGTCTGAATACAGCCGCAGCAAGTTTACATTGGCAATCAAAATGGTGATTACTTTAAAAAAAAATTAAACTGTGGTAGTGGAAATAAAATAAATAACTAGCAGCTCTAATTCCTCGTTGTGAACCGGTTCATAACCATGGCAATAAAAACAATTCTGATTCTGACTTGTGTATATAAATTAAGAATTTACCATTATAAAGCGACTGAAAATATAAAGCAACTATCAAAGTTTTGGAGAGGCCATAACTTCAAATAAGTTCAACGTGAGCAGAATACATTTGTAATTTGATCTAGACGTACAAAATGTCCCCATTATGGAGAACAGCACAAGGTCATATTCAAGACGTCTTCCTTCATGAACTGATAGTGAAACACATGAGGTGATTCAAAATGGATCCATTTTGTCATTCGGGATATCAACTTGTCATTTGTTTTATATTCATTTTTTGGCTGCTTGCTGAACTATAATACGTGCATCAGCATCACATATAGACAGTACACATACAGTACATCTCTGGTGGAATAGCCTGCTGCGCAAGTGTTCCCTCGAGAACCGGCCACTGTGAGACATGAAAACCCAGTCATTATATGGACTCCAATAGCACTGTACTTGAACAAAACAATGACAATAGGAAGGAGTTTATGTGGATTGTAACGGTAATGAACGTCTTAAAAACCATACCATGCAGCAACGTCCATATAGGCCCTAAACATAATGTGTTGTGGAATAGAAGATGAAATTTAGAAAAGTGTAAGTAAGATAATTTTTGTAATGTTTGGAATTGTTGAAATGTAGATTTTAAACACACGTTTATCTTCCTACCCAATGTAACGTGAAGATGATGTAAATACTGTACATTTGGATTTTACTGTCACCTGGTGTTACCTAAAAATCACCGCTAGCTAAATTAATAAAGATGTATATTTTTGTAATAGCACTGAATTGATTTGTTGTCCCTGGTTTTTGTTCAGCTCATTGGACATTTACCTAACTGTACTGATACCTGCGCTGTTGTATGGGTTGATCCAGTTACCTGTCTGCTATAAAAGCAGCGCTGCTTTCGTTCTCTAGGGTGGGTGCTGCATGTTATGCTGCTTAACATGTTTTTAAATCTTTTTTGTCAATTTTGTCAATAAATGTCACATGGGTCTGCACTGGAAATCGGCCTCAGCTCTGCTTTGTACCTCCAGAACGCAGTAGTAGTGTAACAACATCTTAAAATATAGCCGCAAAGCGGCGATTATCGGCCCTCGCCGACCGCCCTGCCTAAAGCAAGGGGGCGCTTCGCGCCCTTTTGTCTCCCTCAATCTAAAATTATGGTATTGCTACTGCCTTTATGTATGTTTTTACCTTTTTTCCCAAGGGTCTTAGTTTTAGGATTTTTGGAATGCGCTAACGCGCTCAATTTTGACATTATACAGAGAAAAATTTGTATGAATTTGTATCACACTATATCTGCAAACTGACATTTTTCCATCAGAATAATGGGACGTTCTGGTCATCGCTACGGCAACACCGTGAAAAATATGGCATGGGTGTAATTGACTTTTCTGATCGGAACGACCAAATAGAAATTTGTGCCAAATAATTTTAATTTTCGTACAACTAAAATTTGTACTCTCCATATAATTCCTATAGGGGCGCTATCGCGCCCAATTTGAATTTTGCCAAATGAAAGTGTTTAGGACTGTGACTTTAACAACTGATAACAAAATGAGCGAAATCGGGCTTCATATGTGCGAATGGGAGCCATTTTTTGTTTGCGAAAAATCTCAAAATACTTCGTACAGTTTGCGGCTTCGCCGCATAAAAACCGTAAAACTTAGAAAAGTAATTTGGATAACTTTTAAAGTTCTACTTCTCAAGATTATTTTCCACCCAAAATTAGGTCATTCCGATAAACGCTCTAGCAGGAGATAGATTTTGTATGAAGCGAAAAATAAAGGCGGATTCCCGCTTCGCGGGCTGTCATCCAAAATGGCCGACACCCAATATGGCGGACGGCATAATAATATTTTTTGCTCAACTTGTCATGATGCACGTCTGTACCGATTTTTATGATTCTACGACAAACTTCATTTTTGGCAAAGTCCTATCTCGCAATGTTAAAAAAAAACTGAGGTGGCGCTATCGCGCCACTATTTTGAAATTCAAAATTTGGAAATAGTCAAAAGTTGCATCGGATCGGGTTTGAATTTTAGGCCAAAATCTGTGACTTTTCGTCCATGTTCACTGGGTGAAAATTGTAACGGTGCGAATGAAAGAAAGTGCCCGTCAGTGACCCAGGGCTCTCAGTCGCCCATTGACTTTTATGGGTTCTGTACAATTACAATGTTGATTTTTGCATTATATATGTATGTGCACGGGACGTGCACGACAAGAAGAGTGCGTTAGTGCATGTTTGAGAGGAGGCGCTTGTTTTGTGCGTTTTTTTCGCACTTTGGGGAGTGTCCACTGTCCAATTACAATGTTCGTTTTCTGATACATGTGCACGCGCACGGAACATGCACGACGAGAGGAGTGCGTTAGTGCATGTTTGAGAGGAGGCGAGCGTTTCGTTTTGTGCGCACTTTGTGCGCACTTTTCTATACGATTACAAGAGCCCTTCGCCAGCCCTGATGGCGCTCGGGCCTAAATATACAAGTATCATATTTGCTTAGCATGCAAGTAGGCCCTAAGTAGGAAAGAGAAGGTTTTTTATTTTATTTTTTGACAAAATAAAAACTACAGACTTGGCTTCAAAATAACTCACACTCAGGGATGTTGACAAAAGAACGCAGTATTAATTTCACTACCATTGCAATAGTGACAATCAGACAAACCAATTAGAGTTACACGGGTTCTCTAAGTCAGTGTTGGTGAATTACTCCGTAACTAAATGAAACCGATGAATGAAGCTTTTGTCTACACAGTCGGGCATTGGAACCTCCTTTTTAGAAAAGGGAGAATATCAGGAGGGTCACAGTGGGCCCAATGGAAGGGGCTGGATTTGGTCCATACCCGTTTCAGTCACAAACATGCTGTGGTTGAGGGAGCATCGCGCTTTTGACAGTTACTCTGTCATCACGTTGCATTGCACCTTTCGTCATCACTTTGAAATTCCCCAGCGAGGTCGTGTTCCTGATCACAAAACCATTTTATTTTGGGTGGATGCCTTCAGGGAAACAGCGAAAAGAAAGAAAGAACGACAAGGACCGTCACCTGACAAGTTTGTCTGTCGCTGCGCTTTCCCAAGTGTTCTGCTCGTAAACATGCAGTTGGCCATCAAACTGTTCACTCATACAAAATTATTTCAATTGATTTTTTTAAGAGAAGCCTTCCCCGAGCAAATGGTCTCCCTGAGAGGGGACGTAAACTGGCCTGGGGATTTAGTCCACTGTGATTATTTCCTGCGGGGTTATCTCAAATCCCAGTTTTTTTGTCCAGGCCTTGGAACACCTGCAGAATTGCCAACATACTGGTCAACATGGTTGAAAGAGTGGACCGAAATTCTCTGCAGAATTCTTTAGGAGTGAAGATATTACTGCGTGGACGTCAAAGTGTTCCTAAGGTGTTGTTATGCCTTACAATTTAGTACCACCTTTTATCCGCTTAGAAAATCGACATGTTTAATTTTGTGTGACTATACTTGGATCGTGTAACTACTCACGTAACCATATTTAAATAGGGGAAATCTGGAAGGCTAAAGGCTAAATTCTAACACATCTTTGGTCTTTTGGGTACTGAGCGCACACAAAGACCAGACAGGCAAAAAAAATAAAGAGTTTTGAAATGTGTAAGTTTTTTAAAATTTCATCTTCAAAAAAGGAAGTTCCCACGCCCCATGCTACAGAGCCTGTTCTGGTGATGCTCTGGTCACTTTGAGATGACAGTGGCTCAGTTGGTAGAGTATCAAGAGTGCAGTATGACCAATGCCATGAGGGTTTTCTTTGTTGTTCTCTGTATAAACCGTTTAGAGATTTTCTTTTTTAATGATTATCATTTGCTATAAATACAGCATTGGAGGCCAAGCTAAGAATAAAATGTAGCTGCAATCCCATCAGTGCAACAGTAACAATCAGGAGAGTAATCATCCCAGGAACACAGCAGTCTTTAAAAGCCCACAATGTCTCTGCTGAGAAAACGTCCTGCTTCTTGTTCTTTTGCTTGGCTAGCCGACACACAGTACATCCATACATCATAACCATATCCATTTTTAGCATGAGACATTAGTACTGGTAGAAATGTGGGGCGCTCAGCTATCCCCGGAGCAGCTATAAAACATTGTTTGCCTTTACGCCTGGCTTGACGGATTATAACCGACCTATAAAGCACTGGTAATTGTTATTTTCCCTTTCCGCAAATGTTCCTTTGTTTACTGCAAAACTATGAAACATAGGGCCGTTTTGTTCACTGTCCCTCATGAACGCACTTTATTAATGAATTTATGAAACCGTAAAATACAAGCAAAGCCACAAATGATGTCTCACAGAAAATGGGAGAGAAGAAACTAATCCACGTCTCACTTGATAAAAATGGGCTCTGTGCTAAGAACCTTCCACATCCGCCTTTCTGTCCCCATTCCTGCTCTCAATTCCCAAAGCAATCTCAAGCCAGTGATTCTATTAAAACAATACCGCCTCATGCAAATTGTGAGCATCGGGGCCCCCTTGTTTTATTCTATTTCTTGTCCTACGAAGGAGCTATGGGCCATTTTATTTTTAATAGGCACTGTACCAAACAGGGCTCGCTACGCCATAGACCTAGATCAATGGTATCAATAAACCCATCTAGCCATGATTGCCAGCACCTCGCCGCTAAAAGAGGCTAGCCCACGTGCGACACGGAATGGAGGGATGTTTTATTGAGAAGTGGAGCGAGATAATCTGGTTCAGACAAGTATTGACGAAATCACCTTGTCAAAAACAGGTTATTATTTGGGTGTGTTTTGTAGACAGTGATGAGGAGTGAGATAGTTCGCCTGGTGATCAGACAACGAAGAAAGAATGATGGTTAGGGTTTTGCTGCTGAGGTGATGGGATGGAGTTACATTATTCTGATACAGCCATGAAGGATTAGTGTAGAGGCCAAAGGCTTGTCTCAGGGTGGAAATGGGGCAGAGGGAATTGAGACGTTTGTGCTACTGATGTGGGGTTTTTGAGACTGTGAAGTGTCATACAGTGGGAGGAAAATGTAAGTACACCGTGTGGAATTTCTCACATTTCTGCCTATATTGGTCATAAAATGTGGTCTGATCTTTATTAAAATCTCAAGAATGATTAAACAGTGTCTGCTTAAACTAATGCCACCCAAACATTGACATTTTGTCATATTTTTAATGGCCAAGGGAGAGCGTGAAATAAGTAAGTACACCGCCTGAATCTCGCTGAACTGCTGCACGTTTTGTAAAGAGCAGACGTGCAAACACATATATAGTGAAAAAGGTAGCAGTTCACCTGGCCGTGGCAGAAAGTGGCGGTTTGCGGGAATTTTTTAACAGAACAAGTTTATGATTACAGAATTCAAACTATCCACTTTTTTTGTAGTGCATATGATGGACAAATATATTGATTCAACACTTAACTTATTAGACTTTCATTTTGTTTTAGATCTGTAGTTCTCCTACTGACTTCAGTTTCATCACAGAGTGGACAGAGACAGTAAAGGAGTTGTACATAATGTGAAATTCCAAATCAGTTTCTGTAAATCAGAAGATGTGGTCTTCTATTTGAATAAAATAATAAAAGGATACAAAATATTATTACATTTTCGATTTTTAAATATACAGAAACACTATTTTACACTACTGGTCTGCCAACTTTAGTACAATGTAATGTGAAGTGTAACAATCTGTAATAACTAATAACTATTTGTTACATACACAATGGAATAATGTGTATTAGTACGTTGGTGGTACATAATGTAATAAGACATAAGACCCAAACTCTAACCTTAAGCCCTAACCCTAAGGGTGTTGTGTCTTATTTCATTATATACCTCCAAAGTACTTATACTACATAGGTACAAGTTATTACAGATATTTACAAAGCAGATTACAATGTACTGATTTTAGTTTGGTACAATGTAACAAGTTAGTGTAAAATAAAGTGTTACCAAATATACATTTTAAACTTGTATTGACTATTTATAGGAATATAGCCTATACACTGCAGAATATGCCACCCTATACCATACAAAATAAAATGGTATCAGGTTTATTCTGGCTACAGTGAGCTAAAAGCTTAAAGGTTTGGCATATTTGAAGAATTGTTGCAAGTCCAAAGAGGTGTGTAAACTTTGGTTCAGCTTTAGTAGACTTGCCAACGTTCACATCCCTGATGTGCAGAAACCACGTCAGAACTGCAAATATCTGTGAGCGCCCAATGACCACACAGTCCACCTGGACAGGTCAGCCCTCTCCTTGCTGACCGCGATCGCGCATCAAACGAGCGCAGAGCGCGCACGGAGACACGGGCACCTGCCCGGTCAATTTAGCCCATAGCCTCACAGTAATAACAGCTATCCATTAGCTTTATAGATTAGCTTGTAGATGCACTCACGTTTCATGCGGATATTGTCAAATATGAAAGCTACAGTCATCGCAAAACTTAGATTAGTTTGGTGCTCAGTCTCATGTGCAGCTGCGGCGTAACTTTGTTGTGCAGACTGATGCGTTAGCGCGCTGCCACTAGCTACTAAGTAAAGGCAGTAAAAGTCGACATGTCGTAATAAACAGTGGTAGAACTTTCGCCTCAGTGTCAGTGCGATGTCGCGCTTTATCGCTCTCAATGGTGCGTCTGTTGGAGCGCGTGCTGCACCCTATTTAAGGATGGCTCTTCATTCATAAAAAACATTTTGCTTGACGAAGGCCACTGGCCGAAACGTTCAAATAAAGGAACACGGGTGTTGCAAGTATACAGTGTGCGAGAGTTCTTTCCTGTTTTACTATAAAAATATGATAAATGTAAATGTTTGGGTGGTATTAGTTCAAGCACACACTGTTTAATCATTCTTGTAATTTTAATAAAGATCAGACCACATTTTATGAAATGTAAGAAATTCCACACAGTGTACTCACGTATACCTTTTTTTTTCATGAGTAAAGTGAATACTTGAAATGCAGGAGAGGAGCTCTATGTATGGCTGGGCTCACTTCTGCCCGAGCATTCCTCCTTTTCTTGCACACAAGTGGTTCCCAATTTGGGGAGCGCCAGAGATTTCAGGGGGCTGGATTTTTGTCTTTTCAATGAGTCATTTTAGAGACAAATTTAAGGCTGAGGAAAAAATGTAACAAATGATTGCGATTAATTTCTTTTTAATAGTCTGGAATAGTATTATGTAATACGCCGCTGGATATTTTTGATTGTTTCATGAGATCACTCAGGATTCCTTGGGTCTATTTTGGACTGATCTGAGCAATCTGGTTGGTCATGAAAAGCTAAATATAGTCATTTAAACTTGAACCAACATTCTGGCTTAAAATAGAATCAAATGCTTTGGTGAAGCAAATGCAATATAATGAATTGGCTGTGACAGCCAGTGAGACAAATGTGTCAATGCAGAGCCTGTATTAAATATAAGGTCAATAAAGTCTGGATGATGACATATTAAGACTTTATCCCCCCATGGACACCAAGTCGTATATAGTTCCAGAATGTTTCATAGTGGATGGGCACTCACTGACAGAGCTGAGTTCATTAGGACAGCTCCTCCTCACAGCAGCAGCAGAGCTTAAGTCTGTGCTCCTGTAATATGTATGTGAATATATATATACATATTTTTCACATACATACAATATACAATATATCATTAGGACTAAATAAATAGATGTCAGTTAAAAGCTAAGCTAAAAAGGTGGGTCTTGAGCCTGCTCTTAAAAACATGAACGTTCTCTGCGGTCCTGAGCTCCTCTGGCAGGTCGTTCCAGAGGCGAGGGCCATAATATTGGAAAGACGCCTCGCTGTGAGTCTTTCTGTTGACTTTAGGAATAACTAGGAGACGCCTGCCAGAGGAGCGAAGGGGCCGTGAAGGCTCATAAGGTAAAGCAGTTCTGAAAGATAAGAAGAACCAAGACCATTAAAAGAACTTTAAAATCAATCTTGAAACACACGGGGAGCCAATGCAGTGACTCTAAAACCGGTGTAATGTGGTCCCGCCTCCTGGTCTTTGTCAGGACACGAGCTGCTGAATTTTGTAAAAGTTGTAAACCTGAGATACTCTTTTTGGGAAGACCAGAGAGCAGGGCATTGCAGTAGTCGATACAAGCATGCATTAGCGTCTCCGTGTTGGCCCGAGAGAGAATGGGGCAGACTCTGGCTATGTTCTTTAGATGGTAAAAACCTATCTTTGTGATATTCTTAATGTGTGGAATAAAAGTCAGCTCAGAGTCAAAAATCACGCCCAGGTTCTTCACCTGTGAGGAAGGATTAAAAGACAGTGACTGTAGTTTGGGTAAAAGTTTCTCTCTCTGGGCCTCAGGACCGATGACTAAAACTTCAGTTTGTCCTGGTTAAGCTGGAGAAAGTTTTCTGCCATCCAGGATTTGATATCTAAAATGCAGTTAAAAAGTGCGTCCATTGGCCTGGTGTCATCAGGAGACATGGAGATGTACAACTGTGTATCATCAGCGTAACTATGAAAGTTGACTCCATGTCTCCTGATGACATCACCAAGAGGAAGCATATACAGGTTAAAAAGCACTGGCCCTAGAATCGAACCCTGGGGCACACCACATGTAATTCCATGGACCTTAGAGGAGCAGGTATC
Organism: Neogobius melanostomus; assembly: GCA_007210695.1. Lineage (NCBI taxonomy): Eukaryota > Metazoa > Chordata > Actinopteri > Gobiiformes > Gobiidae > Neogobius > Neogobius melanostomus. The sequence continues at coordinate 3,802,505 of VHKM01000004.1, read as the reverse complement.
CACAACTTACTATGTCTGTGAGGTAGGATGTAAACCATTTGTGGACAGCACCAGAGAGGCCGATATGTTTTAAACGAGTTAAAAGAATAGTGAGGTCTACTGTATCAAAGGCAGCGCTCAGATCCATTAGAACCAACACTGTGACCTTCTGTGAGTCATAATTTAATCTAAAATCATTTAAGATCTTTAAAAGGGCCGTCTCGGTGCTGTGGTTTACCCTAAAGCCAGACTGGAATTTCTCAAGGACATTATGTGCAGTAATAAAATCATTAAGTTGCATAAAGCCAAGTTTTTCTAAGATTTTGCTTAAAAATGGTAAGTTGGATACCGGTCTAAAATTGTTAAAATCATTACAGTCCAAATTGCTCTTCTTCAGCAGCGGCCTCACCACCGCCCCTTAAAGGCAGCAGGGAAGACCCCGTCTGAAGAGAGCAATTCATCATGTGTAAAAGTTAGTCTTTAAAAGATCCATAGAATGTTTTAAAAAACGGGGTTGGGACCGGGTCTAAAAGACATGTGGTGGGCCTCACTGAGAAAAGTTTATCAAGCATCTCAGCATTAACCTGGACAAAACTGTGCAGTGTTTCTTTTGGAACAAGTAGACAACCAGATGTATTTAAAGCTGTGTTACTTTGGGCAGATAAAATATTACATTTGATAGTGTCTATCTTTCCCCTGAAGTGGTCTGCAAACGCCTCACATAGAGCGTCTGTGGGGTTTAAAGGAGGTCTCTTAAAATCAGGATTTAAAACATTTTCTATTGTTGAGATTAGGACTTGCTAAAGACTTTGTAAGACCTATAAAGATAACATCACTGTGGTCACTTACCATAATCATATGAAGAAAGATAATTGTGAATCATATGGTCATGTATATAAATTGTAATAATCAGGGAAAATAACAGACTTGCCAGAGCCAGACTCTTTTACATACATTGTACTGCCTGGTTCTGGGGCCCAAGGGTTTTGGCTATGCTGTTATCCATGTAACACAGGCTATATTTACCTTATTTCTTGATAAAAATATTTCAAATGACATAATCTTGAATCTAAGGCAATCAGGGCATCAGGAATTTGAACATAACATATGAATGAATAAAACCTGAATAGATTTGTGCTGGTTTGTATGTGCTACTGTTGTTTGTAAAGCTTCATTAATTATTACACATTATGTTTTTAAAATAATGGCTTTCCCATATACGGTGTATAATTATTATGAATTAATCTTGTATTCAAATTTATTATTGGACTGATTTCACCAGAGCAAAGGTCTGCAAGGCTAATTACACCACGGTTTTGTAAAGCAGTGGCGAAAACATTTGCAGACAGCAGATTACCAGCAGCAGGCCCACTTCTGCCAGCTCCACATCTTACGAGCGAGTTATACCAAAAGCTTATTGCCAGCTTTGCAACTTCAATACAGGAGCAAACTAAGCTTCTAAACAAATAGGCTTTCTATCGCACTGTCAGTCATGTTAATTCACTAATACAGATTAAAAAGTATAATTGTTGACAATGTATGCGCAAAATAATGGGCCCTGGCTTACTGCTGTGGCGCAGATAAGCCAGGGCTGTAGAGGGAGGTCCAGTCGAGGGCAATATACGCCCAATTACGCCCTTTTGTCGCTGGTGTTATAACTAAAATATGAATCAAAAGGGGAAAAAAAAAATCTAATACTGGAAACTTCCCAAACATATATTACATTGTTAATGACCCTTTGATTGAACCCATTTTGTTACTTAATGTCCACCTTATAGACTGGTTTTATAGTAACATTCTGTGATTGCACTCAATATGCCATATGGTCCCACTTATAAACCCATTTCCTACCTCCATTAAGATCTGGTAGAACACTATACATAAATCGTTAGCTACGGGTCCAAATCAGTCATTAGAGTAAAATGTTTTAGGTGGTGTCAATACCACTTAAACCATGTCCAGCCCATTTAAGAGTAGCTTTATTGTCAGCATGTTTAAATCATAAAAAAGTGAATATTTTACCGCTTAAATTAGTTGGTTGACATTAGGTTAATTAGAAAAAACGCAAGAACAGTTCGAGCAATGTGACAGATATACCCATTTATACCGTTCTTTGATACTTTTCTCACAAACATGTGTTGCTTTTCATTTCACAATCTGTTCCTCACTTGCAGTATGCGGAAATGTGCGCTCCCTATGCAGCCTTAAACAGTACGACGCGCTGCTATAATGAGAACGCATCTGTTTGTCAGGCGCAGCGTGTGGAAGTGTGCAGACAAAAACACAGCAGGGAAAAATTATGTGAGAGATGTTTCTTATTCAGGTGGACAGTCAGTCAGCAGCTCAATACATCTTACAGCAAGAGTATAAGGGGGGGAAAACAGATCACCTAGGTTACCATGGCTCCCAGCCTTTAAAAACACTGTATGGAAACAGAAGCGGTGACCACTAAACAGGGTGTTATGTGAAATACCATTAAGACACCATTTCTTTATTCGTTCTTTCTGTGCAAGGTACAAGATGGCAGAAATTACAATATAAACATTGCGAGTGTGCGTTGAAAGATAGTTGGATAGTTGTACACACTGTATGGACAAATCCACCATGGTTGGGTAGCTTGTTTTCATGGCAGCCCAGGGTTACAGGTTTGCCGTTGTGCATTCTTTAACTCAACAGCTTCCTCTTCTCGAACTCCTACAGACACAAACGAGGGGAGAGAAAAGGGAGAAATAAGTGAAAAGAAATCATTTATTCATGCGGAATTCACACGGCTTGGTTATTTCATCCAGCACATCGGAACTGCAGGAACCTGTTGTGTTTTATTCCTAGAGTGTTAGCAAGGCTACGTCTGCATCTGTCGCTTTGCGAACTTCCAGTGTCGGCATTAAATCGGCTTCTTTTCTCTATGATTGATGGCAGACACATCTGCAAAATCTGATTTACGTGTCACAGTCTTAAAAGAGTCTAAACATGCAATTATAAAAGAGCACACATTAAGCTGGACAGCATAAAGATACACTCATTAACATAATGTAGAAAATGTCTATCCAACAATGAAGAATACGGCTTTTTTTTTCTCAAAAGGAGAAAGTAACTGATCAGTAAGTAATTGATCAGGTTTGTAGCAGAAGACTCAAGTGCTTTCGAGCATGGCGGCCCACTGCGGACTGGGTATACCTTGAGATATACTGCCACTAGAGGACACTTGGCAAAGAGTACGCTCCGTAGTTACTCTACCTATATTTAAGTCAATGAGAAGATATTTATTTGGGTTGAAAGGTCCAGCAGTGCAGGTATAATGCTGGCAAACCCTGGTTCAGATGGATGGAGGACAAAGGGAGTGGGAGTCTGAGTTTTAGTGAAAGTAACGTTTAAAGGAGGAAGAAAACAGAGGAGAAAGGTAGAAGTGACAGTAGTGAGGGATGTGCAAGGCACAGGCAGGGGAAAGGCAGGGTGTCTGTGTGACAGAGGCAACTGTGAAAGCAACGCTTGTCAAGCCACGTCAAGATGAAGCACAGGTTGCCACTCGAAAGGAGGACACGAGAAATACAGCTGGATGGGAAGTGAATAGACAGGGTATGTAAGGTGAACATCAACTTTTCAAAATGACTGACAGATCAAGACAGGAATGGACAACTCTGATTTGTGCATCATTGTGCGTCACACAACTGGACAATATTGTGTTTCAAGTCAAATGCAATTCTTTCATAATTTCATCTTTATTATGTAATACGTATATGACTTTCATAATCCTCACAACAACCAAAGAAAATGCACATTTCAATTAACTCCAGTATGTGAACTACGTTACATCACTTTGAATTAAACTAGTTACACACAGGGACAGTATTGTAGTTTTCATAGCCCATTGTCATATAGGTTCAAAATATTATGAGTCATCAATAAAACCTGCATTTCGCATTATCAATAAAATAAAAATTAAGTTTTCATCATTTGCACACAGCATAATTCAAAATTGGCTTGCATGTGATAATGTTTCATTTCAGCAGAGGAATACATCAACATTCTTGAGGCAGAATTTCTTTTCACTTTCTAGCAGCCTTGAAGCCAAAGACCATCAGAGCTGGAAGCGCCTTTCTAATTTCCCTGTGCCAAGGGTTAGTTTTTACCAATTAAACTAGTTTCTGAACCATACTGACATGAGCCTGAATAACCACAGGCAAGGTCTTAACAAATGGAGAAAGTATGAGGCATAATTTGCAACGTGCTGATTGACTTTGCACGTAGTTTAAACAATTTACTAACCTCTCATTGAGTAAGGTGACTTTTTTAGTCTTTCGTTCTCTCGCAGTTTAATATTACAGGCATACAGTAACTCGTTGCAGTTCTAGTTCTTTTTTTCTCTATAGTAAATACCTTTATCTCGAATTTCTAAATGTGCCACTTGGCATAGATTTTTTTTAAGGACGCCATTTTATTCTTTATTCAAAAAACAAGATTTATTGTTAACCTACAAAAGCAGTGAAGAATATATGTTATACCCAGCAGCAGTTAATGCCACTATAGACATGTGTTGACAATACAAGTGAATTGCACCTGTAATGATAACCATTGGCTTTTGCTTTTAAAACATTTCACACTCACTAATTGGAGTTTACATTCATTGAGAATTCATCACCATGTAACAAATGTTCACTTGGTGGCCATACCGCCTTTGCTATGCCCGATCCCATCAGACCTCGGAAGCTAAGCAGGGAAGGGCCTGGCAGGACTTGGATGGGAGACCGTTTGGGAACACCAGGAAGCCTGCCAAATGTAGTGTGTGTGTAAGTGGTTGGTGGTGGTGGGTGATGTGCGCAGACTGGTTGCCTCGCTTATCATCACCGAGTATGGAGTAAATGAATAATGCACCAAATTGTAAAAGCGACTTTGAGCGTCTGGAAAAGCCCTATATAAGACTAATGCATTATTATTATTATTGGTGATAGAACTAAAATCCACAGACAACCGAACAAAATGGCTTAAGTATAAGAGGAGTGTACAACTTAAATTAAAAACTAAAATATAACTAAAATAATTTAAATTCATCCTGGAATCACAGAGAAAAGTTTCAAAATGGTGTTGATAAAATTGCTGTGTGTCAAATTAGCAATTGATTCCTGCGCTGTACAGCATCAGTTCACTCAAGAAAAAATAAATACATTTAGATGGCATATGTTTTTATGCTGATCTATCTAAACACACTTCAAAAATATGTTTCTTGTCCACCTCCCTATTGATAAAAAAGGATTCTATCGTCTTTAGTTCTAATCCCAGTTGAAATATTCTGCAATAGCGGCCAGTTTCAGACCCTGGGCTTCGTCCAACCTTCTGTCAGTCGCCGTCAAGGGTCAGAAATGTTTTTCTCCAACTATGTGAACAAGAGCTGGTCGTCACTTTAGATGGCATCCTCTTCATATGAATGGCAGTTCAGTTCTTTCCATCGTACGTAATCCTGGTTGTAAAAATAGACTTTAAGCTAATGTTTTGACTATAAAAACGCTTTAAATCGTCAATTTTCCAGCGGTTGAAATGGCGTAAAGCAACGAAGAAGGCTATGATTTGGACCAACTATCATTATTGTTTGGTAGCCAAAAACATTCCCTTACCCATAATGCAACAAGTGGCCTGCGATGGGCATTCGGCTTATAAAGTATTCAACTAACCAAGGCTGCTGATGATTCATTATCATGTGGATAACCAAGTGTAAACTGAACACATGTATTGAGAGATTTAATGAATAGGTATATGTTGCAAATCATGCCATTGTGTAAATTGTATGGATCAAATAGAGTAAGTGAATATTTAGTGAGGTAGAAAAACATTAAGGTACGTGTTCTAGACTAGATTTCTAGTTTGATTTTTTTTTTTCACTTTAAAGCCTTAAGGGGAGACATTTCCATACAGTATATTAGTGGATCATTTATCACTGAGAGATACGGGGTCTGTGGTGCCATCGAGGCTCAAATGTAAGAGTCCTTATCTTTGAACTGAAAACCAATGGCCTAAGTGTGGTCAGTTTTACAACTGTAACTGGTGCAGGTGCCCGAGAAGTTTTTTTTTTTGCTCATTGAAGTCTTAATAAAAATAGTTGTATAAAAGGCGGCCTGGGGCGCGGTAGAAACTGCTCCAAATGCAGTTTCTTTTTCAGGCCTGCAGGCTGAAAAAAAATAATAAACCTGCCCCACGCACCTCAACAAAGTTCCCAATTTTATGACATATTTTCATTAAATTAATTATGCCAAAATTAAGGCCTTAAACACATTAAATTGGATTCAAACTGGCATTAAATCTAAATCTCTTAGAAAATACAGATTTTCTTTAGAGACAGCCCACCACAATGACTTTGCTCAATTATTTTCATTGCACACATTGGTCAAAAATACACAACCAAATTCAGCCGCAGTTGTGAATTTTACAGTCTTTTGCTCAGAAGCTCCCTGTTGTGTCCAATTTAGTATTGAATATAAAATGTCCCCCTCATTCCTTGCCGTTTGGTTGGAGGTTTGCAAATCTTAGGAAATGAAATATGCATTGATTCTTTGCATTTGTGGCATAAAAAAAAAAACTATTTGCCTTGCTGCCACTTGTAGAAACCCTGGAGGTTATGGGTACTACAGAGATCCACTGCTTTACAGAGATATATCCACATTTATTGAGGAACTCAGTCCACGAATTTGCCATATCAATCTAATAAAATCGACTGACCACAATCAATCCGTGTCATTTGAATAATGATGCCGCTACTTTTAAGCACTACTATAATGTAAAAACAAAACAAAAATAATAAATAAAAATATTTTATTTACCTTGAAACATTTGCAGGCCGTTAAGCAATTGAATTTATTTATTAATAAAATGGCTACTCAATACCATGTGATTAAAGATGTCTATATTGTAGTTGAATGCATGTATGACCTGGCTGTGGTGGGAGGTTTCGCCAGTCCTGGCCTGTCCCACATGTTACTACCTGCATTACAATGGCCAATAAGATTAACAGAGATGTATGAACACCATGTGCAGCGGCCAAATGAGCGAGAGCGCGGCACGTTTTTCATCATTACACACAATGATTATGAATTAAACTTGGGGGGGGAGAAACGTGTGTAAATCCATATTTGCGTGCAGTAGTTGCCAGTAGTGGTAATGAAAGTATAAGATGATGAATGGTTGTAATATACGCTTTCACTTTTTATACATCTTGTTAACAGCGTTTCCGAACAGATAAATTGAAATAAAAAAAGCAGTGCCGCCGAATCAGCCGCCGTCAACACATGATTATTAATTTCTGCCCTATTCTGCCTCTTGATACGCTGAATTAAAAGTTCAATCACGACTTCACAACTCACACGAAAATAATTTTCACAGTAAACTTGATTAGTAATGGGTTGTGCAGCATTGAGACGAGAAATATAAAGTACCACAAGACTGTAGTTAGACGGACTGAATGTCAATGTCTATTAGCTCGCTCTGTCGAGTGTATAATGAAATATGACCTTTCAGATTGTTTTGTTTATCTGCATATGATTTCCAAAGATAAGGGAAATCAATTCTTCTCGCGCTATTCATATTCAAATTTTAAATAAAAGCAGTGACCCCAGTAAGTCATTTGTTATTCAGTCTTCACATGCAAATCTATGAGAATAATGAGAAGAATTGCAAACAATAGGGGGCATTTGCATTTATATTTCAGACTGTTTTAAACAAAAACCTTTGTTTGAAAAATATTGGGAGTGAGCAAACACAGAAGAGTAACAGTGAGATTTAGTGTTTGGGCACGCTGAGTAAAATAACTTGGGTCAGAGAAGGAAAACAGAAGGTTTGTTCCAACCATCTGTTCTCTGAAAGCTTTAAGAGTTAGGTGAAAACAGATTGGCATTTACTGAAGCAGCATGCATAATACTATACTGTAGTGTATACTGCTTTCATTTTGACAGTATTTGTGTTTTTCAGACTGGAAATTTAAATGGCAAGCCAAGAAAACATTTGGGTAATATTCTTAATAGCTTTTGTACATTCAAGATGTAGTTTGTCTAAATAATGACTGAGTATGTTATTGTCCATTCCCTGGACATACTGTAGCAAGGCCACCTGAAGTCCTTCCTTTGTAAACATTTCGATGTGGTTGACTCCATCTATGAACTGTTTATGGGTATGCAGATGATGTCCCAGCATAGCAACAGGTAGTACAGCGGTTAGCATTCGTGCTTCACAGCTGGGTTCTATTCCCACCAGGGACGGGGCCTTTCTGTGTGGAGTTTGCTTGTTCTCCCCGTGTCTGTGTAGGTTTCCTCCGTGTTCCCCTACCACTAAAAACATGTACAATAGGCCAGGACGAATGAGACTGCGCATGGGGGATGACGGATGGAAATTAGCCCAAGGATACAATCCGGTGTGGCTTGTTCATTAACTTGCACTGTCCCTACCAAATAAACCAATAAACCAAACCAAACCAGAAACCAAATGAGTGTCAATGTTAAGTTAATTGTTTTGACACGCAGTCCAGAATGTTGGGGGTTCCGTTTAGTGACGTCTCTGGGTCCTGTAAATACTATACTCAGTTACACTGATTCACTAATAGAAATTTACTGCCACTCACAGAAAAGGGGATCAAGGCTCAATCACAATTTTCCCCCTTTGCACGAATCATATGGGCTTTGGACTTTTGAAACGTTGCCACATGGAGTACACGTGACATTTCCATGTGGCATTTTATTTCGACACATCAGCATGTCGCTATGGCCATGACTCGTGGGGCTCAGTGCCTCGTGTCAGGTCTGCCGGACAGGGAAGGGGAATGTGGGCGCAGGATGAAATATGAAAATCTGTAGTACTCTTGTTTTTGGTGTTAAATCGCTGCTTACAGCATCTGTTTGTTACAAGTTTCTGACCAGCTGGTTCAGTAGAGACATGCTGTAAAGAAGGCTAGACACTTGCTTTTCAAAATTAATTTCATTCAAGTGTGCAAATGTTAAAATAATGTTATAATTGACCAAATTACAAAAACTAGATCATCTACTTCATACAAGAGCTTGTTGTTAATGCAGAGTAATTGTGGGCTGTCCTGTTTCTTAGGGCTAAAGGGCCAGGGCTAAGGCTAAGAGGAAGAATGTAGAAAAAATAACTGAGATAGGGCCAGTCTTATGTGGACATTTATTTTGAACTCTTTTATGTTGTGTGTCACTTAAAATAACACAAATAGAATTAAGATCCTACCAAAAGACTCACTGATTGTAAATAGTGATTCTTATAAGAAGCCTCACCTTGTACATCGTGCTGCCCAGCTGAGCAGGAGACATGCTGACTACTACTCCAGCTGACTGCAGGGCTGCTATCTTCTCTTTGGCTCCGCCCTTGCCTCCAGCGATGATGGCACCGGCGTGCCCCATCCTACGACCAGGAGGAGCCGTCAGCCCCGCGATGAAGGACACCACTGGCTTGGCATTAGCACCCTGAACACATTAAGGAAAAGGAAGGAACAAAACATGAGGAGAAAATAGGGTATAAGGGTTCAGAAAGGAAAATGTGAGTGCAATTAGAAGGGCCACTAAATGTAAGAAAAACCTCAGGACAGGAAAACATCACACAGCAGTGGTGCCAACTGTGCAGAAGCAGAAATAGTCTCGGCACCTGCATTTGATTCATTCATTAGAAATTAAACACTGCATGTCCTCCCATTACAGGTTTCCATGATAACAGGATTGTCTCAGCACCCATCTCAGTCTCAGTCTCAGTCTCCATTATTAAAACAAAGGGTCAATCAAGCCATTTAATTGCAAAGCTTGCTGTATGACCAGATAGGAGCCCGGGCTCCTGCCATTTCCTATCATCTCATTTCTGAGGTAGTAATTAGTCATGCAGCCACTGATTAGCCCAGCGCCTGTCTATGCTGCTTGCTCCGTGATGGATGTTTCGTTCAACAGTTAAGATCATTTCCAAGGTGAAGTGAGCTAATATTTCATCTTCAGCAATAACATCATAACCGGCGTGAGAGGATCTGGGCGTGAACCGCGTGTGTGGCTAATATTTCATACTTAGGAATAACAACATAATTGAAGGGGAAGGCTTTTGAGGCACATGCACATGGGCACACACATACTCCCCTTTTCGGCACAAGCCGGGGATCATCTGACACTCTCTTTTCAGACAGAGTGAATGAGACAACAGCCACATTAATACAGAGAACTTCCAATTGAACATTTGTCTCGAGGAGAAATTCTTCTGGAGCAGGGTTACTTAAACACTGTATATAAACGCAAAACAGACAAAACACATAATATAAACAAAAAAAGGTAGGTATAGTATGAGTTAGGCTCTTCACAAACCGGTGCGCAGAACTCGTCTCCACTGCGCGATGGTACAAAGAGAATCTACGACCTAGGTTTGTCGTAGCGAGCGTCAGGCTCCAGACAGCGCGCGTTTATCTGAGGCAAGTTTGGTTCACCGTGTTTATTTCCATGGAAACTTGCAGGGAAAGTAAAACGTGGTCCCGTCGTGCCTGAGCTCTATTGCTTTGACTCGGACGGTGCGGATGTTGTATTTTGTCGCCGAGACACTTGACAGAGCCTCTAGTTGTAGCGAGACGAGGCTCACTCTGCGACTGGCGTTACAAAATATCAGACACTGCCTGATGTCAATCCTGTTCACAATAATTAAACAGCCTCCAAAGTGCTGCTGCATATCCAAACAGAAAATAAAAGGGCAATAACTCTAAAATACTTAAAGGACTGAGGGGGAAGAGAGTCATTCCTAAATATGTTTTAATCCTAGGATCGTAAATTGGCACTAAATCCCACTGAAGTATTAAGAATTCAAATCACACCGTGGATAGACACCTCATGTGAATCAGGTCTTGAATCTACGATAAACCAAGCCACTTTAATTGCTTTATTAATCCGTGCCTCCCTGGACCACTAACGATGTGTATGAGCGAAAAGAGTCAAAGCCGCATTTCACTTCACTTATCTTCACCTCACATATATTAGGCACATTTTGAGCCCGATGAGGTCGCTCCGCAACTTTGTGAGTTAATACAACTGGGAGGAAAGCTGTGCATTGTAAATTAACAGGCCTCAACATCTGCTTACAGCATTAAAAAGCCGAGACAATTAACCACTTCCACGCACATGGCGGATAGACCCGAGAAGCATTATGTTTTCACGAAAATGACAAGGACTTTGCGACGCTCAGTGGGAGACATGAGTCAGACGCACGATAGAACGCAAACCAGCGCTAGAGGTGCCGAATACCCTGACCTACTTGATATGCATGAAGCAATTTGTTACATGGTTATTTTGTGTAAACGCTATTCCCGACTTCAGAAAGCGCGTATAACTCGAGCAATGATAGGCAGCGCTTTGATGCAGACTTTTAACGGCATATTACATTGGCGAGTGTGGCAGCTGTTGATGAGACGTGAATCCTCAAATGTGGCCTGGAACATGACATCTGACAGCTAACCCACGGTAGCAGGGATATTTCTACCCCCACAAAAAGACGTGTAGATGAGCTATGTAAGGCAAAGGACAGGAAGTTCAATACTTTAAACTTGTGGTTCAATATTAAAGACGTTTAATACAAGTCAGGATGCATGATGGCCATCGGCTGACACGAGACCCCCTCATTTTCCAGAGGTTTTAATGTAGTACATAGGCTATACATGATTCACAAGGATTTTCAAGAGGAGGTATTTGGTATTTGGTTGATTTCAGCATCAGTACCTTACACTTTGTTGGATAGAAATGCAATATTTATCTAAAACAGCTCAAACAAAATATCCAGTAGTTTCACTTCCTGACTTTCACGCCATCTCCTATGAGCTCATCCCAATTTCTAATAAAGGCCTAATAAAGGAAGACAGCAGTATGAAGTTGTCATTGGCTTTTTTGTTCAGTATTAGGGCCGGGAACCTCACAACTCAGTATGATGCCTACATGGCTCCTTACTATACGCTGATACGGCGATAATCGATCTATTGAACAAGAAAAACCCTACGATACATCACGATTTTAGAGAAACATACGATTGTTAACCTTTTTTTAACATACAACATATTCAGGATTTACATTTGCTTTCATGAGCTTTGTTTCCCTTTTCCAAAAACATAAGTCAATAAAAGATCCCTGTCTGAAAATGTGTCATTGCTCGGTCAGTGACATCCTTTCATTTAAATGTAAAGAAACCAGCGTCCGGTTTCAAAAGGAATAATCAACCACAAATTAATCTTATTTACGATCATAAAAACTATAATTAAATGTAATGCATCTGTGTGACCGTGTTTGGTCCAAGTGCTGCCCTCTGCTGTTCTGACAGGGTTCTTTATTATTCGCCTTTGTAGGACTGGGTACCGTTTAACGAAAAACGTTTAGGTACTACCGGTATCGAAAAATAAAAGGTATAAAAGTAGGTACCGAAAAAAATTACGTTTCTCTTTAGTTCCAAGTTTTGATGCTGTTTGTCCAGGGACAGCATTAAGTGACTTGGTTGTTTTATCGCAAATATTTTTTTCTTTGCACAATGTTTGCCCCATTTCTCCCATGTTTTTTTTTTAACAAAATATTTTACTTATTTTTGCCAATTTGTTTTCTAGATGTATTACTAATATTTTCTCTATTTCCCCTAATTTTTGCCATTTTTTTAATACATTCCTTCTTCCTTAATTTTGCCATATTTCTCCCTATTTTCCCCCAAATTATTCCCCATTTTCTTGAGATTTGAGATGAACCCAATAAATGTGCAGATCTCACACTGCACATTATTGCTCTGCTTTCTGGTTCTAGATGACAAACATTTTCATATAGGTATTGGAAAAAGTATTGTTCAGGTATCGGTATCGAAAACCAAATATCGTCAATGTACTGGTGTCGAAAACAATGCAACTGTACCCAGCCCTGTTTGACTGAAAGACGTAGGGCTCTGTAGCCTCTAGTATGCATGAGGTCGGTCATTAATATGCATCACGTCATCAAAAAGTATCGATATTGGTATGGTGTCATGCCGCAAAATATCGCGATATATTGCAAAATCGATATATATATATTGTCACGCGCTAGTCGGTATACTTTTTTCTTATCTGTAATTAAAATGAAGTCTAAAATTGTGAAAGGGGCGGGCAGGCAAATTATTACAAAAACGAAACAAAATCGAGACCATGAAAAAAACGTTCTCAAAAAAATGGAAAATGAATAGACCATTTCGTGGATTCAGGAATTTAAATGGACAAATTCCATTACAACGAAATACGGTGGAGGTCATTTAAATAGACAGCGGCAGCGTATTCGAGTTGTGTGTTCGTCAACCTATTAAAACCATTGGAAAAAGAGCCAAATGAAGTCTCAGAAGGCCTTCACTGTGCATATTTTGAAAGTATTGGAATCTTTTTTTTTTTACAGCAGCCCCATGTGTCATGTTAATACAAACACTTGGTTATTGTTTGGACGTTTTGAATTCTAATAGGCTCCAGTCAGAGGAAAAAAAAAAAAAACTACCCTTGGAAAAAATAAAATAAAATAAAAAACTCAACACACAACTCTACTGTTCTTATTACTTTTGAGACAGATGTGCAAAAGTACAATTTAATACAGAAATATTGCTCTCGGTTTAACCCCCTCCATTTCTGTCTTTATTCGAGCAGTCACTGGCACCACGGGGGTGGGAGGCTGGCTGCAGAGATTTGCATGCATTTAGAGCAGCAAGGGCAAATCAAATCCATATTTCAGCTGCGGAACGCCATTGTCACATGCACGCCCTCTCATAACGCTGAAACAAGACTGTGCAAACAAGCCGCAAACAGACTGGCAAAACGCACAGAGGAAAAGTCACGTCGCAGGAAAATGTCAATTACAAGTTTTGGGGGACTGCGCAAAAGTGGAGGCGCTTTGTGTGGAGGGGGAATCGCATTAAGATTGTGAACTTGTCACAGCCATGAATTTCAGGAACAATTTCTGAATTCTACCTTCATCTCACCTGTCAAGTTTTTTATTTTTCCACCACACAGAACCAGGCGGTCACCAGAGAAAGCCTGAGGCAGGGATCAAACGTAAAAATAGGACATTTTTACAGCCCCTCTTGTTCTGAAGGTACAACGCTTTCCGCACTTCACTCACACTGATATATTTGAAAGGGCATGGACTAGGAGCTAATTCAGGGAGGGATGAATAATTGATGGGAGCTGATATATGAGCGAAGGTGAAGTGGAAGTGGGAGAGAGTTCTGTACGGGTTCCATACCGAGTTGTGTTCTTTGAGGAACTCCGCGGCGTTCTCTTCTGCGTTGCCTCCGATCTCGCCGATCAGAATGATGCCTTCTGTCTTCGGGTCCTGGAGGAACACTTCCAGACAGTCTATGAAGTTTGTTCCGTTGAATGGGTCCCCGCCAATCCCTGATAAAAGACAGAGCAAACATGTGTAGTACACTTGGGGCTCCCACGCGGATCATTTGAGTGAATATGGAAGGATTGTGCGCCTGTTTAGCTGCGGGGCAAACAGTAACGCAGGTGAAAGGTTTACTCAAGCTTTTCTTTGCACAGACTTTGTCCTGACGATGTTTCCAATATTTGCATAAAAATATTGATTTCAAAATGTTCTTCTTTGTGAAGGGACACAAACCTGTTTGGGTAAAAGGACAAACTTGCTTTTTTTTTTACCAAGTAAACTGATTTAATGCGAAGACAGGGAGCTAAACAAAACAAATACAGATCCACATATGAATTACATTATAGCGCAAGAGTGAATTTGTTTTAACCATCAAAAAGTCATTATGTATTTTATTTCAATCTGGTTATCGCTATAATTCACTGTAGCGTATTTTAATTGAGCAACATGTTTTATCATTGACTCATTTTATCACAAGTAATATGCAAATTGTTTTATAAAGGACTGTTCAAGAATTGAAATTTAATCAAACCGTCATACCAGAGCACTTCAGGTTTTACGTTAAAGGATCTGTATCATGCTATTTTAGCATGCATTTCCAAAGTAAACTATAGGCATTTATATGATATATTGTACCTCTACCACTATGGAGTACTCATTTTTGTGAGAAATATAAGTATTTTCTGGAGGTATTTTTCAAACCCGGAAGACAAGACGCTTCGATTCAGTTGACTCCAGTGTCGCCTCTGGTGGCGGCTCTGGTCACTCTACCACTTGTTTTAAGCTGTAAGTTGTGGAGTCACTTTTCCAATCTTGCAAAAGGATCACTGATGTCTTATAAAATAAATTCTTAATATAAATGTTGTATATCTTTTGATAGGTGGAGGCGTAATTATAGGTCCATTTGGTTTTTTCTGCACTTGTGGCATTACATCTTCTTGTCATAAAGGAGTGTTTGCTGCTATGTACAAAATTAAAAAATTAAAAAAATACATGTAGACACGATGAGGTCAGGTCTTGCATAATTATATGCGTATTTACTAGGGCCGGGACTCGATTAAAAAAATAATCTAATTAATTAGAGGCTTTGTAATTAATCGAAATTAATCGCATATAAATATTTGACCTGAGAACAGTGAGAAGTAAGTTTTTTCATAAGGATTTTTAGTATACCATTGAATGACTGAATACATAAGCTTAAGCAACAAAATATTGTTTATTTTTGTTCAACCAAGTCCAACAGACCAGTGCAATATTGCCATTAATTGTGCGTCTGCAGGAAAAAAGGAAACTGAAGTGTGGAAAGCAAAGTGTGATTAATTTCGATTAATATTTTTAATCGCACTAAACCTCATGTAATTAATTAATCGCAATTAATCGAAAAAAGTCCCGGCCCTAGTATTTACACAAACACACTTCATGCTATCGTGTGACGTCATGCAGTATCGCGATAACAAGCTGGTGGGTAAAAAAAACAGCCTGGCTTCTATAAAAACACCTCCAGTGTTGGGATACTTTGGTATGAATGAGCGTGCCAACGGGTGAGTGGTTCCTTGATGTAAAGCTCTATGAGTGGCTAAATTAGATGGAGAAGCAAAATATAAATTCAGACCATTCAAATATTGAAGTGCTGCACCTTTAACAAGAAATGACTGAAGAAATACAACAAAGATATGCATTTCAGAGATCTGTCTGAGGATTGTTATGTGTCTCTATATCAGGGGTGGCCAACTAGTCAGAGACCAAGAGCCAAAATGTTCAACCTTGATCCTGTGAAGAGCCACAAAGGCACCGACCATTCACAAGATCCAGGGGCGGTAGTTTAAACTGATTAAATGTAATGTGACCGTACTTAATCACAATAAACTATAACTTTATGCCTGGCCTTTTTATTTTATTTTCAATAATTGTATTAGATTTAATGGTTTTACTCCTGACCAAGATTGAAATAAATTATATTAAATAAACTGGCATTTTGTGCTCTTCTGCTCTGACTGGGACAGAATTAGATTAATTAATTAATTATTTTTTTTTTTTTTTAATGCCTTGAGTGTGTTAGTGTGAGGGGCCCTGCCCACTGAGCCCCCTCCGCTGAGTCGCCCCTGGCCTGTGCGCTCAGAGTCTGCAGCTTGGTCCTGACTGGACTGTGCAGAGAATGCCCTCTAGGCTGCACAAAGTTCATAAACTTTAATCAAGAGCCTCTGGAGGACGTCTGAGATTCTGTTTTATGTTGTTTTTATGTTGCAGCACATGTCAAAGAAAAGTCAATCGTAACGCGTATTTCCGCGTTACGATGTCGCGCTTCGCGATGTCGGCTTTTTTTCATTTCCTAATTTTGATCTTTTTCTGTGAATATGAGGCCAACTTTCATCAAATAAAGAGTAGGCTAATCAGAAACTTGAAACGCACAGAAGCTGATCCACGATCTGCCTGACTGTTGTTTAACCTACATCCCGCTTTGAGTGAAGCTGCTGCACGGGCACCTTTTACACGCCACCTCGAAAAGGAGGGAGACAGGGAAACAGGGTCTGTGGGATTATGGTTGGATTTTTGGTAAAGATTCTTAAAGACTGTTACAGTTTATGGAAAATATGTACCAATTCTTTTGCAAAGAGCCGCATTGTATTAAACATATCCAATCATGCAAAGAGCCGCACTCCGATTGGCCAAGAGCCGCATGCGGCTCGAGAGCCGCGTGTTAGCCACCCCTGCTCTATATAGTTCAAGATTTAATTGCCACACTGACAAACTAGCTACAAGTCCTTAAACGAAAGGAAAATGTAAAAAACGTTTTACATTGCTATACAAGTGTTTTGCTCCTGTACCGTAATTAAAAAACCCTGAGCACAGACATAATTGTTGCATAATTATAGCTTAGGCAAGCGACATAGCCAGCCACAAAGTCTGCATTGACATTAAATATTGTAGTAAGTGCAATTTGTGGGAGCCCTTAGGTCATACTCAGATTTAAGAGGTCTCCTGCAGAAGCACTAATAAACCCCTTTAATGAACTCTCCAATACATTACACCGTTACAGCATTGGCTTTATGAAGTCTGGCGGGGACAGTCTTTAATTAAAATGTCTAAATAATAATGTAGCTAGCTTGTTTTAAAGCATTTGGGCGTCCACAATGCCCTTTGAGATCCAGTGAAATGTGTAACCCGCAGATGGAAAGGCCCAAATGTTTCATTGGATAGTTACTATAGCCCTATTCAGTCATCAGTAACATTACATAAAAGTTAGCTCCAACTATGGCTCATCAGTGTGATGAATTTCTGCAGAGATAAACGATAATACTGAAGACCGATTAATGCTTGATAGTGTTAAAATATGTCCATTATTTGACCCTCTACAGCAGCCTTCTTGGGAAAAATTGGGAACTTTTAAAATTTTGAATTGGTGAGTACCTAAGAATGTATAGCAGTGATTTGGTAAAACCTTAAAGCTGACGTACCTGACTTTTTGTTGTTGTAAAGTAAATTTGTTTTTACCATCACAGAGTATGTTGTAAACACAGAAAAAAACAGACCTTGTTGCACGGTCTTAACCTATTGTTTTATTGAGCGATAGAGAATAGAAGTAGAATCCAAATTAGTGACATATTTTGGGGGTGGTCCCCTCTGCTTCACTTCACTGCTGTGCACGGGCTTGAAACGTGCAACAACTTGGACATGCATGAGGGATTGTAAGAGCTTGAAACAAGTTTGGCCCAATTAAGAAATGTCATAGTTTGTGCAGGAAAAATCAGGGACCCCATCTTTAACTATGAAATATGAAGAAAAATATATTTTGAAAATAACTATCATTGTGAATGTGCATTCTCCACCATGAGAGTGAGAAAGAACTCCAATCGCAGCCGTCTGAGAAAAGTACATTTAGAGTTCAGGAGCTCACAAACAGACTGTGCTACTGTATGTCTCTCATTAGAACTCCATTTCTCCATTGTGAGATCAATAAATATCATACATCATATCATAGGACTGCTTTTTATGATATATACACACACACTGTGGAAAAAAAGTATTTAGTCAGCCACCAATTGTGCAAGTTCTCCCACTTAAAAAGATGAGAGGCCTGTAATTTTCATCATAGGTATAACTCAACTATGAGACAAAATGAGAAAAAAAATAATCCAGAAAATCACATTGTCTGATTTTTAATGAATTTATTTGCAAATTATGGTAGAAAATAAGTATTTGGTCAATAACAAAAGTTCACCTCAATGCTTTGTTATATACCCTTTGTTGGCAATGACAGAGGTCAAACGTTTTCTGCAAGTCTTCACAAGGTTTTCACACACTGTTGCTGGTATTTTGGCCCATTCCTCCATGCAGATCTCCTCTAGAAAGTGATGTTTTGGGGCAGGCGCTGGGCAACACGGACTTTCAACTCCCTCCAAAGATTTTCTATGGGGTTGAGATCTGGAGACTGGCTAGGCCACTCCAGGACCTTGAAATGCTTCTTACGAAGCCACTCCTTTGTTGCCCGGGCGGTGTGTTTGGGATCATTGTCATGCTGAAAGACCCAGCCACGTTTAATTTTCAATGCCCTTGCTGATGGAAGGTTTTCACGCAAAATTAGAGCTGGGCGATTTATTTTTAATTTTTTAAATTTTTTATATATAAAAAATTCAAATACGATTCGATTTTTTATGGCAAACTGTAAATATATATATTTATTGTATTTAGTGAAAGTGCATCAACATAAACAAAATTGCAAAGGCAACCCTTTCTCTAACTGAAAAGTCACTGTGGAGGGTGCAGCAAAGATTGTTAAACATCCAAATTATTTATACTATATTAATAATAATAATAATGATACCTTGCACTTGTAATGCGCTTTACAAGCCTGTATTACCAAGTTTCTCAAAGCGCTACACTGTCGTCATTATTCATTCACTCCAGACTCTGTGGTGGTACGCTACTGTTGTAGCCACAGCTGCCCTGGGGTAGATTGACGGAAGCGAGGCAACCAGTCAGTGCCATCGGCCCCTCCGACCAAAACCAACCACTCACTCACTCACCACATTCGCCAGGCCCTTCCCTGCTTAGCTTCCAATGTCTTATGGGATTGGGCATCGCAAAGGCACTGCTGTATTTCGATTGAGCTAATAAAACAAAAAATCCTGAGGAGGGCTCTGTTCTTCTTGGCACATTTATACAGCAGGACCTTCTTCAGAGAGGGGGGCAGAGAGCAAAGAAATAAAACACCCAGATCGAGAGAGATCATCAGTGGTCTTGTATGTCTTCCATTTTCTAATAATTGCTCCCACAGTTGATTTCTTCACACCAAGCTGCTTACCAATTGCAGATTCAGTCCTCCCAGCCTGGTGCAGGTCTACAGTTTAGTTTCTGGTGTCTTTGGACAGCTCTTTGGTCTTGACCATAGTGGAGTTTGGAGTGTGACTGTTTGAGGTTGTGGACAGGTGTCTTTTATACTGATAAGTTCAAACAGGGGCCATTAATACAGGTAACGAGTGGAGGACAGAGGAGCCTCTTAAAGAAGAAGTTACAGGTCTGTGAGAGACACAAATCTTGCTTGTTTGTAGCTGACCAAATACTTATTATCCACCATAATTTGCAAATGAATTCATTAAAAATCAGACAATGTGATTTTGAGGATTTTTTTCTCATTTTGTCCCTCATAGTTGAGGTTTACTATGATGAAAATTACAGGCCTCTCTCATGTTTTTAAGTAGGAGAACTTGCACAATTGTTGGCTGACTAAATTTTTTTTTCCCCCACTGTAAATATATGAAAATAAAAGTTCTAATATTATGCAATTTATTGGTCATGTTAAATGCACTCTGAATTACATTTATATATTCACAAACGCCTTTTATATTTTTACTCTTTTGATATTTACAGTTTTAGTGCAACGAGCACTTTTGATTATGTAAAAGAACACATTTTTCGGATATTTAACTTCTTCGAATCTTATTTTTCTGACCTTTTGATTTAAAGTTTGAAAACCCCTGCTCTACAGCTTATGTTACTGTGCGGCAAATAAGATTCCTGTTCCAACATAGCACATTTTTGCAAATAGTTACAAACATAGTTACAAACAATATATATCGGGACAAACATGAGGCAAAATATTGTTCAATTACCAAAGGCCTGGATCTTTTTTTTATTAAAAACTATAAATTCAAGAGCGTTAAATCAATTAAGAACAAAGAAATTGAGAGAGCCTATTACTGTGAATGCTTCAGAGAAATCCTGAAGAGGATTTTGTATTTTAGGAAGCACTGGCCTTATTATTTCTTTGGTTTGAAAAGTGTAATTATATTGCTCAACATGCAGTGAGATACTTTCAATCCAAGCTGAAAAGCTCACTAAAAGATGACCCATTTAAAAGGTTGAAGACAAACACATTTCTTCTTAATAAAAACAAAACAAAAGGCTGGTTGGGTTAATCAGTGGCAGTATCAGTTCAATATAAATAATAGTGTGAGATGAATAATAAATGATATGTGACTGAAGTTGTGATAATTCATGCCATAAAGAAGTGTCTTTGGACTAGCTTTGTTGTTAGCTTAGCTAGGTTGTTACCATGTTATAATGTTAAACAGTCATATAAAAACATATCTAGAGTGGCATTTTGTTTATTCGTGCATGTTTCCATGATCCTGCATAATCAGTTTGTTTGCCTCTTGTGCATTCGAAACGCCGGCCCCCACTTTAGTGTGCGTTACACAGAGTAATAACAATGACCAAAGCCGCAGGGCATAACAAACGTTACACAACAGTTTTGTATCAGCAAACGCGCTAATCTGTAAGACACAAAGGAACATCAGGGAAATCGCCCCTTGTCGCCCTGTGACATGCAAAGGTTTAGGAACCCTTGGTCTGTTAATGTCAACAATGAAGCAAGAGGAAGATGAATTGATCTCAAAAGGCATGAAGTCACACATCAGACATTTTTAGAGGATATTTGGGGACTTGACCGTATCGGCTATCGGCCAATTTAGCGCAGATAAAAGCCGATATCTCAGACACTGGAATTAATAAGAGACTTCCCTTGTTTTGCATATGGTGAAGTCATGGCTTTAAAACAAGTCCCCCACAACCACAAAATTGGTTAGCTACAAGTTTCTTCAATACAAGTTTCACTAAACCTCAGTCAATATGGATATGCTGCATTTCGTTTTGAAGATTAGAACCTGTAGAATTCAACCACAGAGTTAGTTTCAACCTCCGAAATTGTATTTTTGATCGCCGCTGCTAGCAACAGTTTGCCAACGCCAACGGCTGCATGCTAACACTAACGGCAACTAATCAAAAGCTGGGACAGAAACTATGATTGAATCAGCTAAAGTAATAGAATAAAATCGGCCACTGCTGGAGTGGCCATGTATTTATTAGAGACATTTGGAGTTTGGAGAAGAGAGGGCGTGCCAAATCAGCCAAAGATATCGGCTGAGCATATCAGCATCGGCCAATAAAAATCCCCCTAAAAAGGCACCGGCCTTAGAAAAACCCACATTGGTCAGAACAACAGAAAAGGAAATAAGGCCATGGCAAATGTTTAGGCATCCGGCATAGTAGCCCCCCTTTGGCAAGTATCACAGCTTTCTGTGGCAACCAAGAGTCAATGATGTTTACATCAGGAGACTGAAGGCCATGGCAAAAAGTCCATTGTGGATTTTGATGTGTTTAGGATCATTATCCATTTGCAGAAGTCATCCTCTTTTTAACTTTTACTTTTTCATAGCTGGTGTTGAGTTTGCTTCCAAATATCTAAATAGATATTCTTCCCCTCTACCTGTGAAAGGTTTTGTTGCCACTGGCTGCCATAAAACTCCAAAGCATGATCGATCCACGCCCTCTCTTCTCCAAACGTACCATTCCGGCCAAAAAGTTGTATTTTACCTCATCAGTCCACAGAACTAGTATCAACAATGCATCAAGCATCAAAATGTTTTTTGTCAACTTCCGACGGTGATTTTTGTGGTGAGGAAACCAGAGAAGTTTTTGTATGTCACTGTATATCAGAGTGGAGGGCTGAGTGTAGCAGAGGGAGACTGAATATAAAGGATTATTAACATGACAATAAAAAGCCATCTAGTATTTTCACGAGGGCATAACATTGTGATATAGTTAAAACATCTAAAAAAGATCTATTTTGCATGATGTTGGCCCTTTAATCATTTTTATATTGCATTATTTTTGCTATTGGGTCTCATATATTCAGAAAGTTGTTAACATTCTGCACAGGTAAACGCGCAGCATTTTAGGTTGCCTTTCTCCTGGGGGAACAAAGTGTACTAGCTTTCAAAACCTTGACCTTTTAAGAGCTGCCACCGAGTATGCTAAATTTAAATTCACATGCCAGAGAGGTTAGTGAAGGCTTACCCACGCAGAGCGACTGGCCCAGGCCCACTTGTGTGGTTTGGTGCACAGCTTCGTATGTCAAGGTGCCCGATCGTGACACAATACCTAAAACAAAGATTACAGACTTAAGTATTATGCTGCTAGTATAACTCTTTATAAAACAGCGCTGCAAAGAAGACATTTTCGTTATGCCACGGCTCTGCAACAGCTGTCCCGTCCGAGCCGCAGGAATGATGGCTGTCAATACCATAAAGACTCACTGGTCCACTTGCCAACTACAACGCACTGTGCTTTAGAAGCTGTCAGCAGCATTCGCAAAGGAAAGCAGACTGGCACAATTGTACAAACCATTTACCTTTAATAATTTCATGGCAATCAAAATGACAAAGTGTCCTTAAATTCTCATGCAACCAAGTGTAACTATGCCATCCTTACCAATTTTTCCATTCTTGTGAATGTGACCAGGCATGATCCCTATTTTGCACTCTCCAGGCTGGGAAAACAACATTTAACTAAACATTAAAAGACAAAAATATAACACATATTAAATGACAAAAACACAACACTGAAACAAAAAAATAAACTCCTGTTGCTTATTTGATTTCCCAGATATTTCTGAACTATGTGGAAGACAATTCTAAATGCACTAGTGCATTTTAGAAACTTTTTTTTTTAAAGAGGTCATAGATGCATCAAAAGGAATTGATTCATTTTTGGTGTTGTTCCAAAAGACTTGAGGGGGCGGGATACCAAGGACAGCGGAAGGGGTCTGCAATCAATAAACTATAAAGTATTGCAGTCTGCTCGTTGCCAATGTCATCATTTTTTATGTTGATTTAATGTGCGTCAGACATTTTCTTTTTATAATTTAAAGTGCATTAGACGGGTCACTAATGCTTTAGAACATTAAATCCTTCAAAACTTTTAAAATGGCACTTTACTGATGTCAAAGTATGATTTATACCACATGCACTCTTGCTTCTAAATAAGTAATAATTAGAAAAACATGAAAACTATATACTTTAACGAAAGTGTTTTATGGACTAGGACTGTACAGTTTAGGAAAAAGTGCAATTAATAATCTAGCTGCCAAGTACAGTGAAGATGCAGTTTGCTGACTGCACATTTTAAGCTTGTCCGGGACATTCAAAGTTATGAGAACACAGGAATATGAACTGCTTGATTATTGCAAGTACTCCATGTATTCCAGAGGTTTGTAGAAGTGGAAACTACATAGCTATCAGAATGAATCATTATAAGCCCTCAAAGAGATATTTTGTTATTAAGAAATTATATTTAACTGCCTACATGTTTGCCAGTTATGACCATTTTAATTGTGAAATGTATTCGACTGTGAGCTTACATTGATGACTCCAGGGCAGTTGGGGCCTATGAGACGTGTAGTGCCCTGGCGCAGCAGCCTGTGTTTGACTCGAACCATGTCCTGCTGGGGGATGCCCTCAGTAATGCACACCACCAGGGGTATCTCGGCGTCAATGGCCTCGATGATGGCCGCCGCAGCAAATGGCGGGGGCACATAAATCACGGTTGCATCAGCGCCCGAGCCCTCTTTTGCCTGAGGAGTGCAGACAAAAGGTGTTAAAGCATCAGCATTATTCAATAGTTATGGAACAGTGCCACCTAATGTCACCCCAGAGTCTGAGCATGCATTACTTTTTACTTCAAACATTAGGCTGCAGTATTTCTGAAAGAAAACTAGCCAACTTGACATGCTTGTTTCTATCATATGTGCATCAACATGGATTTATAAATAATCAATGATCTTTGTTGCTCAAGTATAAGCTTCGGCTTGTTTAATTTGCATTATGAAATTCAGAGCCTTTATTGGACCAAGTCTAAAACATGTTAAAAGTAGATAGATGTGTTATTTTGGTTGCACTTATCTTTATAGAAATATTCAAAATTAAACTTATTTGCATTAGACATGTCAAGGTCCATTTTTATTTTTAATTCTTCAAATAAATGTATCATAGGGCTGGGGGAAAAAATCGATTCGATTTAAAAATCGAGTTGGAAGGTCAAATCGATTACTATCTTAAAAATAAAAAAAATTAGATTTATTTTTTTTTAGAATTTTTTTTATTTTTTAGCTTTCTGCCCCCCTCTCTGAAGAAGGTCCTGCTGTATAAATGTGCCAAGAAGAACACTGCCCACCTCAGGATGTTTTTGTTTTATTAGCACAACGAAATACAGCAATAGGTGGCCATGCCTTTGCAATGCCCAAATCCATCAGACCTTGGAAGCTAAGCAGGGAACGGCCTGGTCGGTACTTGGATGGGAGACCGTTTGGTAACACCAGGATGCCTGGCGAATGTGGTGAGTGAGTGAGTGGTTGGTTTTGGTCGGAGGGGCCGATGGCACTGACTGGTTGCCTCGCTTCAGTCAATCTACCCCAGGGCAGCTGTGGCTACAACAGTAGCGTACCACCACAGAGTCTGGAGTGAATGAATAATGACGACAGTGTAGCGCTTTGAGAAACTTGGTAATATAGGCTTGTAAAGAAAATATTATTATTATTAATATAGTATAAATAATTTGGATGTTTAACAATCTTTGCTGCACAGTGACTTTTCAGTTAGAGAAAGGGTTGCCTTTACAATTTTGTTTACGTTGATGCACTTTCATTAATACAATATATATATATATATATATATATATATATATATATATAAAATATATTTACAGTTCACCTTTAAAAAAAAAAAAAAATCGAATAGTAATCGAGTTTTTTATTAAAAAAAATAAAAAAATAAATAAATAAAAAAAAAAATCGCAGATTAGCCAATTTGACATGCGGCTAATCTGCTAATCTTCCCCCCCCCAAAATTGCAGATTTTTTTTGGGGAAAAAAATATATATATATATATTTTTTTTTTTTTTAATCGCCCAGCTCTAATTCATCATGTCATTTAAAACACACACAAAATGTGTATATTTTTTTAAAGGCATTTTACCTACCCGCCAATCTCTATATCTAATTTTTTCTTTTTTTTTTACTTGATCGAGTGCATATTATTGCATTACACATGCTGTAAACACACCAGAGTATGGCCTTATTTCCATCTCACAAACTGAAGATGAAGTCTCTTGCCCACACTGGCCAGAGCCAGAATGGAACTACAAGGATTGGAACGGTGAGCAAATGCTTCGTCAACGAGCTATCACCGGTCCCACAATATCAATTTTAGCATTCCAGTAAATGGTGCTTACCTCCTTCACCGAGTTGAATACAGGCAGTCCAAGATGCTCTTTCCCGCCCTTACCAGGGGAGACACCTCCGACTAACCGGGTGCCATAGTCAATAGCCTGCTGACTGTGAAATGTTCCCTAAAGGAGAGAGATGTGAGCACGAGTGTGTAATGGCATAAACTCCGAGACTTGTGTAGCATCAACTCTGAGATATCACTCCTGACAGAGACTGGCACGCTGGGTAATCACCTGAGTAAGAAGACATGGAGGGGAATTCGGGTGCAGTGTGTGCAAGTAGTTTCTTGACACATGAATAATGATGTAAGCCTCGTTTAATCTGCTTTCAAAAGTGTCACAAAACAAATCAAATGCAAAGGATTTGCTCCAGAGCAGACTGTAAAGACAACGCAAACTGCCGCTTTTCATTTAGGCAAAGGGGAAAGCCGTCCTTGACACAGCAGGAGTTAAAAAGTAAGCAGAGCATGTTATAACTCAAGAAAACAGTTAAAAACGATCATATTGCAAAACATATTGTACAAGATATGAACATGTGAGGTTTACAAGATTTTTTTCTATTCACAATGTACTGAGATCATAACCAGCCTTTTGAGGGAGACAGAAGTTATGAATCTGCATTTTCCCACTTGAACCATCTCTCATCAGTCCTTCACATTGCCACCATTGCAATTGTTTTGCTTAGGATATTAGTGCAAACATTGGGGCAATCAATTTGATAAATGACATCACAACTGCACTCAAGAGCACTGCACCATTTCATATCCTTTTCTAATTACTCCAAGTGTTCACTGGGAAAATATTTAACAACCCTTCTGTTGAAAAGAAAATGGGAGACGGAAAATGGGATGTTACAGGGGAAAGAGCAGGATACAACAAAAATGTGTTTGTTAAACACAAAGGTTTTTAACATCCTTGATTGGATGTGTGTCCAGGACAGTGTATGTTCTCTTGTGTATTTAAGATGAGGGATTGTTGTTTTAAGCTGAAATGGACACTTTTATTTTTATTTTGTGACAAACTCTTCCTAATGTCGTAATAGAGTATGATTATGTGTGCTGAAACATCATATTTCCTTGATTATTAAACCAGTTCTTTAAAGGATAAACATTTTAAATTCTCTCATTCAAGATCATTAGATTCACTTGTTCCAATGCTATTGACTGATTAACAATCACTGGTTCCAATTAGGGATGGGACGAAATATCGTTCGGCAAAATATCGCGATACAAAACGTGACGAAACGCATCGAGTTCGAAAAAAATGGATCGTGAAATAAAAAAAATAAAAATAATATATATTTTTTTTTTCTTCATGTAAAGCGTCTTTGAGTGTCCAAAAAAAGCGCTCTGTCTGCTCAAAGGTCACTGATTACACCAGAACATGTTGATATGTTAGTTTTTTTTAAGAAGAACCAGTCCTGAGATAACTTAACCTACTGTAGGGTTAGAGCAGCACTAAGGGAGTGTTCTTGTTTGTGTTTGGCCTGTTAGGCCTTGTGTTTCCCTGTGTGCAACTGAAACAAAAATAAACAAGTTGTTATTATACAGTAATATTTTTTTCTTTTTCGTATCGTGACGTATCGTTTCGTGACTCTGACATATCGAGGTGCATCGTATCGTGAGTTTAAGTGTATCGTCCCATCCCTAGTTCCAATGCAGTGAAAGGTAATAATAGCCATTTGGTAACACTAACAGTATAAAGCAGCACATCCAAAATGACAAACCTGCTTCCCTGTGAACCCTTGGCAGATGACTTTAGTGTCCTTATTGATGTACAGGTTTTTTCGTGTTCCTGTATAACAGTGCCTTACTCCTCGCTGCTGCACTAAACACAAAAAGAAAAGAGTTTACAATAGTGTGCAATGGTGGGATTCAAGTCAATTTACTCCAAAAGACGGCATAAATCATGTCACGACCTTCAAAAATCTGTTTGCTAAAACGTCCATATTATTCATTAAGTCACTTAACTTTTACAACTACATTACTCGTCAATCAATGTTTAGTTGATCTTTGATCTCATGACTTTGTCTCAGTCAAGGCCTGACTTAACTACCAGGAGCAAAGTTCATTTCGACCAGGAGAATATTGATGAAGTCATTATTATTAGCTTTGAGCAATATGACCCTTACAAATGATGACGCACCACATGAATACCTAACTGTGCATTAAACATGTGCATGATAGATAACACAGTAGTTCTCAGTAATTCACTGTACTTTCAGAGATCAGAAATCTGAAGATTTAAGAGATACCCAGCACTTACAATACGAGGTCACAGGTTAGATTTTAGCTGCATGACACACTGGTGCAGTGCTGTGTCTAGTCTAACAAACTGTCAGTAAAGGAAAGTAGTGCCATGGCTAATCCTGCTAGCATACCAACTGATAGCACGTCACAGAGTCTTATGAGTGGACCTACATACTTTACCTGTCAGAATCAAAGCCGAAGGATATGAAAGAGTACACGAACAATTATGCTAAACATTTGGTTATGTTAAACCACGAAAAGGTGAAATACTTACGAAGCAGCCTGGCAAACAACCTACTATGGGACATCTTCGGTCACTTACCAATGACACCGGAGCCTGAGGACCTAACACACAACGTTTAGTTTGCCTGAAATATCGGTGTTGATATCCAAAAAATGTTGTAGATAAAATCTTCTTTGTGCCACAATAGCAATGGAAAAAACTATTTTGCACACCTCCCATGGACTCTGCTCATTTATGTTACTGACGCCGATGTGGAATTAAGCTTTTATAGATTTTATTTCAAGGCAAAGTAGTGGGCGCCATTCTAATCACAATGAACTATGGGTAATGAAGTCCTCGGGAAGCTTCGACGGTTCCAAACTTTGACCGTTAGAGAGCGACAAAACTACCTAATACACATGCAATAACCTGACAATAACAAAAAGCATATTTCACTAGCATAATGTGCTTCATGGGGAGAACATATTATGTATATTCTGCACTGGTGAAAGAATAATAATTACCGCACACTGCTACCGGTTGGCTGTGTGCGGAAAAGAATATTTTATTCGTGTACGCTGGGATTGTACCTCCTCTCTACCACCACCACTACTACTACTACTCTCC
This sequence comes from Neogobius melanostomus, assembly GCA_007210695.1. Classification (NCBI taxonomy): domain Eukaryota; kingdom Metazoa; phylum Chordata; class Actinopteri; order Gobiiformes; family Gobiidae; genus Neogobius; species Neogobius melanostomus. Next base: position 3,773,496 of record VHKM01000004.1, on the reverse strand, counting down.
TACTACTACTTACAAAAGAATCTGATCAAATCTCTTCTAAGTAAATGTATGACAGTATCGTTCGGATCAGCAGTTTTTTTTGTTTTTTTTAATGAGGAAATTCTGTTAATATCAAACCAAATTAGATCTAAAGTCTAACGCATATCAAAACTAAATCAGGTTAAATGTCGACTCACCTCACCGACTAAGGTCACTGGAGAAAATGTATATAATTTAGTTAAAAGGCTCTTCTGTTAAGTAAAAGTAAAAAGAATTCATAAAGCAAAAGTATCTCAAATTTGTAGTTTTCACTTTGTTTCCACCACTGAGTTTGCACATCATGGCTCATCACTGCAACTGCGTCATCATCAAAATGTTTTGAACACAACCATGTCCGTAAAACATAGCATTTTATTGACTAGTTGGCGTTTTGTTTTCTTTTTTTTCGAACGATCAACAGTTTTCACCAAATTCATCCAATCCACAGTCTACAACTCCTTTAACGCTAATTGGCTCCGTCAAAAATCCACTGTGACGTGTATTCACGGAAGCCTTTACGCTGTCCTGAGGTTTTTGTGCCGCGTTTTTAAATGGTTTTCTAAAGAGTTCATCTGAACTTTACGCACTGTATATAATTCAATGCGTAAAGAGGAGCTACGGTGGCGCTAGCGTTATCACATGAACGGACGAACGGACACCAGGAACTATCCATGTCGAACAGAAGACCTGCCCATTGAGCATTTCAGAATGGTTTTAGAAGCAATTTCCAAGATAATAAAAGTCCAACTTCCAGCGTATCTCAAACGACTTCCACTTCCTGAATCAATCGGTGGATTCGCAAGATTAACAGGTAAATCTTCGATTTTGTTGAAAGCTTTATTGCTCTCACCTGAAAAGAGTTTTCCCTCCTTCAAAAGTATCCATCTCACCAATTATTCGGCTGTGTTGTGTATCTGCCTTCTGATGACTAATGCAAATGATGACCTCTCTGCTCTTTTAAATTGACCGGATGGAAAAGTTTAGTGGGTCTAACATGGTCCAAATGGCACAGGGCTACATGTTCTCTTGATATAATTACAAAACATTTAACACTTAAGTTAATTAACATTATATGAAAACTAGCATAAATAGGGTTAATTGTAATTGAATTAAATTGCAGTAATCAAATCGCAAAGGCTCTCTGAAAACAATAAAATAATCTGTCTCTGACCTAATCTTGTAGGTCATTTAGTTTAGACCTCTAACAGTATGTACATTTTTGAAATACATAATTCTTGTATTAGTTTAGCAGTTCATGAGTCTTATGTCAAATGTTGATGCACACACTTGAACATGTGTAATATGTGCACTGCATACAGAACACAAAACAACCAACAACAACAAAAACTAAAGGAATCGCAAGCTCTTCTCATGCATCAGATCAACACAAACGTGTGTCACGTTTGCAGTTTCAGAGTGGCTTCGGTTGCTGCCCCTTCTGGGTATTCTGGCATTGCTGGGTTACCTCACCATTCGGCCGTTCCTGCCAAAGAAGAAAAAGCAAAGGGACAGTTTGATCAACCTCAAAATCCAGAAGGAGAATCCCAAAGTGGTCAATGAAATAGACATTGAGGACCTGAATAGTGCAAATGTGTGTTACTGTCGTTGCTGGCGGTCCAAAACGGTCAGTATATTTCATATATTATATAAAGCATATTCTTATCCATTGTTGTAATTCATTGTTTGCATGAAAGTTAAATGCTAATGAAAGTTGTTTACTGTTTTAGTTTCCTGTTTGTGATAAGTCACACTTAAAGCACAACGAGCTGACTGGAGACAATGTGGGACCACTTATACTGAAAAAGAAGATTCTTTAACTGTTTGTTGATGCTTTTCTGTCTAGTTTCCATACATGTACAAGAATGTAATCACTTATTATTATCACCTATGCTGTTCTGTTTAAATGTGTCTTTTACGTAACACATGCTTGTTCTAATTATTTTCTTCTCTTTGTAAAGTGTTACTGTTACATTGTGTTCCGTTTTCAAATTTTTTGTGTGTGTTTCCGGTCGAACCACAGAGACCACTAAGTAGCCTACAACATGCATCTTTTTTGATTAATTTTGGTTAACAACCTTATCCTTATCCTTATCCTTACATGCTTTTATAGGTCATTTGGTGTGTTCTTTTTCTCTGGAGCTTTGAGATTGTGCTGTTAGTCTACAAGTGAAATATCTTATTGTGTCTTACAGAAGTTCATTTTGACATAAGATTTGTTTGCGATTCATTTAACTGCGATTTGTTTAAAGCTGCCTTAAGCGATGTCTTTTTGAATTTTTTTCATCAGTAGGTGGAGTAGTGTGCTCTGCTCCACCACCACCACCCTCCCCACCTGGCCTTCCCCAGTCGCCCACGCCCCTCACTCCCCTCCACACTGTTTAGACCACACACTGCTCTAATTGCATTCAATGAGGTACGGAAATCTCATTAATCCTGTGTGAAAAACACATTAATCCGCATAAATAAGATATGTACAAAGTAAATATTTTGAGGGGGTGGGGCATGTGAGGGTGAGGCGAGTGTTGGGGGGTGTGCTGTGAGGGGAAGGCATGGATCTATTATAATAAACGGGTGAGGTAGGTCCAGCGCCGGTCTCCTGCTGTTTGCGAGGGTGGCGCATCTAGAGGCGCTTATTGGTAATGCATCGGTGCCGGACCGGCATAACGGGATCGCTTAGAGTAGGATTGAGTTGTTTTTTTGTTGTTTTTTTCACATATATGTAGTGCCAATGCCAAGTTTGAGTCAATCGCTTTCGAAAAACATTTTGTGAAACTATTAAAAATACTCGTGTAACAAATAAAAGATGATACAACATAGAAACTCAATACACAATGCACTTCCAAATTCTAACATTATTTTTCTGAATATGCCGATCCAAACTTTAAGACCAGTTGCAAAATGTGATTTTTGCCATTTTTCAACAAGGCTGGATCATATCAAGGTTCCAAGCAGGACTTCAATATGCATCAAGATGAAATGGGAGTGAGACAAAAAAAAAAAAGTAAACCTTTTATTGAAAAAACAATTAAAGGCCAAATCTGCAAAATGTGGATTCATTTTCAGGTATAATAAAAATACACTTTTTCGTTTTGAATGTCAGGTTGTTAAGCTGCATAAGCAGGGCATCTCTCAGTGTGCCATCACTGCTGAGGTGGGATGTAGTAAGACGGTCATTTTGACTTAAAGGATCCTGAGGGTTATGGAACACAAAAGCCAAATGGAATACCTAAAAACAAATGTCAACAGTACTCAGCCGGAGGATCCGATTGAGTGTCCATCAAGACACACTGGTTAATTCTCGCCAATTGCAGCCCAATAACCATCAGAGGCATCTGCGACTGAAGGGCTTCAAAGACCAAACACATCTTCAAAGGCCTCGTCTCCTTGAACGCCACAGAACTGTCTTTGCAAGAGAGCACAAACATGGGACATTGAAAGGTGGAAGAAATTTTTATTCTGTGATGAGAAAAATGTAACCTTAATGGTCCAGATGGTTTCCAATGTTACTGGCATGACAAGCAGACCCACCTGAGATGTTTTCTACGCCCCACATTGGAGGGGGTGCCATAATGTCCTGTGCTGCTTTCCCTTCAGTGGAACAACGGAGCCTCAGGTGGTGCAGGGGCGTCAAACAGCCGCTGGCTATGTGCAGATGTTGCAGAGAGCACCCCTCATGACTGAGCCCCTCATCTGTGGGAACAACTGGGTATTTCAACAATGCTACAGTTCACAATGCCCGCAGGACAAAGGATTTCGTCCGGGAGAATAACGTCACTCTTTTGGAGAACTTTTGGGGATGAATGACAAGGGAAGTTTACAAAAATGGACAACAGTTTATAGATGCCCTTCGTGAGGCTGTCTTTACCATTTGGAGATGTTCCCACTCACCTCCTGGAAATGCTTGCATCAAGCATGCCGCAATAAATGTTAAGTTATCAACTAGAACGGTGTAGCTACTTATTACTGAGTTCATGTTTGGAACTTTAACTTCTGTTTTTGAGTTTTTTTTAAATTATTGAGGTGTGGTCCTAAACCTTCGATCAATCGATCAAAACAGCCTATTTCAATTTAATTGTTGCTGTCAATACAAGTTTTTTTTTTTAAACATTGTCTCACTCTCATTTCTTCTTGTTGCAAAGACATTACTTGATAACGTAATAACAGGCCAATAACGTAATAACTATTGTGCCAATAGCGTAACTTACTGGCCGATAATGTAATAATTATCATGTTATTGGCCGGTTATTACATTAATGGCCTGTCAAAATAACATTAAACATTATTTTGTGCATTTTTCCCTTAATTGTTAGATGACCTGTTAATTTGTGGGGTTTTCACTCAGATACAATAAACTTTTTTTTATTATCAACTTTTGTATTTGACTTTTTGTGTTTTATCTCCGATTTGAGGAAACTTGTAACTTGCCACAGCTCATATGCATTTTCCTACGACGGTAGCTCAGGTGGTAAAGCATCTTATGACCAAAAGGTTGTTGGTTCGAGTCCCTGCCCCCGTTGCTGTGTCTTTGGGCAAAACACGTCAACCACCTTGCCCATGTGTGAAGGTGGTGAAGAACACACAAAATAACAAGTCAGATTGTTGTACTACATTATTGGGCGAATGTATTACATCTGTGAATGATTTTCATATTAATAATGTAATAACCAGCCAATAACATAATTATTACATTATTGGCACAACAGTGTTTTTGCCATCATTCAACTGGTCTTAAACTTTTCATTGAGACTGTACCTTCATGTTGAAAATAAATGTGTGGTTTTATTTTGTATTGCCAAAAGGATAGGAAAATATTCTGTGGACAGAAGACCTTTTTGGTAGGGCACAAGCCTTATTACTTTCCAAAAAACAGCAAAGAACACATAATTTGCTAACTCCTTGGTCCACTGGAGTCCGAACACCTAGAGCAGGGATGTCCAAACTTTTTTCATCGAGGGCCGCATATCGAAGTGTATACAGCGTGGAGGGCTATAGATCGGCAGTCAATGCAGGGAAATATTCACTCGGGTGCATTTAAGAGAGGTTTAAACCGTGCCCCAAACTTCATTTAGGCGTGGAACCTTATGTCAGCTCTGTCTCCTGTCTCACAATGAAATGTTAGTATTTGACGTTGTAATTGTGTGCAATTATGAAACTTGCAATAAAAAGTACTTTCTCTGGAGATGTGTGCCAATTCAATAAAAAGCCTGAGGGCCACCAAAAAATAGTCTGAGGGCTCCATTTGGTCCCCGGGCCACATTTGGGAACCACTGACCTGGAGGGTTTGGGACCATTTCCCTTTTTCTCATCTCCATAAAATAGTCAATACTAGTTTTACCAAAATGTTTTACTAAAAACTTTAATTCTCAAAAGAATATGAATATTTCCATTTACACTACTTTTCTGTCAACAGACTTGTAACATTTTAGTGAGATGTACAAAATTCAAGGAGTTAACTACACAAATACAAAAGAAACATACTTTTGTTTGCAAAGTTCTGTATTAATGTTCAACATTCAAACTCCTACAGCTTAATTCAGATAGCTTTGGCAGTATTTATTGTGTAAAAAAAAAAAAAATTCCATGAATAGTATCAAATTGTTGGCTAATATCAAAATCTTAAATTACACAGTATACATTTGTAGGAAATAATATAAAACATACAGACTACACATTAACAATAAAACAAAATTCTAGCAGCAGAATTTATGGTTTGCATAAATCAATCTCCTGAGGTTTTGTTCAACTATCATACTTCAAGAGTCACCGCTAATACATGACATATAAAACACTCAGTGCACTAAAAATAAAAGTGGTTTTATGATGCAAATATGTATGAAAGGGAATGTAGGAGGCAGATGTTACTTTTAATTGTTTATAGATAGCTGTAAATTTCTACAGCTACAGTGGGGGTCCTGACCCAGCAGCAGGGCACAAAAGAAAATTTGCCTCGGCTATAATTCTTCATTTTAAGTATCTGCACAGGTGTTTATGTCAATAATGCATTGTCCTTTTTAAATAAATAAATAAATACAAATCTATTGGTATGAATCTGTTTCAGCCAGAGGCCCGACTTAAATTTGGACTTCAGCTGATACAGTGTGGATCAGAATGTGAACCATTATCATAATACCGAAACCAGGATTTGAATACCTGGGGACTAAAACCTCTTGTATGCTTATCATGCAGTACAGACACTACAATGTTAGGCGTGTGTTTGCAGCTCGTGGCCTGGAAAATACCAGGGCCTAAAAATAAACAATGATTCATGTGTCCTTGTAGAAAGCAACTTGTTAAGAGAGCAGCACATACAGAAGACAACCCCGTCTCTAGATGACAATCCTCAGAGAGTGCTTTCATATGTAATAGGAGTCTCCTCTTCCTCATCAACTCCACCTGCAGTGCCTAGAGAAAGAAAGAATACATTTGAAATTTCATGTAAGATTGTATGTACAGTCTATGTAAACTTTAGATGTTGTAAAAGACAAGGACTTCTATTAATTGAAAAGGGTGCAATAAACTGAGCTAAAAGTAGTCCTATGCAAATCTACACACAGATCTCTACTGCAAGCAGCTGTCCATGCCAGCACAGGGATATTAAACTGCTTTAGAGAGTTTTTAATATTTACCCAAAAAAAAGCCGATAAATTTGGTTTGACTCGCTCACCACAGGAAGAGTTCTTGGGTTTCTGTAGAAGACGAGGTCCCGACAGTCCGATAATAAGAGCTCCTACAGGAGCCGTAAAGAGGATGGCCAGTACAGCCACAGTCAATACATCCATCCCATACTTCTGAAGTTGCTCATTCTTTCTTGTTCTGGCCATATCTAATGCTGTGGATCCAATAGCTGCCTATTTCGAAGAGAAACAAAGATGAGCCTTCTATTATTCAAAAGTACATAAATATGCATATTCTCCCATACCTGCACTGTGGCTTTGGGCATCCATGCAAGGGCTATGAAAAGCTTTTCTTTCAAGTTAAACCCAGCACACAGCACACATACAAAGGTGAAGAGAACTCTAACCAGCAAGGCAGTGAGTAGAGAGGCTATGCCAAGACCTAAAACATATAGACAGAATTAGACAGTGTATGAAGAGAAGATGAACTATTGTATTTATGCAATGAAACATACAAGTGAGTATTTTGTAGAGTATGAATATAGGAGTTGCTGTTTGATCATGCAAATGAAATCATTTACATCCACACATGCAAGTCTTTGTGAGGAGAGATTACACTGTCACGGTAATACGTGGTGAATGTGCACTCACCTACTGCATGCCCTTCCATTGCTGAAATTCGTATTTCTGCACCTATGAGTCCAAACAATAAAGGCTGGAAGATATCCCACACCCAACTGACAACTTCCGCCACTTGAGCCTGAATGCACATGCAACCATTAGTTGATAGTTGCCTGGTAAGAATCCATTTATACAATAAATGAATAGCGTACCTTTCCCGCACTCCAGCCAATGCCTCCAATGAATGCTAAAACCAATGTGCAGAGACCTCCTGAGCCCGGAAAACCAGCCACAGCACTGCCAAACACAGCAAAGATTGACAAGCCCAAGACCAGAAATGACCGCTTCATCACCAGGTGTTTCTAGACAACAGGAATGAATGTACGATTACATCACATGTGATAATTTGTCAAAAATAGTGTTTGTTGTGATATAATTAGTCAAACAATTTCTTGTTTACTTACCTGGTCAACGCTAGGGAAATACTGGATGAGGAATCCAAGAAGGATACCAGCAACAGTACCACCAGCAACCTCCAATACACCTCTCAACAGGTTGTACCAGGTAGAGCCTAGAAAGAACACAGGCATAAAAACACTACTGTAAAAATAATTATTGTAAAAGAGCAAACATTTTCAAACTTTAACTGGCTAAGAGGAATAAAATGATAATAAATGTGTTAATAATATTTTTTTTAATTACAGTATTGTCGAGCTATTGTGTATGTAGGCAATGTAGTCCCTCCCCTGCAGATAAGGCCCACACTGATTAAAACTCAAACAAAGAGCACAGTTTACCTGTGGCAAAGGCCATGCCCAAGCACGTTGTAAACCCAGTGATGCAAAGCATATCATCAAAACTACCAGCGGCCATCAGCAGTGTAGGAATGCCCTTTTCCACACCGTAACCTTCTTTCTGCAGCAGCAACATGGAGGGCACCACCACAGCTGGAGACAATGCACCCAGCACAAACCTACCAAGTGTAGCAGAGATTTCAGTTCAACCCATCTAAGAAGGATTTTTCACAGATTATACAGTCAAGCAATTGCACAAAGAGATATGGGGTGTTTGACCTACCCAAGAATGAAGCCCCAAATCCAGGGCAGGCCCATGAGGAAGTGGGACATCAGGGCTACGGTGCAAGTCTCAATCATACAGGGACCGACTGACACTCTAAGACAAACTGATTTAAGTTTCTTTAATGCCTATGAGGTGACAAATGGATACAAAGAATTACAACACGTGAGTACTGTCAAAGTAACTACAATATAACTATTAAATAACATTACTTTCATATTAAACTTATTTACCGATGGATCTAGTCCCAGACCAGCTCTGGCAAGAATCACCGCCAAGGCAATGTTCCTGAGGGCTGCAGACCATTTGTGGTCCACATACACTCCTGTATTTACAACTGGGATGTTCCTCAACAAGAAACCCATCAGAAGCATACCTATAACACACCGTGAGAAAAAAAAAAAAAACATTTAGTGAGAAATCAGATTCATGTGGAGGTATGACTTTCATGTGACTAGATTATGTTTGCTGAAACTGTTTTGTTAAGACATACTAGAAGGCAGCACTCCGTATGGGACTGAGAACAGTGGGTAACACATATTGTCAGCTGTTGAAGGCCCATAATATACTTTTATTTTTTTATAAAGAAAACAAAAAATAATGACAATAATTCTGAGAGTTAAACATTAGATCGATACTGGGAATCAAAGTTGTTCAGATTTCCTGAAACATTATACTGTATTGCACAAAAACGTGTAGGCCTGCTGTACTGTAATTGTCCAACTAGTAACATTTCCAATTTTAAAAAGTCAATAAAGATTGTGTGGTATATTTATTGTATTTGCATATAATACAGTATGTCTTACCAAGCAAAGGGGGTAACGGTGGAAGATTTGGCAAACGTATAAGTTCAACTAATTTGCCACCAATCAGGGCACAGAGGAAGATCATTGTAATGCCAAATAGGTTTCCTCCGGGTAGACATTCTTCTTCTGTGATGGACCAAACAACTCCAAAGAGAACAGCTGCCAAAAGTACTGCAAGGAACAAAGATAACTCACATTGTTGTTAAATTTCTACAGAGAACATTCTGATAATGTCAGATTTCAGAGATTAATAAAGTAATAAAATACTATAAATATCTCGAAAACAGACCTTTGGTAATAAGGGATGCCCAGAGCCCACTTGGTGGACAGGGGCAGAATCTGTGAAGCAATGGACAGCAGACCACTGGTGGGTCCGTGTTGGTGCCAGCATCGACCACTGGGTTTCGGGGAATGAAATATGTAGTCTCCTCTGTTATATTGGGACTTGAGCAGCGCCGTACCACCACCTGGATCTGATTCACATTTAAATGCTGCGAACAATAATAATGAACACTCAGTGGTTGAAGGACAGTTGGCGTTGTAAAAGAAGCATGTTGTTGTTGTTGTATGTTGTATTACTAATAAAAGGCAATATATATTACAAGATAAACTACTGTTATGTACCTCCACATGGTTGGCTGCAGAAGCAAGTTTCTCCAGCAAAGGGCTAGGTGCAGGACTGGGCACAGGACTGGGCGCTGGAGTGGGTGGTGCTGGTGTAGGCTCTGGGCTGGGCGGTTTAGCTTGGCTTTCCTCCATGGTAGGTTACTTTATAGGTCTGATCCACTCACTTCTCTTACTAGCTTTGTACATTCAGCAAGTGGGTGGGGCCGGCCATGAATGGGCTGTAACTTCAGTTCATGCCCGCGATTACCTTAAATCATAAAGCAGACCTTATCAAAAGAAGGGAGGGCAGGAGAATGTGGGTGTCAAAAATCACATCAATATGGAAACTGATTTGTATTTCAGATGCTGGTAAGCAACTGTTATACTATTCACACACAGACGTTTTGCAGATGACCTTCCAGCATAGCAACATTCAGTTACAGAAGTGTCAACTTTGAGTCATCATTTGCTTTGACACTCAACGGTGTCCGGATTTTGTAGAAACTATTATGTTCTTCCCATGTTCTGGATGGAACAAGTGAAGAACATTAAACGGGGAGTGGGCGGAGGGTTGTGCATGTGCATAACCTCTATTGACAGTGAGTGAATGAACGTTATACATTTGCACTAAGGCGTTACTACAATGTTTTGACAGTGGCTTACGGCAGCAGGCGTCGGCTAATCCAATTATGAACGAACCACACTAATCAATGCTTATAGCTCAGCCATATGGCACTTCTTGCTAGCGTTAGCCAAAGTGGGTTGAATTACACTGACATACACAAGTGGCGTTATTGCCGCAATTTATGGTCACCTACTTTGCGAGCCACCGGATTCTCATAATAATACAAAAATACAATAAAAACAATGGAGTCACAAACATATTGTCGGCACGTGTGGCGATCAACAGTAGCTCCAGTAGTAGCAATTTATCCACCGGTTTCAAAGACTTCAATGAATGGAGCCTGCATGGAGCCGCTCGTCATGCCTGCTGTGGAGTACGATCTGAGAAATCCAGATTTCTGATAGTGTATACTATAGCGTCATTAGAAATAAGCAAACAATTATAATATAATAGAAAGGTTGGAGTCAATGCTAACGTTTACTCTAAAGCTATCGCCTCATTGGCAAGCAACTGTGTGAAGTCAAAACCGAAAACAACAAAGTTTTGCCTAGCTACTACTTGACTCTATTTGTTCATTGGCTGGCATGCTTTACACCTCGCAACTGTTGCAGTTATGCCGTTTTGTTTAGCTAACGTAATATATTTCCAGAAATACCTGGTCTTGAGTGACATTTGAGAGACCCCACAGTTCCCACGCAGCCTAGCTGTAAATAAATAAATGATCCTCACCTCATAACTTGAACACTAGTCTCTAGTGGCGGTAGGAGCTTCCCCGTAGTCGCAACAGGTCCTAGGCAAACTTCACCAGCTGGGCAATGGGAATAAGGCGGATTAGGGATGGCCAGGCACATCACGTTAACAAGTGCTTGAATAGATGGGCAACAGCTAGGCTGTGTTTACTCCGGTTTTACTAATCGTTTCCATTATTTATAATCACAGAATGTAACAGTTATAAATTCTACATTGAATAGAGCAGACCCATTATTTTCCCCCATAATTGTTTATTTTATTGTGACATAATGGGACACAAAAACACCCACAGCAGTGACTAACTTTCCAGGTATAGCCTATCTTAAAGCCTCCATCCTCCATCGATGATTTGTTCAGTTCCTGTTACATAGGCCGACTGTAAAGAAGCCATAAGAAAAGATATTTAATTGTAGATTATATAACATCAGGCAAATGAACATGTGAAATCCTAATGTGAAGTGAAAATCCCCAATATCCACACACTTGGCTAGCTATTCAGTTAATATTAGTTTGTTTGGTAGGCGAAGAAAGTATAATACTATGGTCAAAATGCAAAGTGGTAATGTTTCATTATAAAATTATCAAAATGAATATCACATCACCTCATCAGAAGCCAAGTAGACACACAAGTGTGCAACCTCTTCAGCTGTGCACATTCTTCCAGTTTTTTGCCTTGCCATAAAGTCCTTGTACGCCTGTAAATAAATTGTTACAGTAATAGAAGATAATTGTCACTTTGGTTGTTTTTATTTAGAATATACAGTTGTGTTCAAAAGTTCACCCACCATGCCAGAATTTGGATTTGTTTTAATATAAAATATAACGCAACATGTTTTTTTTTTTTTCATTTATGGTGAAACAACTGAGTTTATTCTTTTTAAATCATAATGAAAAAAGAAAGTACCAAAATGACCCTGATCAAAAGTTCACATACCCCAGTTCTTAATAATGTGTATTGTGTATTCCTTTAACATCAATGACAGCTTGGATTCTTTTGTGGTAGTTGTGGATGAGGTTTTTTATTTTTTCTGATGGTAAAGCTGCCCATTCTTCTTGGCAAAAAGCCTCCAGTTCCTGTAAATTCCGGGCTGTCTTGTATGAAATGCACGTTTGAGTTTTCCCCAGAGTGACTCAGTGATATTGAGGTCAGGAGACTGAGAGTGCAACATTTCCTCCAGTATTCTATAATAACATGCTGCATTCATCCTGAAATCACTTTTGACCAAGTTCCCTGAAGCTCACACATCTGCATAACATCAGTGATCCACCTCCGTGTTTCACTGTAGAAATGGTGCACTATTCATCACAGGCCTTGTTGAGTCCTCCAAATGTAACGTTTATGGTTATGGCCAAAAGTCCCATTTTGGTTTCATCATTCCAAATGGCATTGTTTCAGAAATGCTGAGGCTTGTCTCTGTGCTGTTTGGCATATTGTAAGCGGATACTTTGTGGTATTTTCTAAGTAATGGCTTTCTTCTGGTGACGTGACCATGCAGCCCATGTTTCTTCAAGTGCCTCCTTATTGTGCATCTTGAAACCGCTATACCACTTTATTCAGGGAGTTCTGTATTTCAGCTGAAGATATTTGTGGCTTTTTCTTTACATCACAAACAATTTTCCTGGCAGTTGTAGCTGGCTTTGGTTATCTTTTTATATCCCTTTCCTGTTTTATACAGTTCAACTACCTTTTCTCGTAGATCATGTGACAATTTTTTTGCTTTCCCCATGACTCAGAAACCAGAAACGCCAGTGCAGCACTGGATGACAGATGCAATGGTCTGTCAGGGTCCCCATGTAACCCGGATAATAATATGCATAAATAGTAAAACATACGTTAAGTAAAAGATCATAAATACTGACGCGATAAATTAATGTATTTCATAGGTTTACTTTAATAAAAGCCAAGTTCATGGTAAAGGATAAACAGGTATTTACATTGTTAAAAATATGTTGTTTTGCAATTGTATTTTATTTATTTCCTGTACATGTGAAAAGTGTATCTTCCTATTTAAAAATGGTCTGTGAAGGTAACATAAGTTCTCGTGGAACACGGTGAGAGAGCAACTATTTAGATCTAGTTCAGCGAGGGAAAGAGACATCATCTTGAGGAGAGTTGGCTTGTTTTTTGTATTTTTAAGAAAGTTGTGCCGTGGTTGTGCGCTGTACAAACCACTGTTTTCTTGTGTGCGAGTGATTAAGTGCTGTAGGACGCTGTGTAGTTTCAGCTCGAAGCTCAAGGACCGTGTTTTACCGCTTATTACATCGTATTAGAGCGAGGCTAACCCAGTCCGTTCGCTACAAGGACTACTGTAGGCTGCCGTTTCGCTAACCTCGTGGGACATAAAAGCTTGCGGAGGATCGTTACCGGACTGGACAACGAAGTACGGACCCCAGATAGTCACTCTGAGTGCCCGCGTCGCTCAGAGTACCTCTGGCAACGTGAGAAACGAAGACAAGTCGCCGCGGATCGGGTGTGGACCACGCACCGTCATCGCCTTTGTACTGCTGTGTCTGGACCCCCGAGCTACCCTCAACGGAGCCGAGGACGACCCATTACCTGGACCGATCTAGTGGGATTAACACGTTTACACAAGGTACTCTGCATTTGTTTGTTTTTTTGGCTCTTTGAGTGAAGCGACCCGTTTTGTTTTTGGGTCTCTACGTTTCACGAGCATCGATACAGGCCTGCAACGTAGGGTGTATCTTGCCGGCTTAGGACTAGTTTATTAGCCAGTTGTGCCTACTATTTGTTTGCCCTTTGTGAGTGGGGATTCATTGGTACGGTGGGAGAGTGCTGTGCTATTTACTTGAAACTAAATGCTTGCTATTTCTTTTTGTATTATTTCTATTAAATTGTTAATATTTTTTTATACTTTACCTTGTGTTTGGTGTTAAGTTACTTCTTAGTCAGTCGCTTAAAAGTCCATTAGTGTTTAGTGCTAATTTAAAGATATTCTAGTGATCCAAACTATTATAGAAAAGTTAGGTTAAAATAAAATAGTACGCGAGTACACTGTAAAAAAGAACCCTGAGCCCACTCAGTTAATTGCGTTGAGTAAACAAGGGCTACATAAAAAAAAGGCACCGCTGGGATAGTTTGGGTCTTTTAGGAATATTAAAGGGCGCTACGCTAAATTTAGAAAGTAACTTAAAATAACTAGTTTTACATTTCCCAGTACATTAATCTTTGAGAAACAATGGCAGACCGCACCGAGCTTGCTGCAGAGCTGAAGAGGTGGTGTCGGGGTGAAGGTTTGGAAGAAGCTAAAACTCTCATGGTTTTGGTTCCCGAAGAAATGGACATAGCCAACATTGAAGAGACATTAGAGACTATAAAATGTCTTGGACGTGTCCGTGTCAGAGGCCGCTTGTTCAACACCACCCTGAGCTGCCTGATGGTGCTGTGTGAATGTAAAGAAGATGTGCCTGAAGACAGTGCTCCCAAAGAAGTATTTCACCAGGACAGTGGTGAGAGCTGGGAGATAGTGACTATCAATGAAACTGCTGCTCCCGATGATTTCGCTCTGAAGTTGAAAACTCTGTTGGACACTGAGGGCAAGACTATGGAAGATATTCAAGGCTTACTTCCTCGCTCTGCTCGCCCCCAGCCCAACGTTCAGCCCCCTGTAAACTCCACTGAGTCTATCTTGCAAGCAGTTGGGGATATGTTGGACAAGACACGTAAACCACAAGCTGAAGGTGGTTATCGCCGTTTGAGACTATTCTCAGGAAACTTGCCCGTTCCCACCAATGAAGAACCATTCGACTACTGGCTTGAACAGGCATGGCTCATGGTGGAGAAAAGTGAATGTTCGGACAAGGAGCAAAGGCGCAGGCTGATGGAAAGTTTAAAGGGGCCAGCACTGGAGATTGCCAAGTCCGTCCGTGATGTAGACCCAGAGGCAAGTCCCACCGACTACTTGGAAGCTCTTGAAAGTGCGTTTGGCAGTGCGGAATCAGGAGATGATCTCTATTTTGCTTTCCGGCTCATGCAACAACAGCCAAAGGAAAAACTGTCTGACTTCCTCAGGCGTCTTGAGAGGGCCCTCACTAAAGTCATCCAGAGAGGAGGGTTTCCGGCTTATAACAAAAACAAAGCCCGCCTGGAACAACTCCTGAGAGGAGCCGTCGCTTCTGACCTCATGCTGATCCAGCTGCGCCTGAGAGAGAGAAAGTCCTCACCCCCTACTTTCCTTCAACTCTTACGTGAGATCCGCACAGAAGAAGAATACGAGGCATCAAGGAGAAAACTCAACACAACTGTCCACCAAGTACAGACAAAATCATCAGGAACGGACAATGCAGAAATACAAAGTCTCAAAGCTGAAGTTAAAGAGCTCAAGACCAAGTTATCCTCCTGCACGACTAAGTCCCCTGATGCCAAAGAGAAAAGGTTGTCATCTGTATCCACTACGCAGTCAAGTGAGCACAATGACACACAAGAGCTTGCTGCCTTAAAGAAACAAGTAAAGAGGCTGCAGCAGAAAGTAGCCCAAAGAGATACTGCATCAGAATCCTCAGCAAGTCCGGCTACTGTGACAGCAGTGGAGGCTACACCAAAGACAAGGACCCCCAATCGAAACAGACAGCCCGTCGAAGAGCAATTCTGTTATCGTTGTGGCGAGACAGGGCATTTCGTAGCAAAGTGTCGCAATCCTGAGAATCAAGGCAAAGTCATCAGAAAGCTCATTCAAACCATCAAGATAATGAAAGAAAGTCCAGGTACCTCAACTGACACCAACTGCAATGTCAAACAAGGTCTCCTGACTTCTCCCACCCCGGCTGGAATTCCAGAAGGACTGATTGGGCCGACCAGCATTGTGCCACTGAGAGTAAATGGACAGCCCTGTGATGCCTTATTTGACAGTGGGTCACAGGTCACCATAATATTTGAGTCCTGGTTCAAAGCCCACCTGCCCTCTGTCCCTGTGCATCCAGTCACTGGCCTCGACCTATGGGGTTTAAGTGAGTCCAACGTCAATTACCCCTATCGTGGCTATGTTGTCGTCGATGTTGAGTATCCGGCTGAAGTTACTGGCACCTGCCACACCGTGCCAGTTCTGGCCCTGATCTGTCCAAGCCCAAAAGAAGAACAGATTCCTGTGATTGTTGGCACCAATACTAGTCATGTCCGCAACTTGGTGCAGGAATGCAGAAAAGAGGGGCGTGACATAACCAAAACTCTGGGCGTTCTAACCCACAGTGAACAACAACCAACATGCGCAGAATCTATCGCGCTAAGCATCCAAGATGACGAGGTTGGCTGTGTGATATGGCAAGGTCCAAGTCCGTTGTCCTTACCTCCAGGAAAAGACCTGCAAATAACTTGCAAAGTTGACTTCAAGCAGACAGTTGGCAAAGAGATCTTGATGGTTGACACTTCTCCTTTAACTCCTCTGCCGGGTGATGTACTGTTGCAACCCATGGTGGTGCCCGCCAATGCCGTACAAGTAAACAGCTTCCGGATCCTTGTACAGAACCAATCCGCAAGAGAAATCATCATTCCAGTGGGAACTGTCATGGGTCACGTGTATCGCACCGAAAGTGTCATCTCCATGCCACTCCAAAAGCCAGAAACTTCCGAGTTTGACAGCAACCAGATCAACTTTGGCGACTCACCTGTGCCCAAAGAGTGGAAAGAACGTCTCAGACAGAAATTGGCTGAACACTCCCACGTCTTCTCAGTCACTGAATGGGACGTTGGCCTTGCAAAAGATGTGGAGCACACCATTCGTTTAGCGGACTCAAGACCTTTTCACCAAAGATCACGTCGACTGGCACCTGCAGACACCGAGGATGTAAGGAAACATCTACAAGAGTTACTCTGTGCGGGCATCATTAAAGAGTCCCGTAGCCCCTATGCCTCACCGATTGTAATAGTTCGGAAGAAGAATGGAACAATACGGATGTGCATAGACTACAGGCTCCTCAACAGTCGGACTGTGCCTGACCAGTACACAACACCCTGCATTGACGAAGCACTTGATTCTCTGTCTGGAAGCAAATGGTTCACAGTGCTTGATCTGCGTAGTGGATACTACCAGATTCCCATGGCAGAAGAAGACAAGGAGAAGACGGCATTCATCTGTCCGCTAGGCTTCTTCCAATTCGAGAGAATGCCGCAGGGAATAACAGGGGCGCCAGCGACTTTCCAGCGATTAATGGAAAAGACAGTCGGAGATATGAACCTCCTTCAAGTCCTGGTCTACTTGGACGACCTTATCATCTTCGGAAAGTCGCTGGAGGAGCATGAAGAGAGGCTCGTCAAGGTCCTGGATCGTCTTGGAGAAGCAGGACTAAAGATCTCCCTGGACAAATGCCAATTCTGTCAGCCGCAGGTGAAGTATCTCGGACATATCGTGTCCGCTCAAGGTGTCTCTCCCGATCCACAGAAGATTGAGGCTGTGACTACCTGGCCTCAGCCCTGCGACCTAAAGTCTCTAAGATCGTTTTTGGGCTTCTGCGGGTACTATCGGAGATTTATCGCAAACTACGCCGCAATCGTGAGACCCCTTACAGAACTGACAAAAGGCTATGCCCCGACACAAAAGAATAAAAGAAAGAGTTCAGATCCGAACAAGTCTTACCTGAAAGAGTCAGAGCCCTTTGGAGAACGGTGGGATGATTCCTGCACCAAAGCCTTTCACCAGATCATCCACTGCCTAACCCATGCACCTGTGTTAGCCTTCGCTGATCCTAGCAAGCCCTATGAACTCCATGTAGATGCTAGCTTCAAAGGACTTGGGGCCGTTCTCTACCAACCACATGAAGGAGACTTAAGGCCTGTTGCCTTTGCTAGCAGGAAGCTAAGCCAGTCTGAGAAGAGGTACCCTATACACCAGCTGGAGTTCCTATCGTTGAAGTGGGCTGTGGTAGATCGCTTCCATGACTATCTGTATGGTGCTCGCTTTACAGTACGTACTGATAATAACCCCTTGACGTACGTACTGTCTACTGCAAAGCTCAACGCAGTGGGGCACAGATGGTTAGCTGGTTTGTCCCTGTACGACTTCGATGTTCATTACAGACCGGGCAAGCACAACATCGATGCAGACCTCCTCTCCAGAAACTTTGAAGACACTGAATGGGAGACTATACCTGAGGCCGCTGTTAAGTCAATCTGCAAAACAGTACAAGTGACCGAAACCCCAGACTGTCCTTCCAGATGTGTCGACCAAACTGGAGCTTCCCCAGAATGCATCCCAGACATCTACGCATTTCCCCTGAAGATGGAGTTAAAGTCCCTCGAGCATGTCTCCAACGCTGATCTTGCTCAGGCACAGAAAGAGGACCCAGTCATAGGTCCAGCCCTCAAAGCTGTCCAGCAGAATCAATGGTCCGACACAAGTCCTGAACTGTCCCTGATGAAGAGAGAGAAAGATAAATTGACCCTGCTGAGAGACGGTCTGCTCTATCGCATCACCAAACGTCAATCAGGTGATGAAGTCGTTCAGTTAGTCCTGCCAAAGCTATATCATGATGTTGTGTTAAGATCTGTACACAACGACTCAGGACACCTCGGCACAGAGAGAACCCTGGATTTACTCCGTAAGAGGTTCTACTGGCCAAAAATGTCGCAAGATGTTGAGCAGCACATCAAAAGCTGTGGTGAATGCGTAACGCGTAAGACTCCTGCCCAGCAGAGAGCAGCGCCGCTTCACCACATCTCCAGCAGTGGTCCCATGGATCTCGTTTGCATCGACTTTCTCTCAATGGAGACTGATTCCCGAGGCATAAGCAATGTTTTGGTGGTCACCGATCATTTTACACGCTATGCTCAAGCGTTCCCGACCAAGAACCAGACATCTCAGACAGTGGCCAAAACCCTAGTCGACAAGTTCTTCGTCCACTACGGTCTACCTGCTCGTATTCATTCCGACCAGGGACGAGACTTCGCAAGTCGCCTGATCAAAGACTTGCTGAAGATTATGGGGATACGAAAATCGCGGACTACCCCTTATCATCCGCACACTACTTTCCATGTTGGGTACTCTCAGCTCAGAAAAGAAGCGTCAGTGGAGCCAGCAAGTCCCGTATCTGGTCCATGCCTATAACAGTACAAAATGTGACGCGACTGGCTTTTCACCGTATTTTCTAATGTTCGGCCGTGAAGCTAGACTGCCGGTGGACCTGTGCTTTGGGACTGCACCTGACAAAGCTGTGGGGAATCACTCTCACTATGTGTCAAAGCTCAAAGAAGATCTCCACCAGGCATACAAGTTGGCATCCGAAACCGCAGACAAAGTTCATCATAAGAACAAAACTGCCTATGACAAAAGAGTTGGTTTCCAGTCCTTAGAAATCGGAGACAGAGTCTTACTCAAGAACTGGGGCCTAAAAGGAAAACACAAGTTACAAACAAGATGGAGTCCAATACCCTACAAAGTGGTTGGGAAAATGCCCAATCTTCCTGTCTATCAACTGAAAAAAGAAAGTGGAAGTGGTAGTCTGAAAACAATCCACAGAGATCACATTCTTCCCATTGGTCAACATGTGAGATTGCCAATCCCTGAAGAAGACAAGAACTGTCCTGTCAGACAGAAAACAAAAGCCAAGACGCCAAAGCAGTCAACTGTTATGGCTGAACCACAAGTGCAAGAGTCTGAATCATCGTCAGAGTACGAGTACTATGAGCCCCAAAGACGCTACTATACTCGTGAAAGAGTGAGAGAAGGATTGAGACATGCTTTAAGATCTCAAGAAGCCCTTCAAAAGACTATTGTAAATGTTCAAGAAAATGACAGTGACGAAAATGATTCAAACGAGGAAAGTGAAAAGGAAGAATCACAGGAGGACGGAGAGTCTATTCAGGACAGTGAAACTGAGACAAACCCAGTAGTGGTTACACAAGCCGAGTCAGACTAAAATGAAGCAGAAAGCGAAGATTCTGCCCCAGAAGAGGAGCTGGATCCCAGAACTTCCCGGTCTATAAAAACACCAAAAGCACCCCATTACCAATTGGCTGAAACTCCCAAGTTAAGGTCCAAAAGACAGGTTAAACCAGTAGTTCGGTTAACCTACGATGAGCCAGGTAAAGCTAAGGATCAGCCTATCACTATCATTCATAGAGGGGTTGTAATCACTATTGGTAAAGACTAAGTTAAAATGCAAAGTGCATATGGGTCATACTACTTCCCTAGTTCATTTAGTTTATTGGTAGTCTGTTGGGGACACCAGACATTTAGTGGGGGGAGGGTGTAACCCGGATAATAATATGCATAAATAGTAAAACATACGTTAAGTAAAAGATCATAAATACTCACGCGATAAATTAATGTATTTCATAGGTTTACTTTAATAAAAGCCAAGTTCATGGTAAAGGATAAAAAGGTATTTACATTGTTAAAAATATGTTGTTTTGCAATTGTATTTTATTTATTTTGCTGTACATGTGAAAAGTGTATCTTCCTATTTAAAAATGGTCTGTGAAGGTAACATAAGTTCTCGTGGAACACGGTGAGAGAGCAACTATTTAGATCTAGTTCAGCGAGGGAAAGAGACATCATCTTGAGGAGAGTTGGCTTGTTTTTTGTATTTTTAAGAAAGTTGTGCCGTGGTTGTGCGCTGTACAAACCACTGTTTTCTTGTGTGCGAGTGATTAAGTGCTGTAGGACGCTGTGTAGTTTCAGCTCGAAGCTCAAGGACCGTGTTTTACCGCTTATTACATCGTATTAGAGCGAGGCTAACCCAGTCCGTTCGCTACAAGGACTACTGTAGGCTGCCGTTTCGCTAACCTCGTGGGACATAAAAGCTTGCGGAGGATCGTTACCGGACTGGACAACGAAGTACGGACCCCAGATAGTCACTCTGAGTGCCCGCGTCGCTCAGAGTACCTCTGGCAGCGTGAGAAACGAAGACAAGTCGCCGCGGATCAGGTGTGGACCACGCACCGTCATCGCCTTTGTACTGCTGTGTCTGGACCCCCGAGCTACCCTCAACGGAGCCGAGGACGACCCATTACCTGGACCGATCTAGTGGGATTAACACGTTTACACAAGGTACTCTGCATTTGTTTGTTTTTTTGGCTCTTTGAGTGAAGCGACCCGTTTTGTTTTTGGGTCTCTACGTTTCACGAGCATCGATACAGGCCTGCAACGTAGGGTGTATCTTGCCGGCTTAGGACTAGTTTATTAGCCAGTTGTGCCTACTATTTGTTTGCCCTTTGTGAGTGGGGATTCATTGGTACGGTGGGAGAGTGCTGTGCTATTTACTTGAAACTAAATGCTTGCTATTTCTTTTTGTATTATTTCTATTAAATTGTTAATATTTTTTATACTTTACCTTGTGTTTGGTGTTAAGTTACTTCTTAGTCAGTCGCTTAAAAGTCCATTAGTGTTTAGTGCTAATTTAAAGATATTCTAGTGATCCAAACTATTATAGAAAAGTTAGGTTAAAATAAAATAGTACGTGAGTACACTGTAAAAAAGAACCCTGAGCCCACTCAGTTAATTGCGTTGAGTAAACAAGGGCTACACCCAAAACTCACTGACCTTTTATACACACAGTCATTACAAACACAGATCACAGGTGAGGATGCTTGCTTACCTTGCCTTGTGTGCATATTATCAGGCCAAGATCACCAGGGTATGTAAACTTTGGTCAGGGTCATTTTGAAAGTTTCTTTTTTTTCAATATGATATGAAGAGCAAACTCAGTTTTCAACAAAAATGGCTTCACACAACCACTAATTATGAATGAAAAAAACTTTTTTGTGTCATCATTTGTATTATTTAAAAAAACTAAACATTTCTGCCAGGGTGTGTAAACTTTTGAGCACAACTGTACCTGTACAGATCTTTTAGAAACAAGGTGGCCAAACTGTTTAGGTCACGACCTGAAAAGTATTGAAGTGATTAATGTGAATTACATCAGTGCTTTACTCATTTGCAAAGGTCCGACATTTGAAATCTGGTTTTGAAAGACTTAGTTGAATGTATTGTTATTTTTCTAAATTCTATTTTGATATAAACTCTCGACCACCACTATTTTGGATACCACCATTTTAGAATACAGAGCAAACAACAAGTACCTGTTCAGGGTCAGGTTGAGCCTGAATCCTTCCCCTCAATGATGGAGTGTCAACAGTACCTAAATGATGAATAAACACTTTTGACACTGAATTTAGACGAAAATCTATAAGAGTAGGTTAGAAGTACATTTGTATTGTAGAAATATTTCTAATTGGCATATTTTAAGTTTGACATATTTCAATAAGAGTGCAAGGCTTTCTGAGGATTTATTTTTTTTTACACCTACCAGGACACACACAATTGCAGCGTATGCCTTGCTCAATAAAGTCGGCAGCTATGGACTTTGTTAGGCCAATAACGGCTGCCTTAGAAGTGCTATAGACACACCGGTTAACAACACCTGTGCAGAGGAAACATACGTCAGTCACAGAGACACACAGTGCAGTTATCTGAGGTAAGAGGATTACACTGAGCATGCTCATACTTCTTCCAAGTTAATATCACTTAGCCTCCACATATTTTCTAAAGACATATAGGATAACCACTTTACATTCAACATATCACCTTTTATGCTTGATGCCACTGATGCCATGTTAATGATGTTTCCAGACTTCTTCTCTAACATCTATTGAAACAAAATAGAGTTTTCAAAGAAAATTGCATTTCCATCCAAAGTACTAGACTGTTTTACAGTTATCAGACAAACAAAATTTTGACTTTTGAGTAACAAAGAAAATCTTTCATTGTTTTAACTGTTAGGGGGGAAGTCATCTCACTCTGTATTTGACCGAGCAATAATTGGCAGGTTTAAAAATCCTATGCTGTCTGGTGTAATTTTACCATGCTGAGGATTTTGCTAGCATAAAGCTAAAGCTGGATTAGTAAATTGACCGTCGACCTGAAACAGTTAATCCAAGAGGGACCAAAACTGGAAACAAATTTAAAGCATATGTCACGGACAGGGAGCAATGTGTCCTAACCTACCCTAAGTAATAAGTAAATCAGTACCTTGGGTAAAAAGGCTTTGCACATGAGGTACATGCTCTTCACATTCACATCCATAGTGAAGTCCCAATCAGCTTCTTCACAATGCAAAATAGAACCATGGTGCACAAATCTGAACAATAAGGATATTTCAATGAACACAGACACACACACACACACACACACACACATACAGACACAGACACACACACACACACGTCATATAATTAGAATATCATGAAAAAGTGCATTCACTTCTGTTATTCAACTTACAGTAATAATAATAATAATGCATGTTTTATATAGCGCTTTTCTGGACACTCAAAGACGCTTTACATGGCATTATTCATTCACTCCATACTTGGTGGTGTTAATGTACTATTGTAGCCACAGCTGCCCTGGGGTAGACTGACGGAAGCAAGGCAACCAGTCTGCGCCATCGACCCCTCCAACCACCACCAACCACTTACTCACTCACTACACTCGCTAGGCTTCCTGGTGTTTCCAAACGGTCTCCCATCCAAGTACCAACCAGGTCCTTCCCTGCTTAGCTTCCAAGGTCTGACGGGATCGGGCATAGCAAAGGCGGTATGGCCACTTAAACTGTGAAACTAATATAGGATCGACTCATTACATGCAATGTGAGATATGTATAGCCTTTATTTGTTATAATTTTGATTATTATGGCTCAGCTTGTAATAACCTCAAATTAAACATCTCATCAAATGTTTATATTTTGATAATGGACTGTAAGCCATAATCATCAAAATTATAACAAATAAAGGCTTGACATATGTCACGAGTCTATATCATATATTAGTTTCACATTTTAAGTTAAATTACAGAAATAAAATAACTTTTTCATAATATTCTAATTATATGACGAGCACCTATACACTTCTCTATAGATGTATAACATACCCAGCAACGTTGAATAAAACGTCAACATGGTCATGTTCTTTTGCAAGCGCTTCAACTTGGTCTTTCTTAGTGACATCCACGACTTTGGTCCTTATTCCTGTAATGAAACGTTTTGCCTTTAATACAAACTATACACTACCGGTCAAAAGTTTGGAGAAACTTTTTTAGGAATAGTTTTTTCTTTTTTTTCCAAGACCATTGTAGATTCTCATTGAAGGGATTAATTTATGAAAAAACACATATGGAATCAGGGCCTGCCCTAGGCAAGATTGAACTTTTGTGAAACTATGAAACGTGCACACAACAGTTATATTGGAGATGGAACCTCTACTTCTGAAGTAAATTTACAAATTCTCACCACAATGTTACACAGCTCCCTGGAGGTGTAGAAGGACCAGGGAGGGCTCGTTTGAAAGCTTGAAATGTCTGCACGTCTCTATCACTTTCTGTTCCGAAGTTATGCCCGAAAATCGGCGATGTTATAGATGGCGGGAGCATGGGGTTCAAAAATTAAAGGGCAATTCGGCGTCCCCTCCAGCAGATGGCATGCCCAGGGCCCTGTATGGAATTATGTTTTAAACCAATTTTTTTTTTTAATAGATTCTTCAAAATAGCCACTTTTGCTTTGCACCTTTGACCTTTTCTCAATGAGCTTCAAGATGTTGTTACCTAGCCTGGCTAACGCCAGACTGCTGTGTGCGCTCGAAATCTTTTCGAACTTCACAACAGCCTGGGGACCATGGCCGACATTTTTCCATGGATTTGGGCACCAATCACAGAACGAGGAGGGACGGTAAGACGATGACGCGCTATTTGACATACGGAAGCTTGTAGTTTGTTTAGGGATAAAAAATATATATATATATTTACGGATCCAACATGACAGCAGCAGACGCGATGCCATCTTTCAATCAAGCTTTAGAACGTGTTCTAAATAGTTTAGCTCAAAAGTTTACAGCAGGTATGTCATACGTCATCTGATACCATGATACGATTGGCTATGGCTACGTGCAGACGCATGAGAGACATTCGTAGCGCCCAATAAACGGCTATGGACAATCGTAAACCACACCTCTCCTACGAGAAAATGAATTGGTGGTCTCCAGACTAAATATCACTTGTGATTTTAGTCTGGAGTTAGCCAGGCTAGTTGTTACCAGAAATGGTCTTCACTTTACACAACCGTATTATATGAAGCTCATTGAGAAAATGCCAAGAATAAAAGTGGCAATTTTGAAGAATTTAAAATATAAAACATATTTTGAGTTATTTCACCCTTTTCCTACATACTCCCATGTGTTCATTGATAGTTTAATATTGTCAATGAGAATCACACAAAGTAAATAAAAGCCGATACATAAAAAGTGTTTCCAAACTTTCGACCGGTAGTGTATAAATTAAGTAAATCCTATCAGATTGTCTCCTTTTATAATTTTTTTTGGTTCTTTTTGTAACTTCATTGAACACAACAGAGGGTACAGACTACTAAAAAAACATAGATCATATTTCAGTTCTACACAGACATACTTTGAAGCAACGCTTTTTGTGGAAAACTTCTTTAGAAAATGAATAAATACATTTAAAGCCATTTGTCTTTTAAGATTGAAATGGTACTGCTGGAAGGAGAAAGTTAGAAGAAAAGATAACTCAATAAAAGTACAATACCTTAGTTGGCCAACAGATGGCACTCTCACACAATTATAAATAATCAAACCTGGTATTCCATCCAGCTCCTTCAGTTTTTCTCCATTAATATCTGTTGCTGTGACCCGGGCTCCCTCCTTAGCAAAAGCCTGATAAGAAACGGTGTAAATTAGGAAATTATACTTTGGGAATAGCTTCCCTATTACAACAAATGCAAGACATATGACAGGCCAATTGCTGGGTTGCAGGTGACATCACAGGGTTCTAAAGGCCTATAATATTATATAGAGGTAACATTATTTTGTTTTTGAGGACATTTTTGGTCTTGTACAGAGAGATCATGGACCCAGTGACTGATATTAATGATCATTTTTGTAATTCATACATTTTCTTTTTAGATATACGACTTGTGAAAGTGTAATGCAGTTAAGAGGAAAAACTGGCTCCTGCCACCCACTGGGTCCTGTGACATCATCACATTCTAGAACCTAAAAACAACCAATAGATATCAGTGAAAATTATCAAACTAATGTGAGGTACTTCAAAGGCCCCCTCACACCTGCTAGGATCAACTTGAGAATTTCAAACAACCCCTTTTTACGTCAATGGTTACAAGATATTAGAATGAAAAATGCCACTATCTAATCATGATCTAGCAGGGAGGCCTAAAACAACAGTAGGCTCTATGTGTTGTATAGACAATAGACTGCCCGCCTTCAAATATTGTAAATTATATTAGTATATTGTTAAATATAATTACTATTGCAGAGGCACGTCCAATCCCTTGTGCAGCAGCTGACAACACAATCACTTTGCCATCCAGGCGACCCATGGTGTACCTTCTTGCTGGGAATAATGAGAGATAGGTGGTTAAAATTTACCCCAAATGTAAAGTAAACAATTGATTTTTTTAACTTTTTGCACACAGTATACTATCAAATAAAATATTTGACCTTCCAAGTACCAGGCCTACATTAAGATCAGATCAGGAATAAACAAGGTGTAAAAAATTATCTAAAATATGTCTAAACAGGGTGTAAACTAAATCAGGTCTAAACCAGAGAAACACCAAATATATAAATCCATTACAAACGCATTTAACGAATGTTTCTCCAATTAAAATGAATAAAGTTGCAGATGAACAAATGCAGCCCATGTGCTGTAGCACACGTACCAATTTGTGCAACAGACTACTACTAAGTAAACTAAAACTAAACGAATAGCTCAAGTGTCAATGAATGGGCTACTTTCCTGCAGCAGCAACATGCTAATAAAGTACAGAATTGAGAAAGTATTAATCAAATTAACAAGCGCATGAATTATTGCAAAGATACCAGGAGTGTACACGAGGTCTTGTAAGAGTTGCTGCATTACTTATTCTACAATAAACCAATTTCTTGTAGTAGTTAAGATTGTAGCAAAACTTACACAAGCTAGTCTTTGATGGCTCTTATAGGTACATTTTGGCAATGTCAGGTATCATTTCGGACAGTTATTGAATAGGTATGAAAACAAATGAAACTTCCTGGTTTTAAAATGATAATACACAGTTTGTTTACTCACCAACAGTGTGACAGATATGCAGCCCGTACGCTTACAGCACTGTGCAATGCAAAAAACAACAACCATGTGACTCTTTTCCGATGCAGCCATTGGTTATCTGCCAGGAAGCGCTTGACGCTTTTGGACTTTGGTGTCAATGCTGTATAATTCAATGTGTCAATGGTGCATCTATCAAATCCACTGGCTATATAATTCAATGATTCAATGTGCTCTTCCATTCTAGTTCAAGGGTCACTGGGCTACTTATGCATACTACATCAGGCCTTCCAGTTGCACAGCGAAGCACCAGAAAGTAGAGAAACCGCTAGCTCGCTACTCTATTATTTTTTACAGTACTACTCCGAACATTACTCTGAGCACGTTGCGAAAGGCGAGAGTAGGGGAAAGCTGTAGATCCATCGTGATAGTGCGCCCTCTGGTGGATAAAGCGGATCTAAACCGATCAGCTTTTAGGAAGGTTGATGTTGATCTAAAAAAAAAAAAAATTCTTATGAACTAATTTGGAAAGTGTTACTAGATGCGTCTGTTTGATTGAGTAAGATAACATAACTTCAAACAGCATATAGGACTTCTTTTTGTTCCTAAACGACCCTAATCCTACTGTAACAACCCTAACCTAACCTTAATTAACCTTACCCAAGCCCTAATCCTAACGACCCTAAACTAATCCTAACAATAACTGTAAAACATAAACATAAAATAACCACGAGTAAGAAGAAAATGGGAGCAGAATAAAAGAGAAAAATCGCAGGCAAGTAGATGTTTAATTAGAGCAGGTGTACACAACAGAAGGCACTTAATAAAATAATTTCTACAAAATTAATATTTTATTTCTTTAAAATAAGTAAGTAAGAAGAAAAGGGGAGCAGAATAAAAGAGAAAAATCGCAGGCTAGCATATTTTATTAGAGCAGGTGTACACAACAGAAGGCACTTAATAAAATAATTTCTACAACATTAATATTGTATTTCTTTAACAGCTCTGTTGTTGAATTGGTGACTCGGCAATTGTAGAATAAAAATCTGTAAATTGATGTTAAAATATGTTGGAAGTGCGTGTCTACACTAATTTGGGCCGGAGTCCAGGGCTGTTTTTCAGTCCCAGTTCGCCCCTGGTCAAAGTGAGATGAAGCTGAAAAGAAGCTGAAAAATGTTATATTGATGTGTTATGAGAAAAATGCAAATGTGACATAAAACAAACGAAAAATTAACTCCAAATATAAATTTCACTGGATTGCATTAAATGAGTTGAAAAAAATGTAAATTCATACTGCCAGATTGTCTGCTTTTTCTGGGAACAAATTATATTTAATGATATTTTAGCTGTGCGTTTGTTGGTTTATGAAATCCTGTCTTGATCAAATAAATAACATCAGCATTAGGTATTCAGCCTGGAGTAGTGCTTCTCGCCTGAGTGACTATAAAATCTACAAACTTGCCAACACTTGTATAATGCATGCTTGTGGCAACAGTGGATTATCGCAACTTTGACTTGCTAATGAATGAAGTTGACTATCACGGGTTCAAGGCACCCCCCAGAGGAACACTGTCCATATTGGAGTCTTTCCTGCATAGTGATGTCCATCTGACAGAATGTTGGTGGCTCCCAATTACTGCTCTGTAAGTCCAACACAAGGTCACCAGCACAGTTATCCTAGATCCATGGTTAACAATTGCATCGCTTCGGGACTAACCTTCAACCTCTAATGACAAGTCTCGGCTCAAAATAATAATAATAATAATAATAATAATATTTCATGTTATTGAAAAACAACTTTGCATGTTGTATGATATCCCTGTACTGTAAATCCTTCCAATAGCGATTTTCCACAAAACATTTTCAATCCATCAAGCTATGATTCAGACTTAATACAAACATGACATAGGCAACAGCACACAATATTTCAATTCAATTTTGTAGATGAAAAATCATGAATACAAATTTAGTAAGTTTGTTAAATACATTTGCATAAGATATGCTTTGAGCTTTGATCATTTTTCTGTTAAAAACGAATGACACGTGATGATGAACATTATAGTGAACCGTGTTCGAGGCTTCCAGGTCCACACCCTGACCTTTTAGGTACAGCCAGTGTAAAAGTAGATGCCTGTCAGTCATGTTCTACTCAGTGGCCAATCGTTGAAAGACGTCAAATATAGACCTTCTGTTTCCATGTCAGCAGAAGTAATTATTCCCCTAAAATACCACTATATTACCATTCATTGCACAAATGTGTACTCTTTGGTCTTTTTCCCGTAAAAAGAAAGCTCTTTTTGGTCTATTTTGGGCCTATAAAGGTGAAAAATGAAAGTTTGGTTTGGACAAATCTGCAAATGTCAAACCCATTTCCCTTTTTTTTGTTTAAAAATATTATAAGCTTTTAAATCCAAAGGCTCAAATTACTTTATCTTTTTAGAAATATGGCACTAATGTGTTTTTTGGTCGCCTCCCCTCGGAAAATGTTCCAGGCATGTCCCATTGGGAGTTGGCCCCCGGGAAGACCCAGGACACACTGGAGGGACTTATGGGCCCGATCTTCCACCTGGCACAAGGACAGAGTTGGTCGAGGCGAGGCTGTGATCTTACGAGCTAATGCTACGCACTATAAAGTCAACAAAACCACCATCTACAAAAGCAACCGGACACACAGAGCTGGGCTTGTTGATGTGTAATTTTTTGCACACTTTTCATCAACAATTGGCCATAGCCAAGCGTAGTATGGTTAGCACCGGAGTTTCCTAAAACATAATGCTAACCAGCTGCTAGCTTGAATTGATCTTATGAAACAAGTATTATGCAAAACGTTAATAAATCTGGCAGCTACATAAAGCAGCCTTTATTATGATCACACACTGAGCCGGGCTTGTCGCATTTGTAGTTTATTGCATAGGCGCCAATCCCGTGGGTGCAGCGGGGCTGTAGCACCCACTCAAATCTTTGAGCAACCAGGCAAATTTGCCCTTATTAAAAATGATTATAAAATATAGCCTAACTTAAAAAGCTGCTACTTGGTTTTCTGCAAATACACAAGCGTGGGGCAGTTCATAAGTTAATTTAGGCCTACGTGCAGCAGCGCCATTTGCTCCACTTGGTTAGCTTCATCCATAGGTAGAGCGCCGGGCTCATATGGCCTGGCTCAACCACGAGACTGCCAGTTCAATCCCAACCTCGACGTTTTTTGACTGGGCACCGACTGGGAAGAACATAAATCGTAGCGTATGGTTTATTGCACTTTTCATCAACAAGGGCGATTGTTACATGCTAACCAGCCAGCTACTTGCCGCGAGTAGCTACAGATGGACCGAGAGAGTGTCATGTCACACTCTCTCGGTCCATCTCCACTCTCTCACACCTCTTGTGCTCCCTCCTGACATGACACCTGTTGTGCTCCCTCCTGCCTGCTGGTGGCGCCCTGAAATGGCACATCAATAAGCTTCCTGTTCCCTGACCTCCTGCTTTGCACTTCCTGCTTTGTGTGCACCACCACTTCTATCTCAGCTAGCCCGTTCAAACCATTATATTAAAAATAACTTGGAGACCATTTTACTAACTTGCAACTCTTTTAGTGCCCCTATAGAGCGCATTAGGAGCAGCATCAGTTTTCATGCCCTCTGGTAGGCTGTTGTAACGACCTACCGACCGACCGACCAAATTATTTCTGTAATTCAACTTAAAATGTTAAACTAATATATGATATAGACTCATTACATGCAAAGTGACATATTGATTTGATTTGAATATTTTATTTCGAGCTAAAGAAGAAAAGAAAAACAGAAATATATATATACATAATAAAAGAAAAAAGAAAAATAATTTACATTACAGCTCGAAAAGGAGTGGGAAGAAGACAAGCTTATTGACTCCCACCCCTGTTCATAAACTTCAATAACAATAACTATAACAATGACTGACAACAGTGCATATTTCTTACCATTTTACAAACAACTATCAACCGAGTTGGTTACATATTAACAAATGCGACACTGCATTATACCAGGTCAACATTCACAGTATCTCACACGCTCAACATTCACAGTATCTCACACGCTACAACCAGTGTATTATTTCTGTCTCCCATACAGAATTCATTACCATGTTGGCATTATCGTTGTTCACCATCACCATTACAACCCATATAGCATTACTCTGTATCAAAGTGTTTGAATGGTACATAAAATACTCCACATTTATTCATGAAAGGTACAGTAATCGCAGACTGATTGATGTTCATGATAACAAGAATGGTCTTACTGATATGTGTTAAAAGGGATTCGGGGCTTTTCTTTCTTTTTCTTCTTTTCTGTGACTGGACCAGCTGCCAGAGGGGAGCAGCCCCCGAGCAACCGGACCATCATTTGTTAAGTGTCCTATACTATGCATTAAAAGAGACAATTTTTAGGAGTCTGCTGCCAGAAGAGAGTTTCCTCGAGCTGCCGGCCCCCACATGTCTGCCCTATACTATGGGTTATGTTGAATGCGGAGTACCTAGATATGTGCATGTTTTACTTCTAAGAGTTTATTTCCTTTATATTACCATCAGCATCAATAGCAGTACCGCTGTCTGAATCGATTGAGTTGGATTCTAAGAATAATCCACAGATTGTTAGGTATTAATCCTAGACTGTTACATTTAAAGTTTAAATAGTGATGATAACAACACAACAGCAATAGCAATAACAATGGCAATAACAACTGCAATAGTGTAATAGTAACAACCACAATATACTTCATTATTAGTTAGATCTGACCTTTAAAGTATACAGCACTTTGTGACACCCATTAGCAATCAAGTACCCATTTCCTCCTTCTGGTACTTTGACCATACCATTTTTTTATATCTTGATTTGAAATGATGAATATTTGGACATTGTTTATATTCTGCCCCCAATTTGTTCCAGAGTTTAACTCCACATACAGACACAAACATACTTTTCCTAGTGGAAGACACTGCTTGAGTCTTAAAGTTATCACACCCCCTCAGGTTATATCCCCCTTCTGTGCGTGCAAAAAGCATTTGTATCCTTGCAGGTAGCACATTTTTGTTGGCTTTAAACAGAAGTTGGGCAGTAGAGAAATCAACTAAATCATGCATTTTTAACAGTTTAGACTGCAGAAATAATATATTAGTGTGATCATAATATCCTACTTTATGTATAATTCTTACAGCCCGTTTTTGGAGTATAACAAGGGGGTGTAATGAGCTTTTATAGTTATTGCCCCAGACTTCTACACAGTAGTTTAGATATGGCAAAACTAATGAACTATATAACAAAAATAATGCATTGTAATTTAAGAAAAACTTTGCTTTGTTAATGATTGAGATACTTTTGGAGACTTTACCTTGTATGTGTCTTATGTGTGGTTTCCAGCTTAATTTACTGTCAATGATGACTCCTAAGAATTTAATTTCTGATACTGTATCTAAGACTACACCTTCTATGTTTACTGAGTCTGGTTTTCCATTATAATTACCGAAAAACATTACTTTTGTTTTATTTAGGTTGAGGGACAATTTATTAATGTCCATCCATGTTTTTAATTTACTTAGTTCACAGTTTATGTTAGTTACTAAATTACTATAATTGTCATTGGAATAGAAGACGTTTGTGTCATCTGCGAAAATCACTAATTTTAATAATTTAGACACATTAAAAATGTCATTAATATATAAATTAAACAACTTTGGGCCTAAGACAGATCCCTGTGGGACCCCACAGCCAATGTCCAAATAACCTGATGTAAACTCCCCCATCTTCACATACTGTTGTCTCCCAGTTAAATAGCTTTGAATCCAGCTCAAAGCCACTCCCCTTATGCCATATCTGTCTAATTTTTTTAATAATATAGAATGATTTAGTGTATCAAATGCTTTTTTCAAGTCAATGAATATTCCAGCTGCATGTTTCTTGCCCTCTAAGCTATTAGTAATCTCTTCTATTGCATCAATGATGGCCATTGAAGTTGACCTTGCTGCTCGAAACCCGTACTGACCTTCATTAATTAGTTTGTGCTTATCTATGAAATTATCCATTCTACTGTTATAAAGTTTCTCTAAGATTTTGGAGAACTGGGGGAGCAGAGAGACAGGTCTGTAGTTAGTGAAGATGTGTTTGTTCCCATTTTTATGTATAGGTATAACTTTTGCAATTTTCATTTTATTTGGAACTGTTCCTGTTTGAAACGATAGGTTGCATATGTAGGTTAATGGTTTCACGATACTATGTATAATTTGTTTAACTAGTGTCATATCTATATCAAAACAGTCTGTAGACGATTTGTTCTTACACCCGTTAATGACATCTATTATTTCTGTTTCAGTTACTCCAGACAAAAACATAGTTTTTGAATTAATGTCTATCAATGACTCCATTTCGTTGTTACTACACTCCGGAATCTCTGCTGCCAGATCCGGTCCAACATTTACAAAAAAACTATTAAAACTTTCCACAATGTCATTCATATTATGGTTGTCATTGATCCCATCAGTGAAATAGTTTGGATATGAATTATTTTTTGCATTACCCTTGATTATAGTGTTTAGTATTCCCCATACCCTTTCATGTTGTTCTTGTTTGTATATAATAGATTGGTATAATATAGTTTCTTAGCCTTCCTTAATATATTGGTCAGTTTATTTTTATATGTTTTATATCTACTTTCAGAATCCTCTGTTCTTAATCTAATGAATTGTCTATATAGAGTGTTTTTTTCTTACAAGCATTTTGTAAACCCTTGGTTAGCCACGGACATTTTGTCGTTTTTCTGTTTTTACAGAATTGCTGAATAGGGCAGTTCTTATTGTATGCAGTACTAAAAATTTCCATGAAAGTATCGTAAGCATTTTCTACATCATTCTTGTTGTATACCTCGTTCCAATCTTGTTTTATTAAGTCACTATAAAGTGAGTAAATTGAATCCTCAGTTCTTGCTCGTTTATAAAAATATTTTTGAGGTGATTTTTGATCTAACTCATTATCATCATACACCGTGAATACGGGCAGATGATCCGTTATATCACAAACCATTAGACCGCTGACATTTGTGAACTGCATATTATTAGTGAAGATGTTATCAATGAGGGTAGCACTGCTCGCTGTTATTCTGCTAGGTCTTGTGATAGTTGGGTATAAACTCATACTGTACATGCGATTAATATACTCATCAGTTGTCTTATGTTTATTTGGATTTATCAAATCGATGTTATAATCCCCACAGATAAATAATACCTTGTTACTCAGTTCTGAGAATGTTTTTTCTGCCCAATTTGTAAATATTTCCACGCATGAGCCTGGTGACCTGTATAAACAACTAACTATTATGTTTTTCTTTTTTCATTGATAATTTCTATTGATAAGCATTCAAGCAAGTTGTTTATTGATGCAGTCATGTTTTTTAATATTTTGAATTTAAATTTGTTGAGGACATATATAGCAACTCCTCCTCCCCCTTTATTGGTTCTGTTTACGTAGTTTAATGTATAATTGTTTAACTCAAATGCAATGCCTTTATCCTCATTAAACCATGTTTCTGATAATGCGATGATACTAAATGGATTCTCAAACTGTTTTAAGTATTCTTTGATTGCATCGAAATTCGCGTACATGCTTCTACTATTGAAATGGATAATTGAGAATTTCCCTTCTGTTTTAACAGAGATGTTAAATTCATTCTCAGTATAGTATTTGCAATTAATTGCGTTAGATGTTAAGAACAGGTTATCTGGGTCTAACTGATCTTCCCAGTCCAGTGCATTATGTTCAGTGTACTCTGAAGCTTTCAGCTCCAAGAGCTCACAGTCCAAAATCCTTTGCTGTAATCCTAGGTCACTTCCATCAGTAGCATATGAGGTATGATTGGACATCATTGTATGAGTATATATATTACAGGACATGTGAAATTATGTTTTTTACATACCAAAATCCATAAGTTTTCCCGGTGATTAAGCTTGATTTGGAGTACTGGTGCGCGGACGTACAATGAGTTTGTCATATCTCAAGAAGGCTATGTCCCCCCTTTCCCTGGCAGCTCTCAGCTCCGGCATTAGATCTTTTCGTTTCCTTTTAATGGAGTCCGTGTAGTCCTCGTTTATGTAGATTTTCGTTCCTTTGAGTTGTTTAGCGCGCTGCAGGATTGCTTCTCGATCCTTCCAACGCAGTAGTTTGGCGACGATAGGTCTCGGCCAGTCTCTCCCGCCAGGTTTCCCTACGCGATGGGCTCTCTCCATTTCCACCGGGTTTGTAGTTGCAGTTTCTCCCTCAGCAGTTGTTTGATTTTTTCCTCAGCGTCAGCCCAGGTCTCCCAGGCGACTCCAACACTCCCTCAAAGACCAGGTTTTTTCTGCGGCTCTGTCCCTCCAGATACTCCAGTTTATCCGTGATGACGTGCAGATTGTCACATACTTTATAGAAATCGTTATGTATTGTGTCCGTGCGCTCAGTGAGTTTCCTTTTCTCTTCTTTTATAGTGTCTACCTCATCTTGCGTGTATTGCAGGCTAGTTTTTAGCTCTTGAATGTCCTTTAACTGTGTATCCATGCGGGTGTTTGTTGATTCCATGATGAGTTTTATGAATCCTTTGAAGTTTTCCTGCTGTTGTTGAATTAATTCCCTAAACATGTCCTTTGCTGCTCCATGAGTTCCGTGACTCGACTGAGGCTCACGTAATCCTCATCAGCCGGCGTTTCTGGCGGTTGGACTGATTTAGTCGGCTTAGGCATTTTGGTCTCCCTGAACCGGACTCCGCAAAAATGTTAGCTTCCACACTGCTCTCACACTGCTGCTCACAGCCACACTTCCGGGTACGTGGCTTACTTCCGGAACGTCAACCAGCTGAGATAAATAAATAAAGAACAGTTTGTATTCTCGAAGACGGCGTGTACTCAGTCCATAGACTGTTAAAAAGAATAGACAGCTCCTCCTCACTCCTCCCCGTGACATATGTCAAGCCTTTATTTGTTATAATTTTGATGGCTTACAGTCAATTTTCAAAATATTCTAATTTTATGAGATTATTAATTTAATTAGGGTTTTTCAAGCTGAGCCATCTCACTTTGCATGTAATCAGTCTATCATATATTAGTTTCACGGTTTAAGTTGAATAACAGAAATTAATGCACTTTTTAACAATATTCTAATTTTCCGGGTTTCACCTGTATAGAGAAAGGACCAGTCCTAAATGAATTGTCCTAATCAACACACGGGACTCCCTCTGAGAATGACAGCTTGTCCATCAACTCCACAATCTCTTCATCTTCCCTCGGGTTCTGCACGGACCACAAGCTCCCTGACCTTCCCTGGCCATGCCAGGCACATTGTACAGTAACAGCTCTGCTAATCACAGAGGAGGACAAGCTGAAAGAACAAATTATACTTTTTCAACAACTACGTCAGAGAGGGTCAGCAAAGGTCACCAGGAAGTCAAACTAATTCTGCTGAGTTTTTGACATGTGAAGTGAGGGCATTAAACTGACACTTGGAGGCTGATTGGAGAGCAATTTGGTCTGCCATTTAATAGAAAAGAGAGCAAAAGATTTGTACCTGTGCAGTAGCCTGGCTAACGCCAGACTAAAATCACAAGTGATATTTAGTCTGGGGACCACCAATTCATTTTCTCGTAGGAGAGGTGTGGTTTACGATTGTCCATAGCCGTTTATTGGGCGCTATGAATGTCTCTCATGCGTCTGCACGTAGCCATAGCCAATCGTATCATCGTATCAGATGACGTATGACGTACCTGCTGTAAACTTTTGAGCTAAACTATTTAGAACACGTTCTAAAGCTTGATCGAAAGATGGCATCGCGTCTGCTGCTGTCATGTTGGATCCGTAAATATATATATATATATATATTTATCCCTAAACAAACTACAAGCTTCTGTATGTCAAATAGCGCGTCATCGTCTTACTGTTCCTC
Source organism: Neogobius melanostomus (assembly GCA_007210695.1). Classification (NCBI taxonomy): domain Eukaryota; kingdom Metazoa; phylum Chordata; class Actinopteri; order Gobiiformes; family Gobiidae; genus Neogobius; species Neogobius melanostomus. Next base: position 3,736,386 of record VHKM01000004.1, on the reverse strand, counting down.
CTCGTTCTGTGATTGGTGCCCAAATCCATGGAAAAATGTCGGCCATGGTCCCCAGGCTGTTGTGAAGTTCGAAAAGATTCGAGCGCACACAGCAGTCTGGTGTTAGCCAGGCTACCTGTGCAGGGTAAAGGGATCCAGATATCATAAAATTCTGGCCAGTTGTGTTTATTTGAAGCATGAACAGCTTTACAGCCCTCTGTACAAGTTGGTCTGTTCAAGATCCTCACATTCCCAGATTACTGGATATAGAAAGAATGACCCACATTTAAATAAGCATAGCAGAAATGCATTCACAAACTTTTACAATAGTTTTATTCACAAACTCTTTCTAACAAATGCGAGACACTGCGTGATCTGAGGCTCCTCTCTGTTCTCGGGGCTGAGATGTGTCTGCCTTGATTAAATCGCGCACACACCAAGCGGAAAAAAGTCTCTACAGGTGAAACTCAGAAAATTTGAATATCGTGAAAAAGTCCATTTATTTCTGTAATTCAGTTTAAAATGTGAAACTAATATATGATATAGACTCATGGCATGCAAAGTGACATATGTCAAGCCTGTTTGTTTTAATTTGGAAAATTATGGCTTACAGCTTGTAAAAACCCCAAATGAAAATGTCTGAAAATTAGAATATTACATGAAATCAATGAAAAAATGATTTTAAACAAAGAAATGTGGTCCCTCTGAAAACTATAATCATGCATATGTACTTAGCACTTGGTTTGGGCCTTTTACTTGAATGACTGCCTTAACGCTTGTGTGACATGGATGCTATCAGCCTGTGGCACTGCTGAGGTGTTATGGAAGACCAGAATGCTTCAACCAGAGGAATATGACATTTGAAGCCCATGTCCAGGGTCTGTCTGTGTGTGGTGGCTCTTGATGCACTGACTCCAGCCTCAGAGGAACCACTGGGAGAACATAAAAAATAAAAGATACATTAGAAACAGCTAAAACTCAGCTAAAAATGTGAAATGGCACAAAATAAAAAAGAGTGAAACTAAAGAAATAATTGTATAGAACTAAAAAAGATAAATAAAGTTAATATAAGTAAATATTAGTTAAAAGCTAAACTAAAAGGTGGGTCTTGAGCCTACTTTTAAAAACATGAACGTTCTCTGCGGCCCTGAGCTCCTCCGGCAGGTCGTTCCTGAGACGAGGGCCGTAATACTAGAACGACACCTCGTCGTGAGTCTTTCTGTTGACTTTAGGAATAACTAAGAGATGCCTACCGGAGGAGCGCAGGGACCGCGAAAGCTCATATGGTAAAAGCAGTTCTGAAAGATAAGATAATAATAACTATCAAAATTATAACAAATAAAGGCTTGATACATCTCACTTTGCATGATTATTTTGGCTCACAGCTTATAAAAAACACAAATTCAAAGTCTCAGAAAATGTGAATATTGTGAAAAGGGACTATTATTGTAGACTGAAAGTGTCTACTTTCATCAGCTAATTCATCCAAAACACCTGCAAAGGGTCCCTGAGACTTTAAATGGTCTCTCAGTCTGGTTCAGTAGAATTCTCCATCATGGGAAAGACTGCTGACCTGACAGTTGTGCAGAAAACCATCATTGACACCCTCCATAAGGAGGGAAAGGCTCAAAAGGAAATAGCAAAAGAAGTTGGATATTCTCAAAGTGCAGTATCAAAGCAGAAAGTTAAATGGAAGGGAAAAGTGTGGAAGAAAAAGGGATGAGCGCAGTGTGGAGCGGATTGTAAGGAAAAGGCCATTCAAAAGTGTGGGGGACCTTCACAAGGAGTGGACTGAGACTGGACCTGGGCTTCATACATATTCCTCTGGTTGAAGCATTCTGGTCTTCCATAACACCTCAGCAGTGCCACAGGCTGACAGCTTCCATGCCACGCAACCGCATTAAGGCAATTCAAATAAAAGGCCCAAACCAAGTACTAAGTACATGATTACAGTTTTCAGAGGGCCCACATTTCTTTGTTTTTTTCATTGATTTCATGTAATATTCTAATTTTCAGAAATTTTCATTTTGGGTTTTTTACAAGCTGTAAGCCATAATTTTCAAAATTAAAACAAACAAAGGCTTGACATATGTCACTTTGCATGCCATGAGTCTATATCATATATTAGTTTCACATTTTAAAGTAAATTACAGAATAAATAAATGAACTTTTTCATGATATTCTAATTTTCTGAGTTTCACCTCCTTCGCTCAGCTTGCTCTACTTCCTTCGCTGGCCCCCCTTGTGCAGGAGCAGGTGGAGGCGGGGTTTGAGACGCAGCTGAAGTGCATGAGCCAATTACGCACAGCTGTCTGTCAGATCTTGCTATGTGGTTGGTGGTTGCCGCCGGAAATGGCTCTAGCGTTAAGGCTGTTTTATAGTCGAGCGGCCGGTCCCGCCCACCGCAGCCCCGTCCGCTTTACGGCGCCCTCACACCAAGAGCGGCAAAAGAGAGGAGAGCGGCGAGCTTCCATTCATTCCCTATGCTGCGTGGCGACGGGAAAGAAGCCTCCGGAAATACACAGGAGAGCGGCACGAGAAGAGCGGCTGCAGCGGCTCTGTATTTGCATAGCGTTGAAATTTTTTCAACGCTATGCAAATACAGAGCCATTTCCGGCGGTGACCACCAACCACAGAACATGATCTGACAGACGCCTGTGCGTAATTGGCTCATGCACTTCAGCTGCGTCTCCAACCCCACCTCCACGTGCTCCTGCACAAGGGGGCTGGCCAAGGAAGTCGAGCAAGCTGAGCAACGGAAAGCGTTTTTTTCCCGCTTGGTCTGAGTCCGGCTTCACGCAAGCCAGAATCGTTCGAACCTCCGCGTACCTCCTCTGCGTTCACGTTGTTATGTCTATTTTAAATATTTTTTTTAATAGCATAAAAAGTGAAAACACAAAAGAACTAAATCATAATCAAGAACAATATATTCATGGAAAATAACTTCAAAGAGTGAGACTGAAGGAGTTTGTTGTGTGCTTCCTTGTTTTGCGAAAGGATCAACCAATCACGGCACTTGCGTTCTGCAGCACTGGCCGCGGAGTCACCTTGTGCGGCAGGTGCACGTCAGCGGCAGGTGCAGCTGTCGCGAACTCCCTGATTGGCTCCCACGTGCGTCCAGCACGTAAACGTGGAGCTGTCGCTGAAGTATAAACCAGCCTCTAACACCATGCTCACACCTAGAGCGGCAGAAGAGAAGAGAGTGGCGAGCTTCCATTAATTCCTTATGCTGCCTGGCGACCGGAAAGAAGCCACCGGAAATCCACAGGAGAGTGGCACGATACGGGCGGCTGGAGTGGCGACTAGCGTTGAAACAATTTTAACGCTAGAGCCATTTCCGGCGGCGACCACCAACCACAGAGCAAGATCTGACAGACAGCTGTGCGTAATTGGCTCATGCAGTTCAACTGCATCTCAAACCCCGCCTCCACGTGCTCCTGCACAAGGGGGGCCGGCGAAGGAAGTAGAGCAAGCTGAGCGAACGATAGAGACTTTTTTCCACTTGGTCTGAGCGCGGTGTAAAATTATTTCAACGCTAGTCGCCGCTCTTGCTGCCCGTATCGTGCCGTAAAAAAACTGCAACATGCTACGACACCTGCAGTTGCGCTTATGGCCTCTAGGGCCAGAGTTACTTAGTTCTGCTTTAAACACACCTAATATGATACCCGACCCAGTGCGATCACATGGGTCGCAGCATTTTATTTAATTTTTTAAATAAAGAAAATCTTTGGGGGCGGTGCAAAGACTCCTTTGGAATCCTGTTTACAAAATGTCTTTTGCGGCGAGTCCTTGCCCATTGATTTTATTTTTGCTATTAGGACCAGTCACACAATGACGCGTCAACCCCGCGTCAACACCGTCACGCGTCCCAAAAGGAGGCAAAGAAAATCCCATATTATAACATGAAAAAAAAAACATTGAAACAGAAAGAATCCAATTTCCTGCATTTTCTCATGCACATGGTATTAAACGTTCATGTGTACCTGAGAGATTAGTGCGCCATGGCCTTTAAATGCTCTGACATTTAGACATATTCTGATATTATGAGACCCAGTGCTGCACTGACAAGACACTACCAAAGGAATTGGCCTGCACTGTGTAATACATTTGGGACAAGCATTTTTTCTCCAGGAGAATAGGACCTTAAAGGATCTGTATCATGCTATGTTAGCCATTCCAAAGTAAAGTATAGGCATATATATGATATATTGTACCTCTATCACTATGGAGTACTCATTTTTGAGAGAAATATAAGTATTTTTGGGGGGTATTTTCCCTACCCGGAAGACAAAACGCTTCGATTCAGTTAACTCCGCCCCTCTCTCCACTCATTCCACATTTACAGTATTATAAATATAAATATTGCTGCAAAAGTGAAGTTACTTTACATAATGCAGTTATAAGGAGTTGACATGTGCAAAGCAGTTTCATAAATGGCTAACACACACGCTAACACACACGCTAACACGCGTTTTGATTGACTCACCGCTCAGCATGGCCTCCCATCGTCGGGTGTTTACGTTATGGCCCTCGTGTTGGTTATAAAAGTTAATCCACTTTGATTCTGGCCAAGGTTCACCAAGCATCCATCAGGTTGGTTGATATAGTAGCTAGCTTAATCCCGGAAAGAAATTCCAACTTCTGGCGAGTGCACTCTTCTTTAGGAAGGTTGAATAGTCCTGTTCCTCTCGTAGCCAAACGCGCATCCGTGACATTATCGGTAAGAAAAAAGAACAGGCGGTGTCCAGAGTAGGTTAGAAAGAGCTCAGTCTTCAAAAACAACACTTATGCTCGGATCCATGGCTCCTCCAGCCGTGGGTGCGCTTGATTAGCATCGTGGGACAGCACAGACGCGTTGGAGAGTTTTTTTATATTTTTTTTATTTTTTTCAACAACAACAAAAAAAAAAAAAAAAAAAAAAAAAAAAGCTGTTTTATAAATAAAAATCAGGCTGTAAGGCATTACATTACAGACGTAGAGCACTTTCGTTCCGCTGTGACGACACAACTGAACAGCTCAGTCATTTACCAGGAGAGGGCGGAGCAGCTGCTCAGAGAGCAGGATTCAGGAGAATTACTTAGAACTGCGTGAATGAAGCCAAAAACCGCTCTGGGGGTGTTTTTGATAAGGAAATAGCATAACAACATGGCTAAAAACTCAAAAAAGTCGATTTTGCATGATATAGGACCTTTAAAAAAAATGTATGGTGGAAATGTATGATTAAATAAGTTTTTGATCCAATAAGGAGCACCTTTACAAAGAAACAGGATGCAAAACATAATAAGACAATTTTAAATAGTGACAGTAGTATTCTAATACAGATTGGTGGAGGATGATATGATATCTGATGACTGATCAAATATTTAATATTCTTCTTTAGTAGAGCCAGTGCCAGTGTGGGAGAGAGTTGGGATATTTCCCGACAGGCTGGTCAGGTTGAGGGCTGTTGATCGCGATATGTTTGACTCACTGTGCTCAGCATTATCTTGATTCAGTAAAAATGTTGCATAATTATTAGAAATGCACTTACGACTCCATTTGTTATGTTTAGTGCTTCACTTTAAAAATAATATTATAGTTAGCATAACTACGGTTCTTTGAGTGCAAGCGTCCCCACCTACAAGCTGCGGTATGGGTAATCCCTGCTGGCGCAGTCAGTGCACTAAGACAGATAAAATAATTCATCCACACCAATCATGCTTAAGGCATGGCACATGCCCACGAAACACTCTCTCTTCTTTGAACTAGCTCAAACTACAGGTAGGTGGGCATGCCCACACTCAAAGAACTGTGGTTACGTTACTATAAGTACTATGAATTCGTCTTCATGTGGACTTAGCTCACCTACAGGCTTCGTAATGGGTAATAACTGAGGTAAAGCAACTTCAATCGAGGAGCTGGCAGCAAGTCCACACTTAGGGTTTGGACGATTCATGTTTGTCATGATCCAATGCGTATCACAATACTCAGGGGCTGATCTGATACGTATTCAAATTAAAATAATTATGATAAGTAACATGTTTACCTTACTGTATGTGTCCAAACTTTATAAACCAAATGCCATTTGACATTTATTGAAGTGTTAAGATTGAAAAGTGCATTACCACAAATGAGTGCATGTTAAAAATACCTCCAAACATAAGTATTGAAAGTATTGTGATACTTGATAAACTATCGATACTTGGTATTGCAGCAAAAAGTATTGCGATTCAAGTCCAATCACATTTTTGTCCCAGCCCCAACTATAGACACAGGGTCAGACTCAGGCTCAACCAGCATGAAAAGGGGTCACCCAGAAATGTTCCAGAACTGAATTTTATCACATTTTGTCTCAGTGCCCTGGCTGTGCTAGGGGGGATTACTCACAGTGAAACACGTAGGTGGGTTAAATTGTTTGTCAGTTGTGTATTTATCCTTGACCAAGCACAACAGATTTTATTTCCAATTCTTTTAAGAAGTGACCAATGAGATAACATTGCGCTGCAAGCTTGATTGTCGTGAGAATTAAAATTTCAGTCTCATACAGAGGCTGAAAATCTTGGAAAGATCAAACTGTATAGATTCAGATTCCCATGTTTTCATCTAACCAGCATTTAACATCTCCCCAAAACTCCATCCTCTTCTCAAATGATTTAAAGTTTAAACAGCCTTTCCATATTGACAACGGTGCTAGTGATCATTGCTAGCTATTTATCTTCTTTTTTTTTTTTTGCACTGTAATATCAGTCTGGCTTTAGCCAGGTTACCTATAAGAGTGTATATGTCTGAAGTGTATTTCTTCTATCTGTGTTTGTCATATTTAAATGCTGGTTGATCCTTCAGGAGGAAGGATCAACCAATTGAGCCAAAAGCCCCATGGTAGGTTTCACTTCCAAAAATTCCTTTCCTCCTTTCTCCCGGCTTTACCTTTGCTGGAAATGTTTGTCAAAATAATGTATATTTACACGGGGGTTGGTACTCTTTTCTCAGAGCTCTTTTCTTGTGTACTGATTCACCATATACTCTGTAGGTGCTCTCTGTTTAATTATTAAATAGTTGAAACACTTTTATTCTCCTTTCTTTTTGTTCTTTTTCTTTAACGGTATTATCCACTCAGGCTCCCTTTCGCAGATCAAAGGCCTTCTTTGTGGTAGGTGCAAAGACACATTGTTAGACAAACTGCAAAATGGTTCTGCAGGGGAAGATAGAGCGTGCAGGTGGAATAGCTTAGTGGAGACTGTGATAAATGAAAAATCTGCACATGAATCTGCATAGAATGAGCAATAATTTTTGTTTCAGAATACTGTTACTTATGTTGACGTAAACCATTTTGGATTCATCTTCATCACACAAAAATGCAAAGGATTTGAACTGTTTGTGTATTTTAAAGCAAAATTGCATTAGAACACAGTAAATGTTCTAGAGTAAATTTTACTCTGTTCAGACTGTATATGGTCCCACTCTTCTCAGAGTAATTGTGACTCTCTTCAGAGTGAAACTTCAGATTAGACAATCAGACACCATGAGTGACAGTAACATGATACTTAATACAATGTGCTCTTTGTTTTCAGTATAAAGTGCTGAGGCCACCCTTCAGTCTGTCACAGACCGAGAGGTGGAGAAGGAAGTCATGCAAGTTTTGCATTAGACAAAGCTTCCGGGACTTTATCAGCAAATTAAAACTTAAATGGTAATATTCAAAGGTCTGTTAATAATTTGTAATAGCGAGGGGAACAAAACCAACTCCTGTATTACCTTTAAGAAGAAGAAGAAGAAGATGATCTTTATTTATATAGTGCCTTTCACATGGTCACAAAGTGCTTTACATGAGACATTGTACATTCACTCCATATTCGGTGGTAGTAAGCTATGTTAGTGTAACAGGATATGATGTATCTCCCTTACTGCCACTTTAAGTTGGGTGTGGTTATTTTTGTGGGTGTTTTTCTTTATTTGCAGTGGGCCAATGGCTATGTCTTTAAGTTACACTCAACAAAAATATAAACGCAACACCTTTGTTTCTGCTCCCATTTTTCATGAGATGGACTTAAAGATCTAAAATTCATTCCAGATACACAATATTACCATTTCTCTTAAACATTGTTCACAAATCAGTCCAAATGTGTGATAGTGAGCACTTCTGCTTTGCTGAGATAATCCATCCCACCTCACAGGTGTGCCACATCAAGATGCTGATCTGACATCATGATTAGTGCACAGGTGTACCTTATACTGCCCACAATAAAAGGCCACCCTGAAATGTGCAGTTTTTTGCTTTATTGGGAGTCTGGGGACTCAGAACCAGTCAGTATCTGGTGTGACCACCATTTGCCTCATGCAGTGCAACACATCTTCTTCGCATAGAGTTTATCAGATTGTCAATTGTGGCCTGTGGAATGTTGGTCCACTCCTCTTCAATGGCTGTGCGAAGTTGCTGGATATTAGTGGGAACTGGTACACGCTGTCGTATTCGCCGGTCAAGCACATCCCAAACATGCTCAATGGGTGACATGTCCGGTGAGTATGCTGGCCATGCAAGAACTGGGACATTTTCAGCTTCCAAGAATTGTGTACAGATCCTTGCAACATGGGGCCGTGCATTATCATTAACATGAGGTGATGTTCATGGATGTATGGCACAACAATGGGCCTCAGGATCTCATCACGGTATCTCTGTGCATTCAAAATGCCATCAATAAAATGCACCTGTGTTCTTCGTCCATAACAGATGCCTGCCCATACCATAACCCCACCACCACCATGGGCCACTCGATCCACAACATTGACATCAGCAAAGCGCTCACCCACACGACGCCACACACGCTGTCTGCCATCTGCCCTGAACAATGTAAACCGAGATTCATCCGTGAAGAGAACACCTCTCCAATGTGCCAGACGACGAGCTGGAGTCAGGTCAAGACCCCGATGAGGACGACGAGCATGCAGTTGAGCTTCCCTGAGACGGTTTCTGACAGTTTGTACAGAAATTGTTTGGTTATGCAAACCAATTGTTTCAGCAGCTGTCTGAGTGGCTGGTCTCAGACGATCTTGGAGGTGAACCTGCTGGATGTGGAGGTCCTGGGCTGGTGTGGTTACACGTGGTCTGCGGTTGTGAGGCCGGTTGGATGTACTGCCATATTCTCTGAAACGCCTTTGGAGACGGCTTATGGTGGAGAAATGAACATTCAATGCACGAGCAACAGATCTGGTTGACATTCCTGCTGTCAGCATGCCAAGTGCACGCTCCCTCAATGCTTGTGGCATCTGTGGCATTTTGCTGTGAGACAAAACTGCACATTTCAGGGTGCCCTTTTATTGTGGGCAGTATAAGGTACACCTGTGCACTAATCATGATGTCAGATCAGCATCTTGATGTGGCACACCTGTGAGGTGTATCCAAATATCCAGCAACTTCGCACAGCCATTGAAGAGGAGTGGACCAACATTCCACAGGCCACAATTGACAATCTGATCAACTCTATGCGAAGAAGATGTGTTGCACTGCATGAGGCAAATGGTGGTCACACCAGATACTGACTGGTTCTGAGTCCCCAGATCCCCAATAAAGCAAAAAAACTGCACATTTCAGGGTGGCCTTTTATTGTGGGCAGTATAAGGTACACCTGTGCACTAATCATGATGTCAGATCAGCATCTTGATGTGGCACACCTGTGAGGTGGGATGGATTATCTCAGCAAAGCAGAAGTGCTCACTATCACACATTTGGACTGATTTGTGAACAATGTTTGAGAGAAATGGTAATATTGTGTATCTGGAATGAATTTTAGATCTTTAAGTCCATCTCATGAAAAATGGGAGCAGAAACAAAGGTGTTGCGTTTATATTTTTGTTGAGTGTAAGTGGGCAGTTATTAGGGGTGGGACTTTAATAAACGCACATGTGCACCTTTTGTTCTCCCTCATTGTTTTGTTTTGTCTTGTCCACCAGGGGTCCAGGCCAGTCCGAGGGCAAGTCGGCTGCTCCGCTGGGACGGCATGTGGTTGCTGGGGTCGTAGCACCAAACCAGCACAGAGACCAGGAGCCATATTGTGGAGTATGCTGACCATTCAGCCTGGACCCCTGGAAACGAGCCCTTCTCTGAGCCCATCTGTTTTTCCACCCATGTCAATATTATGTTCCTCCTACTCCCCAAACAGACAGCTGGACCCCATCAGACTTACCTGCTCCTCCCCAATCAATTTTAGACGTTTTACATCCTACAAAATAAACACCTAAACTCTCTCATTGTCTTGGTCTCCTTGTACACTGATCGGAACCTATAGGGGGCGTTACATTAGTAGCTTCAGTTTCCGCTGGGGGAGACTGACCAAAGCGCTGTTGCGACTGCACACATCTGCGCCAACGGTCCCTCTGACCGCCACCATGCATTCACACACACATCATTCATCCTGACCTATTGTACATGTTTTTAGTGGTAGGGGAAACCGGAGTACCCGGCGGAAACCTACACAGACACAGGGAGAACATGCAAACTCCACACAGAAAGGCCCCGTCCAGGTAGGAATCGAACCCTAGACCTTCTAGCTGTGAAGCACGAGCGCTAACCACTGCGCTACCGTGCCGAGAAATGTGTGTGTAGTTGTTACAGGGTCATGTGTGTCCCGGTTCCTCTGAGTCATGGTGGACCATGCCTGATGTGAACAGGTCCATGTTACAGCAGACTGCACTTTGGGTAATTTTATTTTCTCCAAATTAAAACTGCGGATACCACACTCTTGTCCACATCTGCTGTGGTCCACCATGACTCAGAGGAACAGGGACACACATGACCCTACATCAGACATAATTTTATAGCTTTTTTTTTCCAGTTTCGTTATTTCTTTTAATCTAATTCTTATTAATAATTGCTTCATTTTCAGTATTCAATTTGTACTTTCAGTTGAAGTCCTGGTAGGTTCATCGAACAACACATTTTCCTGCTTCTTCACCTGTCGGTCAGTGTTTTTATTTGAAATAAAGAACACATTCTGTTTAACATGTTACAGTCATTCATGGTGTCTGATTGTCTGACCTGTAACTCTGATAAGAGTCAACTCACAGTTACTCTGAGAAGAGTAGGACCAAACACAGTCTGAACAGAGTAAAATTTACTCTACAACATTGAGCTGTAAGGAGTGTTTCTCTAAGCAGGATGCCTCAGCAGAATTGCTTCACATTAGCTGTGTCCAAATGGCAGGGTAAAAAGCCATACAATTACTTAACACCCCGGCCTTTGAAATAGCAGTTCACACAGTTACACTGAAATGCGCATTTTATTTTAATTTTTTCGTGGCTAAATGTTGTTATATTTATTTGTAATAGTTACTGTATGTATCAGTTTTAATAGCTAGTAGTAGTTGGATGCCAGGGTGTTTTTCATCAAGGGCTGCATATTGACGTTATACGGCATTGAGAGCCGCCCATAGACCAGTGTTAAATGCAGTGAAACATTCAACTGGATGTATTTAAGATTTTAACTGTGTCCCACACCTTTATTTATACTTGGGTGCTTAATGCAGCTCTATCTCACAGTAAAATGTTAATTTTTGAGGTTATAATTAAATCCCCAGTGTAAAGTACCATCTCTCACCAAAAATTGGTTTGAGGGACGAATTTGTCCCTAGGTCCGCACTTAGGGCATCCCTAGATTTGGCTGATTAGTATCTTGACAAGCAGAGTGCGCTTGGCAAGCATTTCTCATACAAGAGAACCAACAAGTCTCTGTCAGACTGGTGCTGGTGAGAAAAAGTGATATGCCAAATATTATAGTGATCCCTTTGAGTTTAGCTCTCTTTCCAAAGGAATATTATACTACTAAATGTACTGTTCATTGCAACATGAGTGTCGTGTGAGCAATTGCGACATTTTTGATTTTGCCATTGCCATATGGTTTGTTGCATACTTTTCCAAAAAGTGCATAGTGATTTAAGTTTATTCTAGCAGGACAGGGAAATCTGAACAATAATATTCCAATTAATTGTTGGTCCTCAGTAAATCTGTGGTCACCTAATGCTTGTTGGTGCTCTCCTATCCCCATGAAAACAGTTCCACTCTGTGGCCTTAAGGAATTCAACACAAATCCCTATGAGAGAGAGAGGGATGGAGGTTTCACTTTGTTACCCTGGATCTCAAAAGTGTTACTTAATGCAGGCAATGCTTGTTGTGGGACTTTGCAAGAGTTTTATTAAGATTAAGTTGCAACAGACAGCAACAAGTAGATTGCATGTGATAATCTGCAACATTTTGGCTAATATCACTTTGGATATTCAACTTCAACTGGATCCAAACGGTTGGATCCAGTTGTAACTAAGTATTAGTTACATGTAACTAAGTATTTTTGGAGAGATTTGAAACTCAACATATTTTTGTTCAATTTTAGAAATGTCAGACATATCTGAAATGTATGTGTCAGCGCACATTACTCTTACATGATTTAAATACTTGTTCACCTTTTGTGACAGTTTAAAATAGTTAAATATTGAAGAATATCACACCAAATATTTTAGAGAACTAGCACATAAAAACATTTTAGAGCAGAACCATGTAACAAAAAGCAAATACACAAAAAATACAAAATGATATTTTGCATTATTATATTTAACATTTTCAAACAAATTATAATATATTATATATATTTATATATATTTTGAATTGCAAAAATAACACATTTCATTCACATAATTTCTGTACTTTTTATCACAACGCTGTATTTTCAGAGGCACAAAATGTCACAACGTCATGACAAACTAAAACTAGTTCTATAGCCACAAAAAGTTAATTCTTTAAGACACAAACTATGGAGGCACACATTGTACAATACATTCAACCAAATCACTGTGCAACTAATACAATACTGAGAAACAATACACAAACATGACATCAATACCACACACAGACACCGACCTGTGGTTCTTTTGTCAAATTATAGCTTCAATAACACAAACTTATTTTATCACATTCCTCTAAATGTACGTTCGAGGGTCTCCTGACATTCAAAATGCCTTGTAAATTTTCTTCATTACAAAATAAAAGGTATTTGCCTGGTACACAAATCAAACAACGTTTATTTTAGAAATAGCACACACCACAAGCTAAGCGCGTTCTTTGGACTGTCTTCAATCCTCCACCTCACTAGCCGGGTTTCTCGTTAGACATTTTCATGTAATCCTAATAAAACATCTTATTTACAAAGCACTTTACATTTAAACCAATCCCAAAAGTGTCACAAAGAACCTTGAGTGTCCTAAAATGACACATTTTATATGATTTATTTTTTGCAAATGTTGGTTAACCCAAATAGTTAACAAAAAAGGAAACAAAATCAACATCACCGCTGACAATGTACAGTACTTGGAGGTGGAAGTTGTTCACATTGCACACTCTCAAAATATTTGCATTTCTTGTTATACATACATAACTACAAATACTTTTTATCTTGTTATTTTGTACACTGACTTTTTTTATCATTATTTTTTTAATCAGTAGTTAAATGTCTAAATCCACAGAAATACCAACAAGGAAATATGTTGTTGTTTTTCATATTTGGAGAGAAACCCAGCTAATCTGTGTGTAAAATGGTAAATGGACACATTTATATAGCGCTTTTCTACCTACATTGGGCACTCAAAGCATTTTACATCAAGGAACCACTCACCCATCAACACGCTCATTCATACAACAGTGCCACACACTGGAGGCAAGGTGGGTGAAGTGTCTTGCAGGGACACAACAACTGTGTGCACCTGCAGGATTTGAACCACCAACCCGCCAGTCACAAGACTACCAGCGCCTCAACGAAGCATTAGAAGAATCCTGTGTGTGTCGTTCTTCTAAGGCTTTGTTGTTATTCAGAACAAGTCATCTATTTACAACATCTTTTCATATATCTAAATGAAGCGTTTGTCTTCTGAGACTTTCCATTAATAACACACAACACCATATTAACTCATAGCTCTTATTTCCCAGTGCTGCATGTCGTGTCTCCCTATATATACATCTCCACAGACAACATCTCACAATGCCTTATTTAAACATTTCCTCCTCTGTTTGTCATACAGTATTTGCACACTCCAGGTTGCACATGCTGCTTTTGTTCTTGGCACGATGCTCATACTAGCCGTGAGTTCAATGATGTGTGCAGTGGCCCGGGACAAACTGCAAACCACAGTGTCTTCAATAGTTCTACTTCACAGTAGCCAAATCAATGTGAACAAATCTGTAAACGTTCCTCTGTGTACGTACGTATTTAAACAATATGTGTTTTAACGTAGTAAACATCTCAACTACTCGCTCAACCATATCTGTGCTGGCATAATTATTGATGTGCCACAAATGTACACCATGGATTTACCCAGTGGCTTGCTAACCACTAACATGGTCTTTACAACTGTCACAGAGCCTAAAGGCTCGCTCAATAGTTCAGAGCTAAAGAGAGGGCGGTCAGCAGCGTTTCCATTGGCAAATGCACTCATTCTTCCACACTGTGAATCCAGCATAGGGATCGTGTTCACAAACTATAATAAATTACTACTTTTTTATGACCTCAACACATATAATTAAAGTCATGGCTGATTTTTGTATCTTTACAATCAGAAATAGAAACAAATTGTTATATATATACAATTACTTAGCAGTTTATTGATCTCTTATACTGTTGATGAGCTATTGTAAATGTGATTTGACCATTCAAATTGTAAATAAAGAGAGTGAGGAAACTGCTGGATTTACATTATTTAATGTACTGTGGAGTGGACTCAGCTCATCTGCAGTGAAATGACATTGTCACAGCACAATCTATCACATTCAAGTCATTCACATCTTAAGGCTGCAGCATATGATATACTGCATCAAATTTATACTATTCAGTCTCTCTTTAATTTATTTACAACATGGATCAAGGCTCTCCGGTAGCTCAAGAGCTTCCAGTGGCTCTTCAGTCCTTTCTAAGGAGCTCATCGAAGGCCTTATCTTTCTAAGCGTGGTGATATCATTACTGTCCTGGTGAAAACAATATATCGTCCCCTTTATAAATGCTATTGTTTCATGCACCAAAAGATTGTGATTTATGATGAAATTTAGTACAATCCTGCAAACATCAAGGAAAATGAAGGTATTATATCGGAGGAAATGAAATCCCTTTTCTTTCGTTGTGTCGAATGTAGAAAGTAGCACTCTAAAATATCTGGGAAACCTCTGATGAGCACTTCACTGTGACTATAGATACATACATTACACGTGTGTGTCAATAAACATGTTTCTGATGTGCTGCTTCATGAGAACGCCTCAGATTGCGTGTTTGACAATCTTCCGTTCTGGGCTTTCCCATTGCAGCTGCTGATGGCCTCTGTCTGTCGAGACACGATGTAGCCCTTCTTCCTGGACGACTGGGAGAGCTGCCTGCCCCCTTCGGCCCCCCCGTCCTGCTCGTTGGGATCATACACCATAACTGTAGTGGTATCCATGCGTGACAGCGTGTACATGCTGCTCTGCCGAGTGGGGCGCAGGCTGGTGGAGCGCAGTTCCAGCTCATCGTAGCTGGACACCTTGATGAAGGGGCACCAACGGAACGCGCGTTTGAAGCCGGCCCGAAACCTACAGCCGCGATAAGGAGGAAATGTGAGGTCAGAGACATGAATTATGTGCAAACAATGAGCATTTGGGGCGTGTATATAATCAGATTTAGAATTCGGCTGGGGTAATTTCTGCCTCGACTGAAAAATAAATCGAATTAGGACAGATAAAAAGCTCAGGCTATTTTCTCTGGTACTATAAATGAGGAAGTAATGGGTAAATGGCTCAAAGTTGCAGTTGATATGATATGACTACTTTCATGTGTTGAAAGTTGAGGCATAATGTGGTGTCGGCCTTATAGTTGACAAAACAATAAGAATCAAAACATATTCACTTATTTTGTCTACTATTGGGTCACAGGAGCAATATTTGTTGGCCTTACAAGATGTCTTAGATGGAATAGTGACTAAAATGTTCAGTCCTTTCTATGTTCATAGCATTTCACACTCCTATTTGTGATTGTTGAGATTTTTTTTTCTATATACTCCTGTAATATATTAGTGCAGGTACACTTGGGGCACCATCCTGACCAGAATACGAGCTATACATGTTAGAAATGTGAAAGTGAAAACATGTGGGCATGTCACCTGCTGTTGAGGCAGCAGTAGATGATGGGGTTGTACATGGTGGAGCTCATGGCCAGCCACAGCACACTGAGGTAAACCTGCTGGATGTACTTCCACCTGCCCAGTTCTTTGTTCAGACCCGTCACGATGAAGTAGACGTGGTACGGCAGCCAGCAGAGGGCAAAAGTCACCACCACAATGATCATCATCTTCACCACCTGAGACATGCAGTGACAGTTTAGTTACAAATGCCTACTATTACAGAAACAAAATTGCATATATACCATAATTGCACAATACACATTTATCACCATATGATACTGTACACCACAAAAAGTGTAGAAAGCGTGATTTCATTTTTTGAAATTCTTAATAACTTTGCACTTTATTAAATACAGTATATCACAGAGGGCTTTTATTGAGGTGGGTCACCATGAACTCCTAATTGTAATTCCGGAATGTTCAAATCGATGAAAAAGACAGTTTGAGCTCGCAACAAGAAGTCGTAAAGCAGAGGGACTAAGCTAAAATCCAAGCTGTGCTTTGTCACAATTGTAAACCAGACAGGGATACTAAAACACATGTAAAACTTCATCACAAGTCTTGACAGCAGTGAAGTCAAATGGAAATGTGTGGTTTTTTCATTACGACGCCCAACCTTTATGAATGTCTGAAACGCATAGCATAGGGACCCAGTCGGCACGAGTGAAAGCAGACAGTATGAACAAACCGATAAAGTACAAGACAACAATGAGCTGAAAAGCCTAATACAAGGCTAATATATAGATCGCTAGCTTTGGAATCTGCTCTCATTTCTAATCTTATCCAATTTGACCCTTAAAAGCTTAAAGTATGGACAAGGGTAGTTTTCATTTGAGATTTGGAACCTTTTTATTTATCTGATCTTTCTTCTTTTTCTCCTTGTCGAACATGCAGTGGCCTCTTTGACTTCTTCAGTTTACGGACAAGGGCAAATCAAAGGGCAGACAGTACATTCTCTCCAATGTCTCCATTCACTGAACGGGCCAATCAAGAGAACAGACACTTTTTGAGCGAACTAACATGTAACACAAGCAAGACCATAGTGAAAGAATTACCGAGAATTATTAATTGTATTTTCAAGCATTTTTTCCCCCCATTTTTCATAACATGACAAATTGGTCTGTTCTAAGTGGATAGGCACAGCGAGATTCACTGCCGTGAATGAGGAGAAAACAATATCTGTTTGAGATTAGCACCATGAATCACAATGATTAATATTCAAAAGATGACAATTTACATATTATTCACATTTCATTGGCACAAGACATTAATCCTGTCACCTGCTGCAATGATGTTCACTCTGGTATTGCTTGTAAGGCATGGCCAATGCACAATGTTTTATTTTTGCAGACAATGTGGCCTTTTTTTTTCTAAATTTATCATGGGCAATGAATGGCATTAAACACATAATGTACTTTTAGAAATGTTCAAAATTAGATACTGTGACTGTGAGATTCCAAATATATTTCAAAGACTGTAGATTTCTAAATCAGTACAAAAGATATGTACATGTTTTTTGGTATCAGATTGCTATAATAAAATCAAAATAATAAAATGACGTCTGAAAACATTCTGAACTGACTAACTGGATATGAATAGATCAGACAAATGTTGTTCCATCTGCCTTTTCCTTTTCTCATTTGTCTTCAGATCTCTGCAATTGAGGACCATCATGCCCCGCCCACACTGGGCTTATTATACATGATACTAAACACATTCATGTCTAGAATATGTTTTTCCAAATAGAGACAAATTAATATTTTAATAAAGTTTTAGCGATCATAATAGCAAAGTAAGACAGGGCTCTATGGACTGAGTGGGTGATCAATCTAGAACAGAGGTGGGCAAACTAAGGCCCGGGGCCAAATGCGGCCCACCTAGCCTTTCAATCCGGCCGGCAAAAACATAAGCCCGATATGCACTTGCAAAAAGGGTGAAAACCACAAATGTTTCCCTGACATAAAGATCATACATATGTGTATTTTGTTGTGTTTTAAATCTGTTTACTTAATTGCAGTCTGAGAACTTAATTATGTGAAACATGTCTATTCGCAACCGGTCGGATTCTCTGGCAAACAGCCTGCAGGATACAGCTATCAACCTCACTATTACATAATTATACATTTTACTGAATACTTGTTTACATAATACAGATTGAGCCCTTTTTAGTGCACATATTGCATTGGTGGTCTGCGACATGAGTATTAATTTCTTTCCAAATGTTTTGATGTTATTTCTAGCCATGGTCTGGCCTCATCTTTATTACAATTCATTAGTGTTAATTTCTGTTGGGTCAAAGGATTCACTGCTAACCCAAATTAATTTGCATCTCATTTTGCTGCACAGTCATTGCTTTTTGACATCTGCGTAACACACCGCGCCTGTATCTGTCTTGGTGTGATGGTGGAATAAGGAAAATAAACCCAAAATGCAGGACTGCAAACAAAACTGCTGATGTTTAATAAAAGACGAAATCCAAAATAACAAAAGCCAGAAATGACAACAAGGCAACAATACAGGACTATCAGCCCCAGCTAAACTTGTACAGCACACCCTTTGCCATGACCCTCAAAACTGAACTCAAGTGCATCCATTTTCCACTGATCATCCTTGAGATGTTTCTACAAACTTTCTACCTGTGCTTATTTAAATTCATTAGACTTGACACACAGAACCTTACAGATGGACAACCATCTCTACTATAAAGTCTGATTAGTGGAATGCAGTTTAATTTTTCATAAATATGCAAAACATTCTAAAAAACCTTTTTCACTTTGTGATTATGCGGTATTGTTGTTTTAATCCATTATGGAATGAGGCCATTTCTGCAGCACTCCACTAATCTGGCCTTTATGGAGTGCTGCAGAGATGGTTGTCCATCTATAGGTTTTCCCAGTTCCTCAGAATAACACTGGACTCCGGTGACTCTTTTAGAGTGACTATTGGGTTCTTGTTCACCTCCCTGACCAAGGCCCTTCTCCCCGATCGCTCACTTTGAACGGGCGGCTGCTAAAGAGACCTGGTAGTTTAAACCTTGGTAACTGGCCAAGAAACAAGTTCAGTAATCTGGGTCATATTAGTCAATACATCTAAACTAATCCAACTTACTTAAAAAGAAAAATATTCTTGATTTAACTCATTCAAACAAGTGTTCAGTAAAGGAAGTAAGTTTTATGTTTTAAGATGTTTGTGTTCACATCAGTGTTTTCATATTTTTCCTGAGAATTAAATATGCCTGACCATAGATTTAATATTGCAGGATTTTTCCAATGATACACACCATGCTCTGAACAATTGCTTTTCTTTATAAATAATGCATCAAAGCTTACAATTCAAATATCCAATTATTCCGTGTCCTAAGGCCTTCAAAATGGCACAGTATTATGGCTGATGAAATCCATTTCATCGAAACAGAAGAAAAATAACATTGCCTTTTTCCTTTCTCTTTTTCTGAGGGTCGCCAAGCACACACAATGTATTATTTGCACTTGTAAACACAAAATTGGCCCCACTGTGACTTCATGCATATTTCTGTATCCATGCATCATCCTCTTATAATGGAATGAGCCATCTAAGTTCTGTTTGAGGGTCACTTGTTAACAATAGATATATCTCTTTGGCGACCCATGTATAAGTAAACAAGGCTTAGTATGAATATACGAATACAAAAGCCTTGCAGCTGAGTGTCTGCAGCTGGAGCACTGAACATTTGCGGTATCCAGCCAGACCATAATCTACCATCATGATTTTTCGTTTACATTTTCCCAAGGTTACGGTGTACATTGTTGTCCTCACAGGGAAACATAAACATGGCAGGATAGTGGAACAATAAGAATGGAGAAAAGCAGAACAAAATAACATTGTCTTTCAAAGTGTTATTTTATATGACTTCAGAGAAATATTATTAAGTATTGTGACCAACAAATATATAATCAGCGTATATTTTGTCTTACCCTTAAGATAGTACTTCAAAAGTTGTATACCCAACTGTGAAAATCCCTATTTAGTTGCCAAGGTCCAAATGGCAAAAGCTCAAAATAAATCTGCTGATATTGCCAAAATTGCAGCAATCGCAAAAATCACTAATTTAATTTATTATTATTAGACCAACACAGAACATACAAGACGACAAAACTGAAGTCGCTGAAACCACTTCAGAAATCCCTGAAAGACCTTGCACAAATTACAAAAAAAAGGAAAAAAATCTTCCCCAATATAAGTCAATGGCAAAAATTGTCGGAGTTCAGGCCAATTGCGGAATAAAAATGGAAATTACAGAATTCCAAAGTAACCATGATATTAAGCACGATTCTCCCAAATGGTATACCGTCCTTTAACTGTTTAAAGCATTTAGAGAAAAACCATATCCTAACATTCAAATTACGTTCCACACTGCGTTAACCATGCTGTGCAATCTGAAAACTTTGAACAGCTCCAGTTTATATCTCGTGCCCTGCACTTTGTAAGCAGTTTGAAGTGTTTAGATTCCGCTGCCTCAAAAACATAAAAGTGTCAATTTCCCAGCACCAGCCGACGTCTGGCCCCACAAAATGACGGATATATTATACAAACACTCAAGTACCTGAAAAGGCACTAAACCGAGACAAAGAGAAGATGGCATTTTCTGAGTAAATGTCAAGGTTCCAGGCCAACGGCGAGGGTCTGCTTGTGGTGAAAAGTAAAAAAGCTTTGACACGCAGAACCTGCTTTATGCTTTTGTAATGACGCCTGGGTTGAGGCAACACAGACATAAGCCATCAATAATTGCAAAAGTCCTATTTAGTATGAGGTCTATACTGAACAATACTTGCTTATGAAAGAAAAGCAAAACCCATTCAACACATTTGAGGCTCAAAACGTCTAATCCTAAAAAAAAGAAAGAAATTCAAAACTCCTCTTTTTAACCCTGATGAGCACCTGAAAGCAACTACTCCATTCAATTAGAAAGATCCAGAGAGCTCTAGCAGTGTGATTATTGTACAATGTAATATAGTATCAAAGGGCATGTATAATCCTAAACTGATTACAATTTTGCCTCAACAAAATTTGTTTCATGTGCATGTAATCCTGCATGAAAGTATATCTCTTCCACTCTCAAGAGGCCCTCACCGTTCTTGAATTATGCCTGAGCCATTAAGACTTTGCAACGTTAGCAGCAAAAGGTACAAGCACTCATTGTTCTAACTAGATTAAGACACTGAGCTAAAACTTGTAAGACAATTAAAATCAGTTCAACAAGCTGTATTCTCTATGGAGGACACATTCCTCTTATATATAGGACACAGCAGGAACAGCTTGTGGTCTTACACCTCATATGCACTATATGAACTGTTGGTGCTGGTCCAATTTTCTTCAAGATCACTCATTAGAGGCAGGAAGAGGAGCTATGGCTGAGTGCTTGAGAGGGGGGATAAGCTCACACCTATGAACAGTGCACCGACGATGGACAGACATTTCCATTGCAGAACAAGCCTTTGACTCGCACACTAGCAGTCAGTAACACAGTGACACATTCCTGTAGTGTTGATCAGCCCTCCTATTACTGTGTGTGGCGACTCAAGTCAAAACGACACACTACAGCTTAACTCTGACAGACTTCATTTCTCCCCCAAATCTGATCGGGGCAAGGTAATCCACTGGAATCCTCCCATTCAGACACGAGAACACAGAGGGGCTGTAATCTCCGATGGAATTGGATCAGTGCTGGTGGTAAACTGGCTGGACACTGATATAGCCCCGCAACCAACATAATACAGCTTATTGCCAGAGGTTTCTAGTATGTCGCCTATTCATTTCTATAAACAAACAATAGCCAACCCTCCAACACACAATAACAGCGGTGAAAAGGTGTTTTGAATGTTTTATCTAAATGTTGTCTTTGACTGTCTTGCAATGAGAAAGAAGAAGCTTTATCTAAAAAGCACTTTGTTTTTTAACCCTATTTCAAACCAGTAGTGCGGTGATAGAGATGATCTCTTCATTGTGATGTAGTATACATACAATATTAGGACATGAATAAGGGATAAAGAGGGAAATTGAGTCTGGGCTCATTTTTTCTGTGACATCATGTTTGAGTTTCTGTGAGGCTGACTTGTAATAAAATGTGGGTATGGCCAGTTTGTTATTTGTCTCTTTTGTGTTATTTATCGATTTGCCTCTAATAGGGCCGCACACATGGGAGGTGCATATACTGAAGGAGAGAGGTGATGAATGCTTGTCACAGGGGTGTACACAAACGTGTGCGCTCACAGAACCTCCATAGGGCCAATTTATCAGCAGTTATTATGGTGAACTTCTGTGCGACATTTCCAAACTACATTTAGCTGGGGGCATTGGCCTAAAATAGCGCACCTGGCTTTGCTCCTGTCACACAGTGGATTAAGGCCAAACATCAAAAGGGTGGAACTGTGTTTTGATGAAGAGCGGCACTTTCATAGTTTCCTGCCTCATTACGCTGTGAGGATTTAACCAGCATTTGTCACTAGGCACTGGGAGGCGCATAGGAAAGCAATAACACTCCTTCATGTAACGTCACTTCATGTATTACTTTGACTCCTACCTCTATAATATACAATCAGGAAGATGTCTGGTACAGTTGCAAACAGCATCAACACCATCATACAGCATGTGCCTGTCCAACCCCACCGCAGCTCAGGGTAAAGGCTCTTATTTCCATGTCAGAGCTGTCACAAAGCACAAAGCCAAAGCTAACGATTCACAAAAAGATAGAAGATCTTGGTTTGTGGAAGTGTGAAGTGTTTTCTCTATGTTTTATCGACTTTTCTTTGCCACTGCAACACATTTTAATGTCATGTCACAACCTAGAAATATATGTTCCCGAAACAAAATGGCAAAAAGCAGCAAAAGCATATCTTATTTTTCCATATTTTAAGACTATCATTATTTTTCCACCGGCACAGGCAATAACACTATTTCTATCCTGATTGCGGGGCACCAAAAGTGACTTGACGTATTTTGTAGCTTTCTTACAGCAACGAATTTTCTCAGTGAAATCCCACACTGGACACACTCTAAACACAATTATCAAGCTTACTTTATTTTGCCAAAAATATATTGCTTGAAAACTGAAGAGAGACTGTACACTGCCCTGAACTTTACTCTGTTTGTTTCTGTAACCTTTTCTGACCATGACTGTGAGTGGCATGTCCACAGCCCCAGGTAAAAGACACTCCGGACTCTGTATCCGGTGTTAGGAATGTAGACGGTAGAGGGGAACACACTTTATTTTCAAAGTATTAAGATCTAAGTTTTACCATTTCAATATAGAGAGTAGAATGGTTTATTTTGTACTTGCATATTGTGTTAATAAACTGAATACATTTGTCCCCTGCATTTGACCCATCATTCAATCAGGAGAACAAATAGCTGCAGCTGAATATACAAACTGCACACAGGCTGGCCCCTCTTAGCTCAGGAATTAAACTGTCTTGCTGTGAGGTAAAACTAGATGAGACACTCAACCACCATAACATCGAGTAGTGACCAGCATACAAATCAGAGCAAAGTTGTTTGCTGCGATGTGAAACCCCTGATCACTTATTGATTCTCACAGTTCATCAAGGAAACGTCTCCACAGGCTACTCGAGCACAGGCTTCAGAAATAATAACTGCAGCAGGCTGGCCTGCGTCCAAGGAGATAAAAACCTTTTGAAGCAAAGGCCAATTGTCAACCTGGATTGCTTTTTCTGCCTTTGTGACTTAGCTGAGCAGGAAACTTACAGTCTTCCTGACCAGTACTGATTGAAAATTGTGAAGTGGGATTTTGACTTCAGTCCTTGGGCTTGGCCAGTCGTCAGAGTTTGCTGACGACAATGGTTCAAAAGCTACGCTTATCGAAATGGGAGTAAATATACAGATAAATATCCAAGCTATGTCATTGTTCTTAAAAACTCTAAGCTATTTGGCTTAATAAGATCTCCAAGGGTTCAATAGCAACTTCTCACATAAGAGATCTAGTTAAGTCCTGGCTCAAGCTTATACCATCTGTGATCAAATATGTCCACACATGTGTGGACATGTGTGGACTGCAGTAGCAATTAGTTATAAGACATTTGTGTCTTTTTTTATATACCCTCTAATCACAAACTGTTCCCAAAATGACAGGAACCAATTATTTGTGTAGACAGCACATCAAAGGAGAAGAAAACATTACAATGGCGTAATCACAGCTCAAGAAAGACCGCAGTTGCTTCTGCTTCAGATATTGTGTCCACTCAGCGCTCTCCGTTTATTGTACCTGCAGTATGGACACCAGGGTACTTGATGCCTTCTCGATGCCTTAAAATGGTTTACATTTTTTCAAGATAAGCTGCAGTAATGTGGGAAATAAGCAATGTCAATTTCAGGGCATGTTTTCATATCCACTCCACTGCAAGTGTGGACTTAATTAGAGGCTTACACGTGTGTCACATAAACGCTTTTTCCCCCCTGTAAAGAAATGTTTGTTTGCTGTTGACCTATGCTTCAAAAGTAATTTATTACCTCAGACCTTCACTATCAAAGAAATCCTGCTCTAAATCAGCTTATCAATCCCAAAGGTCGTGACTTATTGCAAAGTGCTGAAAAGCTGCTATTGCCCGGGGACCCAGTTGCTTTTTAAACTTCTGTGCGTTTGGGTGTGTTCACATGCCAGGACAAACAATTGATCGAGGATAAGTGACAGGCCCAAAGGTCTTGTGTGGTGCACTAAAAGGTTTCTGGCCCAATAACAGTCACAGCTTCGAGTTAACACAAACTGCTTAGTCTTACACACAGCTACATCAAAGTGCAACTGATATCAAACTGGGAGACAAGACGACTCGCTGCAAGCTGTGGCATTCCGCTATCAGACGCTGAAGCAGAACATTTGTGTGCACGTGTAATTTTAATGCCATATTGGGACAAAAGAAGATAATGTGTGACTATTTCCAATTGAGCTTCAGTACAGTTACATTATTTATTTTTCTTAGCCTTCCTAAACGTTATCTTTTAGCGCACTACAGTAAAAATGACAGACAGAAAACCGTTGAAACACTAGAACCACTTATAGCCGAGGGTGGCACGGTGGCCTAGCAGCTAGATCTACTACCACACAGCAAGAAGGTTAGGGTTCAATGCCTGTGTGTAGTGTTGCCATGCATGTCTAATGGGTGTTTTACTCCTTTGGGGAATTAGCAAAGTTTCAAGTCATCAAGTGAACCAGGTAATGATTGTCAGTTTTATGCTGAAATTCAGGGGTGGAGTGAGACCCTGGAATCTACCAGCAGCTGTAACTCTAGTGGCCGTCTTTAGACAGTTGCTCCATCCGAAACCATTAAATTGTAGCCTCTAAGTACTAACACTAGCAACTAATCCTTAACCTTTCATGGGGTCAACTGTTAGATCTCTATGCAGTTAGTGAACTAGAGCTTCAGCAGCATTTGCCCAATTCGACCGTCCTTACCCAGGGGAAGTGACATCACCAACAGCTGTTCTTCTTCTTCTTTAAAGTTCAGTGCAGGACAAACAAAAGCGCATACCGCCACCTACTGTATATTGTCCAACAACAACATAGTCCAAATAAAGACATTTAAGGGGGAAAAAAGAGAAACATCCAAATGATCCTTCACATTTCCCTTTATTTTATCTCAACATCAGTTTCATAACGCGACAGTATGCAAATTAGCCATGTGGCTTAAGTTTCTACTAAATGAAAGCAAAAGCACAACTGCCTTCATTTAAGAAATTTACTGAGGAGGCTCTTTAAAACCCTGTGTATGTGCTGTGGTGACTCTAACATGTATTTTGTCACTTTTATGAAGTTTGTCTTGTGCAGAATCTTTTTTTTAATTATTATTATTAAATGTGCACCTGTCAATCAACAGTGGTTGCGCATGAGGGTGGGGGCGAGGGGGTGGGGAGATTGGCGCAGTGACTTATGGGATGGCACATAGCTCCTAATCGCCAGTAAGTTAGCATCAGAGGTCCCTATGCTAAAGTGGCTATGATAGTTAGCATACAGGCCACTTTCCCTAACTCCTTCCTAACTGAAAGCCCAATTCGGACGCATCTTATCATGGCGGACGCTGACGCACATCCGGTTTGGCGTAAGACCTCTTACCAATTTACTGGTTTCGGATGGAGCAAGAGACTGTCACCCAGAACACTGGAGTTTGCATCCAACTAGCACATGTTTTCTTTTCACATTACACAGTCAAACACAATACCAGAGGTGGCCGCTGGCACATCTACTGTAGAGCTCGGTCAGCCTAAAACAGCAAAAAAATGCTATATCTTGTTAATTTATGCCCTTTTTGCACATAGAGTGACAGGACAATTGCAGTGACTCCACAGGGTCGGGGTGCAGAGAAAAGTAAATAAGCAAATGTAAAGGGGTAATTTGCCTTGGGCAAAATGCCCAATGCAACAATTCAAGAAACATATACAAAAACACAACAACACATGCATTAACCATACAAGTTGGTACACTGAAGGTGTTAATGCGCAATGCATTAGACACTGTTGCTGGAGTTCAGAGGTCTGTCGGGGATGGAACAAAGGCTTCAGTCTGTTGATTCTGCACTGTGGCACCCTCAGTCTCCTTCCTGACAACAGCAGGACACACTCATTATAAAAAAAGAAAGAAGTTCAGGGTCAGTGGAGATTGCTGTTGCCCTTCTCATAACTGTAGGAAGGCAAAAAATGGCTGCACTAAGTTGGTAGCTCATCAGAAGGCAAAGAGGGATCACTCCAAGCATGGAGGATGTCAGCAAAGCCCCACTGGCTGCACTGAGTTGGCAACGCTGCTCCATTTGGCTCCTCTGTGCTGTGCGCCCTTTAATGCCGACACCAGCCAATTTCAGCACCGGCTGACCCATACCTCCCAATTGCTGCTACTCATCTGCCGATGATATACCAACAGCTCCGGTCAAGAGTCAAACATAGTTGGACATCACTCTGTGGGGAGTAACCTAGGAGAATGCAATTAAATCCAAGTAAAGCTAAAGCAATGTTTTTGTTGCGCATGTATCAATATCATGGGCTCTCCGACAGAAAATGTTAAAAGTATATCTCCATTTTGGATTACAGATGAAAATTCCATCAAGTTGTAGTAGTTTAGTAGAAAGGCTGTAGCTAAATGTTTTCTCCATCGTCAATTTTCTCTCTGTTACTGACGAACATCTCCTGTTAAAATAATACAATCCTATATTCTGCCTCACATTGAGTACGCATCATCTGTTTGGTCTGCTCTGAAGATCACACAAACAAATCATTTGGAAAAACTCCAACGCCGAGCCATATGAATCATACTACACATTTCTACACAGTATCACTCACAGATGGGGACTACCAAACATTAAAACTGGCTCCACTAAAGCACAGGAAAAACCTTGTTCTAATGCGCAGATTACTCCCACAGGCTTCCCAGTCCCTACTGTTCAAACACTATTGTCATCCAGCCTACTGTGTCCTATCCCACCAGCCGAGCACTGGACTGCTCACTGTTCTGTTTTTGACTTCCAGAGCTGTTTGCATTGTTTCAAAACACTCTATAAAACACTCACAAGATGAAGATACTGTAGTTGCATAACATTACAAATGTTAGTTTAATTAATTGTTTATCCACTTTGTGTATAGTACTCTATTACTACTGTAGTTACTTTTTCAAAAGGGTCATCACATCATCATAACTACATGTGATACGAAAACAATACAGGTAAATTAATAGAATATAAGACATCAGGGAATTATCTGAAACGCAGTGCAATTTGACGCCAATGTGGTTTGGTCTTGTTTCACTCTACTTCAGACTTTTCTCTTTTGAAGTCACAGAAAATGGTCTGTGTCTGAGTTCTGATAACACCTTTTGGAGGGCACCTACATAAGAGGAGAAATAACACTGTTTGGGCAATTGGATGTCTTCCAATTCCATCAGTCCATCTTGTTAACACCTTCTGAATGAAATGGTGCCATGGTTCAATACTAGTTTAGTTTATTTATTTTATTTATTTAAAAGGGACCATGTACAATTATAACATAAATGTTATAATACTAGACTGAGGGCTGTTCGCTAGTAACCTGGAGGCACAAAAGGATGCATGCTTCCTCTGTCATTAACTTAGCCTAGCCAGCCAGAATACATGCTTTTCCTATTCTTTGCAACGACGTGTTTTGAACAGATACAAAAAGCAGGAGTTGATGGCTGGCCAGGCAACCATTAACTACTAATCGGCTCTTGGTATAACATGGCTTACCTTCCTCTTGGCCTGGAGCTGTCCGTGGTAGTTGTCACAGGAATCCCCTGGAATCTCTCCTCCCCACAGTGTCACGCCCACAATGGTGTAAGTGATGGCCATTATCACTAAGGGCAGCGCGTACACTAGAACTGTCACGATGATATGGTACCTGTGAAGTATAGGAGAAAATCGAGGTGAGAGGTCATATGATTCAGTGTGGCAATTGTGACATGTATCGACAGCAGTTGTGTTCTGAGAGTATGTGTGTGGACTTATAGCGAAAATCTAACGCAGGCACAGTACGGAACATGTGAATTTAACTATCAGCATAATGGCTGCTAGTGTTTACTTTAGATTACTTTTGAATTAGTTCAGTAAAGAGACTGACCATTAAAACTTTATAGTTCATAGGCTCAGTAAATGTTGTTGATCTTAAGAACTACAATGAGTAAAATTTAACTTACTCTATTACTAACGTTTTTTTTAATCTCTTTCCGGCTCAAATAGTCACAGGTATAACAGAATAGCTTATATTCTCACATGAAGGCATCCTTCGCTTTGCGAGGCCAGGCCACGTAGCACACTGTCCGATTAGGCATCACTGTGATGGTGGTGGAGTAGTAGCACAGGGGAAAAGCCAGGGCCACAGCCAGACACCAAATGAACACTATGATGCATGTGGTAGCTTTTGCTGACAGTCGAGGCTTCAGGGGGTGGATGATGGCCATGTACCTGCAATGACAGCAATAGATCCTTATTTACACACAGAAACATAATGAAATACTTTATAATAGAGTAGTTACAGTTGCATGAAGGAACAAAATAATAATAGTAATAATGCATTAGTCTTATATAGCGCTTTTCCAGACACTCAAAGTCACTTTACAATTTCATGCATTATCCATTCACTCCATACTCGGTAATGGTAATCGTATATTATGTGCAAGTAGTGTCCACCATTATTAAGCGTGTTAGACCATGTTCGAGGTTATAGCAGATCATGCCTGTCGTCTGTAGCTATAACATAAAACATGAGGCTTGACATGCCGACACATTGATTTCCATCAACAGAAGGAAAGCCACACACACAGAACATTTTACTGCAAACCAATCAAAGCCAAGCTCGCCCGCTCTAAGCCTCTATGCTATCTATCATTCTGAGTGTGTCTGAGTGGAGGACATTTTTACCCTGTCCGGTAGTATACGACTTACTTAAAAGTTTTTTTAACGATGAGTAAAGGGAAAGTTGAAGATCATAAATTCAGGACCAGGCTATTTTAATTTTACAACACACAGTTTCCAATTGAATTCCTCCAAAAGGTTTATTGGATGTGTATAGTACTCCTTGGAGATCCTGCGGGTTGCGAAGCGCACTGCAGTAATGGAAGGTTTAGGCAGGAAATCTAGAGCCCAGCTTTATAAAGATAACGAAATTCCAATACTGCAGCCGGCACTGCAGACTTCTCCTACAGTATATGGTGTTGTCAGAGACTGCAGTATTGCTTAGAACAACCAACACTGAAATGAACAAAAGGCTGCAATGAGATCAATCAATCAATCAATCAATCAATAATAAACTTTATATATAAAGCGCTTTTTATCACAAATTGCTTTTAGACTAAAACTCCAAACAACCAAATATAAAGTAAATGACAACACACACAACCCTCACTTCACTCTCGTGCAGACCACACAGATTAAAATAAATGTAAAAAAATATATATATATACCAGTTCGAAAATGTGATTTGCAGCCCTAATAACGCACGTGATTTCAAATGGTAAATCAGGCACAACACGCCTACAAATAGCTAGTCCTTTTCCAGTTTATATTCGCTATTTAGCACCTGTTTTTCTTCTTACGTAAAAGAGTATACCATGTACAGCAAAACACTGCACGCTGTTTCCTCATTTTAAATAGCAAAAGTAAATAAAGATAAAAGTAGAGAAGAGTTTTGGGAACTATGTGTAAATCAAGTGTGTTTTGACAGTCGTGCTTTTGAGAAATGTGTTCAGTCAGTCATTTTAGTGTCCCATCTATCGCTGAGAGAAAAAACAACAACCTTGCATTTAAGTATGACATATTCATTTAATCTATTCAACATACAGTGTTTATTCAGGAATGGTAAAGATAGCAATTGTAGTATGTGTGTGCCTGTAATGGAAATGAAACTTCCTGCCTTCCACTTAGAGACTTTTTATTGAGCAACTACAGACCGGGTTTTCTTCTGTTTTTTTTTTCTTCTTTTTTCTTTTTGTTTGGCCACTAGAAGAAAAAAAATCAACATTCAGACTCAAACAAACAAAAATGATCACACAATATTCATCATAATCAGAAACCCTTTCTGTGCTGCCTCCCCATTGAATATGTGTCTTAGGGATTGTGTGGCATTTACCCTCAGCCCCATCCATCGAGCGAATGGCTGATTGTGAATAGTTTGTTTCAGGCTCCATCAACAATGTGGCAGAGCTGTGTGCCATCCATCACGCTCGCACAAGAGGACTCCGCACACGCCAGACATAAACGCCACAATAGTGAAATACCGATCGATTAAGATCAAGTTCAGTTCAAAACATTCCGTCATTTTTCATTCAGCCTCTGTATCCCCGCAGGTGCCAGTGTGGATTTTATCCCCGCACCCTTTTCTGTTTACCTGTTGTTAAAATGCACAGCGTTGCTTTGGGAATGACTTATTATTAAAGATACAATTGCTCTGTAAATACAAGAAAACATAATCACCCCTGTGAGTTGTGTAATTAAATGCTGCAACAGGAGATTCGATTATACACAGAGTAAATTATACAGCGCAGTGTAGTATACTGCAGGACATGGCACCTTTTATTTTGGAGGGATAGGCAGACAATAGAAATCTGGCAGTCATTAAAGAACAGGCCACCATTTTTACATACTGAGATATGTTCTTACCTGAGCTTAGACGAGTTGATGCGTACCTGTCTGGTCTTTGTGCGTGTGCTCAGTCACGCAAAACGACCAAAGATGTTGTTAGCATTTAGCCTCTCCCAGCATATTCCTATAGCATATTCCTATAACAGACAGATACGTATCACCTCGTCTAAGCTCGGGTAAGAACATATCTCAGTATGGAAAAACGGTGGCCTGTTCCTTTAAGGCAAATGCCACATTGTCATAGAGCCAACAGATATACTATTTACATTTATATTAGATTTATATCCGTTTTAATTTAACGTTTGAAGTGCACTTTATTAATGAATGATTTATTTTTTTAAGTATTTCATATTATTACACTCATGACCAGTGAGCATCATCATCATCATCATCATCATCATCATCATCATCATCAAGTACTACTGCTGCTATGTGGTGAGCAGCAGCGAGTCATGTTAATGTGCTTATTCTGTATTTTCTGAATATTGGTTCTCTTGCACTTTCCTTAGGCAATAAAAGTAACACAAATGCTTTTATACAGGCATAGAGCAATTTTCAGTGGGTCGCGAACTTTTTCCAGGGAGCATGTCTTTCAATCTTAATCTAATCTATAACTTTAGAAAACGGAATCTATATGTAGACGGGTTGTCTCGTGAAGGTCGTGGGCTCAAATCCTAGCTCCCGCAAATGCACACTGTTGTTGTGTCCTTGGACAAGACTCTTCACCCTACTTGCCTCCAGTGTCTGCGTACACTCCGGACAATGGGCGACAGAGCGTTCCAGGCAGCTGCTCCTAAACTGTGGAACGCTCTACCACCACACCTGAGGGCCCACAGTCTCTGGAGACCTTTAGAAGAGGACTTAAGACTTTTCTGTTCCCTTTTTAAATCTTTGTGTGCTTTTATTGTTGTTAGTTTTCACTTGTGTTGTAGCCCTTTGAGATTTTCATGTAAAGTTCATTACAAATTAAAGGTATTATTATTATTATTATTATTATTATTGCCTCCAGTGTCTGCGTACACTGGTATGTGAATGAGAGAGTGAATGGGTGACTGGTTCCTTACTGTAAAGTGCTTTGGGCCTGATAAAGGCAGAAAAGTGCTATATAAGTTGAGTCCATATACCATTTATCATTTGTTTCGTTCATAATTTCAGTTTTAAAAGATAATTTCATATTTATTCAACAACAATATGCCCACAATTAATCTGTGAGGAAAATACAGTATTGTACATGATATATGAGAATTAATTAATTCTTATTGGGGTCACAGTTTAGGATTTTGGTGGGTCCTGACCATAGACCATTAAAAAGAATAGACATCTCCTCCTCACTCCTCCCCGTTTACCATAATGACCACGTTCGAGGGGGAAATCATGGCAGATGTACAGACTCCTCCTCCCCAGCTCTGACGAAGCATGTTCCTAAAAAGGGCATAAGGGCGGGATCTTCACTGTAGACTTGGCCCTTGCGTGACGTGTAGCTCGTGCAGCTCCAATGCCAACAGTCCGACCCTCATTAGTACGAGATTTCAAAAAATTTCTTTCGAAAACCAGCCTGGTTTCTTTTTTGTGACTAACTCAGCGTTATCTCAGGAGGAATATGTAGCCATAGAAAGTGTTTAAAAAATAGAAACCAGGTGTTAAAGTTGTTTTTAACGTGTCTAAAGTCCAATGCTTTTCAATGGGGGCCTAGTGGCTATGTGGAGGTACTACAGCAATGGCGGCAATGGCCCATGGACAGAGCATATAGTATTGCGCGTGTGTCGGTCGTGTTCGCTTACTCACACATTACATACTTGAAGTGTAAATTGCCTGAACAAAACACAGGCTTGTGTTTCAGTAAGGACAAGGGAATATTCCATGGTTCTTTTCAACCAGTTTCATTTACGCCTTAGCATCTAACATCTGTGAGTGTCTACTGGAGGTGAAAACGTGCTATATACCGCCTTTGCTATGCCCAATCCCGTCAGATCTTGGAAGCTAAGCAGGGAAGGGCCTGGTCGGTACTTGGATGGGAGACCGTTTGGGAAAACCAGGAAGCCTGGGGTGAATGTAGTGAGTGAGTGAGTGGTTGGTGGTGGTCGGAGGGGCCGATGGCGCAGACTGGTTCCCTCGCTTCCGGCAGTCTGCCCCAGGGCAGCTGTGGCTACAACAGTAGCTTACCACTACCGAGTATGGAGTGAATGAATAATGACGACAGTGTAGTGCTTTGAGAAACTTGGTAATACAGGCTTGTAAAGCGCATTACAAGTGTAAGGCATCATCATCATCATCATCATCATAAATTGAGACCATTAACCATGAGAAAATATATAAATCTTGGTTCTTTTTGTATTTACTTTGCTTTATATGCTTAGAAACATTTATCATGCTGACTAACTTTTGATGAGCTTTGACTGGTGTTTGACCTGCTCGTTCTTCATTTATATTCCAACTCCATTTTGTTCCAGGCGCGAGACAAACGAACCGTGACCCGTTGACTCACTCCTCTAAACACACATCTTTCACACGGATTACCATCGGACAAGTTACAATAATAATCACATGTAAGGAATAACTTTACAAATAAAACGTTTAGAGTTGTGACAGCCATCATATCAAGTGTTGTTGACTGGACGGGACAGGACTCAATACAAAATTCATGGATGACTGATGCAAACGTTCCTTGTAATAAAAAATGTTGATGTTCTGTGTCTTGTCCTAAAAAGCAGACAAGTGCTTTGCTTAGAAATGTGTGTGTGTACATTGTAATTGTTTTGTATAAATGGAAAAGTCTTAACTATGAGCCAGACTAAACATGTATAGAACAGTGGCAGGGCAGTAATAGTCTTGTCAGCGCACTGTCTAAACACTCTTCATCACGTTCTGTTGAAACATAACACATTGGAGAGATGAGACCAGCAACACAAGAGGCCCAGCAGCGAGTGCACGGACAAAAGACTAGATAGATAGATAGATAGATAGATAGATAGATAGATAGATAGATAGATAGATAGATAGATAGATAGATATGGGGCTACATGTAACATTGAAAACAAAATGTTAGTAGTCTTGCTGTTAAGTTTACCCTTCGATGTCAACACGAGTCTCTCTCTACCTAACACAGCACCCTGCTTTGCCTTGGAGCCGAAGAAACACTGAGCGTACTAAAGGCAGCGGAAACAGCTTCACACACGGGCGAGCTGTGGCCCCGTGCCATTTCAAGACATCAGGGCCGCGAGTTACATCCGCATCATGTGTAAGCTGCTGCTGCTGCTGCTGCTGCTCTTACTCAGTACACCGGTGACAGAATTATAAGGACACGGCTGACCAAAAATCCAAACACAATAGAGTTGGAACTATGCAGGCTCCATAATCAGCCTGGCCTTAGGAAAGTGTCAGAGAGTCGGAGAGAGAGCGGAGATGCGCCAGCACAGTCAACGGAGCTTCTCATCATGAGCGCCTGTAATCCCTTTAGTAGAACATCATGACGTAGAACGGACCACTGATCAAGAGCATCAGATAGTGACTGCACATTACATAAAGCTGCTACACCAGTATTTCACAGCATAGGAAAACAACAAAAGTACTGTGCCAAACCCTCTGGACCCATCCAACTTTGGGAGGATTAGTAATCCCAGCAGGTAGAGGCAAAGGAAGCCTGAGCAAATGTTTTACTTGGAAGTACATATTAAAAGAACTTATATATTCTTTCAAGATTTTGTTCTTACACCCCCAAACCGTATACTATAATGTTTGTTTCAAGAAGACGTGTATGAAGCATCGACAGAATGTAATTGCACTCTGGCAGAGTGGTTAACAGTTTAAGACTTCTTGTTCCTACCACCCTCGAAGTATGAATTCCACTTTACACCATAATAGACCAACACTTTACATATTCCTTTTTTTGTTCTTTATTCTAAGACAATAGGTGCCGAAGATGTACTATATATGTCAGGACGGACTGCCACTTTCCTCACACGTGAAACAGAGTAATGTACAGCCAACATCTTCTATTGTCTTAAAAATAAAGAAGTAAAAATAGCTACTTTTGAAGACAATAAGAAGCATCAATGAATCCCCAAGGCGACATAAGGTAAACTGTTCTTGTAGTTTCATAACTTTCTTTAATTGTTGTTACACTGAGTGGATTACAATTCAAAATCCACTGGGAAAAGATCAAAGATAAAAGGACCTGTGTGAGTGCACGCAAAATATATAACAAGCTCATGTGACAGAATGACGGAGCAGAGACATATGGAGCAGAAAGTGTGAAAGAGGGTTGACTTGATCTAGGTGTGAGATACAAATAGGACTAATCCGCACTATATATAATACTGGGGAATGTGTTTTTCTCCAAGCCCCCGTTCTCTTCCCCTTCGATTGAACACTAGCAGATTCATCTTCAACTTGGACTACGTGCTCCTGTGTGATGTGCTACTGTAAGTACAAGCATAAGCATAAATATAAGTGGACTTGTTATTTGCGTGTACATTTGATGGAGCGACTTTGAAGGAGTAAAATGGAAGCTGCTCCTTAATGAGACTCTATCATGCAGGTCATAAGCTAAGTAATTATCATCATCCTTTATCACAGTCTTAAAGGATAAGCAAAGGAACAGCAGGGGAGTTATCATTCTGGGCCTTAAAAGGAGCTGCTATCAGGATTGTAAGGAGAAAATATCCTAAGTTATTTTATTATCATAAGCTTGGGGAAATGGTCAAACGGAAGGAGTGAGTGGTTCAGGGGTGGTGCACTGCAGTCCATGGGGCAATTTGCAATTTGACAAATACAATACAAGAACGAGGCTGAAACACATTGCACATTATGACTCATTAATTGGTAAATGGCTGCCTACATCTTCTCGCACAACTTGCAACGCTCCCCTGACATCAGATCACCACAGTTTCTGCTTTGGACCACAACCGGGTCTCAACTGGCACCCAGCACCCCGATTGAATTTTCCACCTGCCATGATGGAAGTAGTATGCCAAAGTGGAATGAAAAGAAACTAGATGTCCACAAAATCATGCGTGAAGCAATTGAGATGAAAGCGTTTGAATCGCATGGAGATTTTAACATGCGATGCACCACTGCATCTGGCGCTGGAGCGGATGTCTCTCTGCTTCTTTGATCATGACAACCTCTTACTTCCAGAAATTCCATTTGAAAAGATTTGCAGCGATTTTTAAAACCACTGCACTAGGCTACTATGGGCAAATAATAAAACACAACTGAGGCTAAAAGTCCTCAGCCAATCATTTGAATTGCTCACCTGTCCACTGCGATTGCCGTCATGGAGTAGATGCTTGCGAAGACAGATGTAACGGGAAAGAAGTTATGGAATTTACAATAGGCTTCCCCAAAGTACCACACCCCATGCGAGGCGTAGATAAAGTTTATTAAAGTGTTGAATGCGGCCATTGACGCGTCAGAAAAAGCAAGATTGAGGAGAAAATAGTTGGTGACTGTTCTCATGCGTTTGTGCGCGAGGATTATCCAGATGACGATCAGGTTCCCAAACACTGCCACAGCCAGGACGGAGCTATAGGCGACCGACCAAAGCGCCACGCGCCACGGGGCTGGGCGAATTGGTTGGTGTAGTTCATTGTGGCGTTGGATTCGTTTTGTGAAGCTTCCATTCTTCTTGCTCTTTCCAGGGATATTAGCCAACTTAAAATGTTCACGTTATTAAGTCTTTTCCGCTGGGAATCCCAAAAAACAATATCTTCTGTTGATTCCCTTTATTCCACTGCCCCGCTCACTCTTAAATTATAAAACAAATGCAGCGGATTGTAAGCTCAAGTGTCCTCGGGCGCCTGTTGAATGTACTGTAGTGGAAAGCGCTGTCTCTCCAGCAGTGGCAGCAGCTCTGACCAGCGCACAGTGCGCACTAGTGACGCACAAATGGCACATTGCTGAAAGAGATTGATTGATACGCGTGGCTGCCGTTTAAACATGAATGAAAACAGATGCCTCCTGCTGTGTGTCCCTTTACTGTACACCGTGGCCGTGAGCATTGTACCTTTCTCTTTATCAGTAACTATTTTAAAAGCTGCTGCAGACAGGATATTGAAACAGTGAGAACAATAGAAAGGCTCATTTAATTCTTGCACATGCACAGTATCTATTATTCAGAGTGACATTTTATTCTTCCCTGGTTTAGTAGTAGTAGTAGTAGTTGTTGTAGTAGTTGTAGTAGTAATAGTAGTAGTAGTAGTAGTAGTAGTAGTAGTAGTAGTAGTAGTAGTAGTAGTAGTACTAGTAGTAGTAGTAGTAGTAGTACTGTATGTCATAACTCAAAGCTTCTCTCACCAAGGGGTGGTTATACCAGCAGCAACACTTTTCTGATAAAATACAATTTAAGTTTCACATTATATTGAGGTTGCTGTTCGTGATGTAACCCATTGGGCGCACCATTATTAAAATGACTGGTTTTGAAATTGACCAGATTGGAATAGACATCAATATATCGGGACATTTTGTGTTGTTGGTGTTGCTGATATTTAGTATTGATCAACTAAATACTGATTCTATAGTTTTTAGCATTGTGTGGTGTTCAAAATAAAGCTAAATAATATTATCAAACTATAATTATACTTTTTTTTATTATTATTTATGTACAGGTTAGGAAACAGGGCCAAAGCTAATCAGTGTTTGCTACTGATCTGTATTCTTTAGACAGATGGAAATAGCATCATTCTGCTATTAAGAGCATGGCTCTTCACTCATAAGCTTGAGATAATGGCTGTTTAAAATATCCAGCCATAATAGCCTGATGACAAATACTGAAAACACCTTTTTAGTCTAGAGATTATAGAAATACGTTTTACTGAAATGCTCACATCTTCAGGGCCATATTCTGTATAATTCTGCATGGTTAAGATGCACTTTAGACTCCAGCATATGTGAAGCTGGCCCCGCGGGGTGTTCTTGAAGTGCCACCAATGATGTGATTGCGGCTCAGGTTTAATCAACAACAATGTGTGCAGAATACAAAAAGGATAATTACGTCATCTGGAATCACTCGCTTTGTTGGCTATTCCTAAGTGTAGTACATGAGAACTGAGTATGCCGTTTAGATAATAATATAGCACAAGGTACGAGATTGGTAACAAAAACAGTTATTTAACAAGTGTAAGTGATATAGGAAGAGAGACAATTCCATATTCCAAGGATAGAACTGGGACTCATTTTGGAGACTCAATTTGGAGACTGATGTGAACAACAAGAGAGCCACAGCAGACAGGAGCCCAAAACATGACAAAGTCCTTAAAATAGAGTCCACAATAGGCCTATGTCAACTTATTTTCTATTCTATTCTATTCTATTCTATTCTATTCTATTCTATTCTATTCTTTATTTAGTACAGACACATACTGTATAAGGTCCATAGAAGTAAAAGAAAGCAACAGACAACAGATTTAAAAAAAGATATGCAGCCCATACAGTAGATTATCCAAACAGTCTCCATCCAATGTCCTCAACTCAGAGGTATACTGACAACAACTCAGCCAAAGGTTAGTCAGAGTCTGTATGATGCAGCTCTCAGACTCCTCCAATCGCTGCATACATTTAAACGTTAAGTGTCTCAACAGTGCCTCACAGGTGGGAATGTGAACATCCACAAATAACTGGCTGGCCCTGTGCCACCTGGGCATGTTCACCAATAGCCTAAAGGTGTTTTTATAGGCCACAGCCAGTCTATGGATGGTGCAATGCCTATAGGGCTCTTCTAGCATCCGGGTAATTTCAGTGCGCCGCAGATGTGGGGGTGAAAACAATGGTGGTATTAGACAGCGTTTTTAAATCATGCCTAAAAGCTGTTGTGTGGTTGGATGTTCCATTTCGTCAGAACTACAGCTTCAATCTTGTAAACTGAGTAGGTTAGGTTAGGTTAGGTTAGGTTAGGTTAGGTTAGGTTAGGTTAGGTTAGGTTACTTTATTTGTATCCGTAGGTAAATTTGTCTTGCAATTCTGAGAACTAGTCAACATTAAAACATTACAAAGATAAAACACCACGTACATGTTTAAACATAAAACTTGTAAGTGCTCCAGATACTAACAGGATATGCCTAAAGATACAACAGAAATTTAAGCCACTGGACAGTAACAAAGATAAGAAGCCGTGTCAGGGGCGATTAGATCCCTACTTGTTCATCAAGGAAAGGTCAGCGGGAACAAAGCTTTTACTAAAACGATTCCTATGGCTTAAACTGAGTAAGTTAATGATTAGAACATAGACTGTAAAAAATAATAGACGACTTCTCCTCACTCCTCCCCGTTTGCCACAATGACTACGCTTGAGGGGTAAATCATGGTGGATTTACAGACTCCTCCTCCCCACCTCTGACGAAGCATGTTCCTAAAAAGCACATAAGAGCGGGATCTTCACCGTAGACTCGGCCCTTGCGTGACGTGTAGTTCGCGCAGCTCCAATGCTAACAGTTCGACCCTCATTAGTATACAAGATTTCTACTTTTTTTTTTTATTATTATTATTTTTTTATGAAAACCAGCCTGGTTTCTTTAAATGTAACTAACTCAGAATTTCTAGCGGTAGAAAGTTTAAGAAAATTAGAACCCAGCCTTTAAAGTTGTTTTTAACGTGTCTAAAGCGCAATGCATTCCAATGGGGGACTAGCGGCTATATGCAGATCTAAACAAATTGTGTGGATTATGTTGTAAAGTTTAGTTTAACATAACCGTGACGGACAGATCAGGCTCCAAATTCTATGATTTACTTTGCTTTAAAAATGAAATTAATTGTTAATCAAATGTTTAATGTCATGACACGCGTTAGCTAAATCATGCTTTAGCTAAATCTAAAGCCGAATAAACTAGAAAGAAAATCGCCTAAGAGCATTTTCTAGTTAGCATGACTTTTAACTTAGATCATTATTTTCCGAAATGCGAACATAAATGTGTGAACACAATGTTACGATGGATTAGTGAAGCATACTAGTACAAACTACTTGGCAGTTTGTACAAACATTAATCGAGACCAAAGACCAATTTCTGTTTATATCAGACTTTTGCCTCAATAGGTTATCATAGTAATCAA
The DNA here is from genome assembly GCA_007210695.1 of Neogobius melanostomus. Taxonomy (NCBI): domain Eukaryota; kingdom Metazoa; phylum Chordata; class Actinopteri; order Gobiiformes; family Gobiidae; genus Neogobius; species Neogobius melanostomus. The sequence goes on along the minus strand of VHKM01000004.1, from coordinate 3,696,086 downwards.
ATGACATTTCATCACACAATTATTCACCTTAAAGGAACAGGCCATAATTTTTCCATACTGAGATATGTTCTTACCTGAGCTTGATACGTACCTGTCTGGTCTTTGTGCGTTCCCATGGAAGAGCGTGGTCGCTTCTAACTTCACCCCATTTGGAGCCATAGGAATATGCTGGGATGCCAAATGCTAACAACATCTTAGGTCAGTCCTGTGACTGATGACTGGCGTGATGATAGACATTAAAAGACAATGCAAGTCCAAGGTGTTTAACCTCATTATATTGCGCGAGAGGCTTGTTTTTCAACCTATATGCACTTTAACATACAGCTATAAGGGATCTGTGACTCTGCTTTTCATCTGTGTGACATTTTCATACTGCTTTGACCCCATGCTTTTGTCTTAGCTTGGAACTGAAGCTGTGTATAAAAACCTCTATCGGCATTCAAATTGTGCACCGAAACATCATGACACTTATGAATTAAGCAGATTAACTTTTGCAAGATGTTTTCCCCCACTCACTTAGTCTCATAGTCCTTCACTGTGATAGGGAGAGCAGATACCATATGGCCATCATGGATACCCATCAGCAGCATAGTGACACAGAGAATAGTTGCAGGGAATAAAGAAGCTATCATTTGCATGTGAAGTATACTTCCTCTCCGTCCAGTCATCATCATGAGGATGATGAAGAAGAAGAAGAAGAAGAAGAAGAAGAAGAAGAAGAAGAAGAAGAAGAAGAAGAAGAAGAAGAAGAAGAAGAAGAAGAAGAAGAAGAAGAAGAAGAAGAAGAAGAAGAAGAAGAAGAAGAACTTTATAACGCCTTTCACAGACATGGTCATAAAAGCGCTTTACATGAGAGACCCCTGTGTTCTCTCACATCTTTGAAGCCGTTGTCTAATGAGCTGCTGTCTGCCTATATTATGGCCCCAACATAGAGATGACCACAGTAAATGGATTCTCTAATGCTATTTTGAATATAATGCAAAGTATGCTAGACTAGACTGTGCAGATGAATTTTCTTTTATTCAATGTATAAAATATCATACCGTGGTGGCACGGTAGTACAGCGGTTAGCGCTCGTGCTTCACAGCTAGAAGGTCCGGGTTCGATTCCCACCAAGGCCGGGGCCTTTCTGTGTGGAGTTTGCATGTTCTCCCCGTGTCTGCGTAGGTTTCCTCTGGGTACTCTGGTTTCCCCTACCACTAAAAACATGTACAATAGGCCAGGATGAATGAGAGTGTGTTTGAGTGTGTACATGGGGGACGACGGATGGAAATTAGCCCAAGGCTACAATCCGGTGTGGCTTGTTCATTAACTTGCACTGTCCCTACCAAATAAACAACAACATCATAGGGAAAGGTAAAACCCTTCCAGTGTGTGATGTAATTTCAGTAAAGTATAGATTTAACTATACTTACTGATTTACTATACTTTACTGATTTTCATATATATATATTGCTGCGGGGGAAGCTGGAGGACGCGGGAGTGGATGGTCATTTCACTGCATGGACCATCGACTACTTCCCGGCAGCTTCTTCTGCAGCACTGGGCCCCTCACGGCACCCCGTCCTCTCACCGTTTCACTTAACCATCTACACGTATATATATATATATATATATATATATATATATATACTTTTGCCCCCTTACTATAGTCTGTTTAGATTATTTTATTTTATATATTTTACTGTATATACTTTTAATACATTTTGCTACCTTGAAGTTTTAGATCAGGATACCTCTATTTGCTTCATAACTCTTTGCACATTTCCTGTCTATCCTGCACACCTTGAGTGTTTCTGAGGGCAGAATGTAACAACTGAATTTCTCCATTGTGGCATCAATAAAGACTTATATTATCTAATCTATAGGGGGGCGCTATGGCGTCCACTGTCAACGAATAGGAACAATGTTAGGTTTCGGAAAAGTCGCAAAAATCTCAAACAAAAACTAAACGAATTTGATAACTTTTCAGCCCCACATCTCTAGGTGATGTATACAAATGTGAAGCTCATTCAGTGAATGAGCTTCACAGACTCACAGCTGCTCAGCCGCACGTTCTGTGGCCGGGCCGTGCTGATGTATTTTAACGGAGTTCGTTAAAATACATCAGCAAAAATGCTGACTCAACATAAGATAAGGTAATCCTTTATTGATCTCACAATGGAGAAATTAACTTGTTACATCTGCTCTCAAGAAACAGGGTGTGCAGTAGAAATGTGCAAACAATATTAAATAGTAAATAGAGGTATCTTTATCTCGAGTAAAACAAGTAAAACAATAACAGATGTTTTCCCATAACAATATAGCCGTTGCCCCGGCCAACACATAGTGTACATGTTACATTGAAACGTTACATTGAGGCCCATGTGACTGACCATTAGTGAATACCGAGCGCTGAGGTGTTGCCAATGTGTGCACTGTGTTGCAATACCAATAGGCCCTGACGCCATGTGGCGCTTGGGCCTAATAAGTATAAAATTCCTTCAACAATGTTAATGTTTTTGGAAAGTGCTCGTACCTCATCTCAGGGGTCCAATGGGTCTCTCAGTTACCCATCAACTTTTTTGGGCTTTGGACAATGTTCATTTTTGCATTACCTATGTAAAGTATGAGCACGGCGAGAGGAATTTGTTAGTGAGTGTTTGAGCGGAGTGGAGTGTTCTGCTTTGCACACTGCTGTCAAATTACAATGTACATTTTTCCAATACATGTGTATGTGCACGAAACATGCACGATGAGAGGAGTGCATGAGGATTTGAGGGAAAGCGTGTGCTTCGGGCTCATTTTGTGCGCTTTGCACACTTTGAGAGCTCCGCTTTGCTCCACACACTGCTATACGGTAATAAAGCCGTCGTTCCATATAGCGCGAACCGGCCGCGCACGCCACGATCTACGTGCACGTATCGACACTAGCCCGCAGACCTTTCTGTTTCCACCACACACACATGCATTTAAAGGGCGGGTATTATGTAAAATCGACTTTTTCAAGCTTTATATCATGTTATTATGTCATTCCCTCATTAAACACATGCCTGGAGTGTTGCCTTGGCTCATTCACATATTTTTGAGTAATCAGTAAAAACTTAGACGGCAGCCATTTTAGGTGTACCTATGTCTCAGTCCTCCTAGAACACCCCCACCTCCTAGAGACGCCTCTGGACCTTTTGTCACCAGCCAAGCCACCAACCACTGCTCCTCAGCTCAGCAGAGCCCCCTCCCGCACAGTAGTGTTGTTTAGATGCCACAGCAGTGTGGTGAAGGGGGCGTGTCGGAAAGCTTCTTAAAGAGACAGAGGCCTATTTCAAGATGTTCAGTACAGCCATTTTGAGAGAGCAATTTTATTCAAGGCAGTTATTTTAATTTACTGCATATACAGACCAACAGAAGGTTACGTCATCATATGTGATTGAAAAAAGCATAATACCCCTCTTTAAACACGCACGCTGTACAGATCGTCATTAAAAGTTTTGTAAGCCGCGAGAAGAACAAATGTGGACAAATGCTGTCATCTGGTGGGAGTTATGGAATCATTCAGAGGAGCCAAGCTGTATTAAAACAGAAAAGAAACCACTAAATACAACTATGAAGGTAAGCTACATGCAAATGTTATGCTAACACCAGCTAAAGCTGCGTTAACAGCGGCTAAATGCTAATATCAGCAAAATCCCCTTTTAGTACAGCGGTATGATGTTGTGAAATATTAAATCCGTATGACCTGCGTGTCAATAGTGAGGGCTGTCCACTCTCTCGTTGCCAATCAGAGGCCAGCAGTCTGTTCACGTCACATCAGACACGGGTAGCCCGCTTTGGCCACAGCCAGAGGTTGGTCCCACAACCTATACCCGGTCAGACCAGTTTGGCACTGGCCTTTGTTATGGAAAAGCTCGACAAAGCGGGTGAAAGAGCCATTCGGCTGACACGCGCCTGCATGTGGAAAAGAGCCTTAAGAGTCCCATCGCCAGCCCCGATGGCACTCGGGCCTAAAATGTTAATTGTCTTACAAGTCACCCATGTTTTTTGCATGTGTGACGAATACAATAGGATTATTGTATTCGTCACACATGCAAAAACAGCAGTAGCTAGGGCTTTAGCTCCATCAACACCTCTCTCATTGGTACGCCCCTCCTGGGGGGCTTTCTCTCTGATCAATTACACCAGGATGGCAAATTAAATGTTTTAATGAAAGAGCACTGCACCTCAATAACTTGCTAATTAGGCTCCATTCCAGGCATTACCATGCTGACATGCTGTTCCTTCCAGGAGCATTATGCATCAGCGTTCATTGTCACCTTTCCCTCTTCCTCTTGAGTGACAAATGCAGTTCCAAACAGATGCTAATACACAAATCAATTAGGGCAATCAAGGGGCATCAGCAGCTCTAACACACACACACATCGTCCCAGAAGATCTATCACCTTAATATAACCATCCCAACACCCAACAGGTCAGGTTTTATGTTTGGGACTAAATCAATATCAATACAATAGATGATGAGCAGAGAAGCTTTTCATCAAGCAGTTCATGACCAGAAAATCAATGTTAAGTTTGTGATAGAGTAAGTGCAGTACATGCCATTATTTCATGTATACCTTGGTCTGTGTGAATACTCGATTCTGATTGGCTGGAAGGTGTCCATTAAAAAGTGATCATGTACACCAGTTAAAAAAAAACAGTTAAATCACGTTCTATATCACTCCACTGCAGCTGTTTCCATAGTGTAACCAGGTGGTTAGTGATTTTATTTTGCTAGTATTGAAAAGTCCTACGTCCCTGAATGCATCACCTATGGGAGTGCCACTGCTGATTACTAGACTCAATAAAGGTGTGCATGCCAGTGGAGTCCAATTCACAGGGCTGTCGGCTGGTCGTGGTGTTGTGGTGCAAGTTATGAGGGTGGTTGCTGCTGCCTGTTCCCCCTCGGGTGCGCCTTGAGCCCTATTTTGGAGCTATGGTGTCTGGACGCTAAGGTAATTGTTCTGATTTATGTGTATGCTGCTAATGTTTGAACAGTGTTTTTGTTTTTGTCAAACAGTAGGCCACTGCTGCTCTTTTATGCTCATAAGTCATGCTCTCTTTTAGCTCTAGACCTCTGAATATGGATATATTTTTATTGTGAAACATTAAATAAAATACAAATTTATATTTTTCCACTATTTCTGCCTTGACTCATTTTTCTTAAGCCAGACTTACCTGTTGCAATTAAAGGGGCCTTACCGCTCCGGTTACAAGTAACGGTAAACAATTGAGATGGAACTAGTTTCAGGTAAAACTGATTAAAAAGTGAAATAACTCCTGCCCAGGACTTAAAAAAATAAGTAAACAGGTCCAATGAACAGTTTCAGTTTGCCGGACCATGGTATAAGCGGATAATGCACTCCTAGGTGCTTCACGTCGGACGGTTCACGCCTCCGCGTCGTCGAATTATTTATGATAATGGACACCTCGTTTTGGTCCATTCCTCGAAACAGAACTGGTGAACTTTGAGCCAAATTTGTAGGCCACCTTGCGTGCACATGCCTTTTCAGCTCTGCCCATATATTTTCAACTGGATTTAGATCAGGACTTAGTTTTTTCCACTTCAGAAAATTGACTTTGTTATCCTTAAGCCATGTTGTAACCAGTTTGGCAGTTTGCTTTGGGAATTGTCTATTTGGAAGACCCATTTGTGCCCAAGCTGATGTCTTGAGATGTTGCTCCAATATTTCCACATAGTGTTCTTTCTCCATGATGTCATCTATTTTGTGAAGTGCACCAGTCCCTCACATGGCAATACAACCCCACAGCATGATGCTGCCACCCCCATATTTCAAAGTTGGGATGGTGTTTTCAGGCTGCAAGATTCCCCTTTATCCTCCAAACGCGATGATGATCATTATGGCCAAAACATTCATTGTTTTTCCCGTCAGACCACAGGAAATGTGTTCAAAAATTTAAGTCTTTATCTGTTTTTTGTGTGTTTTTTTTTGCAAACTCCAAACTGGCTTTTTGATGTTTCTTTTGGTGTAAGGGCTTCTTCCTGGCAGAGTACCCTCCCAGGCCTTTTCAGTACAGTACTTGTTTCACTATGGATAATGACAAACTCAGCCAGCATTCTCACCAGGTCTTTTGCATTTGTTCTTGGGTTAATATTCACATTTCAGACCACAGCACGTTCATCTCTGGGTCACAGAACCCACCCTCTTCTTATCTGTATGATTGCTGGTCATTTCCATTGTTTTAACCAATGAAACTGGCACCTCAAGTGTCTTGAAATTTCCCTCAAGGATGAACCAGACTTGTGCATGCTTCCAAGAACATGACATCATCATCTAGGCTTAGTTAGTTTGTTTATTTGAGCAATTTACAAACATAGATTGCATGGTTGCATCATTGCACAGTAATAAAAACTCAAAAGGAGTAGGCCGAAGCTAGAAAGCTTATAAGTACCCTACCCCCCATTCAAAGTAATTACTTTCATACATTTCAGATTAACTCAAATACAAAACATAAACGTAAGTCCTTTCAAAAGAAAAGGCCCATCATAACACTAAGAATATACAGTACATAACTGAAACGCATGTGTCCAGCTGCAGGTAAACCCCAATAGGTGTAATAATAACGGTAATACAAACGGCATCTCGTATTTTCATACAATATAACACTTTACATAACAAATTCCAGAGTTAAGGCAAGTTATACTTCAGCGACAGCTCCGCGTTTACGTGCTGGACGCACGTGGGAACCAATCAGGGAGTTCGCGACAGCTGCACCTGCCGCTGACGTGCACCTGCCGCACAAAGTGACTCCGCGGCAAGTGCTGCATAATGTAAGTGAGGTGATTGGTTGATCCTTTCGCAAACAAGGAAACACACAACAAACTCCTTTTTTTTCTTCCTTCAGTCTCCCTCTTTGAAGTTATTTTTCATGAATATATCGTTCCTATGATTTAGTGCTTTTGTGTTTTCACTTTTTATGTTATTTAAAAAAATGTTTAAAATAAACATAATAACGTGAAGGCAGAGGAGCTACGCGGAGGTTCGAACGATTCTGGCTTGCGTCAAGCAGACGGGGCTGCGGTGGGCGGGACCGGCCGCTCGACTATAAATCAGCCTTTACCCAGGCACATGTGCAACACAAGCGTGCATGTACCCAGAGGCGTAGTTTGCCATAAGGCAAGGCAGGCAGCTGCCTGGGGCCCCCAAGCCAGCAGGGGCCCCAGAGGGCCAACAGATTTGACAGAAATGACCAAGAGAATGAAGTCACTGCACCAGCATTGACAAGGTGCAACGACAGTTGTCCGTCGCATACTCCCTGAAAGAGCCCCATGAGCGCCCCTCCCCCACCTGCTTCTCAGAGGGGAAGGAGAGAGAGAGAGACGGCGCAAACCCACGTGTTGGTGTAAACAGAGCAGTTACGCATCTCCTCCAAATGAAGAGAAGTGATGCCTCTGGCAGCAAGAACGAAAGAAAAGGAGAAAGAAGAAGAAGGAGAGCAAGACAGGAGTGTAATAAGTTACTGTAGTTGTATGTCTCTGAAGTGCCTTCTTTTATTAGCCTTCATTGCTTGGCAAACAAATATCATTGTCCCTCCTCCTCGCCCCATTGCAGAACACAAAACGGCCACCAGAGGGCCCCCTACTGACATTCCTGCTTGGGGCCCCCTCGTACCCTTGCTACGCCACTGCATGTACCTGTTTACGTACAAGCAATTAATGAATGACAAGTTTCATTTTCCATACATAGGCACACACACAGCCCTGTGGGTGTGCCCATCTATGAATCAAAATTATGTCCTTTTCAACAATTACAATTGTCCGCATTATCTTAAGTATAGCAGCATTGATAAAGAAAAGCATTCATGTTTTACTAGAAGAAATCATATGAGGTTTACAAGACTTCTAAAGAAGACATAGCACAAAATAGAAATGTATGCAGTTTACGTGTGTGTGTGTGTGTGTGTATATATATGTATATATATATATATATATAAACATTTTTATTTTTTTACTATTTTTTTCTTTTCTTTTTTCCTCTTTCCCATTCACATAATAACCATATCCAATCATTACTTATAAACACCAGTCACCATTCTATTAATTGACCATTGATTTAGTTATTTAAGTATAACATTTGTCATAGTTTTATAATCAACTCTACACATTATTATTATTATTATTATGTCCCCTTGCAGTCATTCCCATTTCCACAGTAAAAATATTGGTTGTTTTATTATTTTGTTGTTTGCCTTATTTAGTGAGGTGTCTTAAGAAGCCAGGGTGTGATATGGCCAGTTGGTAAAGGGCAGTAGCCCCCATCAGCAAGTCCTCACCCTGCTGCCCTAACTAGTTGTTGTTGTTGTGAAACAGTTCTGAGCCCTATACTGGGTGGTGCATTAAAAGACAAGATTTATGAACCCGTTGAAAGGGGTTGGTGACATTGGTTCTATCAGCAATGATGTGGTTAAACAGATTCACCATATTACAAAATTACTTGAAGATAATACGAACAAGGTCACATGTCTTTTAGCATATTTCTCAAACACACTTCTCTTATACTGTTTTTTTAAATTGCTGTAGACTATCAGCGCCTTCTAAGGGTTCCTCTAGATTATTCCACAGGTGATACAATGACTTTTTAGGGTAGAATGAATACATTGTACTTTCAGATTATGAGTACCCCTTGGATCGTATCTTCCTTCTCTTTTACCAAACATTTGTTGTATATTACTAAGGAGCTGGTTGTTTACAGCTTTATATATCTGCAACAAAGTATTATATTTTATGAGGTCATCAAGTTTCATGGTGGTAGATTTTAAGAACAATATATTTGTATGGTCCCTACTGTATATCCGACATTGTGAGCAATTCTAATGGCCTTCTTTTGGAGTCTAAATAAAGCCTGTAAATGACTATTGAAGGTATTTCCCCAGACCTCTGAGCAATAATTTATGTACGGTAGGATTAAGGAACAGTGCAAGATAAAGAGAGCCTTGCCCATTATGGCCACATTTTTCGCCATTATCTATTTGTGGTCTCCAGCTAACCTTATGACTGAAGATTACACCCAGAAATTTATATTCCTTTACTTGTTCTATTCAAGCATCGTCAATATTGATTTGAATCTGAACGTCACTATTCCGTTTACCAATAAAATTATTTTTGTTTTCAATATGTTCAGCGATAGTTTATTTCTATTAAACCATTCTTTGAATTAATTCTGTTGTGACCTCTGAGACAAGCAGTTGTAGATCTTTGCCGGAACCCAGAATGGTTGTGTCGTCCGCAAATAATATACATTTTAACTTTGTTGAGACTTCACACAGATCATGTATGTACAACAAAAACAATTTAGGTCCTAATATTGACCCCTGGGGGACTCCATATGTTCCTCTGTTCTGATGCATGTTCATTAATTTGTACATAGCCTACTGCTTTCTTTCAGTCAAGTATGACTTCAACCAATTGTTAGCAATCCCTCTGATCCCATTGTTATTTAGCTTTTTTTAAAGTATTTCATGATCTATAGTGTCAAAGGCTTTCTGGAGGTCTATGAATATACCCAAAGCATACAGTTTATTGTCAATGTTGTTGGTGACTTCTTCGCTTAGATTAATAAAATGCATGTGCTGTTGACCTGTTTGACCTGTTCCTTCCCCAAATTGTTTAGTAAAGGTATAGTAATCTTAGTGCATGTAAACTTCTGACTTTGTAAAAAGTAACAAAATAATTTGTCTGGCATTTAACAAATATAAATAATTTTTAAAATGCGACTTGACCTAAAAAAAAAAATCTGGTTTCATGTCATACAGTGAGGAAAAATGCAAATGTTTCGTATTATAAAGTGTATGGTATGGTTCCCACTGTACATATGATGATGGAAGTGCTTTAGGTTTAGGACTGCTCAGTATCCAATAGGTAACGAACATCACATGATATTCTATCTTTTGCTGCTTCTTGGCCAGGACTCCCTTGAAAAAGAGGTTTTTAATCTCAATGGGACTTTCCTGGTTAAAAAAGGTTAAATAATAAAAAAACAAAATACAGCTAAGCTATACTATACTCATATCCCTCTTCAGGTCGGTGGGAAGTCCTTGCCTCAAGTGGAGGAGTTCAAGTGTAACCGGGGGTGGCTCGAGGCTCCCCTATTTCTCTCTGTTTTAGAGATGATGTTAAACACTATTACACAGGTAAGTCTGGTATACAAAGGAACCAAGGCAGATGTAGCAAAAATATAAATCTCTTTATTTTCCAAGGGCAATTCACTATATTAATACTTTCTTTAAAATGTCACTTTTCAGAACAACAAAACACTTAAATAAAACTTAGCTAACGTACATGTGGAATCTAAACAAACATTAAGCAACCACAAACGAATAACAAACTTAACGTTAATAACTCACTCAAATCAAAACAAACGAAAAGAACTCAACCCAAATCCCACATCAATCAGCTAAGTCTTGCCGTAATGCGTTACGTTAAAGGTGCTTGGAGTTAAGGTGCTTGGGGTCAAGGTATTATCGATAAGGACTTTGTAACCGTCTACGGGTTAAGGTGCTATTGGTAAGTTAGGATAAGGAGCCAACAGTAAGGTAAGTTCAAGTACTGAGGGGTAAGGAAAGGAGCTCAATTGAGCAGCCTTTGGGAATGGCTGAAAATACAACGTACACATCATCAGCTCACCGTCACCAAGGCAACCCTACAATATGACAGACATATTCACCTTTTTAGCAGACAGCGAACAGAGCACCACACGGGCTTCGGGCGCCTCCGGGAGCAACATGAGCTCAGCAAATTCCTTCCCGAAAATCCTAATCAGACAGGTCAAACTTAAACAAATAAATTCTTTTTAAACACCACAAAGTGGAGTGAGTACTCACGAGTATTCGCCCGCACCACCGCATACCAGCCCGACACTAACCAACTCCGAGGTGCACAGCTTTTTATAATCACCTAATCAACGAGGTGCAGCCGGCACACGTGCCGGTGCGTTCACGGGCGGGTGGGAACTTTGAGACTCATAACATCAACAACGTTTAACCGCCTGGTTACATTTACCCCCCCCGAATGAATCGGTGGCCCAACGATTAGAAAACGACCTACGACCATGGGCGAAACATGGCAGTGGTGAGACTACTAGCACCCTGGGTCCGAGAGGCAGCAACCCCATTTTCCTCCCGGACAGAAACAGGAAGGCGATGCGGGTTAGAGTGTTGTCCAGCGGTTGTTCGCGTTGACCTCCTCGGCGCAGACCCAGAGCTAGGCGGCACGATGGGAACAGACAAAGGTGGAATAGGAGGACGTTCCTGTGCGAACACCTCAATGGGCGTAGATGGAGCACTGACCGTTTCTCTGACCATCAGCCAAGCCCCGACTCAACCTCATCATCACTGGCCTCGTCCCCTGCAGGTAGTCCTGGTGGCCCGCCCTCACGGTTAGTGTCTAGAAGGGGAGCGCCGGCTTCAAGGCAGTACGGTGCACTTGCCTTACCCGGTCGAGCCGGTGGACAGGGGCAATGGAGTAGACCACACCTCCAGGGGGAGGAGCCTTTACAACCTGGTAGATGGTAGAACCCAGGCATCTTGGATTTTCCTGCGTCCCGTGCCCACACCTCGTAGGTACACTCGCTGGCCTTCTTCCAGGGACTCGCACAGAGTTCGGACTTCATGCCTCTCCTTCCGCTGCTTCGCTGCATCCTCCATCCGACTCCGTGCAACATCCATAGCCACCTGCAAGCGCCTCCGATGCTCCACCACCCAATCACACACTCTTCCGGCTTCAGGCTCGGGAGGTTGCCAAGGAGGAAATCCACAGGTAAGTGGGGTTCTTGTCCGAACATCAATAGGTGGGGCGACTCACCAGTGGACTGATGGGAGGTGGCATTATAGTGAAATACCAATGCTGGGAGGTGATTAGGCCAATCGGTCTTCTCTTCTGGGGGAAGTGTACGGAGCAGGTTGTGCAGGGTACGATTAAACCGCTCACACTGGCCGTTACCCTGCGGATGGTAGGGGGTAGTGCGGCTTTTCTGGATCCCATACAAGGCACACAGCTGCTGGACCAATGCACTCTCAAAGTTTCTTCCCTGATCCGAGTGTATTCGTGCCGGGACGCCAAACCGGTGGAACCATTCTTGGACCAACACCTTCGCCACCGTTGCTGCCTTCTGGTCGCGGGTAGGTACAGCCTGTGTAAACTTGGAGAATACATCAGTCATGATCAGCACGGACTCCCTTCCATCCCGGGCTGGCTCAAGCAGTGTGAAGTCGATTGCGAGCACCTGATTGGGTTTGAACGCAAGTAGATGGCCAAGGGGGGCATGGACCTTTGGTTGGGTATCCTTGGCAACAGCGCAGCGCTCACAGTTCTGACACAAGTCCTTGATGTCACGGTCCATTCCTGACCAGTAACAACGCTGTCGCACCACCTCTGCAGTACGCTGGATCCCCTGGTGGCCATGGTTCTGATGCAGCTCCTGCAACACCTCTGGCCACAGACACTCCGGCAACAGCAACTGGAGGACTTCCTCGCCTCCATCTGGTCTCAGCAGCCGACGGTACAGCAGCCCCTCCTTCTGTACAATACGATCCCACTGTTTCACCAAACCCCTTGTTCGAAGACTCAACTTCTCTTGCTCCGCCCAACTCGCACTCTCCGTTGACTCCAAAAGGGCAGGAAAGCACTGATGGAAGGGTCCGACCTCTGGAGTCTTCTCAGATCGACTGGACTGCGGGACGGGAGAGCGGTAATGGCAAACTGGGTGGCCTCCCACTGTGGACGCTGGCCGACATTCTCCGCAATGGAATCAGGAACCCGGGCGCCAGGTAGGTAGCGCTCCAATTCGGCCCCATCACTACCAGTGAGATTACGTTGCCTGGAGAGGGCGTCTGCATTCTGGTTGATCCTCCCGGGCGATACCTCACCCTGTAATCGAATACAGACAGCTCGGCAACCCAGCGCTGCTCCGTAGCTCCGAGCTTTGCAGTGTCCAGGTGGCTCAGCGGATTGTTGTCCGTCCATACGACACAGCGGTGGCCCACAAGTAGTCCCTGAATTTGTCGGCCATGGCCCACTTCATAGCTGCCATCTCCAACTTCATGGAGCTGTAGTTTTTCTCAGCAGGGTGCAGGCTGCGACTGCCGTAGGCCACAGGTCTCACTTTCCCTCCTTGCTCCTGTGATAGTACAGCTCCCAGTCCGCAGTGGCTCGCATCTACTTCAAGAATGAAAGGCAAAGAAAAATCAGCAAAAGCTAATGTGGGCGCACCTACAAGACGGGACTTCAGCTCCTGGAAGCTCTCCTCGCACTCCTCCGACCAGGCGTCCCCCAGGCGAGTTCCTCTTCCCCTCCGGTTGTTGGGACCAGACAGCTCCGCGACTAGCCGGTGAAGGGGAGCGGCCAGCTTGGAAAACCCCTCCACGAACCGTCGGTAGTAGCTGGCAAAGCCAATGAAGGACCGCAGCTCAGAGACAGTTTCAGGATGGGGCCAGCCGGACACGGCAGAAACCTTCCCAGGATCTGTGGACACTCCCTCTTCTGAAATGCGATGTCCCAAATATTGCACCTCCTGTTTGAAGAACTCGCATTTCTCCAATTTCACTTTGAGCCCCTCTTGCTGCAGACGGCTAAGCACCACCTCCAACCGCTTTAAGTGTTCATCAACAGTGGCGGAGAAACGACTATATCATCCAAGTAGAGTAACAGTGACTGGCCGTGCTGGGCACCAAACATCCGCTCCATGAGCCTCTGAAAGTCCCCGGCGCATTACATAACCCAAAGGGCATTCGATTGAATTCAAATAACCCAAAGGGGTGCAGAAAGCAGTCTTTTGTTTGTCGCTCTCTGCCACTGGTACCTGATTATAGCCACAGGCCAAGTCCATGGTGGTAAACCACCGAGCTCCAGACATAGAGTCCAACGACTCCTCAATTCGGGGCAGCGGGAACGCATCCTTTCTGGTTTTCTTATTGAGTTGCCGATAGTCCACACAGAGGCGCAAGCTGCCATCCTTTTTGCGTACGATGACAATGGGGGAGACGTAGGGGCTACTGCTCTCTCGGATTACCTGGGCATCTAGAAGTTGGTTTATGTGGGCCTTAACCGACTCATACTCCGATGGAGGAATACGTCTATAACGCTGACGCACAGGTACAGTGAGGAAAATAAGTATTTGAACACCCTGCTATTTTGCAAGTTCTCCCACTTAGAAATCATGGAGGGGTCTGAAATTGTCATCGTAGGTGCATGTCCACTGTGAGAGACATAATCTAAAAAAAAAAATCCAGAAATCACAATGTATGATTTTGTAACTATTTATTTGTATGATACAGCTGCAAATAAGTATTTGAGCACCTGAGAAAATCAATGTTAATATTTGGTACAGTAGCCTTTGTTTGCAATTACAGAGGTCAAACGTTTCCTGTAGTTTTTCACCAGGTTTGCACACACTGCAGGAGGGATTTTGGCCCACTCCTCCACACAGATCTTCTCTAGATCAGTCAGGTTTCTGGGCTGTCGCTGAGAAACACGGAGTTTGAGCTCCCTCCAAAGATTCTCTATTGGGTTTAGGTCTGGAGACTGGCTAGGCCACGCCAGAACCTTGATATGCTTCTTACAGAGCCACTCCTTGGTTATCCTGGCTGTGTGCTTCGGGTCATTGTCATGTTGGAAGACCCAGCCTCGACCCATCTTCAATGCTCTAACTGAGGGAAGGAGGTTGTTCCCCAAAATCTCGCAATACATGGCCCCGGTCATCCTCTCCTTAATACAGTGCAGTCACCCTGTCCCATGTGCAGAAAAACACCCCCAAAGCATGATGCTACCACCCCCATGCTTCACAGTAGGGATGGTGTTCTTGGGATGGTACTCATCATTCTTCTTCCTGCAAACACGTTTAGTGGAATTATGACCAAAACGTTCCATTTTGGTCTCATCTGACCACATGACTTTCTCCCATGACTCCTCTGGATCATCCAAATGGTCATTGGCAAACTTAAGACGGGCCTTGACATGTGCTGGTTTAAGCAGGGGAACCTTCCGTGCCATGCATGATTTCAAACCATGACGTCTTAGTGTATTACCAACAGTAACCTTGGAAACGGTGGTCCCAGCTCTTTTCAGGTCATTGACCAGCTCCCCCCGTGTAGTTCTGGGCTGATTTCTCACCTTTCTTAGGATCATTGAGACCCCACGAGGTGAGATCTTGAATGGAGCCCCAGTCCGAGGGAGATTGACAGTCATGTTTAGCTTCTTCCATTTTCTAATGATTGCTCCAACAGTGGACCTTTTTTCACCAAGCTGCTTGGCAATTTCCCCGTAGCCCTTTCCAACCTTGTGGAGGTGTACAATTTTGTCTCTAGTGTCTTTGGACAGCTCTTTGGTCTTGGCCATGTTAGTAGTTGGATTCTTACTGATTGTATGGGGTGGACAGGTGTCTTTATGCAGCTAAAGACCTCAAACAGGTGCATCTAAATGTAGGATAATAAATGGAGTGGAGGTGGACATTTTAAAGGCAGACTAACAGGTCTTTGAGGGTCAGAATTCTAGCTGATAGACAGGTGTTCAAATACTTATTTGCAGCTGTATCATACAAATAAATAGTTAAAAATCATACATTGTGATTTCTGGATTTTTTTTTTTTAGATTATGTCTCTCACAGTGGACATGCACCTACGATGACAATTTCAGACCCCTCCATGATTTCTAAGTGGGAGAACTTGCAAAATAGCAGGGTGTTCAAATACTTATTTTCCTCACTGTATATTGTCCAAAAGAGGAATTTTGTGAGAAAGAAGCCCAGAACAACCTAGATCGCCTTCGAACGCGGAAAATATGGAGACGTATTTAAGTAGCAGGGCCCTGACCTTTGGCTGCTCAGCCTCGGCTAACATAGAAAGATCAAGCCCCCATATTTTCTCCCGCACAGAACCCTCTTTCGCGGTATGCGACCGAACGGTAGCAACAATAGAGTCGCGCTCACCGGGAACTTCATGTAATCCCGAGGGTAGACTAACAACCTCGACAGGGGACACAAGGGCCAAGGGACAGCGAGACTTTAAAGTCACCATAGAACTTCCAACATTGGTCACCGGCACATAAGCAGTCCCTCTAACAACGCGAACGAGGGTGGGCGACACCAACAGCCCAGGTGGCAGACTAAACCCATACCCCAGGGCTCAACAAGGGTAGCACCCGTAGACCCAACGACAGCAGAACAAGTGGCGGCAACAAATTTAGTAGCGCCGGCAGGGATAGCGACGGGCTTCCGACCCCGAACTTTGGCTAAACCATTCCTAGATGAGCGATCCTGTGCCACTACCTGTTGGCACAACTGAAGAGCAGGTACCCACGGGGCGGGAATTCCTAATCCAGGGGTAAGGTCAAACAAATCAGAGCCGTACTGGTGATGAAGCTGCTCGTAATACGCCTTTATGACATTCATGCCAATAATAACCGGCACAGAAGTGGTGCTATCCTGTCCTGGGAGGTCTTTTACAACCAAGATTCCTCTCCTAGGGACCACTCTCCCACCCACTTCTACATCCGGCTCAAGATAACCTAGGTAGGGATGGCTAACCCGTTAGCTGCCCTCAACTCCAGCCAATTACATGACTTCAATTTATCCTGAAAATGTTGCCTGAAGAGGGACTCTGAAATGGTTGAAACCATTGACCCAGTATCTAGGATACACTGAACGGCAACCCCAGCCAATTTGACTGTAACCTGTGGGCAAGGAGCTATCAAATGCTCCACTTCTACATCTACCACTGGGACTGCTGAGCCAACCCCACCCCTCATGTCTGGCTCCTGACAGTAGGGGGTGTTAGTTTCCCGTCTGCTGACGGCTAGTGGGGACTGCAGCCTGGGGAGAATGAACAGGAGGCGGCCTAGGGCGCAAAGGGGCATTACAGTACCGCGCTATATGGCCGGACTGCTGACAGCGATGACAGATAACACTATTGGGACCCGAAGACATTGGTGGGGGCGATTTTATGGCAGCGAGGACCTGGGTAATCTGTGCTAATTGTTCCTGTTGTTTCTGAACCAAAGCAGTAAGAGCGGCTAGTTGGGAAGCAGTATTGGTAATAGAGGGCCCTGAGATGGTATATTAACACTTTGAGTTGCACACAAGGAGGGCACCGAATGGAAATTGCTCCATTATCAACAGTACCTCCTTCCCGTTCCCACTTAATGGCCTCTGACCGGACATCAAGTAGTGTGTAGTTTGGATTCTCCCGGACTAAACGCTTGAGCTCTCTGCGTAAATTAGGGTTATTGACATTTTCAACAAACTGATCGCGTAACAATGTCGGTGAATCTGTCATTCTATGGGGAGCATTGGCAACTACTTTTTCCATTAGACAAAACAGTGCATGTGAAAATTCTTGTAAAGTTTCCCCCCTTGACTGTCTTCTAGAAAAAAAATCTTCTTGCAACAAAATATAAGGTTTCTGACACCCATATAGCTCTTTTAAGATTTTGAAAACAGTCTCAGGGTTCTCACGTTCTCCAACAGTTCTGTACTTAATCTCATCCCGCGCTTCGCCCTCCAGGTGATCAAAAATAAACCCAGGTTGATCTGCCAGTCCAACATGTCTAACCCGCATGCTTGCTCGAATTTCCTCAACCCACTCATCAATCCCGATACCGTGATTTCCTCGGAACATTGGGCACTTTCTTTCTCGTGGCAGGTAGATGATCCGGTCCGTAACTCCCGTGTTTTCTGCTCCTCTTCGACTAGGCCCTGCCTGGGCGACATCCTGCTCCTGCTGTAGTTGGTCCCGCTCAGTCTCCAACTCGCGGATCCGGTCCCGGAGCTGCTGTAGTTCTTCCGCCATAGTGGATCAGCGGGATGGACACGGGAAGCGAGAGGTGTCCTTACGTCCCCACGATGCGCCGCTTCTGCTCAATTAAGCTCCTCTCCTTCTACAGTTTTTACCAGAATTTTAACTGACTATAAAGCACACTTCAAGCACCAAAAACAAGCCTACAATTTAAACTACACTCTGCCTGGTTCACCAGATCCCGCCGACAACGCCACTTTGTAACCGGGGGTGGCTCGAGGCTCCCCTATTTCTCTCTGTTTTAGAGATGATGTTAAACACTATTACACAGGTAAGTCTGGTATACAAAGGAACCAAGGCAGATGTAGCAAAAATATAAATCTCTTTATTTTCCAAGGGCAATTCACTATATTAATACTTTCTTTAAAATGTCACTTTTCAGAACAACAAAACACTTAAATAAAACTTAGCTAACGTACATGTGGAATCTAAACAAACATTAAGCAACCACAAAACAAATAACAAACTTAACGTTAATAACTCACTCAAATCAAAACAAACGAAAAGAACTCAACCCAAATCCCACATCAATCAGCTAAGTCTTGCCGTAATGCGTTACGTTAAAGGTGCTTGGAGTTAAGGTGCTTGGGGTCAAGGTATTATCGATAAGGACTTGTAACCGTCTACGGGTTAAGGTGCTATTGGTAAGTTAGGATAAGGAGCCAACAGTAAGGTAAGTTCAAGTACTGAGGGTAAGGAAAGGAGCTCAATTGAGCAGCCTTTGGGAATGGCTGAAAATACAACGTACACATCATCAGCTCACCGTCACCAAGGCAACCCTACAATATGACAGACATATTCACCTTTTTAGCAGACAGCGAACAGAGCACCACACGGGGCTTCGGGCGCCTCCGGGAGCAACATGAGCTCAGCAAATTCCTTCCCGAAAATCCTAATCAGACAGGTCAAACTTAAACAAATAATATTCTTTTTAAACACCACAAAGTGGAGTGAGTACTCACGAGTATTCGCCCGCACCACCGCATACCAGCCCCGACACTAACCAACTCCGAGGTGCACAGCTTTTTATAATCACCTAATCAACGAGGTGCAGCCGGCACAAGTGCCGGTGCGTTCACGGGCGGGTGGGAACTTTGAGACTCATAACATCAACAACGTTTAACCGCCTGGTTACACAAGTATTTCGGGGTTGTGTTCACGAGTGAGGGACGGATGGAGCGTGAGATCGATAGACGGATCGGTGCGGCGTCAGCAGTGATGCGGTCGCTGTATCGGACTGTTGTGGTGAAGAGGGAGCGAAGTCGGGGGCAAAGCTCTCGATTTACCGATCAATCTACGTTCCCACCCTCACCTATGGTCATGAGATCTGGGTAATGACCAAAAGGACAAGATCGCGGATACAAGCGGCCGAAATGAGTTTCCTTCGCAGGGTGGCTCAGTTACCCGGGAGGAGCTCGGAGTAGATTTGCTGCTCCTTCACGTCGAAAGGAGCCAGCTGAGGTGGCTAGGGCATCTGTTTCGGATGCTTCCTGGTCGCCTCCCTCGGGAGGTGTTCCAGGCATGTCCTATTGGGTGGAGGCCTTGTGGAAGGCCCAGGACACGCTGGTGGGACCATGTCTCCGAGCTGGCCTGGTGTCGCCTTGGGGTCCCCCCAGAACAGCTGGAGGAGGTGTGTGTGGATCGGGAAGTCTGCTGAGACTGCTGCCCCCGCGACCCGGCTCTGGATAAAGCGGAAGAAAATGGATGGATGGATGGATACTCATATTAACTCACAACTAGATAGATCACACAAGTTTGACCAAGCATAAAGATTGGACAGAGGCAAAGATGTACAAAAATATATATTAGATTAAGTTAGTTAGCTAAGAGTAATTAGGAGAAGTAACATGGAGAATGAAGGTTGCTGGTTTCCATATTGAATCGGTCTTAACTGCATCGCTGTCTGTTATGCAGGTTGTTCAACTGCAGACAAAAAAAACCTGCAAAGTCTAGTAAAGGTTGATGAGAAAATCATCGTCTCCACCCTGCCCTCTGGAAGACCTAGTTACCTCACTTCCCCTTAGTCTCAGACATCCAGCCCATTTACCTGTTCCATCTGTTGCACTCACACAGGCGGCAGGCGATAAAGAGCAAAGAACGCAGGCCCTTCAAGGGTGAAAAATAGGTTTTTCCCTACAGCGATTATCCATGCTTTATAAAACATTAACTGACTGTGACATCTTTTGGACTTATGAATGTTGTCTTATACTGACACAGGAAGTTGCTAAGAAGTTAATGTCCTTGTTTGAATGCATACAATGACAATAAAGGAAATTAATTAGTTAATTCGATTACAGATTAGATAGACTACTTTTCAGAGGCTATAGTAGCTAAACCAGTCAGGAGATTCTATATTATACAACACGACAAGGTTCATACCAAGATCTTGCAGTTGTACGCACCTCACAACGCTTGTGTTGTTAAAGTAACAGAAGAGCTGCCTACGTCATGCTGGCGAAACTAAAACAACATAGGGCAGGGTTGTCAAACCTTTTTTCATCGAGGGCCGCATGTTGAAATGTATATACAGCGTGGAGGGCCGCAGAACAGTGGTCAGTGCAGTAAAGTATTCAATCCGGCTTAAATCATTCTCCGCACCTTTATTTAGGCTCGGGACCCAATGCAGTTTTGTCTCACAATAAAATTATGTTTTTGAGGTTTTGATCGAGTGGAAATATTAAACTTGCAGTAAAAAGTTCCATCTCCGGCGATGTGTGCCAAATCACTTATATCATTTCCCTACCTTTTTAAAATCAAACTAATTTATTAAAAAAATCGTAATTTTATCACATTTGTATTACTTTTCTGTTAGAGGGTTTATAAGAATTCCACCCTGCGCCACTAAAGTTTGTTTGAATCCCTTCAAAGTCTCCCTTGTCCCTGTGTGCCGGCACTGTGCTGTGAACGGATTAAATAAACTCAACTGCTGCTTTCTTTATTAATGAGGTGTTAAGCGCCGTCTGCCTTTGGGGCTTCGGAAAAGCAGTTTATGTTGAAGACATTGAATTATTTATAATTCAATATAACATTGAATTATTTATAATTCAATGAGATATTAGCTTGGCTCTTGCTCATTTCATACCTTCCACATCTTGTTAGATTGTACTTATTTTTGTATTCAATCTTTTACATAATGGAAGATTCTTTGATCTGGTGTTTTGCATTGATTGTTTATTCAGAGATGTAGGATATGACAAGTGTGATGCAGGGGACCGATTCTACTTAAAAATGTGGCATTGCTTGATACAGTCAGCCTCTTCAGGTAAAGCATCCCTCAGAGAAATGTGTCCGTTGGGAAATCAGCCATAAAGAAAACAATCTAACCACACTAATGACACGCACTTTATCACGTCCAACTGCTTTCTCCACCAACATGTGTCTTTACCAACTGCTGCAGCTGAGGAGAGGGTGGGGAATATAGGCTATAATCAGTGTTCCCTATAGGCCATAAAATCAAGAGTTGTGTTGTCCTGCATCAAAAAATCTATAAGAAAGCAGGGTCTCTCAGAGGCGATCCTGCTGAATCTATAGTGTGCAGAGATTTCCATATTGATTTGATTTAGGTTTTGTGACCGTACTAATATTCACAATTTATTTGAATTAGGACTTACGCGTTCTGAGTGTCTGTGCTATATGGGTTTATTATTCAGAGACTGAATAGAACTTGATGACACAATCTTCTTCAGACATATTCACTTTTGTCTTTCTTTTAAAGCTGCCAGAATATGTGCAGTCTTATTTTCTCACACTATTGTATCAAATGACAGGCGGGAGAAACTGGAATTAGACCCCTTAAGCACTGTCTAGACATGTATTGAAGACTTTTGATGCATCGTGACTGTGACATGTTAGTAAAATCTGAGCTTTGGCAATCTATAACTTTTTCAAACCTATAACCTCAGTCATCATGGAGGCTATGTAAACCAGAGATTGTGAACTTGGGTTTTAAAATGGATCCTGTATTTAAGCTGGACGGCCAAGTTCGCTGAGTTGTGAGGTCTAGCTTCTTCCATCTGAGGCAGCTGGCCAAGGTAAAGCACTTTCTGTCACGTGAGCACTTTGAAACTGTAATCCATGCCTTTATCACTACACGGCTGGATTACTGTGATGCACTTTATTTTGGGGTGAGTCAGTCCTGTATTTCCCGTCTGCAGCTTGTTCAAAATGCAGCTGCACGTCTTTTAACTGGCACACGGAAATTTGAACACATTACTCCAATTTTGTCTTCTCTTCACTGGCTGCCTGTGCACTTTAGGATCCATTTTAAATTGCTTTTATTTGTTTTTAAATGCTTAAATGGTGCTGCCCCTTTGTACCTCTCTGAGCTCCTCAAACCCTACTCTCCTTCTCGGTCTCTTCGGTCGGCTGACCAGCTCCTCCTCAGCGTCCCAAGGACAAATCGGAAGCTCAGAGGGGACCGGGCTTTTGCAGTGGCAGCCCCAAAGTTGTGGAATGAGTTGCCTGTATGTATAAGACAGGCCCCTTCTATACCTGTTTTTAAATCTCTTCTTAAACGTGGCTTTTTAAGTTGGCGTTTGGTACACCCTAAGAAGTTGACATTTAAAAAAAAAAAAAGCTTTTAGTGTAATTTTAGCTGTTTTATATATGTTTTATATATTTTAAGGTATTTGCATTTTGTAGCACTTTGGTCAACCTGGTTGTTTTTAAAGTGCGTTATAAATAAAGTTGCAGTTGCAGTAAGGACCACTCTTTACATGGATGTATTATACCACTCAGTAACTCCACTTTTGGACCAACAGGTGAGGAAAGCACTTCTGTTTGGTTCTCATGGCGGGGTACTGACAGTGCCCCTGTAAAATCAACTTAAAAGTCAGGGTCCGAAGAATATTATCGTTTCCAAAGATAGTTTCCTTTCTTAACAACACAGGGGCGTATCATACCATGCTGTTTTTTGTTCTGTACATTTTTATTGGTTTTGTTTTATCTGTACGTAGCGGTGAGGAGAGGGGGATTTCTGTAGTCAACCCTTTGTCCCGTGGATCGTCCCCTGTTTCTATCACCATAGATGTAAGGCAAGGCAAGTTTATTGGTTTATTTATTTGGTCAGGACAGTGCATGTTAATGAACATACATGGGTCTCATGCATGTAAACAAGCCACACCGTCACCATCTGTTTACTGTGGAAAACAGAACATGAGAATTGTTTCTGCAGTTTGCAATGATTTTAGAGAAGTACTTCTCCCTTTCTCCACGCAAAATCTGTTTGAACTCACAAAGCACTTCTTTGTATATCTCAAAATGAACCTGGAGCTTTGACTTGCGCCATTCCCGTTCGGCTTTTCGGCACTCCCTTTTTCTGTGCCCTGACCGAATCTTCACTTCTCCAAGGTGCCTTTTGTCTATTGTTAACCATTTTAACCTTGACAGGAGCAATAACATTTAAGACATTTGATGTATAAGAGTCCAATAGATTATCAGCATTAGAACATGGAGGATTTTCAAATCTGATCATTTCCATAAACTGTCCTTGTTGTATCATTTATGTGTCTTTGAATAACTCCAGGCCCAACCACTGGTTTGGGTGCATCAGACAGGTCAAAGAAGACACAAAAATGATCAGATGAAGCAACATCAACAACATTCTCATTTGATATATTAACACCTTTTGTAATAACCAGATCTAGAGTGTGACCTTTGTTGTGAGTTCTTTTGCATGCCTGTCATTGGTCACATCCACATGCACATTAAAATCACTTGAAATGACTAAACAATCAAAATCAGTGCATATAAATCAAAGTAATTCAGTAAAATCTTCGATACACAGCGTTGCAGCTTTGTAAGACAAAGCAAACTGATCCTGCTGTGTGGGACTGTACAGTTGTGATTTGTGGAACCTCTGGTGACTTTGTTGCTCTTTTGTGTCTGGATAAATGAACTGAGTGGCTCATTATTGATCATTTTGAATATGAATTTATTAAGCAAAAAGGTATAAGAATAACAGTGTGTGTGATGCTTTAATGTTTTAAACTGTCAAATACAAAGTTTTGTTTTTCATCCCCTTAATAATATTTGAAAAACCTTTGTCTCTGTATTATGCTTATTTCAATAGTATTTCAGTGTCTGGTAACACATTTATATATTTCAAAATACACTAACATTTTGTATCATATTGACTGAACGGTAGCAAGACTGTGTTCCATTATAATACAGCTGCTCGTCATATAATTAGAATATCATGAAAAGTACATTCACTTCCGTTTTTCAACTTAAACTGTGAAACTAATGTATTATAAACTCATTACATGCAAAGTGAGATATGTATAGCCTTTATTTGTTGTAATTTAGATTATTATGGCTCAGCTTGTTAAAACCCCAAATTAAAAAATCTCATTAAATTAGAATATTTTGAAAATGGACTGTAAGCCATAATCATCAAATTTATAACAATTAAAGGCTTGACATATGTCACTTTGCATGTAATGAGTCTATATCATATATTAGTTTCAGATTTTATGTGAAACACATTTAAGTTTGAATTATGGAAATAAATGAACTTTTTCATGATATTCTAATTATAGGACAAGCACCTGTATATTGTATCCTCAATATGTGGCTTTGAAGTTTTCATTAACTAACAAAGACTTCAAATTAGCCTATAGTGTCTTATTACCAGCTGCCTAATCCTTGGCTTGGTTTAGTCCTTGTCTTTTTGTCTTTAGACCACACAATAGATGGGCTGTGGCCCCATGTCATGTGCGCACACAAACAGTTATTAGGGCTATAATCCCAGTTTTGATCAGGTGGTTTCTCCAAAGGTTTTAACCTCAATGTTAAAATAAGCCGATTTTCCTTCGAATACAACACACAAAGTGGATTCTGCTTCTAATGGCTTCTCGCAGTAGATATGAGCTCTAAACATTTCCTAAAGATTAGTTTGTCTATTTTTATTCTAAACAGAGTAATTTTGCCAGGCACAGTTTAGTGCAACTGGAGAAGGAAACTGCATTGATAGCAGGCATTGCTTGTGCAGATATGGACATTATTTTTGAAACACACAAAAGTGTGTACTGGCTTAACAAAAGGCGTATTATTCTTGCCTCCTATTTGTAGTTTCTTGTCAATAGCAACGTTACCATTACAATATAACAAGACCAACATAATATTACACATTTGTCTACATTGTGTCAATGTATCCTATAACGATGAGAACACTTCAGAAGAGTTAGGTTTGATAAAATGGCTGATTTGAAGCATATAGTGCATTTGCCTTCATAACCAAGCTTTTTACTATCCCCTAGTGGACAATAGTCTGCACTGCAGGCTTCCCAATCAGGGTTATGGAGACCCCTGGGGGCACATGAGCACTTAACGGGGGCACTTTCAATTATTTTCAAAGGAAATTAAATTTTAATTATATTTTTCAGTAAAGGCTTTAATTTTGAGAGTGTTGTAGCTTTTTGAACATAACAGCCTTTTAAATGCCGAATTATCTGACTTAATATTGGCAGGATCCATAATTTTAAATGAACGGCTCAAGGGGCACGCAAAACGAACCACTGCCATAGGGTCAAGAAAGGAGACAACTTTATTTATCCCACATGGGGCAATTCCTTCAGAGCAGTAAAAACACAAAGTATAAAAACAGCCACACAAACCGCATACAAATAAGCAAGTGGAGCTCACTCATAGATTGCAATCTGCTCCATGGGCTAATTTGCAACCCCTGTCCCTGGTTCGGCTTTTCAAGGTATAAAATGAACAGAAAGATGGAAAATCAGTAAAGAGCATCATACAATACAACAATAAAAGAAAAAATAAGATAATGACTAAGGCAAAAAGAGATAACTGAAACAAGAAAAAATATGTAAAAAAGAAAACGTGAAAAATATTACCAGCTGCACTTAACAAAGACTTTCTCAGAGTCAGTGAGAAAAGACGCTGTGACTCCAGACAATTATTGTTGAATCCTGCCTCACTTACCTGGGTAAGTAGTGGGAGAGGCTACAATAGAAGTCTGTAGCAGAAAGGGAGAGATTTTGTCAAGAGAACGAGCATTATCATATTGTTTTTTTATATATCCTGTTCTGATTGTACCCAACTGTGTTTTAGTCAGCGGTGGAAGAAGTCCTCAGATACAGGATACAGATTCAGATACAAGAGCAGGGAACCTGCTTTTTGTCCAATCAGCCATTTGGGCCACCACAACTACCCACTCTCACATGCACCACATTCATACACAGGCAAGGTGGGTGAAATGCCTTGCCAACGGGCACAGCGACGTAATGCCTTATTGTGTTGCGCTTTACAAGCCTGTATTGCCAAGTTTCTCAAAGCGCTGCCAAGTTTCTCAAAGCACTGTTGTCATTATTCATTCACTCAATACTTGGTCATGATAAGCTACTGCTACCTGGGGTAGACTGACGGAAGCGAGGCAACCAGTCTGTGCCATAGCCATCTCCGACCACCACCAACCACTCACTCACACACTACATTCACCCAGGCTTCCTGGTGTTCCCAAACGGTCTCCCATCCAAGTACCGACCAGGCCCTTCCCTGCTTAGCCTCCGAGGTCTGATGGGATCGGGTAGAGCAAAGACGGTATGGTCGCCTTTGTAGGAGCATGGACTGGAACCGGCAACCTTTCGGTCATAAAATGACCCGCTTTACCGTCTGGACTACCGTCGTGGTGCGATGCATATGAGCTGCCACAGGTTACTTATGACAAGTGAAAAAGATTGTGGAAAAAACTAAAAGCAGTAAAATACAAACGCTGATGAAAAACCAGCACATAACACATACATTATTGGCTGAATTTATTACATTTGTCAACTATTTTCATCTTGTCAGGCCAATAATGTTATAATTATTACGTTATTACATTATCGGTTCCTACATATCTTACTAGACTTTGTGAGGATCTGTACATTACATGAGTATTAATTTTACTCCACAACATTTGAAAGATAATTATGCTACTATCTATTCCACAATACTGTTAAAAAGACTCCAGACTATAAAGTACTAAATTTGCCCATAGGCACACTGATAGATGGTCAGTAGCCATTCCGTCCCTATTTAAATGTACTGTCCAATGTCCAAAGATAACCCACCATGAACTTCTTGATTTTATTATAAGGGTTTGTCCCATTTAAAAGCAATATATTGCACACTACAGAACAGTAGATGGCAGTGTGCAGATGTATTTCCAGTGCCACCAACTCACAACAAGAAGAAGAAAGTTTGTTCCCCTGTGTTATCTTTTAACAGTCTATGGTTGTCATACAGGTGGTGATACTCATGCCTTTGAAGCAGCACATTTTTTCATTTATAATGTCACAGGTTAAAATGGCAATGGGAGCCTACGTGGTGGTGCAATTGTAACAGGGTTGTTATGGCCAGATTAAATTCTGGTATATTGGGTTGGAGCGCCACCATGTGGCGCAGCGTGGGACTGCACGCTGGGTAATTGGATATAGGGGACCTTGTCTATTTTGTCCCTACTTATTTTATTACGGTGTTTTGTGTACCTGGCAGAATGTGCGTTAGTCTGTGGTTATTGTATTTTATTTTGATTGTCCGTCCAACGTCTGGTGTGTCTGGTTTGGGAGTAGGGATGGGAATTGATACGATTTTATCGATATCAGTACCATCAATAATTTTACCTATCGATTCGATTCTCTTATCGATACCTGACTTGTCTGTGTGTTGGGGAAAAGCAAGGAATGAATGTGCTTTTGATAAACTCTATCAAAAAAGACACATTGTTAGTTTTCCCAAGAAAAAAAATATGTATTAAATAAAGCAAGTTTCCAAATATACTGTGGCTCAAGCTGGCACTCAGCCTGCCTGGCATCCTCTAAAATATAATGGTAACATTTGTACTTTTTCACCAAGTGTCTGTAACTTATAACAGACTGATGCTGTTTTGTAACACCTAAACAACAGGACTCGGTCTCAGCCCAAACCCTACAGATTTTCATCTATTTTTGCTTCATCCTGCGCTACATTCTCCTTCCTCCGTCCGTGTGTTGTTGCTTCTACCGCGGGTCGCTGTGGCTGCAGCCCGTTACCCAGAGCTGCGAGAGATCAGCCGTTCCGCTCATATAGCGCACTCATAGCGGGGACGGGCAGAGGTAGCCACGCTCACAGTGCGCTCAGGGCGGCGACAGGCAGCCGCAGGCTCCGCTCTGAGCCCGGGCCTGAGTGGAGGCTGCAGAGGTGCGCTCAGACCGGGGACAGACAGCCTGATCGGACCCGGGCTCAGAACACAGCGGCAGCAGGCGCAGCAGCGAGTCACTGAACCCCGTGTGTCATGACAATAGCGACGTATCGCAAGTTTGGAAAGAAACTCCAAGCCAATACAGCGGAGTGTTCGCAGCAGCAAAGCGAAAACGTATAACTGACACGTTTATTGCAATGGACTGTTTTAATTGACGACTCGTCTCTCGTGAACGCGTAAAACGGAGGGGAAGGGCTAAGTGGAGGGCTAAGAGGTAGAATTGAGATTGGGCCGATGTTTCCCTGCTTACTTCGAAGGAGCATAACAGACTCGGAGAACCACATCATTACGCACGTGCGTCTAGCTCCGCGGCGCGCTATGGTGTCCGAAAAGGGGGGAGGGAAGTGTTTTCAGAGCGGGAGCATCGATAAGAGGGTCGATAATGAAGTAGACGTACGGTTCCGATGCTTTGCTCATACAGAACCGGGTCTACTTGTAGAACCGGTTCTCGATTCCCATCCCTATTTGGGAGAGTATAAATAGCTAGCTCCTCCTCTTCCTCTCTCTCTTGAGACCGCGTTGGGTCGACACTTACTTCAATGGTCGACACTATGGTCGACACATGTACTTTGGGCTAACGCCACATTTTGTTTTCTGCTCGCCAGAAATAAAAGGGCTTGGAGCGTTGCTCACCCAACGACAACCTGGGTCTCTTTCTGTATATTAGAGCACAGCAACACACAACGCAGGGTGATAATCACACAAGCCACACAATCAATGAAACAATACGGTTTAATCAGGTTATGGAATCAGAGGGATTGCTAATAATTGGATAAAGAACTACCTTTCTAACAGATATCAATATGTACAACTACAAAATGAAAAATCAGAGCTAGAAGGGATAACATATGGACTACCACAGGGTTCAATACTAGGACCAAAATTATTCTTACTTTATATAAATGACATCTGTAAAGTCTCAACACTTCATTTCATTTTATTTGCAGACGACACCAATATTTTTGTTCTGGAAAGGATATCACTCAACTTCTTCACACAGTGGAAACAGAATTAAAGACCCTCAAAAGTGGTTTGATATCAATAAACTCTCATTAAATGTAAATGAGACAACATTTATGGTATTTAGCAACCGGAAAATAAATCAACATGTCAAAATTACAATAGACAATGTTCAATTAGAGCAGGTCTATGACAATAAATTCTTGGGCGTAATTATTGATAATAAACTACATTGGCAACCACATGTGGCCCATGTTAAATCCAAAATGTACAGGTCACTTGGAATTTTACACAAAGCTAAACACATGCTATGTCCTAGGTCCTTGCATCTCATATATAATATGTTGATACTGCCTTATATGACGTACTGCGCCGAGATATGGGGGAAAACCTATAAAACGACCATACAGCCAATTATTATACTGCAAAAGCGTGCTGTCCGTCTCATTAATAAAGCCGATTACAATCAACATACTCATAATCTGTTTATCAGCTCCAAAGTCTTGAAATTTAATGACTTAGTTGACTATAAAATTAGCAATCTAATGTATAAAATAAAAAACAATATGGTTCCAGATTGTGTGCAGAATTTGTTTGAAATAAAAAGTACACCGTATGAACTTAGAGGATCATTTATGTTTGCTAAACCGATAGCACGAACAGATGCTAAATTACGAAGCCTGTCGTTTCAAGGTGTGAATATGTGGAACTGTTTGGAGGATGAGCGTTCATCATTATTTCTATTTAAAAGAAAGCTTAAAGCTAAAATAATTAACTCTTATATAGAGGAGAAATTGTAAATTATCATTGTGGAATTGCATTTTTTCTTTTTTGGGGGAATATGAATCCCTAATGTACATTCACTTGGTTACCTCAGTGTGGACACTATAGTTTGTGAAAAGGAAGGCTTCAGCCTGAAGCTTAACAAAATTAACTAATGCTGCTGTTATCAGTTGTCATTCCTATATCTACAAAACAATACACAAGTAAACAAGGGAAGTCGAGACACCGGACTGTTAGTCAGAGGGACATCCTCCCCTGGCCAACAGGCTCATAAAGCCTCATCCTTTTTAACGCATCCCACAGTATAGGACACAAAGACCATCCATAAAGTTGTAAGATAGGGCAGCTGGGTCAGGGCTTTTTGAATGGGGGCTATCGCAACTCTCAACTGGCCCATTCTACGCTCTAGCTTTTTAACGCACAAAATTATACAGGGGAAATAATAATAAAAATAAAAACTGTAGTGGAGATGGGAATGACAACAGGGAAAATAACAGGACCAAAAGAGAATTATAACACGCAGAATATAATATGCCTGTCCCTACACAAGTCAAACGTGTGATAAGCACACCAGAGAGGTCAGGGATAAAGTTGTGGAGAAGTTTAAAGCAGTGTTAAGTTATACAAAGATTTCCCAAGATTTGACCATCTCACGGAGCACTGTTCAATCCATCATTCGGAAATGGAAAGAGTATAGCACCACTGCGAACTTACCAAGACACGGCCGTCCACCTAAACTAACAGACCGAACAAGGACAGCACTGGTCAGAAATGCAACCAAGTGCCCAAGATAACTCTGGAGGAGCTGCGACGTACTGCCGCTGAGCTGGGGGAATCTGTACATGGGACAACTATAAGTCGTACTCTACACAAATGTGGCCTTCATGGACGAGTGGCAAGAAGAAAGCCATTATTGAAAGGAGGCCATAAGAAATCCCGTTTGAAGTTTGCTAGAAGTCATATGGAGGACACGACTACCATGTGGAAGAAGGTGCTTTGGCAGATGAGACAAAAACTGAACTTTTTGGCCCAAATGCAAAACGTTATGTATGGAGCAAACCTAACACTGCTCATCGTCCTGAGTGCACCATCCCCAGTGTCAAATATGGTGGGGGAGCATCATGCTATGGGGCTGCTTTGCCTCAGTGGGGACTGGGAAGATTGTAAGAATAGTTGGGAAGATGGATGGAGCCAAATACAGGGACATTTTGGAGGAAAACCTGCTGGAGTCAGCAAGAGAATTGAGGCTGGGGCGGAGATTCACCTTCCAGGCAGGACAATGTCCCTAAACACAAAGCTAAATCTACAATGGAATGGTTTAAAAACATATTAATGTGTTAGAATGGCCCAGTCAAAGTCCTGACCTAAATCCAATTGAAAATCTGTGGAAAGACCTGAAAACTGCTGTTCACAAACCTCTTCCTAATAATTTGACAGAGCTTGAGTTGTTTGTTAAAGAGGAATGGGGCTAAAATGTAAGTCTCTAGATGCTGCAAACCTTGTAGTCATACCCAAAATACTTGCTGCTGTTATTGCAGCAAAAGGGTTCCACAAAGTATTAAGTCATGCTGTAGGAATACTTCATGCACGCCCCACTTTCCACTTTTCTATTTTTTGAAAAAATAAACAGAATCATGTATCATTTTGCTTTCACTTCACCAGTTGTCTGTTACTTGCTGTGTGAACCTTCATAAAAAAAATTCAAAATAAAATCTTTATGGTTGTAAACATGACAAACTGTGCAAAAAGTTCAAGGTGTATTAGTACTTTCGAGAGGCACTGTTATATTAATTATTAGGATTTGTAAAACAGTCACATGCTTTTCTCTCTATATGTTGCTTGCAAGTTTCTTAACTATGCCACTAGGTGCTGCGAGACAAAATTGGTTGATGGTATTTGCACAATATATTGTTTGTGAAAGTGAATTAACTTTCAATTAAATGTGCTTACAAAAGGTTAACATGTTAAATGATAAACATAAAGAATTGCTATATGTATCCACGTTGAAGAGAAAAGGCAAAATAAACAGCATTGAGCGCCTGGGGTTCGAACCCATGAAAATAACACACAGAATATTTAGAGCCACGTACTCTACCCACCACACTATCCTGTCATATGAAATGATTTGGTCCCAAACTTATATTTCTAACTAGTAAGATTAGTACAAAATATTTATATAGCCCCTATGTTGCAGAGGCAACATATATTTTGTACTAATGTTCATCTTTATACTTAAATTGCATTAACATATATATTTAATGTAATTATGGATCGTCTAGATAGAATTAAATGCTAATTCGAAAATAAAGACATTCTGAAAGTGATCTGCCTCTCGTGATCTTTTAGTGAGGTCTTGTCCTTGTATTACTGATTGTCTGAGCAAGATTTAATAGTATTGGTAAAATAAATCCCATTATCATACACTCTGGACGGCGTATCAAGCGCCGTTTATTTTGAAAATCAAACACCGTTCGAAATGGCGTTTTATTTTGAAAGCGGCGTTCGATTTTAAAAGCCGCGTTCGATTTTAAAAAAGCGGCGTATTTAACGGCGTATTTTTATTGAATGACGCGTAAATAAGTGATGAATTTTGGCACACATGGCTTGCCATAGTAGCGGGCCGTGTCTCCCCGTTCCGTATGTGTGTGCGTGCGTGCGTGCGTGCGTCGGTCCGTCCGTTCTTCCTTCGCCGCCGCGCCGGCGGCCCATGGTGGCCTGTGCCCCCTGCACCACCTCTGCTTCTGTTCTCTCTTCTTGCCCCAGTCTCTCTCTACACCTTGTCCCAGGTGTGCCCAGTTGAAACAATCAACACCTGGACAGGGCTACCAGGGGCACGAGCTTGGGTGGTTAAAACAGATAAAACATGCATAAAAGCAGCCTTAAAAACATGCACAATAAAACACACTAAAACAACTTAAACCCAGTCCACCCGTGCCCGTGACAATAACACTTATTTAAACTCTTTTTTGAAAAAGTTTTGTCAACAACAAATACTTCTATCTTCACTCAAGTAATAGTTTGAGGGAGCAACTTTTACTTGTATTTGACTATTTGCCCAGTAGCACTTTTTACTCAAGTAATGAAATCAAGTACTTTGACCACCACTGTGTAAACATGCTTGGTGTCACCTCCCAGCCACCAACAACTTGCGTGTGCTGCTGTAAATAAAAATAGAAGGCAGACATAGATCAAACCACACAGGAGCAAAACATAACATGTTTATTAACATTACACTTCATGTACATTTCCCACCCAACTCAACTTATTTCTGTCATTGTGCCTAAATATGCAGTACAGTCTGTAGCCATAATTAGAACCAACTGTTATTTGAACAAACATATTTTCTTTGTTATTTCAGAACCTACCTAAACCTTGTACATATTGCCACAGTCATATGTACGAAGACGAGCTATATTTTTTGACATTTGTTTTATGGTATTTTGCCTGTGCTTGTAAAGTCTGTCTTTATTTTCCCTCTTCCTTTCCTGTCTCCTTTGCATCGGTTGCTTCGTCTTCTTCTTTCTCCTCTTTCGCCTCCTCTTTTGGGCCTTCTCCTTCAACATCGTCCTCCTCCACTGGCTCTCCCGTGAGTCGCTCCAACTCTAAAAGCCTGTGTTTGAGACCTTCCTCCGTGGTGTCATAGTTTACCAGGATCTTCTTGATCTTGATCTGCATGAGTTCCATAGTGCCATACAGCTTGCTCACTTTCTCCTCTAGTTCTTTGACTTCGGGCTTGATATTAGCAGGGTCCAGATCTATGAGACCATCTTTCATGAGAATCTGCCGCCCCTTTTCTTCCAGCATACCCTTAGCCTCCGGGTATTCTTGCAACGACTCCATTAGGTCATCTTTAGACAAGCAGAAAAGATCAGAATACCCGATACTCCGGATGTTAGCAGTTCGCCTATTCCCCGCTTTGCTGCCTTTTATATTAAGGATGCTGATTTCTCCAAAGTAGCTGCCACTTCCTAATACGCAAAACTGTGTCACGCCGTCATCGGCTACAACAGCGAGCTTCCCGTCTTTAATGATATACATCTCACGTCCGATGTCGCCCTTCTTGCAAATGTAGTCACCCGGGCTGAAAACCTGGGGTCGGAGCTTTAGCACCAGTTCAATCAGCAGACCCGCCTCACAGTCGGCGAATATCCGGACTTTCTTCAGCGTGTCCATGTGAACTTGGATACCGATCTCTGCCCTCAGTTTGTCCGGGAGGTACCTCAGAACTTCTCGCTCATCCTGGGCTTTACCGTTGTTCCACAAGTAGTCAAACCATTTTATGACCCGCTCCTCCAGTTCCTTGCTGACCTTCCGGGCCTACAAAAGAAAGCCATATGAAGTGTAAACTTTAAGGTGCATTATGCAACCTTTTATGCATAGTTGACTGTTCAGTGACCCAGTGGCTGTATGGTGGTTAGCATAGCACCTTTACTTACCATCCAAGGGGCCTGTAGGATGCTCCAGGATGAATTGTTTTTTTTAGTTTTCTGGTAGGTTTTCACTGCAGATTGAACCGTTTCCATGGTTACGTATACATTCCATTCCGAAAACCTACCAGAAACCTATCTGAAAAAACTGAAATAAATTTGCTGGGTCACTGAAAGGTCAAATATATTTTTTTCATATAAAAAATAGCATAGCGCACCTTTAAGATGAGTTTTAAGATATCCACGGTTTCTGAGCAGCTTATCTCAACCATATTTTATAAAAGTAGTAGGACACCCTCCTCCCACCTCCAAGTTTAGAATAGATTGAAATAGATTATATCAAACTTCTTCTTTTTTACCTCATTGTGAGATAGGTCTATCAGATTGAATATCTCATGGATAGAGTCAGTAGTAGTAGAACTACTTATTCGTGGGCCTGATTTAGAAAACAATTCCAAGGCCTTTTTTCATGGGCAAATGTCATTCTTTACTTTGGGTGATTCTTAAAATACCGGGTAGGTTACCGTAATTAGCAGTAACAGATGTGCCGCATTTAGTAATAACACCCTAATAACACCATGTTTTGTAATAATGTGCTACTTTTTAAAATTGTTTTGTCATTTGCAGCAACAAATAATGTATAGTACAATTAGATAATGTATGTTAACATAATATTGTACTAACTATACATTGGTATGTATTTGTATCCATCCTCCATCTTTTCTTCCACTTTCCGTTGCCGGTCTGGGCAGCCGCCGGAGCTGCCCATATCACATTGCACCGCCCCCATGCTCTTCTGCAGTGTGGTCCACGGACGCTCACGGTTCAACCGGGCTGTTGGTCTCTCCTAGGGCTACCAGTGTAGGCAACCTGGTAGACACTGTATTTGTAAATACTAATTTAAAAGCATTCACAAAGCTAATCATTGTTCCTAATCATGTGTTAATCCTTTTTAAAGCAGAACTAAATAACTCATGCCCCTAAAGGCCATAAGCGCCACTGCAGGTGTCGTATGTTGCAGTTTTTTACTTATAAATTGTCAGTGAGAGTAAATACTACACTGACAGAAAAAACAAAGGGAGAGAGGGATATTGTACATCCAATTACACAATGGAGATCTTTTTTTTCACTCATACCTGACTGTAGATACTGTTTAAGTGGCGCTAGCCTGCAGTTAGCTTTGCCCGTTAGCCTCTGACCCAGAGGCAGGAACGTTGCAATTGTGATTTTCTGGTCAGAGACACCAGGGGGAGATAAAATACCCCTCATGCCCTTAACACATATATTACCCCAGAGGGACTACAAAGAGGATTTATTTAGGCAAACAGTTATTCATTCAGTGTCTAGTGATTACTAGACATAATTTGTTTCAATTTGTGTCCTAACTTGTCCCTAACCTTAACCAGACAGAGGGACTATTACTACTATTGCATCTATGTAGCTGCTTATAAATGGTGGAAATTTTGCATTGCATTTTGAATGATTAAACGAGGTGCTTGCAAAACCATAACATACATAGTAACAGTAGTTTTGTGATAATACATTGTGTCATACCTGCATGTAGTGCTTGATGTTGTCTATCCTGGACTGAAACTGGGCTTGAGCAGCGTTCATATTGGAGATCATCGTGGCTATGTTTCCAACTATAGTGGCAAAGATGAGGACACCAACCAAGAAATCCACCACATGAAAGAGAAACTCTGAGTCCAGGGCGGGTGGTGGCGTTTCCCCAATAGTGGTCAGTGTCAGGGTGGACCAGTACAGACTGAAAGCATACTTCCTCATGGGCTGACCATACTCGGGCTCCTCAGGGTTGTCCAGCGCCGGGTAGACCCAATCATCCGCCCCAAAACCTATAGCCTTGGAGAAGGAGAAGTAAAGGCAGGCGTTCCAATGGA
The DNA here is from genome assembly GCA_007210695.1 of Neogobius melanostomus. NCBI lineage: Eukaryota > Metazoa > Chordata > Actinopteri > Gobiiformes > Gobiidae > Neogobius > Neogobius melanostomus. The sequence goes on along the minus strand of VHKM01000004.1, from coordinate 3,659,961 downwards.
TGATAATAAGGATGTACATGATGAGGTTTCCAATGCGAAAGAGGTTGGGGTAGTTGGTCTTTGTTTCCGTCTTGGTGAAAAACTCCATCATGCGGCCGATTCTCAGCAGTTTGTTGATGCGGATTTCAGGGTAGTCTATTCCAAAGTACAGATAGAGGACATCAGTGGGCAACATGGAGATCACGTCCAGGCGAAACTGGAAACTGGACATGTAGCGATCTTTGAGAAGCTGCTTGTCTTTCACCAGCAGGCCTTGCTCAAGATAACCTGCATTCACCAGAAATATAGCATCAGTTTTCATGATTTCAATAATGAGCTCTCACACCTTGATTAGACAACTTCGTGCATACTCAACCGATTATGCATTTCCCAAACAACACTCACAAGGGGCTTAGAAAATTGTTAATCATGCAACAAGCTCTGATTTGCTCGTATGCACTGATTGCAATTTCGAGTTGCATTCTCCTCACCTGTTCTGGTCCTAAAGAACATATCAGCGAGATAGATGAGATCGGAGCTGTAGTCCAACAGAACCCAATAAACGATGTAGTCATGTTGTAGCTCCTCAAAGCAGGCCCTGTGGCACAAAAAGAGTTTACTGAAAGCACTTCCAGTATGCACTTTGGACTGAGCAATTGTTCAGGGGAAAACTGAGTTATTGCACATTGGGCTATAGATCCATTTATTAATCCTAGAAATCAAGTTTCTAAATTAAACCTTCAAAAAAAACAGCACACTTGAGAATAATGAGACAGTTCGCCTTGACATTTCATTGCGCATTCAAGCAGAGAAAATTACTCTTTTAGCGGACCCAAAGTAATTGAGCGTTATCTCATTGTTTTGCTGTGGTGTTGGCAATTAATCAAAAAAATACACATTAAGTATGGAAATATTGCAGTTTTAGAAGGCAATTGTTAAAAGAGTGTGTAGCCATTGGTGATATATGACTTACCAATGGCTACTTGTGTTGTATAATAAGCAATAACTTGATGAGTTCAACACTGTTATGTATAAAGCTATTTGCAAAATGTATCAGCTCAAATAAAGACTGATTGACCTATCCTTCAATAGACAATACAGCATTTGGAATTCAAACATATGGGGTTTGATAAAAGGCTAATGTTGGGAAGTAAAATGCAGCAGGGATAACAAACAGCCATCAGTTTTGGTAAATGACACGAGAGAAGATTAGACTTTTATATATTGGCATTTTCTGACACTAAACCACACGTCTTCCTTTTCATCTTTGAAGAGAAACAGAAATGCATTGGCTGGAGTCAGTGACTTCAGTGGTGGTGCAGTGTGGCGCGTTCACCTTGCTATGATCATGGTCCAGTTGTACATGACCGGAAGCGCGATAACGAAAAGCCAGTTGTAATAGAGGTTTCCAGCTGGGTTAATCACGAGCAATTCCTTTGGCCTGGAGGTGGCAGAAGGCAACAGGGAGTATGACATATCCTGAAGCTATCGTGGTGTTTTGGAAGTAGAGTACATGAATGGTTCACCTACATTTGTTTCTCATTTTCTTTGTCTTTCTTCTCCTTCTCTTCCTTTTCCTTTGCTGCTTTTTCTTTCGCCTCCTTCTCCTCTTTCTCTTTCTGCTCCCGTTCTTTCTTTCTGTAACCCACATTAAAGCCAAATCATTGTACCGACTGCACTTGTTTGACACTTGAGATCAGTGGCTCTCAACTTGTGAGAGAATTTACGGTAAGAAACGTAGATATTACTCTTTCTTTTCCTTTTTCTCCTTTTTTCTTTTTTTCTTTTTCTCTCTGTAAGAAATGATGAAAATGTTGAGGGGGGGGAAAAAACACATCACATAGAGGATCAAAGAATCTGCTCACGATTGTACGTACTCTTCATTGTTGTTACTGTTGTTCATGTTGAGTAGGCGATAGCTGCTACCAGGCATGGTTCTGAAAACGAAAGAAACAATCAGTGTAAAGCACAGTGTTGGTGTTAGTTTGTATGACTTGTGGTCTACGGTGCAAATGTCCTCACAGGTCTTCCTCGTCCTCACTCTGTTCTTCACTGTCAGAGATGAGTGGGGCTGGGATGAGCTGAGGAAGAGGTCTCGAGGTCGCCATGGCAGCAGGTCTGACGGCACAAATCAAAATATTAGACAAGACTCTGGTCATCTTGTTCAGGGACTGCAGATGATGGAGAGAGAGAAAAAAACGCTGTTTGGAATATTTACAATGATGTGAATTGAGAAATAATTACAGGGGAAAAACTCATTGCTGCTTTATCGCAATGACTTGATGCAGCCACAGCAGGATATTGTATTCAACATTGTAGTAGCCTAGTAGCAATGTTCAAATACAGCCATTACTTTACCACTACTACACTATTACACACACACTATAAATACAGCCATTAGTATTGCAATACAACTATTACAATATTTTATGTTGAAAATCTACATAAGAGTTAAACCATAGAGATATTAAACAAATGCTTTAAAATTAAGAGTATCCTCTAAGTGTAGAATTATTTTTTTTTTTACTGCCAAGAACATTTTGTAAAATAACACCGTTACTTCACACATCTGTTTGTCATGATGGTAATTTCTTCAAACTAATCAAGATTAAGTCTGCACAGAATGCTGCAAATGAACTCACCTCTTTGGCTTGCTTAACGCACGGTGACATCCATTTGTTTTGTTTTTTTCCGTTGAGAAATATCAGACCCAGATGGTAGAATCCATATTTGCCCTAATTATTTTTTGCCTATTTCCAAATCAAGCTCTAGAAGTGGCATCAATGCGCAGCACGTCTCCCTAAGTGTGTCATTCAGTCTTAGTGACCTTGATGAGGATTTGTGGATTACATACCAGTGAGAAGACACGAGTGCATTGTCCTGATTTGCCCACACAAGTGAATACCAATGTTCACAGTTTTCTTTAAACTTTTTACTTTGTCAATGAAGGAACCAGACAAGTGGAAACCATTTTGTGTCATTTTTTATCTCTCAAGTTGTAATTTTCCGGCCCATCGTGCGGAACAGTATAGAGGCTTTAGTCCACACTATTGCAGCACGCAGGCTCCTCCCGCAGTGTCAGCACTTTCTCTCATATCCAAGTCTGATCCTATTAGTGTGACAGCTGATTTGGGATCAGTTGCTAAATTGAAATGGGAATGGAGTGCCAGACCTCCTGTGGTTTTGTGGCTCCCCCTGTGGGCTGATATTTTACGGCTGCGTTCCCTCCTTTATTATCAGATTTTCTTTCTTTCTCTGGTGGTCAGTGAGTGCAGTATCAGGCTCTGTTCATTTCTTCGGAGTTTTAATCATGCAGAAATGAATACATTTACATGGTTAATTTTGTTGTAGAAAATTCTTTATTCATGAAATAAAGAAAACGGTGTTGCCAACATTTCACTTTACAAAAATACAAATGACAAGCTAATTATTTTTCTCATACACTCTCCATAAACTTTGCCAACAAATCATGCAACTTATTGATATTCATTTAGTTAGCGAGACAAAAGACAAACTTAGACAATGGGAACCAGGCCAGGATCTGCTTCAGCCGCGACTGGTACGTCTGCTGCTGGGGCCACGTCTGCCGGGATGACATCCACAGGAGCGACATCCACAGGGGGGACATCCACAGCCCCCGTGTCCACAGGCACTACCTCCACCGGGGCAGCCACTACCACTGGTTCGAGGGGTACTGGGTCAGCCGGCAGTGGGTCCACAGGGGCAGGATCGGCAGGTGCGGGGTCAGCAGGGACGGGGTCTGCGGCGGCGGGATCAACAGGGGCAGGGTCAGCGGCGGCGGGGTCTGTGGCCTCAGCCTCTTCGGCCTCCTCCACCTCCTCCTGTTCGTCTGAGTTTACCGGGGCAGCAGCGGCTTTAGGGGCAGCTCCCTCCTGAAAACGTGTAAAAGAATGGAGTTACAACAAACATTCACAGCACTCTATTCAGGATTTACAAGCAGACTAATTATAGGGAAAGGCGTACGCTTGTGTTTGTCTTGTCTTGTGTTTCCCACCCACAGTGTCTGCTTACAGGACTGATGTCATACCCAAGCAGTTTCTTATGATTATTGTAAAAAGAGTTAATAGCAGCTTTCGACTGAGTTTTCAGAGAAAGTTGATGTGAAGGCTCCCATCATGACAGTATGAGGTACCTTATTTAACCTGAAAATGCCAGGTAGCCTATACAAAGAGAATTATCGACTATCACTGAATAAACAGAGGCTTAAGAAAGTAGGGAAATATAGTGGGTTTGTACAAAGAGGGTAGCCTGGCTAACACCAGACTGCTGTGTGCGCTCGAATCTTTTCGAACTTCACAACAGCCTGGGGACCATGGCCGACATTTTTCCATGGATTTGGGCACCAATCACAGAACGAGGAGTGACGGTAAGACGATGACGCGCTATTTGACTCACGGAAGCTTGTAGTTTGTTTAGGGATAAAAAAAATAAAAAATATTTACGGATCCAACATGACAGCAGCAGACGCGATGCCATCTTTCGATCAAGCTTTAGAACGTGTTCTAAATAGTTTAGCTCAAAAGTTTACAGCAGATACGTCATCTGATACCATGATACAATTGGCTATGGCTACGTGCAGACGCATGAGACATTCGTAGCGCCCAATAAACGGCTATGGACAATCGTAAACCACACCTCTCCTACGAGAAAATGAATTGGTGGTCCCCAGACTAAATATCACATGTGATTTTAGTCTGGCGTTAGCCAGGCTACAAAGAGGGTGCAATTAAAAAAATAAAAAAAGAATTAATCAAATCAATGTGGCCAACACCCCAAGTCAGATAGAAAGTGTGATCACCTCTGCCTCTTCCTCTGATGTTTCCTCTGCTGGGGCTGCTGCTGCGGCAGGGGCGGGGGCCGCATCCACCTACACATAGTTGAGATGGTAAATTGTCTCAACTTATAGTGCTTTTCCACCTACATTGGGCACTCAAGGCACTTTACAGCAAGTAACCACTCACCCATTCCCAGTCTCATTAATACACCAGTGTACACAGACACTCAAGGCAAAATGGTCGAAGTGTCTTGCCTAAGGACACGACAGTGTGCACCTGGGATTCAAACCCCCGACCTTCCGCTCTACCATCGGCGCCACTGTCAATAGTGTATTGTACAAACATACTGTATACACACGTATCACAGTGAGGGCTTTATGCGTGAGTTACCTGGACCAAAGGAGCGCCGGCAGCTGCTGGGTCGACCTGAAAGGTTCATATGTCAGTTCTATTGCTTTGACTTTACATGTTATGTTACATGTTCTGACGACTAGTGCTGTAACTTACAGGTGCATCTGCCGGGAGGAAGGGGTTTACCACCCCCTACAAACATACAAGAAGATTATTCTAACACATTCTTGATCTGATATTTGCTGTGGTCATGACATGGGACTAGCCTGTTGCTGATACATCCTGTACATCTCCATCCAGCGCAGGGCCTCATTAGCATGGGCTGCTACCTGCTAAAGAAACAGCAGACAGCTCCAGACATGTTTGCAATAAAGACCAAGTGTAATGGCGTCTGTGGTTCTCAGACGCCTATTACACTAGATATTGTTTTAGATATGACATAGACAGGGTCAGACATGTCATAGTACTAAGTTATTCTAGGTTTTACAGTGTGTTTACAGTTTGTTTACCTCGTTACTTTCACTCCCTGGAGCCTGCAAACCAAAGAAGATAAATAAAGGGGTCACTTTGTGCACTGCCCATAAGATTTTTTTTTTACATACGTAAAGATAGCAGAGTCAACAAACCAAATAGGTCATTAGACTTACAGGGGCTGCTCTGGCAGCGACCAGCAGGCATGCAACCACCACGAAGTTCATCCTGAAGTCTTGGACATATGAGAGTACAGTTCATTAAAACAGATCACTTTTATACATTCCCCATACATTGAAAACATTCACAATGGAGAACATAAAATTTGACACTTTTGATTCACTCTAGGTATGTAAAATTGGTTGTTATATTACTAAATTTAAAATAACTAACTTTAACTTTTTTGTAGAGAAATATCTAGTCAGTCTTACCTGTTGCGCGTTGGAGAGAAAAGCAGAAGATGCCTCGGTGTTGCCAACTAATCTAGTCCATCTCCTTCACGGATGCCATTTATATCCCAGAACATCCTGTGACAACCAATCATGTGTGCACATGGCTGTTTGTAGAAATGCTCCACACTTCAAAAGTGAAAAGGAGGCATGCATGTAAGGCCCCTCTTATACTTAATTACATGCTGCGCATGTTGTCTCAGAATGCATGCCCCTCTCTATTGCCCTAAACCAAACACAAGGTGGTTGAAGCTGACACAAGCACATGCCTTGTGGTGATAAGTAAAGAGGAAAAGTTAACCCAAAAATTGTTCTAATGATAATAGGACCCTTAACGGCAGGAAGGTCCTCAGGCGACCCACACAGTGACATGAGAGTATCGTCTCACATGTCTGTGTCGCTGAATTTCCAGAATGACTGACAGACGGTCCATAAACATGCTGCTTCATGAGTATTCTGCTGTTCAGCTTTTTGTATTTCTCATGCTAACTACTTTGTTTTTGCATTGCACTTTCAAATCAGATAACTTTAGTCTCAAAAAGTGTCTCCTAGACATCCACACATCCGACTTGCTGAGCTCATGAAGTTGATTGCTTCACCGCCCTCCTCCAAAGCGAGCTAAACACAGAGTGCAGGCATTCATGAGCTTGGAGTAAAACGATTTTTATTGCTTGATAACTGAGGTTGCTGTTGCTGAAATATGTGGAAACAGTATAATGAGAATATACAACTTTTAAGATTATGATTGCGCCAACATGAGTGAGACGTGAATGTGTCATTTGAGTTCATATGGACTTGTATTTTTTAAACGTTTTATATCCACATCGCCAACCTTTTATGGTTTCTGTTAAAGGTTTTGTGTATTTTGTGAACATACACAAATAGACAAAGCATAGAAGTAAAATAATATAACTTTTTAACGCATTGGCTTACCACAGACTTGCACAATCAGTTCCTTGTGCAGCTGAATCAAAAGTATGTTGATAGTGTTTATATGGCTGCTCATATGTCAGAACACTGCTTTGTCCTTAGGGTGGTTTGTCGGGCTGGGAAAAAAATATCAGATTGGATTGGCTCGCAATACTTTATTAAGTATCGCAATACTTTCAGTATTTGTGTTTGGCGGCATTTATCATGCACTCCTTTGTTTTCCAGTAACAGCGCATTGTTGCATTTTGTGTTAATGCACTTTTCAATCTTAACACTTCAATAAATGTCAAATGTCATTCGGTTTATAAACTTTGAACATTTTTTACGGTAAAAATATTACTTATCATAAATACTCACTGTATCGCAATATGTATCAGGTCGGCCCCTGAATATCAATTTTGAATAACGCCAGCCAGACAACTCACTAAGACGTGATCGATAAAAGGCACACTTTTTTAATTTAAATCATCTAAAATCACATGGGACTGATATTTACGCTTTGAAAAAAATAAAATCTTGCGCCACAACTAATAAATAGAGGCTGCAACTGCCTGACAAATCATTTTTAGTGCATTTAGCTTTGACTTTGGTACAAAAAGCTTTCTCATTGTTGGGCTGATTCATGTGTTCATTCTGGATCAAATTGACTTAAAAGAAAGATCCGGCAGTTTTCACAATTGAGATTCGATTCAAACTGTTCACCTTCAAAAGAGCTGGTTGGTCATTAACGTCACATCTCTATCTATCATGTATAAAGTTACAGACAGAGGAGAACACGTCCTCTTCCTGCACACACTGGCAGCTCTATATCTGACATTTTGAGTCATTTATCAAAACGGGTGCTAAATAGTGAATGCCAGTTATTTGTGGGCATGTTTCTCCAAATTCACCATTTGCCTGCATTACAGTGTTAGGGCCCCAAATCTGATATGTAAATGAAAGAATGCTGCGTGACTAAAAAAATTATCATCAGTTACTTGGCTTCATGCAGTGAGGTGCAGATCAAGGGAGACTGCGAGCCGAGGTGCAATATTTATTGTCTCACATTATTCACACTGACGGCACTCATTCATTTATTGTTTAAGAGGTACGGGCTCCACTCACTGTCCCTTATCTGATGCTGCCTGGAGACGTCTTTGATATAAAGCCTGGAGTCCTATGCTATAAATTATCACCTGTCATCTCCACTCTGATGTGGCTGAGTGTACTTATATATTTAATGCAACGTTCCAGGAAGGAGGACGAGACAGTGGTAGCGTGAGAGCTTGGCGCCTGTGTTTAGTACTGTAGGTGCCGTTCAAAAGATAAGTGTTAAGCAGTGCTGTGACAGGCTCTTGCCCTCAGGGAGTTGGAAGTTCTTTTTTTCCTTTTTCTTTTTTTTCCTTGAGATGCTTATTTTAAAGGCACTTACATTTCATTGTGGGGAAATTTACAATACCACGTACTGTAGGCCTTTTATTTTTGCCATGTGTAGTAATTATGATGTAATGTCACTGTAAAATACATAATATCACCAATATTTTTATTTTGGCAAAACTATTGATTATAGTTATATAGATTATCTGCCTAAGAAGAATAAACCTTGTGTCCAACTTTCATGAATGTTAATATCCATTGTCAATATTCTTTCAGGGATGTCTCCTCCATCTCTCATGTATATAACAAAAACGACAACCAACAACCAAAATCTTGCTTGAAATCTTTATATAAATACATTTCATTTAAGTGTACTTTTCCCCCCTTTTTCTTAATGTGAATAAACAAACTAATAAGGGCTAAAGTTAAATAAGGAATGGAAGAATCTGAAAAGGCTGCTACAAACATACATTTTACATCTGAAATGTTATTTTATATTTCAGGGTTATATTGCAGAAAAAGACGTCATCATGTGTGTGCCCATTGCCAAAATCAACGACTCTATTTCTCCATCTCTTTCAAGCCTTCAGTGGTGCCTGAGGACAGACAAAAATCAGACATTTAGCACACTTTCCAAAACCAGCCTTCAAATGTGTATGATGTGCATAATAGTCAACCTGGCTGGTGAGAGCAGGCTGGTCCCGCTGTGCCTGGTTTAGGGGATCCTGCGATGGAATTGGATTCATGTCAAAACGTGGGATCTGGAAGCAAAGAGTATAAAATTCAGTCTGAAGTAAAGTCATTATGGACATAGTAGGGAGTCAGCACGAGTGAACTTACATTCTGAGGAGGTTGCGGGATATTTTGTGGTGGAGGTGGGAAATCAAACGGCAGAACCTACAGACAGTCAAGCTAACGTCAGAAAAAGAAAAGCAACTGGACGCTATTGAATGTTAATAAGGGAAAGGATTTTAAAATACATGGAAGATCAAAATGAAATCAAGCGGCCAAAGACAAAGCCTTGTTGGACACCGCAATGTAAACAATTGGATATTAATACTCGATTGCGTACATGCTTAAATCTAATGTGGATGCAAGTAAATAGCAAATAAATAATGTTATGGTAATGTAAAAGTTTGTCTTACGTTGGGGCTCTGAGGAACATTTGCCATCGGGGGCATGTTTGTAATTATCTGTAGACAAATTTTAAAAGCATTTTAATAAAACTAAATTATGTGCAATCTGGCATAGCATAGATAGTACAATAAAGTTATTACCCTCTGCTGTGCAAAATCATATGGGTAGTACTGAAAAAAAACATGGATATAAAATGATGAATAATTTGTCTGACAATAAAATAAATGAACAAGGTAATACTTACGACTTCAACGCTCTGTCTGCCTGGAGGCTGAGGGATGGAGTACTTGATGAAGCCTTGAGTGGGGAAAGACTGGAAAAAAAGATAAAGGAGAATGAAAACAAAGCAATTGACTGAGGTCACTGGGAAACTGTGGGCAGAAGTATGAAATGTACTCAATTCAAGCACTGCACAATAATTCTACTTGGTGCTTTTGTAAATTAAAAAAAGTATTTGCCACTGCTTATGTGTAACTTACCTGTCCTGCATTTGGCCCTCCAGGAGAACCACCAAACGTGTGAGGATAAATCTAAAATAAAATGCTGTATATTAAAATAAATGAACCATGGTGTGCCTGTCAGTGAAGTAAGGAGTGTTTACTCACCAGCTCCACGCTATAAGCACCAGGGCCTGTGTGTGGTAAAGCCTGAGCACCGGGAAAGACATTTTTCACCTTTAAAAACACAAACATCTTACATTAAAGAAAGTGTTTTTGCAATTGGAAAAGCAGTTCCTTCCTTAGAATAATTAGCTCCTGTTAGTGATGCGTCATTTTACCTGTGGGATTTGTCTGGAGCCAGTATAATGAGGCAGGTAGTGAAAGAATGGCTGTAAGAAGATAAATATGTAGGTAAAAGGAAACAGACAGTGAATCGTTCAAAGAAGGGATGTGTGCCTAAAAGATCTATATCTTTATTACGAATCCCCATTAGTTATTACCACAGCAATAGCTATTATCCCTGGGGTCCACTTGAAACAACACAAAGTATCTGGTTTTGTTAGTGACACATACTGATTTACTGAATCAGTGGCACATTTGTAAACCACTCCTGGTGCATTACTGTATGTACAAATGTGTATATTCTATCTATAAAATATAACAGCACAACAACTTTTTACTAACAAAATGAATTTATGTGTGTGCATGTTAAGTCAGTTAAGCTCAATATAAAGTTGAATTTCAGAACCAAACTGTTGATAAAATTGTATTAACCACAACAGACTAAATGTTTCATTCTTACTGGTGCAGCGAAGGCTGTGCTCGCCAAGCATAAACACAACAAGGCCACTTTCATTTTTGCTGTGTGTCCTTGTGCTGAAAAAATATATATACATGTAAAAATAAACTTTTGATGAAAATATACTACATAACTTCTGATGGGATTTGTCATTGCTTACCTGATGCTCTCCTGTCAAGATCTCTGTGGTCAGGTCCAGTTGTATGTTCAGACCTTGTGATGGCTTTTGTAGGGTTCAAGTGGACTCTTCAGCCAATCAGAGGCCAGTGATGATGTTATTAGATGAGTAGGTAGAGGTGTCTAGTCTTCAGCTTTAGTAAACTACCTGTGGTCACATCCACTTTCTGTGTAATAACAGACTATTGTAGATTACATAGTCTAGAGCAGTGGTACTCTGCCCACTGCTTATGCCAGTTTGATGCAGGTGCCACTTAAACAATAATATATACAGCAATAATAATAAATGTTAACTTAAAACTTAAAAGGCCACATTAAATATGTGAATCAATTTCCCTAAAACTGAGGGGGGAAATGATAAACAATTTTAAAACTTAAAATACATTGTGACTCTGGGCATGAGCAGGAGACCCCACACTGAGGTTCTCAAAGTACGACCAAAAAGGTCAGTGACATGCTCAGTGTTCTCTGCATTTATTAACAAGAAATCAGGAAATATAAAAGACACAGTTTTTGTCAAGATAGTGATTGAATTGTTTGAGAACAGTGACTAACCTCTGTGATAACAAGACCAAAAACAAAATTCACTGTTTCCTACAAATCCTTCACTTTAACAATAAAGCATTAAAGGAACTATACCTGATTTTTTTTTCTTGTTTTGGAATAAAATGTGTTTTATCCTCTCTAATTTACTCAGACATTTGTGGAGATAACACTGTGCATCTAATAATAAAGCATATGTACAGTATCAATTTCATAAACTTGTAGGCTGGTTTTCTGGCATTTGTGACCCTGTGAAAGTGACCCTGCAAATTGTGTGAAGAATTGGGTCTCCCGTGAAGACCCAATACGAGATGCAACAAATATACTAGAAAAATTAAGAATGAGTTTAGACCTCAACTAACATTTTAATTTAGTGGCTTCCTCTTTCATTGTTTGAAATGAAAAAAAAAAAAAACAGCAACAACAAAAAACAGGTATAGGGCCTTTAAAGCCACACCGCGTAAAATTGTACCCAATGAATAAAATTGAAATACAAGCTTTTATTTTATGACAGATAATTTCATCATCTAAAAATACCTAAATATTCAAACAAACATGAGCTTTTGCTGTGAGCGGTAAACAGTAACTTTACCGGGAGTGGGTACGTCTCCATGGAGATGTGACTAAAGTCAGCTGAATTTGAGATTTAAACAGGTTAGGTCCTCATCCAAATCCATTCTTTGATTACCCACTGCAGTAATAGCATTTTCTGTGTCGAGCTGCTCATTAGGAGCATGTTATGCAGCGTGCCTTTAACTATTGCTTCAGGACTGACTTTAGAAAGAAAAGAAGAAAAAATGATGACTGCATGATTAGTCCGGTGTTAGGCTGCAAAATTATTTCCAACATTTTATTGAGAACATATTTACTAGACTGGCTTACACATCTCCGACCTATAATTTGACTTGTTGAATAGTTTTTGAACAAAAATGTATTCACTGTCAAGATGCTGGGCAACGGCTAAACTACAAACAAGTCTAAATATGTTGGCTCCTGTTTACCATCAAAGGCATCTCTTCATATCAGATCTGCAGAATCTCATCTGGAGGGGAACTCGATGTGACATTTCCTATGATACTATCTTTCAGTTCAAAAATATCTCACTTTACAAGTGAGATATTTCAATGTGTGATGTATATGATGTATATGAAAATATACAAATGTATATGAAAATAGTGTTACTTTTCAGATTTTTCTATCTGGCTCTATTCCAGAGAAATTAGTTCATGTGTAGCTTATACATGACACATACATGAGTTCCGCATATGAAGCTAATCATGCCTCGTGTTGATTGTTAAAAATAAACCTCTAATCACACTCAGAGGACTTTCACTTTATGTCATATGTTTGGAAACATCTGGAGAGCCCCAGAGCCACCTCCCTTCCCCTCCAAGCATGTCCTGAACATGCCTGCACCCTAACTATGGATGCATGCATCTACTCTTACTGAATTCTTTATATGGTTTTATTCTTTTTTTTTATTATAGTTGGATCTAAAAAAAAAACACACATTTATTGCCTATGCCTTTATTTCTAAGCAACAGCAACACACAGTAAGTGAAGAATTCGAAAATTTTCGAAAAACAGTAAAAACAAAACAAAAAACACACAAACACATTAAAACTAAACCCACATTGAAATGCAAAGAAACAACATAGCACCATTTTTTTCAAGCCCATGTGGGGATAGTTGAAGCATCTTCTCTATTTTTATTGTGGTAGGTAGTTGATGATGTATTTCTTTAAGTGAGTGTGTATATGAGTGTGCACAGGCACACTGTCTGCTGAGGCAAGAGTCTAATCATCCTCTTCCTCATCCTCGTCGTCACTTCTCTTTGCCTGAAACCACAGAGACTTAAGGTGAGTCAGTCATAAAAACAGAGAAAGTTAGTCTTCAACATGTGCTAAGTTTACGCATATATCTTTACGCCTGGGCACAAACAGCAGCAAGACGTTAACTATGACGCAACTCCTACAGTTCTGTCACAAACTCTGTGACACCTCTGCCTCCCACTGACACTCTCCAACTATACATACAGCTGGTTTACAGTAGTTTTAATTAGTCCAAAGATCTTACTGCTGGAGCGGCTGCAACAACTGGGGCAGCAGGGGCAGCTTGAACGACTGGGGCGATCGGGGCAATAGGGGCAACAGGAGCAGCAGGGCAGCGGGGGCAGCAGCAGGAGCGGCAGGGGCAGCGGGGGCAGCAGCAGGAGCGGCAGGGGCAGCGGGTGCTGCAGCTGGAGCTGGAGCATCAAATCCAAATGGATAGAACTAGGGCAGAGGACAGATCATTAGTTCACTCTGGTGGTAACTGCAAACTGCAGTGACTCCTTTTTAAGCTGCTGATGTCAGGCAGAAAGTGGTACTTACCACCTCTTTATCTTTGCCATTTGGCTGTGGGATGTCCTGTTTGATAAATCCACGCACCTTTCAAATCACAGATAAGTGCACTTAGACATTTTACTGGGCTCATCTAAAATAATTATGTGTTGGATTTGTGTTGCGTGGTTTCTCTTACTGGAGCTCCTGCAGGAGCGTTCAGAGGCAGGAGCTGTGGATGCAAGTCATTCACGTTCAGTCGTTAAACATGACGATGGACATGTGTAAAATGGAGGAAAACATCTTGCACTTAGCTCTTACCACTTCCAGGCTTCCAGCAGGAACTCCTGCGGGGATAGCTGCTGCCGCCTGCAATGATTTATGGACCATATCATAACACGGTGAAGTTTGGTTAAAAGGCAAAGTGTCAAACGGCAAATGAGTGAAGACAGTAATAAAAAGAAAATGTGTCACATGAGATTCATTAAATGCAAAATACCTCAGCAGGAGCAAAGTGGATATCATACTCCACGTACATATCAAGCTGAAATAAAAATGGTCAAACATATTTACACAAAGAACATACAGGAAGTGGTTAAACAGCAGGAATTAAAAGGTATGGTGCATCAGATGTGGTTGGTAATTTGAGGGGGAAAAAGAAAGAAAAAAAAGCTTACCGGGAGACAAAATACTGTCCCAAGAAATAAAGCAACCAGGATGATGGACTTCATTTTGGATTGTCTGAAAGAAAAAATAAATACACATGAGAGTTATTCTAAATTACCTTTAAAAGATTGGATAAAATATAAAGCAGTCTAACTGCCCTTGCTGCGCAGCTCTGGAGCAGATGTGTTGTAGAGGAGATGTGTGAGAAGTGGAGGGCGAGCTCTACTCCTATTTATTTGCTCCCAAAAACGGATCTGGGGTGAATTCTGACAGCCTTTGGTCCTGAGCCAAACATATTTGTTTTATGCTTTGCACATTGGCAGCAACAGCTCAGGGAGAAATCTCATGCTAAAAAAGAAAACACTGGCCTGAACCCTGCACTCATCACATTGGAGCTCTTTAAGGTTGTCATTTTCTGAGGAGGCCTCTTGCAACATGTTTGGAACTATAAATGCATCGTCTGTAGTCTACAGTCTAAAATTCTTCTTCAGTATTTTTACTTTATGCACGTCCAAGTCGTCCATCTATTTCGAGTGGCTCAGCAAAGTGGTCATAAAATCACAGGGTTGGCTCTGACCAATGTATACTTTTTGTGTCTTTGGGAAAGGTTCTTTACTCCCCTTACAGAAGTAGAAGTGTGCTGTGTTTGGCAGCCACATTTCCACCAGTCTACCACAGGGCAGCTATGGCTACAAATTACAACTATCTGGTTGAAGAGCGAATGAATAACACAATGTAAAGCGTCTTGAAGTGTAATTAAAACAAAAGCACCATATAGAATCTGTGTTTATTTAGTAAACAGACTGTTGGAGTTTTTTTCTATAGAGTCAGTAAAACTAATATGCTCTAAATGCAGGACAATCTAGAAGAAAAAGAACTACCTTAATTTGGTCAACGAGTAAACAGGGACTGCAGATGGAAACTAGCTATTTAGCTATAATCTGGTGCAGAACATATCTGTCTTTGAGCTTAATGTCTCTGTGCACTGTCCCTTCAATAAAGACTAAACTAAACTAAACATATGCTCTCCACAGCAAACATATGCTCATTGTGAAATTGCTTCCCAACTCAATTTGTTGAGTGTCTCTCCTTACTCTGCACCTTGTCTCTTGCTCATTTCCAGCCAATCACAATCCTGCCCAAAAATGTTTGGGGAATGTAAGTTCTTTCACTATGTGTGTGGATGTTTGTGTTTCTGCATGTGTGCTGCTGAAAGTAAAAGCACTCGCTCGGCCTGGTGGTGCTGCAGTTAGCGTTTATTTATACAGGTTAGTCTCATTTGCAAGAGAGATCTGTTTGAACAGTTTTATAAATTCAGTGAATAGACAACAACAGCAACATAAACATTCATTCAGTTAAAACAATTACAACAGCAATACTTAAAGCAGTGCTAAGTTACTTGTTTACCTTAATAAATCCTCTTCGTAGTCCTTCTGGGGGTAATACATGTGTTAATGGATGATTGGGGGGTCTTTCACTTCCCCCGGTGTCTCTGGCCAGAAAACCACACTTGCAGCTTTCCCTGCTCCGACCCGGAGACCCAATACACACTAATAGAATCACGAAGAAGAAGCTAACAGGCAAAGCTAACTGCGGGCTAGCGCTACTTAACAGTATTTACAGCCAAGTTTGAGGGGGAAAAAATTATCTCCATTGTGTAATTGAATGTACAATATCCCTCTCTCCCTTTGTCTTTTCTGTCAGTGTAGTATTTACTCTCACGGACAATTAATAAATAAAAAAACGCAACATGCTATGACACCTGCAGTGGCGCTTAAGGCCTCTAGGGGCATGAGTTACTTAGTTCTGCTTTAAAAACAAGGCATTCTCATGGTGGATAGTCCTTCACAAGAGCTTTAAACTGTTCGAGGGTCATACAACTGTCCATTGGCAAAGTCTTCTGTGCCTTATTCCAAATATATGGTGCAAAGCTGCAAAGGCCTTTGTTAGACTTCAGAAAGGCTGGATTTATCAAGGTTCGGGTTCTATCATACTTGGCATTTATTGTCCCTCTGCATCAACACATTTAAGAAAATTGTGTTTTCGTAAAGTACAGTCACGAAGTACACCTCTTGTCTCTGTCAGCGTGCACACTTGAATCAACCTCAACCTCAAATTAATCCTGGGTGACTGTTTAGACTGGAAGCAGACCTTCTATCCTTTCTCATCCAGAATTTCTGAGGACACGTTGATAGTAAGAAATCTGCATCCAATGGTTTATTGGCAATAAACCATTGGACAATTGGACTTCTTTTTGGAAACTGTCAAATTAGGCTGAGAACTCTACAGTCTCTACAGTAAAAAAAAAAAAAAAAAAAAACTGAACTTGAAGCATACAGTCTTCAAGTCGTTTAATGTTTTACTGCACAAAGCCCTTGGATTCCATTCAGCTATAACTAGAAATTAATGTGTCCAAGATAGTTACTGATGTGTAAGAGTAAAAATATGAAGGAAAAAGAACAGGTATGTCTAAAAATTCCATTTAAGGGCTTCACTGTATGTAGGCTAAATGGTATAATGTGCTTATACAACAGCTTAATTAGTGTGTTTTATGGCCTTGCATTGGAGATTACAAGCCAAGGCTTTGTAAAAACATGTATTGGCCACAGGTTTAATGGTCAGATAATGTGCTGCAGCTGCACTCACACACCAATAACAACAAACAATGAAGACTGTGTGCGATTCTTCTTATGGTATGTTATTAGTAATCAACAACATATTTGCGAAAGCCCTTAAATCTACAGGAAACCAATTTAAAGATTTGACTACATATAGAAAAAGATGCAAGTCTGTCCTTCTCCGCAAGTCTGTCCTTCTCCCCCTCTTGACCTCATATTTGTGATGCAGCCAAAGTCATTTCGGTATTTTTACACATAATAATACATAATGTATATCATCCTTTTTAGTTGAGAGTATTTGTTTGTATCAAATTCCCATTTAACATTTAAAATTCAAAATCTGATGACACAATAAAATCTCAGTATATCTTGTCATAGCATAGAAGTTTCACTTCAGGCCAAACTGAACTGTCACTTCACATAATTGTTCACTAAACGTTCAGAGCTGTTTTACATTCTCTCTATCTTCAAGTTGACAAGTCGATGACAGATGCTCACTCAGGAGTGGGAATGCCAAACTCTGAACGAGCTTTTTGTGCAAACATTTATATCCCTTTAATTCATGTTTGTTTCATAACGACAGAACACTGTTTATTGTATGTACACATTTATTTGATTGTACAGTAGGTGGTATGGTACAGTAAAACAGTATATGAAGGTAAACATGCCCCAATTGCCCAAACTTTTCAAACTAATGACTCAATTGTAGAAGTAAAATTAATGTCGCTTTCTAGTTGCAGTCTTGGTATCAGTGGTTTTTCCGATTTTCTTCAGTCCACATCCGCTGCAGCAGCAGGTTCTGGGGCAGCTTTCCGTGGGCCCATTCAGCGCTGGTTGTTTGCACAGGGTGTTCCTCCGCTGGGGGCTTGCATCTTCTGGACACCTGCAGGTATGACGCCCACATTTGCATTCTCCTGGTTGGTGATCCCTGGACCTTGGTTTAAGGGCTGCACTGCCCCTCCACCGGCATTATTCATCACAGTGAACATTCCCATCTGGCTCAGTTTGGCAGCGACCTGAAATGCAAAGACAAGGGGAGACCGTAGTTTGCATTCACTTTAGAAAATATTCCGTCAATTGTATGGTAGAATCTGTCATATTGCACAGGCTTTGATCTGGTTTATGGTTAATAAATCTGTAATTACAGGGTCTATCCACATGATAAATAGATTTTTTTTTCATTATGGTATCAAATCCAATCACAAGGGCACAACTGTTGTCAGGTAAAGCCGCGGGTTTAAAATGGTAGATTTGTGAACCTAATCCCAGTCCAAAAATGATAAAGTTCAACGTATTGGTTCTTTCAAAAACAGTGAATCGCTCGCGGAGTTGCAGAAGCCTATTCCCTCCATCTTAAATTACGACATCAACATTCTCCAACAGTGTGAATGCAGCACATTGGCTTGTCTTCAGGATCACTGAGTTCGTGGTGCTCTTGGTTTGAACAGGCTCGGCGAATGAAGCATATTAAAAAGTTGGCAGTGGTTTTACCTGGAGCTCCTCGGAGCTGAGGCCGCCAAGCTGTGGGTTCTGTTCAAGAATAAGAAAACATGAGACTTAACACAGTGACAATGCCATTCAAACCTAAATGGGTGCATATGCGAGTGTGGCTTCCTTCCAGCTCTCCAGTCAGCAAAATGGTGTATAATATTATGGAAGCACAAAGGAGTAAACCCTTTCCCACACATTTGAAGAATATTTTGCAAACTTCAGATCACTAGTGCGGAGTGGTGTGGGAAACAATCCTTGTGACTTTTGCTTTGGTTGACTAGACTCTGAATGTCTGTACTTAACTCTCGCGTCCTAGAGACCACACTGTGTTGGAAAGCAAAGATGCCTTGCTGACCACTCATACAGCCGCTGGGTTACTACAAGGTCAAATACACACAAGTATCAACTGTTTTTTTCTATATAAAAAGTTGCATAATGCACCTTTAACGTCATTTTAAACACGTATATCATAATGTTGTCTTCTCTCTGGTGAATATGTGCAAAAAAAAGAACTCCAAGGCAATAATCATTCATTGTAGCATGGCTTAGTTAACAATCATTACTCAGGCAATTATTACCTTACCCCATTAAAGGGCCTTTTCCATCTCTTAAACAGCACCTGACTAGTTCTACTTTTGAGATATCTAAACCTAAACGTCCATAAATCGTTTCCTCTTTTTTCTTTATTATGTTTGTTAGCTATTTTACAAAGAGAGCATACAACACGACTGCCTCTTTTAGTTTGTAGAATGTCTATTTACCATTGGCTGCCGCATCATGTAGATGACTTGTGGGTTCTGCAGATGAGAGACACGTTTAAATGCAGTAATTGTGGATAGATAAGCAAACGTGGAAAACCCATAGAGGCACCTGTTGTTGTTGTTGCGGTTGTTGGGGTTGTTGGGGTTGTTGTTGTTGTTGTTGCTGCAGAGTCTGCACCACTTCTCCTACGGGGGCCACCGTGAGGGACCTTTCGGCTGGTAATGCATTTGGCGCCCGATTGGCTGGCGCTTGTGGGAGCGGGGCTTCAGGGAGTCTATATGGAGAGAGCTGGCAACACACATCTGGCCTTCATATAAGGTGAAAGTACAATTCCAAGCCCTGTTTACTTCCAGATGTATAGAGTATTGCAATATAGTGTCAATTGTTTCCTTGGCAAGTTAAGGCTCAACCTCAGAGTCATAAATCACACACCGTAAAGTAGGCAGTCTGTGTTTCCACAACATAGTGTGTTAGGGTTCAGTTTCCCTGCCGCACATGCTGACGCCACATTTAAGAGCCGGAAAGTACACACTAAGTATAAAGTACCCTCAGGTCACAACTCAAAAACGTATAGGAATTTTGTGCGTGTAGAGCCAATAGTAAACACAGTACCATATGTGAGTAAGATGGGTATGATCTCACCAGCTGGTTGGTATATTGAGGAAACATGGGTAAGTATCCAAAATGTGGAAACATCTAGAATACAGCAACAAAGCAGAAACATAAAAACCAAGTCAATAGTCTTTACAGACAGCACATGAGAGGCCTCAGTCTCCTACCATCGGCTGCATAGGCATTCCAGGCTGATGTGCAGCTGGCTGAGATCCAGCGACGTGAGGCTGGAAGGGGTAAATCAGTGGGGCGCCTCCCAGCGGAGACCAGGGGAACTGCTGCAGAGGAGGCAAGAGCTGGGGACTGGGCATAGGCTGGGAGGAGGGCTGGGGCTGTTCCGCAATGGGAGCATGTGGGGCTGGGGTTTGAGCCTCTGTGGCCTCAGCTGTATGGATCCGTGGGGAAAGATGAGCTTCGAGAGGAGGGGCAGGCTTGGCACTCAGCTAAGAATAAAAAGGAGAATAAAATCTTAGAATTTAAATCAAAAAAGATAAATTAAAAAAAGTACCAAACCAATTTTTGACCAGTGCAGAATGTACCCACAAAATAAGCAACATGCAAATGGAAATAAACGGCTAAAATACAAAGAAAGCAAGAAAAAACGAAATACTTACAGGTACTGGAGATCCCATGTTGCAGAGACATGATAATAAGATTAACGCAATCATTTTTGACCAGTGCAGTATATCTGGATACAAAACCAAAAGTGTGCAATTGTAAAAACCCTGTGGCCAATATATGCGTTCATAAATCTACTGAACCACTTTTACAGGGCCCCTGACTTATGCTCTGTGCACCACTCGAGACGACCAATCATTGGGCAGAAAAGGCCATCTCAATTTTTGTGCAAATGAAGCAAATGGAGCTGAGAAATGCAGCAGGTCATCTAAAGTGCTAATTTTGGCCCATTATGATGGTGTCATGTCTACTACAGTGATGGAGTTTGCACACAAGCATCAGGACAAGAGCGTTCCTGTTACTCGTTGCGCTTCTGTCAGCTAATCATGCTGTGTGGCTGGCTTTCTTTGTGTGTGCAGCAAAAAAAAGAAATCAAAAGGCAGATTAGGCAATCCTGCAACCCCAGGGTGAGGTCAAAATGTAAGACACAATAACAAAACGTCCACATTACAGACCTCGACTATGCTCGCACATGTTTTTGTCCATTCAGGAAACCGATCCGGGGCGGACTGAGGACAAGAATTTCACAATGTTGTGCTGTAAACGGAGGTGGCTCCCGTTCCCACAGCGCACAGCATTGGGCCATCACAGTACTTTTTAGGCGCTTAACTCGAGAAACTCTGAACAACTTGTCTGCAGATTGATTGAAAACAAAAAGGAGGCGGTGACTCATGGCTCCAGAAGAAGTGAGATTTGAAGGTGGTGACACATATTGCATAATTCATTGTTCATTTTACACAAGTCTTGTGGCTGAAATCAATGTCTTTGGCCTTTTCTACACAATGGTGTACAAAACCTGTCAAAATATTCCATCATTTGGGAATTGTACCACAAATTATATAGCCAATAAGTAAATAAAAAATGGTGTAACACATAATATTGGTTAATTATTTATTCTGGTTTAAAGCAAACAAAATTCAGTGCATGATACAGATGACACAGAAATAGTTTCCATGGTTACATTCATTAACACCTGAGAATTTGGGTATCCAGTGCCCAGAGCAGCAGGTCAGAATTCGAGGGCTGAGTCAGGACACATTGTGAAGAGGTTAATCCCAGACATGCTATTAGAGGCTCAGCACTGATCCAGGGAGTGAAGATTACACCCGAGTGTCAGACGCCTCCCACTGACGCTCCGCCCCGGGCTTAGGTCATACTTAACCAAAGGAATGCCTGGTTTTATTACCCATAGTTTCAGTCATTCATGAAGTTAATCACAATGTGTACGGCTGATATACAGGGACATAAAAAAATAGATGCTGCAGCTTTGAACCAGCAGGATAATATCTTAGTTGATCAATTATTCATCCCTTCTAGAGTATTTGTTTTTTCTACGTGTCTCAAAAGCAATATCACATGATTTTCCTCGACATCCTCGTAAAAGTATTGTATAATCCAATTGTTGTCCATGTCGCCAACAAACCATCCCAGACAACAGCCCTCAGAATTAAACATGCAAAAATGTAGGAGACAAAAAAAAGAAAATAAATAAATCCATTAAGTTAACAATTGGAGTAATATTAGGCTTTTAAAGTGAGTATAATGCATTGCAAAAAACATATCCCCCTCAAGTGAATATAACCATCAGAAATATGAATACCATTTAACACATGTCCAACGCAAAATAACGTGAACAATAAAGTCCTGTGTTATCCCAGAAGTTACAGAATGTTGTTTGGTTGAACGTAAAAGGTATTCCACAACAGAAAACATCATTAACATTTGCCGATATCAATTTGTGTAAAAGATCATAACATTTTCATCAGTCTATCTGTTGTCTCCTCGCGGTACCGTGGTTGACTGCGTAGTTGTGGTGGTTGACACTGTAGTTGCTGCAGTCGTTGCTGGTGTAGGAGGCCTCAGTCCAGAAAGCAGAGATACGAGAAACAACCAAGACACATCATGTCCCTGACGAAGAAATCAATGTCCAATGTGTGTCTTAACATTAGCTTTGAAATATGTGACAGTAAAAGATCGTACCTCGTGACTGTCGGACTCACTGCTACTGGATGAGCGGCGAAACCTCAATCTTACCTCGTTGCTATCGGAGTCACTGCGATGGTGGCGGTGACTTGTCTGTTAAAATAACACAATTCAAACCTTAACGTTTTGAAGCAACTATTTTATTTATTTTTCTTTCCCGTTTTGCGGTAGCCATAAGGATATAGCTGCTGACAGGTGATTTGACCAAAAGCCCTTTTGCATACAGTGGGAGGAAAATGTATGTGAATGCTTTGGAATTTCTCACATTTCTGCCTAAATTGGTCATAAAATGTAGTTTGATCTTCTTCAAAATCACAAGAATTAATAAACAGTGTCTGCTTAAACTAATACCACCCAAATATTTACATCTTATCATATTTTTATTGGCCATTACATTACAACCTCCACAGGACAGCATGGATGGATGCATGGTTCACTTAATTATTCCTCCCTGCCATGTGAATGTTTACATGTTATGGCCATTAAAAATGTCATAACATTTAATTGTTTAGGTGGTATTAGTTTAAGCAGACACTGTTTACTTATTCTTATGATTTTGAAGATCAGACCACATTTTATGACCAATTTAGGCAGAAATGTGAGAAATTCCAAAGCGTTCACATACATTTTCCTCCCACTGTATATGTTAGAGATGTATCCAGGTTTGGGACTGGCACGGAAAGCATACATCCTGGGTTTAATACAGCTCAAACAATAATCCATATTGTACTTACAGCAGTTGTAGCTTGGATGACGCAAAAGACCATCAGCAGACAAAGCTTCCTATGCATTTTCCCTCATAGAGGGTGAGCCCAAAGTGTTTAGCTGAAGTCTTAATAATATTCGCCTGGGTGTTTCGAACTCTATTAGCTTTTAAATAGGGCTTGCATGTCCTCATTGCACCTCACCGCCGAGGCATGGTGCAATGGCTCAAATGTGGTCTGTGCGGTGGGAGTGCGAGGGGCCTGATCAAAAGGCAGAAGGTTTAATAACTAACTGGTGCAACACAGAGGAAGCATGACACATCCATTAATTGAAACAGTGGTGATGATGATTCAGAGTGGCCACGTTATTTTGACTATTACTCAGTGCGCAGTACCTAATGCAGTTTGCATGTTTCAACAGAAGCGCTCCATTTGAGTTAAGTGAGGTCAGTGCGAAGCTATAAAAGCAAAGACAACAGCACTTGCTCAACGTCTTTCCACATCTGAACACTGTAATCATCTTGTTTACTGATGGTGCAACCGTTATTATGTGTAGCTGTTCATTTTTTTGGCCTCCCAGTCGTCGTCCATCAAGCGGTATTGAGGATTAAAACTGCCAAATGAATAATAAATGTCTATATTGGCAAATAATTATGCAAATATCATCGCAAATGCTGAAATAAAACTGTTATATTATTTGGCGTCCATTTTGGCTGCAGTGAGTTATGACCACGATGAGCCAATCTATGATCGCTTAGGACTAACTAACTATCTGAAGCCCACCCCTTTAGTTTGCATTACGAGAAAGGAATCAAAAAAAAAAGTGGAGATAGATAAATAAATGTGTAAATGAATAAATACATAAATAAATGCAGACAGAAAATATTTAGGCCTGTTATAAATATATTTATTTTAACAATGAAAGAGACGTTAAATAAATGTTGCATGTACTTATTTCAGCATTTAGGCTGACAAAAGGCTTATTTATTCATATTAAAAATTATAAAAAAATCAGCATTTACATTGATATTTTTATAATCATTTGCCAATATAGAAATGTATTTATTTATTTGGCAGTTTATTTGTCACATAAAAAGTGTGTGATTGAGAGATTATACTAACTCAATATGAAAATGCTTATGTTGCACATAAGGTCACACTTAAAGGTGCATTATGTAACTTTTTATGCGGAAAAAAAAGTGTATATTTCTGCGTATTTGACTTTGTAGTGATCCAGCGGCTGTATGAGTGGTCAGCATGGCCCTTTATTTTCCATCACAGTGGTCTCTACAACGCTCAAGGATCACTTGTCTTGTAGGTTTTCTGGTGAGAGGGTCCGTCAGCAGTGAAAACCTTCCAAACAATTGATCCTGGAGCGTCCTAGAGGCCACTGTGATTGAAAGTGAAGCCGCCATGCTGACCACTCATACAGTCGCTGGGTCACTATAAGGTCAAATACGCACAAATATCAATTTTTTTTTCCCCCACAAAAAGTTTCATAATGCACCTTTAAACATGCAGTATATCAATATTTTTTCTTTTATCTTTATACAAATTCCACGTATGATTAACTGAAAGCACTTGCACTTGTAGTATTTTTTTGGGTACACCAGATGGTGACATACTTTAAGAAAACTTCAAATTACTGCAAGCTTTTACTCACCCCTATCCGTCCATTGGAATAGCTACATACGTGTAAACATACACAGTGTCTGTTCAGCATCAAAATAGCAATTCATGTGTATACCGGGCAAATGAGTTTAACCATTTTTACTGAATGTGCAATTTGTATACCTGATTATTTTCATTTGAAGTTGTGTTTCAAATCCAGAACCATAGCCTTTCTGGGCCCTAAGCAAAATTCTAAGTGGCCCTGGTGCATGCTGGAGGGGTGAACCCATTTACTGTAATAAATAAATAAATAAATAAACAAAGTTACATGCAGAGCAGGGGAGTGGAACATAATGACCTCAATTTAGGGGAACCATTATTATTTTTTCCCCATTTTATATGCCAGTTAATTTGTCTTTAAGGGCCCAGACAACATGTCCACCTTCTGGCCCCTGACCTACATTTTTAGAAAAATGTTCTCTCACATCTCAATCGGGTCCTTTTTAAAAGGACGCTTTACAGAGCATCTACACTAAGTGCAGATTCTGAAATTAACTCTCTGTGCATCAGAGCCACTGGAATTAACTCCCTTTGAGACAACCGCTTTGCTCACTTTTATTACTCAAACTATTCTGTCTGGATCTGACTGTCCTCTGCTAGACACTTGTTTGTTTTAGCGCAACAGGGGTGACAGTGGGGAAGCCGGAATGTCTCTCCTGCACATCCAGCAATCAGACTCAGCTGAATGTTTTAGAGATCTATTGTTTGTTATGTCTGGTTCCATGGCATTTATTAGCCATATGGTCTCAGTGCAGCATACATTTTATCAGATATTTTTTATTTATAATTATAATTTCAGAGTCATGACAAATCAACAAAGCTATTTGCCAAACAAAGCTGGGGAGTGTGACTGGACATAGTGCCGCAAAACGGGGAAATTATCAAATTGGAGGATAATCCTAAAATCCACAGCCCATGCAAGACTCTTCACTCTTTTTTTTTTTGACATTTTTATTTAGAAGGTCACATCTTGACTGACTTTTGTTTTTGACTCTTCACTCTAATAACAAAATGTGTTACAGGGGAGGCCGGAGTCAGGCACAGGAGACATCCTAAGGACAACCTTTTGATAGTCAGTTAGTTATTATCCAGTCCAACTCTGACTCATAATAAATAAATAAAAAACTACCACACTGACGAATGTTGCACATTGAAACATAATTAGGAAATTCTAATATATAGGCCTATGTGTAAATGTGTGAATCCATGTAACACTGTTGTGTCTGTTTGTTTAGAAAATATCCCTTGACTCTTGGAATGACTCGCTCCAATAAAACTACACCCTCAACATCCATGTCCACCCTGGAGAGAGACATCAAGAGAACAATATTTTTTAAGTCACAGAAAAAGTTATGCATGCAGTACCAGCAGTGGTAGTAGACCTAATGCATCATCTGCTGGAGGTGACGCCGAATTGCGCTTTTATTTTTAACCCTATGACGTCCATGCTCCCGCCATCTACAGCTTAATTGACTTTTGGATATAACTTTGGAATGAAAAGTCATCGAACCTGTGGTCTTTTGCGTTGGAAACTAGAGATTGGAAGCTTTCTAACAAGGCCTCCCCGGTCCTTCTACATTAGAGGCAAGTTCTTCATTAGTAATGACCCAAATCATATATAAAAGTACACTGAGAGCTGCTATAGAATGGACTTTTGATTCCTGTTCTCAAAGCCTCTCAACTGCAAGAATTCACTCACGCCAGACTCAATGTTTTGGCTCAGATCTAATATTGCTGATTTCGTGGAGAGACAGAGAGAAGTCCAAGCCGAACATAACCAAAAACAAAGGACACTACACAAGCAATTCACATCATTTGTTTTATATTATTCTGAAAATGATTTATGTTACATTTCCAACAATATTCAAACAAAACAATATTTTCCCATCAGCCAGCCGCAGTACAGATTTTACTCTCCAGCTGTTTGAGGAACAGTGGTAGTTGGTGTAGTAGTCGTTGTCGTCGTTGTAGCTGTTGTTGTTGTGGTTGCATGTAACAGTTTATACAAGAGCTGGAGCAGCAGTTGATTCATCATTCGGCTGTTTATCTGTAAAAAAAAAAAAAATCTATCAACTATAAAGCGTTTGTTATTTCAATCATTTTGCTTTTGCTTTTCATTAAATTGACCTCGTCTGACCAGGAATCAGAGCGAGCAAGACGTCGGTGATTCTCATCCTCACGCAGCTTTAAAAAGAAAAAGACTTATTGTTAGTGTAATGTACTTTGGCACAAAGTGATTCATATTTTAGAGTAGACTTACAGGAGAAGTCAGAGTGAGACTCAAAAGACATCCCAGAATTAGAGCTACCTTCAGCATGATTACACGTCTGGAAAGCAATAAAGCATTTAAACACATAATAAAAAATACTTCATAATGATTCTGCAACAATCTATAACATCATCTATAACAACTTATAATAACGATGTATACTTTACCTCAAAGTCTTCAGTCAAAGTCTGAAACACAAAGGATGTTTTGCTTTTCTTATATATCAGCTGTAGCCCACCCATTAGACAGCATTGAGCAACTTTATACCTTTGGAAATCCCTTTTTCCCCCAGGTGTGGTGTGTCTGTCTTTGGACACATTTCTGAGAAAAAGTCTTAGAGTGCTAATAGGAGGTGATTAGGAACTAAATACATTTATAACTACTGTCCTTAAGTGGAGCTGTATGTTAGTTTTGTGTTGAGAACTGAAAGGCCCTATACCAGATTGTTTTTTTGTCCTTTTGTTTGCTTTCATTGTTTGTAAATATTGAATTGCTAGTTGTGTCTAAACTCATTCTCAACATTCCTAATGCATTTCTAACATCTCATCCTCAGCTTCATTGGTATGAGTTTACAAGCAAGTTTCACAATAATGCCAATAACAATTTGCCTGCTAGTTCTTGGGTATAAAATTAATAAATAAAAAAGTATCCTAATTAAGTTTCTTTTATTTAATAGAGAGGCTTATATACACAAGCTAACTGTGATTTTACACTCACCATTGCTAGCTGCTTTCACCACCAATGGTTTATTCTCACTTGTTACTAACACATGCCGTGTCTAGTTTAGTATGTAGTTAGTTTATAGTTAATTGGTTTATTAGGGACAGTGCATGTTAAGGAACACACCGGATTCAAACCTAACTAATTTAACTAATTAGACCCTGTGACCCCCAATATTTTACCAAACATTACGCCCTTGACTGTATTCAATTTCATTCATTTTTAATCCTTACAAATTTAAATTTCATACACAAGGCAACTCAATGCGCCTAAGCATAATAAGCATACACTGGATATCTGGTTTATTTTGTGCTTTTACTTTAATTAACATATTTAAACAATGTTTCTCTTTCTTAATTTACACAAGCACATTATACCGAGAATGTATATGTAAAATAGCACAACAATTCATTCTCAATATGAACAATTTTGTTTATTTAAAGATATATATTTATTCATTACTTTTTTTCTTGTGTAACCGGATTTTTAAGAACTGCGCATTCTGGTTTATTTAGTTGTATTTGCAGTAGTAGTCGCAGTAGTTGTTGCAGTAGTAGTGGTGGGTGTTGTGGCAGTCATCAACATGGCGAGGAGTTGCTTCATCCAAGTAGGCATGGTTGGTGGTACTTTGCTTCCCTGTTCAAACACATAACAAAAGATTCAAAATAATATGGACAAAGAGGTGCGGTGGTGCACAGTTTAAACAGCATCAACACTTATATTATCATATGTGGAAAATAATCAAACTTCAATAGGTAATTTACAGTATATTGTATTAAACCCAGAAACACTTTTGGAAATGTGTGTTTTCTGACAACTTGCTTCCTAAACCGGAGGGTGCGCCGGCACGGGGAGAGCATGGAAACTCCACACAGAAAGGCGTCTATAGCCGGGGATCGACCACAGGACGTTCTTGCTGTGAGGCACAAATAATAATCGCTGCGCCATTGTGCCACCTTAATCTGGACTCGTGCCTATGAGCTGAGATTCATTTACAAGCCAGGGCTCCCTTCAGCTTGGGACGCCTGGTTTGCCTTTACCCCAGTGTGACGGCCGAGCTTCTTAGTTTGAAAATGCAAAAAATAAAGATATCAAGCATGCTGTTCTGTGTCATATATTTCCCTGACTGATTAATGGATACATAAATATTTATTATAAAGAAAATATTCACCTCATCAGAGCTGGAGTCTGAGCTGGAATCTGAGCGTGCCTGACGGTGCAGGACTCTCTCCGCCTGTTTGGAAAATAACTTTCTTTAATACAACACAATATTAGGCCCCATATTCTGCTAGATCTACTTTTTAGATTTTTAAACATCTTATAATGTTGTTCCACATCCAAAACATAATTGCATTCGTTTGGTTCAAGCATGTTTGAGTAGTCCCATGGTCTGTCTCCTACAAAGAAATTTAAAAATACTATGTTCCACTGGCTGGTCTGTGTTATTAAAAAGATCATTTAAGCACTCAGTTTGTCATAACAAATGGCAGCTGCTTATTTTTGACTCAACAAAGGACAAACTCAAGTGTTTTGAGTGCTCAGGAAACATTTTAAGTTACAAAGCATAAAGTGCCATTGCCAATAGTATTTTAAAAAGCCTGATTGAAACATAAAATAGGAGCTTATTTAAAAAACTTACTCTTGCCATCGCCAGGCTCAGGAGGCACACCAGAACCAGGGTAACTTTCAACATGTTTGCCTGTTGAAAAATTGCTTATCAAAAACCGCAAATCCACAAACAATTGTCGCTAGGAGGTTCTTAAATGCATTACCGTTAAGTCTTCAGGTGACGATCACACGGATGTTGCGGGGCAGGTGTTGTAATGGGTTGTCTGGGAGCAGGG
Source organism: Neogobius melanostomus (assembly GCA_007210695.1). Classification (NCBI taxonomy): domain Eukaryota; kingdom Metazoa; phylum Chordata; class Actinopteri; order Gobiiformes; family Gobiidae; genus Neogobius; species Neogobius melanostomus. The sequence continues at coordinate 3,630,194 of VHKM01000004.1, read as the reverse complement.
ATTATCTTATATACACACACTTCATCTCATCAGTATGCACAAGTATTGGGAAACTGCAGTTATTAGTTGTGGTGAAAAGCCATAGACAGACGAAAAACACTCTTGGAATGTACCTTACATTTAGACACAACGTGAGTTTACTCCCAGTCAAGTTGTGCCTTTCAGTGGTGTCAGAGGAGAAGTCCACAACCAGTGTATTTTTCATATAACTGGATTACAAACAGCTGGGTCCATCTGTGTTTACTGAGTAGCCGTTGTGTTGTCACCAAACTATTTATCAGTTCAATATGAAGTAACATTGGTTCACCCATAAGCGTCAAAGAGTTGTGATTGCTATTTCTCAATAGCGCTCATGCAATCTACAGTATATAAGAACAAGTGGCCAAAGCCTGGACAACACTTGCCCATTTGGACGCAGCAGGTGACTCTCAATTGCAATAGGAGTTGCCCTTTAATAATTATTAATGCATGTCCTGGACTCAAATTGACTTGTTTTGTAGGTATTCGGAGACAATGAAGGTTTTGTGCATTGTAGCTTTGTTTGTGGCTGTTGCTGCAGCTCAAGTAAGTATCAACTGATGAATTACTGAATTAAATAGAAAAGACTGACAGTATTATTTTCTAAACTTTCTTCAGTCTGGTGATGATGCAGAAAATGGCATGAGCACAATAAGTCCTGGAGGAAAACACTCTTGGACACTGGACCCCGGACACTCTGGACCTCCAGTTCAGGTTTGCCTCTTTGTCTCAGTAGAAATATCAAATTATCTCATGAAATAATGTTGTGTTTATCTATGAATGTCTTAGCCAAGTAGGCCACCGTTTTTCAGCAGACCATTCCCAAATGGAACAGGACGTCTCGGCTGTTGGCCCCAGCTTCTTCCTCAATGTCTTTCTTCAGTACCATTTGAGAATATTGCCAAAAAGTGACTGTCATGTCTTCCCCATAGACTTTTGATGATGCCAAAGGTCCCACAGATTGGAGACACAAACGTCCAGGACAGAGGCCATGCAATAAGGTACAGGTACCACCACAGCAACCAAGTTATAGTCGTGGTGGTAGGTTTGCTTTTTAATATTGATCAATAAGTGCAATGGCACATTATACTTTATTAGTGTTTATATTTGTGTTTTTTCAAAATGGCCTAACAGTTGGCCTAACTTATAATTTTGTTTTACAGGATGACATTGTGTTTTCTTCCATTTTCAAGGTAGGGAAACTTCCAGAATAATGCTATTATTAACATTCCCAGAAAAAATATGAATAATTATTATTTCAATTATTACCGTTTTAGATCGAAAATGTGAATTTTCAGGTATGTGTGCATGACAGACTGAAATATTTATAGACATTATTTTAATTCTAACATGTATTTTCTAAACACAGAACACGACCGTCCCACTGAAGACAGTAGGAATCATACAGCTTAATGTTTATTATATAATGTTTTTACTTTTGACATAACGCTTTACATTTATTCTCAGGGAGAGTACCTTTTCATCCAGATGGTGAGTGTCTAAATTGATCTGAATTCATATCAATTATCACAATAACACCACGTCTTTCTGCTACAGGGAAGAAGACTCCCATGCAATGTAACAACATACATTTGAGTTTAGTAACTTCATTTCACACTATATTTAATTAATTATTCATTTTTTATGCCAGGTTTACCTGAACCTCATCTACAACTCAACTGAACCAGTAACTTCATCCGTCACACTATTTAGTGCAGCTATTACTGTCTCGTAATAACAGTGTGTTTGTTTGGTTTATTTCAGAAAAAGATTTCCATGGAGGCTGGGATCTCAAGACGAGTGAGTAAAGTATCATCAATGTTTACCTCTTATTTATATCCATCAATATTTGTATTCATAAGATGCAATGTTAAGTTATGTGTTTCAAATTTCAGTTTCCACCACTCTTCAAGGTAAGTATGTTACTACAATAGCACACACACATTGTTCTGCATATTTGTATTAAAATAATTGGTTTCATCAACATTTGTATGCTAATTTCTTTTAGGCTGAGAATCTTACATTTGAGGTAATTAATCTCTTTGTTTCCACTCTAAAACTATTAATATTATATTTACAATTTGAATCAATGTAATACAAACATGTTTTCTTTATTAGAACACCACCAGTGTACCACTTCGAGAGGTGAATGTCTCTTAATTTTCGTTTAAAAAACTGAACTGCATATCAGTATTGTGTGTACTAATGAAATTCTAAATTACACAGGGCAATAATGTCTTCTGCAAAGTGGGGGTAAGTTTTTCTCTTGCATTTAATATGAAGGAAAGAAATGGCGGTACGAGGAAGTTCAAACATATTATGAGGTGGTGCTCGGTGTGAAAAGTTTGAGACCCACACTAGTCATACTGAGATTGTACATATCATCTTTGTTTCAGGCTTGCCCCAAGGCCGGACCACCACACAGATATCCATTTGAGGTCAGTGATTCAACATTCAAGAACAACAGCTGGTTTCTCTTGTAGTGTTACTCAAACTAAACCCCATTTATTCATTTCTAATTTCCATTAGAGACAGTATGTGAAAGTCACCTGCGCTGAGTCTGTAAGTTCAAAGATTAAATCATTCCATAAAAACCTCCAGAGATGAAGTTATTGTCTTACATGATGCTGTGTGTTTCTCTTCTTCTCAGAGCCAAGTGTCCCTGGAGTATGGCCTTGTGAAATCAGTAAGCAATACTAATGCTTGAATACCTGCTAACATTGATCAAATGACTTTTTTAATATATATATAAATAGTATTAAACTTCATTATAATTTCAGGCCAACCCTTGAATGCTGGCCATTGATGATGACACTGAATATTAAGTAAAGCTGACAACTTGTGCAACTCTAAAGTTAAAGTAAAAAAAAGTTTGAATGTAACTATTTTCTTTGAGAATTGAAAATGCGACATATTAATATAAGCACTCAAATAAACAGCTTTCAATCAACCTAATTTTGTCACACATCTTTATTTGACGTGTTTAAAAAGTGTTTGAGATTACATGAATATACAAAGAACAAGACAAATGCTACAATATTTGCAGAATAAGATGAAATGGTTTGTACTCCGTGGAACAAATCTCCGGATGGGGGAACTTCAAGGCTCGAACAGGAAGGGGAAGTTGGATTGACCCTGAAGAAATGAGCAATAATTAAACGCTAATTCAATCAGGGTGCTTATATTAGGTTTGTGATTACATGGAGCCATACCTCATCAACACCGGGACCGGACGCATCACCGCGCAGCTCCGGAGTAATCGTAGTGGACTCTTTGTTTGTCCCCAACGGCCTTGTCTGAGACAGAGACTGAAATGCAAAGATGTAATTAACCTAGATCCAATTAATAACGAGAGTTGCTAACGGCTGTGGCAGAAGAGTATATAGCCTTATTACATTGTCATACTTAGACTTCAACAAAACTTGCCAATGCAAAACTTGTACTTACTGAGTCTGTGGGCACCTTGGGCTGAGAGGCTTGCTACAGAATGATACAAAAAAATAAATGCATTTGTGAGGGACAACAAGAATGCCTTGTTTTATGTATACTGAACAGTTCGAAGAACTGTTATTGTTATTTGACCAAAAGAGAAGAATAAATGACTTCAGAAGAAACTACTGTGAAAGGTTATATGCCTACAAATTCAATTTCAAACCCATTCCTCAATGCTAAGTGTGCCTCCTGCTACCTCAACAGGATATTGTGACTTGCTAGCAGCGCTAATGTCTTTTGTTTCTGTTTCCCTCCGCTAAAATAATGTTTCTATAATAGGCTAGATCTAGGCCTGACCCTTGCTGACATATTCAATAGAGATATGTGCCGTGAAAACAATTTGCACAACCTATACCTGACATAAGATGAGAGCATTTCCACCACAAAATCCTCACACCCTGTTTGTGGTCAGTCTGCGAGACAGTAGCCATTGCATCAAGGCACACCACATCCCCACAGTCATGACACAAGCCAGCCAACCTAATATTATTCTCCTGGCATTTCAGCATGATTTCAGGTATCCCTCCTACCCTGTCTGAGCTCCCGCTGACTTAGAAGAGTTATAGAGAGATTCCTGTGTCGACCTGCAGAGGGAGCTGTGGTCTTTGAGTGGTTCTGTCCAGGTTGGAGTTGGGCTGCTGCATCTGTCCGTTGTTTGGTTGTTGTGGCAGTGGCACGACATTTCTCTGTTGAGTGTAGCCGTAACGGGGCATAAAGTAGGGGTAGCCCTGCAGGTAACACAACAGCATGTCAAGAATATTGTCATTTTCTAGATAGTGAGAGATGTTAGTGCAAATTAGGCCCTGTCATACCTGTTGTCTGGTTAGCTGGGGATAGCCATAGGCAGGATACTGAAACTGCGGGAACATCTGCAAGAAGTTCAAGGCACACGTTATCGTTTTTCAGTTTTCTACTTAAGTAAAAAGAAAAGAGAAGAAAGAAAGATAATAGCAACTGTGTTAACATTACTGAAGCGCAATGCTTATGTTTTAAAGTATAATAATCATCATACCCATCTGTAGTCTACCTGTGCAGGGTTCTGAGCCTGCTGCGGGACAGTGGGGGCGTTGGGGTCCTGTCCAGGTCCTAGCGCCTCCTGCTGGCCGTTGGGGAGGATCACAGGTGTCAGCTGGTTTCCCTGAGACGGCAGCAGCAATGGCCCCTGTGGTCCGAAGGGCCCTGCCATCTGTGGGTTCAGGTTGACCACCTGTGGAGTGAGCAGTACTTCCGGCTGCTGCTGCTGCAGCACAAACGGGGGCAGCAAGGAAGAGCCCTGCGTAATTCACAGGTACACCATGTTATTCCATTATCCAATGTCGGTATACTGAGTAAGGTTTATTTTGTTTCACCTGTGCTTGACCAAAAGTGGTGAATCCATTCAGTCTAAAAATCTACAAATAAAAATGTTTGAATGAATTTATCCTGTTTAACAAGTCGCGTACAGTCTAATAAATGCTACTCCCAAGCCTCAAAAGATACAAACAGTTGCATTCTTGATCTCATACAAACGGCAATTAATCCAGTTGCAACAAAAGGACTTTGGCGACAAAAATCTAGTCAAATTCGTTGAAATTAAATCAAAAGAAAGGAAAGTGTTACAATAGCTACAAAATGGTATTTACCTCATTGCTGTTACTCGCAAGAATTCCAATCACCTGTTGAAAATGCCACACATGAATCACACTGATCGTATTTCTCAAAGTATAGAAGCATAAAAACTGCATGACATACTGGAAGTCCAAAACTTGTCCTCAAAAGACAGATCAACACAACAGCGACTTGAGGCTTCATTGTTGCCTAAATGATAAAACAATTTTCAACAAAATTGTTTGAAATTCAGCTTTCTACAATTGAATTCACTGTTTCTCTGCCAGTGCTTTCCCTTTCAGAGTGCCTATATCACCTCAGGCCCATCCTTTATAAATATTCTCCATGTCATCCAGTCCAGTGCCTGCCCAGACAAACCATGTGTGGTCAGTGCAACAGACGTTTCTCATCAGTTAAGTGTATTATTATGTATAGGTCATGTCTCTAAATGCCATAACAAGTTTGGATAGTGGCTGCTGCTAATCGTTCAGTAAATTATCACCACTTTTATACAATCTTTTATTGCAAAAGTACCATGACTTTGCAGATTTTGAGCGCAATGGGTAAATCTTGGTGGTGCGGGGGCCTCACCTTAGGTACACTTGTGCTCATGTCGATAAGTGTAGAAACTATAGGGGTAATTACAGGCTCAAAATCAACAAGAATTTGGCTTGTCAGGGGAAAAATGAACAGCATCTGCAGAAAGAGTATAATCATAAAAACACGTGTCTCAATCATGTTCAGACTTATGCCGGCAAAGACGTGACAGTGATGAAATGTTGATGATTTATGGAAACAATGTTTACAATGTTTTCTCATTTTACTTTTTTACTTTCATAAGAGCATGTTGTTTCCTAATGTTAGCATTGGCTTGCATCCATTTAAAAACACAACTAACCGTAGAGACCGTGGAGTGCACATTATGTTATTCTTTATAAAGTGAGCCTCGAGACTTGTCTTTGTGAGAATTTGCATATTTGAATATGGAAGGATCAACTTAAGTGCACATTGACACTCCACACTTGTATAGATTGCATATACAGTACATTTGTCAGCCTATTTATCATTGGTGTAATTTTTTGTTTGTCCATTTGATGGCAGCAAATGCCCACACGGAGGCCAAGAAGAAACACTGCTTGGTAAATCATAAAAGTATTTTTATTAATAAGTTTGATCAGGGACATCAGCAACATATCAGCCGTTTTACTCCGCTGGCTTCTTCATCAGCGTAAACACAAAACCCTCAGTTGTTTTTATGATGAACTTCACTGCTACAAGGACGAGGCACATCGGTTGGAGATGGAATCTAAACGAAAAGACAAAGAGTTAAAAAAGATGAGTTAATTGTTTTAACACAATAAATAAATGACATGCTACCTGGGTATCTACTGGGGTGGCTGCGGTACTGTCTGGAGCCGTCACCTGTCGCTGAACAACGAGAGCACCAGTTTAGACCTGGAGTAAATCACTCGTGAACATTCACCTATAGATATAATCTGTTTACCCTGAAGCGCTGAAGTGGGTCTGGCTGAGCTGGGAACGGCTGCTGTTGCTGCTGTTGCTGCATCGGGAAGCCGCCCTGCACAAACAAATAAGCAAAACATTAGGATCGGCTGCTTTATTTTTCATACCAATATCGTTACATAGATTATTAACTACTATACCATGACTTGTTGCTGTGGAAGTGGTTGAGCGGGGTTGATTGGCATCATCTGTGCAACTCGCATGTATGGATACTTAAAGTGAAAATGATGATCAAACATTAGAATTAAAGATGCTGCGTAACATTGAAACCAGTAATAAGAATTTAAAATAAAAAATAAAAATGAGCATTTGTTTCCTTCTAGTGGAAAAATACCCCAAAAAAGCTGGTTTGTGCCTCCTCAGGCCTGACTTGTAACTGTGCTGGGAGCGGGACATCCCTTGCTCGTCTTTATGAAGAGGTTGTTGATTTGTTTTGAGATGGCCAAACATGAGGTTTAACACATATTAAGTTCTCTACCACATACTTTAATTTTGATCGCTTAGTGCAAAAATGGCATTGTTGGTTTAGCATTAGGAGGATGTTTGGTATTTGGCAACTTTTGTTTATGTTTTGAAGTGACGTAGCATCATATAATAACAATGTTCTTCTGCCTATTTCCGTATGCAACGCTCAAACCTGATTGGCTGCGGGGACAGGAGCTGGGTACATGTTGGGAATGGCTGCTGCCGGGACTCCAAAGGCAGGTAGACCCGGGACGAACTGAAAGAAGCGTAATTGTAACGGTTATCTGTTGAACATCTCATTCATTAGCGTTGCTAGGAAGCAGTTTCAGTTCTCACTTGAGGAAACTGGGGCTGTCCGATGAATCCAGCGGCCCCAGGAACCACAATGGGACGCACCAGGCCTCCACCTACCAGGCCCCCACCTACCAGGCCTCCACCTACCAAGCCCGCAGCTGCCGGGTTCACCCCCATGCCCATGGCGTTCATCGCATTCATGGCGGCTAACAGCCTTGCAGTCTGTCCCAGGGTAAAGAGGCATTCAGAAATCAACTTGGATGTTAATAATATTGTACTAAAACTTAACCAGTCACTAGTTTGCCTCTTACCTTGCCTGCGCTGGCCTGCAATAACAGAAAACAGAGAGACACATTAAATAGTGCGAAAGATAATAGAATAAGATGAATAGAAAATATACACTTACATAGTAGATTGTAGCGAACAGTATCGTGAAGGACAAAAGCTTCATCTTGTACTGCGAATAAACAATGTCAAGTTTTTAATGCATTTATTTAACATCCTATCAATTCATTTCTATAAGTTACCTTAAAATCTCTGTCGTGGATGTATATGTGCCGAGAAGGACTGCAGTCGATGTGTTGTGACTTTACCTGGAGCTTTTATGAGTGCCAGAGATTATTAGCAGCCAATTAGACAGAAGTACACTCAGAGAGATATGTATGTATGGACTATTTTTGTCACTTGTGTGTCACCATTTGACACTTTTTGTAGTTTTCAAAAAAGCTGGAGTATAGGTTGTTTTTAATCTTTTTCTTTGTTCTCAAAAGAGTGACCACCAGCAATAACAATGATTCACCGGCCTGAGGCATTAACCAAAAACTTGCACAATCCCCATAAACGCTGTGGGTAGAAGTGACACAAACAGATGATGCATCACCGGGTGCTGCTAAGGCGGATAGGGTTTTCAGTGTAGTAAACATAATAAAATGTATTTTTATTATGTCTTAAGCTGTATATGATTCACGTATATGCCCTTGTGTGTAGGTAGTCGGTCTGGGATGATCCACTTTTGTCACAATCCAATATGTATCACAATACTAAGGGGCCGATCGATACATATTTCGATACAGTAAGTCATTGTGATCAGTAATATGTTTACCTTCAAATGTGTAAAAAGTTATGTGTCCAAAGTTTATGAACCAAATGCCATTTGACATTTATTGAAGTTTTAAGATTGAAAAGTGCATTAACACAAAATGTAACAAAGTGCTGTTACTGGAAAACAAAAAGTGCATGATAAACACAAGTATTGAAAGTATTGCAATACTTTATTAAGTAAAGTGTCGATACTTGGTATTGCAGCACAAAGTATTGCGATCCGATCCAATATTTTGTCCCAGCCAGGTAGGACTTTTGTTACATTGTTAGGGATTTATGTAAATTTAGTTTGATACTTTGCATTTGAAGTAGAAAGTGTTTATGAAAACACCACATTATCTCTGCATAAACCATCAGGAGCAGACTGGGACTGAAAAACGGCCCTGGACCCCAAATTCATACTGTATTGGCTTGGCGGTTTTGTTGTGATTGTATGATGTCACTTTTGAATGAAAAAAATAAAAACAAAAAATGAAATTAGCATAAATGTGAACTTCCACAAAGACATGTTAACCTCTTACCCCCGCCTTAACTGAGTGCATTTTCTCCAGTTGGACTTTACCCAAGTCTAAAAAGCTAATTTGAAAGCTAAGATATGCAAAAGTAATTGTAACATTTGTCGTTACGTTGTCGCCACATTTTTTTGTCATGTTTTTTGTCATGTTTTTTATGCTTTTTCATTACTTTTTTAATTGCTTTGTCTTTTTTTTTTCATTCTTATGTTGGTTTTTCATTACTTTTTTCATTGTTTGTTGCAGTTTTTCGTCACTTTCTTGTCACTTTTCGCATTCCGTTTTCATCCTCGTTTTGTCGCTATTTTGATGCTTTTCTTTTAAGCTTTTGGATTTGGTTAAAGCTCGGTTAAGGCAGGGGGTAAGAGGAGAAAATGGAGAGGCCAGACCGGTGGCCCTTGAGCCAGTGGCCCTTCTTTGCTCTTCCAGAATGGACATATGGCCAGTCCGCCCCTGAGAACCATTGCTTAGTATGAACATGTTTGCAGAAGTCTAAGTAACAAGTAGGATTGTGATTAATCTTATGTTACTACTGCTATCGCCAATACTTCCATTACTGCTTCTACTTCTCCAATACATGAATGCTTCTAAATATTACTCTCAAGAACTTAGAGTCTGTGATGTGTTAAACTAAATAAACATATTCATCATGGTACTGGTTCATTAAAATAGGGTGGGTATGTGTGTTTTTTTACACTAGTTTATTATTTTTATGTAATATTAGATAACTGAATGTGTGTTTACCATCCCTAACGTAATTTCAACTCTCTCTTAAAGGTCAAGCTTCCTGTAAAATGGGCACGTAGTCACGGCTGTGTTTTCTCCTGGGCATGTTGTCACATTTTGAGGCTGTCTGGGAGAATTGTGGAGCTGCTGACTCGTCAGGCCGGACGCAGCAGGTAAACAACACCGAGAGTCTGGACTGAGATCGACTTTAATTACACTCTGTCACTGGCTGAAAATGAGGAAACGCTCTTTCTTTGCACCAACATGTCCTCGCAGAATTACATCACCTTTTCATCACGTATTATTTTAAACTTTGTGTTATTCAAACTGCATGAGACTTTTTTGTATCAGCTTGTGTTATGTTGTGTCTTTTGGCAGCAGTCTGGAATACAAAATGATCTGCTATTATAGGAGCTCCACCCATAGCATATAGTGTTTTCTATAAGACCTTTTTTTTAGGTAAGGTTAGCAAAAAACAAGCTAATTAAAAGCTTCATGTTGATATGTCTAATAACCACTACACACAGGTTGATTCATAGATAATCTTTATTGCTTTTTATACTGTGATTTATTGAGACATTTACGTGTTTAGAATAACACAGAATTTGATGTGATCTCTGCAACTTAAACAGTGTTTCTATTATGGTTTCCTCTGTTGATCTATCCCGGAGCCTTCCTCCTCTTCCTCCTCTTCTTCCTCTTCCTCAGACGCCATCACCTTTGACTTTGTGGCTTGTGTCCTCCTGAGACGTGTGGCTGCCGAACGCACAAATCGGAGTCTGCCTGGTACTTTCCCAGCATTCCCCTGGGCAGGCTGCTGCGGCTGCTGGTTGATTCCTGTTGCAGAGAGCAATTGGACTTGCCCAGTCAGCAAGGCATTCTGCGGGTTCCCAATTGCTCCCCCTTGTGGAAGCACAGCGAACAACGTGATGGGTGCTCCCTGTGGCAGTTGGCCCACTTGCCCCTGTAAGCCCACACCGCCTCCACCTGGTTGTCCCACTAAGAACGGGCCTCCTTGCTGGACAGCTCCGAAAGGTATGAGCTGCTGTATGTGAGGTTGGCCCACTGGGTTTCCAGGTTGTGGCAGAAAAAGCGATCCCCCTAATGGGACTAACTGGGCCACAATAGCCTGTCCGTTCAGTGGGACTCCATTCGGAGCTGCTCCGTTTACATTGTTGCCCGCTACTCCCCCAACATTTTTGCCTCCAGCTTTTGCAAGTGCCTCAGCGCTAGCCGAGGTCAGACCACCCTCCACCAGAGCAGCCAGGCTCGGAAAAATCAGCCATAGTGTGCACAACATTTTATCAGAGAGCAGTAAGTGATCAGCAGCACTAAGCAACTTTTCACTCTGCTTTTATCCACAGTGTCCTGTATAGTAATTACAGAGGCACAGCCAATCAGAGTCCAGCACATTACCTCAAAACAAGTCACTGTGTTCACCGTGACTGGACACCTTGGCTATTTTTTGCTTTGTTGACATATACAAGACATTCATTTGGATTATGTGGCCATCCTAAACCAGGAATTAGTGGACAGTGTTTTCTGTTGCTATTGTGCACAGGTCATTTTTTAAAGTCTCAGCACATACAAAAGTTACATAAAAATAATGTTTGTGTCATATATTGCAGTGTTTCACAAACTATGTTATAGCACAGATGAAATTACTGACTTTATTTCAATAGTCCTTGTGTTTGATGCCTTAATTTACAATGAAAGCTCTGTCTACTGCTTTGTCCGAGTCAAGTTCAAATCCATTTAGACACAATACTGTTCTGGATATAAATGCATGTTATTTAGCTAATTCTGGATACATGGATATCTGAATATTCTTTGTCCTGGTTTTTCACGAGACTTTTAAAGTTAAAGTTTGAAGTCCAAACGTTTTCTTTTTGTAAATCATCAAACATATATATATATACAGTACATTATAATAATAATGAATTTATATTTGTCTAAATCAAAACAAATGTGATATTCTAAAAAGGTTTAATTAGAATTGAATAGACAGATACATTTACAGTAATTTCTACAGACGTAAAAAAAAGAAAAGAATTAATGGACAATGTTTTAACTAACAAGCTAGATCAAGTCAACTACTGAGAGCTTTTGTAAACTTGTCCCGTTTGTATCAATGGTTATTTTGACAAATATAATTTTTTGTAAGTAGCTACATACAATTAATGTATATTCACGACTAGTATGGCACAAAGAAAGAGGACTCCAAAGTCTCCTCTAAACAGGAGACAAAGTGAGTTGGTTCGTCTGTACTTGGGAAAGAGACAGTATCTCTTTAGATGCAAGCAGCTCTACAATCTTCAGAACAGCAAACTGGTATCCATGTGCTCTGTGAACGAGAGCAGGAAAAGCATTAATAATGAGATTTCTTGATTAATAAGTCGAGTCCCTCAATTACAAACGGATTGACTTAATGTATAGCTTTGTTTTTAAATGCCCTTTGTTTAATTGATTTCATGTTTGAAATTTCATATAATTTGTCATTTTGTTGATCAGACCTTCTTTGATGCCAAAACAGGAAGTCCACTCTTTGAAGGACACCTGCTTGTCTTTGTCAGAGTCACACTCCTGAAAGAAGAGGGACGTGCAGTGCTCCATTGGCACCAGGGGCACTCGCAGAGGGGCCAGCTCAGAGTGGGACAGCTGTCTGTAAAGTACAAGGATTAAAACGGTGAGTATTGAAGATTCTTGGCTGTAAACATGACCCTATAGAGGACTCTTCAAAAAGACACACTCATGAAACCAGAATTAACTTTTACTTTTTAGATTTTAGTTTTTTTTTTGCTGAATGCCAGAAGAATGAGAGAAAGATTTTTTTTTGTGTGAATGTTTTTGTTACTTTCTACAAAGTCAGAAGTTTACATACACTAACATTACTATACCTTTAAACAATTTGGGAAAGCTCAGATGACGATGCACAAGTCTGGTTCATCTTTGGGTGCAATTTCAAGACACTTGAAGGTGCCACGTTCATTGGTTTAAACAATTATACGCAAGTATAAAAAGATGGAAATGTCCAGCCATCAGAAAGAAGGCGGGTTCTGTGTCCCAGAGATGAACGTGCTGTGGTCTGAAATGTGAATATAAACCCAAAAACAAATGCAAAAGACCTGGTGAAGATGCTGGCTGAAACTGAGTTTCTGAAACTGACAAAAAGTCATCCAGAGTGAAACAAGTACTGTACCGACATAGGCTGAGAGGGTACTCTGCCAGGAAGAAGCCCATACTCCATAAGAAACACAAAAAAGCGTAGTTGGAGTTTTAAAAAAAACAACAAAGGATAAAGACTTTAATTTTTGGAGACATATCCTGTGGTCTGACGGGGGGGGGAAGGGGGGGAATAATGACCATCGCCACGTTTGGAGGAAAAGGGCGAATCTTGCAAGCCTGTGAACACCATCCCAACTTTGAAATACGGGGGTGGTAGTATCATGCGGTCGGGTTGTTTTGCTGCGGGAGGGACTGGTGCACTTCACAAAATAGATGACATCATGAAGAAAGAACACTATGTGGAAATATCAGCCAGGAAGTTAAAGCTTGGGCGCAGATGGGTCTTTCAAATGGACAATGACCCAAAGCAAACTGTCAAACTGGTTACAAAGTGGCTTAAGGATAACAAAGTCAATGTTTTGAAGTGGTCATCACAAAGTCCTGGTCTCAATCCAGTTGGAAATGTATGGGCAGAGCTGAAAAGGCATGTGCACGCAAGGTGGCCTGCAAATTTGGCTCAGTTACACCAGTTCTGTTTGGAGGAATGTAACAAAATTCCTCCCAACTATTGTGAGAAGCTTGTGGAAGGATATCCAAAATGTTTGACCCAAAATATACAGTTTAAAAGCAATGCTAAATGCTAAATTAAAATTCTATCTCTAATTCTTCTGGCATTTAGCAAATAGAAATAATTTAGAAATTCAATTTTCCTGAGGAAAAAATGCACATGTGTCTTTTCGTATAGTGCGTGTAAACCTCAGGTTCCCACTGTACATACATAAATACTAATGTACCTGTCAGATGGGTGTTGGTCAAGCTGGGCAAACTGCCAGTGCACTGGATAGATGTACATGTTGTAATTTTTCTCAAAGTCCTGTTCAAGAAGCTCCACGGGGTGATCCCCAGCATGAAGACGCCTCTCACTCTCAAAGATCTTTTTAACCTAATGCATACAAATTAATTCATCCAAAGTATTCATCTTGCAACATTGGGTTATTAGTAGTTGCAGATGTACACAGGATTAAAAATATTACCCTGAAGCGTTGTTTGGAAGTGAGAAAGCCCGGGGAGGTGGTGTCATGCTCATACAGCTGTAGCAGTACATTTTTCAGCCAATCCCTCATCCTCAAAGGAAACTGGATCAGCTCTGTGTCCTGACACGGAGGGATCACTGCAGTAAGTCAGAAAGGCAGGATACACAGTGTGAAATACATTACAAACTAATGGGATCGGTTTTGCCATATTTGTAATTAGGGATGCACAATATACTGCATCACTGAGGTGGATCAATCAAGTTCTAGTCATTATTTTCTTAATAATATTCAATTTCAGTCTTATTTTGATCCTGTATTTTTCAGTTTGATTGTAAATAATGCCTATGATTTATCTTATTGATGGAACAGTTTTGTAAATTATTGCCTTTATAACATTATATGCCATTATCCTCAGTACAGTTATCGTATATCATATTTTCTTTGTAACACTTGCATTTGCATGGTCCAGTATAGTCCAGATGAAGCCGATGCCCTTTCTTGGAGCCCTCTAGGTTACATTTGGTGGCAAAGAGTTCACAGGATGTGTCATATGTTTTGTTGTCTGTACCACAGACCTGGAGAATCATCAACAAACCTCATATGAAATCATCTTGCAGCCAACGGGAGATCCAATGGCCTAAGACGCATTGAGATACTTACATGATCCAGCTCATTGAGACTGGCCGGACACTCGGAGGGCACTTGGCAGACACAACCCAGCTTGTTGTCTTCATTCAGTTTACACGTTTTCCCCCGTTTGCAGCGGAAACTGTCGCATGGATCCGCTGCAAAACATGCAAAGCCAAATAAGCTTTTTTGACCTTTTATATGAAAATTCAAATTCTGAACTCTGCACAGCATTGTAAAACCAGAACGCTTTCACCACCACATCCCACGCATTCCATCGTGATTTAAGTTTGTTCTGTGATTAAAGTCCACTTGATCTCTCTCATTGACTCTTAAACCTGCCGAGGTTGTGTTTTGGCAGTGACCGGGAAACCGTGTTACAGGTCATGTGGAAGTTTATGCGGGGCGTTTTGGTCAGCAGATTCTGGGATGAGATTGTTGGGACTGTTGGGCTGTAGGATATAGTATGATGCTGCTGAAAACAAACTGACCGGAGGCTTCAAGGTCATGTGTGACTCCTGCCAGAGTGGCTCTCGAGCTGGGGTAGAGGTCCATTGTGGCTCGGATCTGCACCGGATTCATTCCTACTAACGCCCCCTGGAAAATGGTTGGAAAGATGAAATAAATGTTTTGTTTACACTATGTATCGGAGCATCCTTAGCGAGAAATTGATTGAAAAGTATGTTTATTGTGTCAGAGATAATGTGTTATTTTATACCCATTTCCCAGCCCTCCTCCTCTTGGTCTTGTGCGCTCCACTGTCCGTGCTGTTGCCCTCCGACTGGACTGGCTCCTCTTTGGCAGTTTCCTCTGTGCTCTGTTCTGCCCCGGGCTGAGCCTCATCTTTCTGTGGAGAATGCTTCCTTGACCTTTGGTTCTTCTTCTGCTTCCTCTGCTTCTTCCTGCCTTGAACATTACTGTCATTCTTACTCTTCTCCTCCTCCTCCTCCTCTTCCCCTTGCACGGGCATATCATGTTGAAGCTCAGTAACATCGTGTGGCACCGAATCCAGATCTTTGTTGTCACCGTTTGTTAGTGTAGATTTATCATGCTGTTTTTGGTCCAATTTGTCGTCCTTTTTCGGGACAGGTTCGAAGTTTATTTCATCCACACTAGACTCAGGTTTAACATCCATTTCTTTGGCTGGCTGGATCTTGACAAGTTGTAAGATGCTGCTGTCACTGGCATAGTCTGAATCTACAGGAAGTTCAGATTCAGCGCTGCCGTCAGCCTCCTCGAACAACTGCTCTTGTTTAACCTTAATCTCCTTCATTTCATCTTCTGCTTCTACTTCCAATTTGGTATCATATGACTCAGAATCTACCAGGTCTTCGTTGTCGTCTTCAGTCTTCACCAGG
Organism: Neogobius melanostomus; assembly: GCA_007210695.1. Classification (NCBI taxonomy): domain Eukaryota; kingdom Metazoa; phylum Chordata; class Actinopteri; order Gobiiformes; family Gobiidae; genus Neogobius; species Neogobius melanostomus. The sequence goes on along the minus strand of VHKM01000004.1, from coordinate 3,614,231 downwards.
GCCTCCAATTCCCTCTCACTCATCAGGACAGCATCTTTGGCCTTGGTCTTCTCTGACGGTGGATCTTTGTGAGCTCTCTCCTCACTCATACCCGCATCTTGCTCATGGCTGCTGGTCTCATATGTAACGACAGCTTGATCGAACTTCTCTGCGGAAGCATCCTTGGTGAGAAGGAAAAAAGTTGAAAATTTATTTTGATTTTTATTTTTTTGCAACCATAAAACTGAAGTCAAGTTTCACCTTTTATTGTCATTGTCATGGGACACTTTGTGTGAACCATGATGCTTCACATGCGGTTTTGCGTTCACCTGCAAAAACAGAAGTGTGATTATTGCATTTGGTAATGTATGTTACAAAATATAGAATAAAGAAAACTTGAATATGTTTTAGGATGGATTAAACAATGTGAGGTGTATCACAGCATATAGGTAAAGAGAGAAAGAAAATCACAAAAAGGCTATTGTTTTTTAAGACGCTGATTCAGTTTTGCGATGGTGAAGGTACAGTATAAGGCACCTTTAGGGATATAACGGAACAGAATGACAAGGGGCTAAATCAGGGCTCAAATGCTAAATATGTTCCTGTTCTGCGGTTTATGCTTTTTACAAATGTATTTATACACTCATTTATTAAACCTAAACTCTTTCCTTCATTTTAAGCCCTTGTCCAATAGTAATGTATTTTGTCCTTGGCCACATACACTCTCCTAAAATTATCATTTATCTAAATAAAACTAACTAACATTGTTTCACCGGTAAACTTTTGTTGCACATAATTTTACTTAATTCTTACCGCAAAAGTTGCTGCCAGTAACCAAATGAATATCAGACAGGCCCTCATATCTGAAAGACAGGGAAAGTTGTAAACATGATTTAAATCCAAATATCTTGAGACCAAATTAACTCGGCAGATCAGAGCAGAGTCTCTATGCTGCCGATGTGTCCATCACGGCTGTTGTCATGGTTACAGATGGTCCCTCAAAAGTCACATTCAGAGTTAAGCAAACATCAGAAGCCACCAGACTGGAAGAAATTTGACTAAATCCACAAACTTTTTGTCCCACTGGACGTGAACAAAGTAGACATTATCTGTCCGTCAACTTGGCAAAGGCACCAGGGTTTACTGGAGCAGACCAAAACTAGTGGATTTATTTAATATGATGTTATAGGAATAGCTTTAGTTTATTACCAAGATGCAAGAATATGGACATACGCTTCAGGTCTATAAGACTGGCACAAAGTGTGTAATATCCTGGGACCTCCTGAGGCTTTAATCAAGTAATGACTTTTTGCACTATGCTGGTTGCACTTTACATTTTTATTTACATTACCTCTTTTTTAAGTGCCAGCTTTTTAGAAATTGTGAGTACAATCCAACAAAATGTTGTTCTGTGTACTTTGTGCATCATCATATTGTCTACTTTACATTTTCTTTATAAAACTGTAGTGTAATGAAACAATATTACAAAATTCTTCTTCATCATCATCATCGTCATCAGTGATGCTAGACATTCTAATCTATCAAACCATTAATGCAAAACACATTCTGAATGATCAGATTACTTAAATATAAGTGTACAAACATGTTTAAGGTTATTAAGCTTTATAACTTGCCACCAATAAAAAGCTTTATCAAACCAATTATAGAAGGAGGTCAGAGATTAGTCAGAGATTAGTAGCACAATTTGCTGCCCATTTTGACCAGGTCTCTCTTGCAAATCTTAGATCTTAGATCGCAATGGGACTAACCTGGTTAAATAAAGGCTAAATGAAAATAAAATCTAACAGCAAAGGAACGATGAATAGATTTGTATTACCTGAGGGTGGCAGTCACAGAGAAGAGCGTCTGAATGTCAGTGTGTCTGTGTTGAACCTGTGAGGCCTCTGTTGCTACTGGATCTTCACAGACACACTCCCGGACCCCTCCGTCACTGAGGTCCCACCCTGCTCACTCACATAGGGATAGGTCCGTTTGCTTGATGGAGGGCCAATTCTGTTCATTGCCAAAAGACCAAGGGCCAAACCCCCCTATTGTAGCTCGAAGTAAAGCACCACTTTCAACAAATGCCAGTGTTGTGCATCATATACAGTATGACTTAATCGGGTTTTCTGATAAGACATTTTTAAGAAATTGACTGTATTTTTCAAATTGTTTTGTACATTAACAAGCATTTGATCTCTGATTTGTGTAAAGTTATTTCTCAAAAACACCTTGAGGGCTAGAGGTTCTATGCTGCAAGTCCAGATTTGGCCCCCGGGATGATGTTGCCTACCACTGATATACAGTAGACTGTACTGTCAGAGAGGGGTGATACAGCGTCAACACCCTTTAAACAGAATTATTATTCACTGCTAAAGATAATTATAGTCTAATTTCCCCCCCAATCGCTGTAGATATTGTTAACCCATTGTGACATTTGACCACTAGATGTCACTGTGACATAATAGAGCAGGGATCTCCAACCAGTAGCTCTTCAGGCCTTTCTAGGGAGCTCGCCAAACACTTTCACAATTTTTCTACATACGCTCGATGACATTTCAGATGCATTTCTTTTTGTTCTACTAGCCTAGTAGCCTACTTTAGCAAGTGCTTAGATCACTGTTTGGCAGACATGCACACAAGACAAAGTCACATCTCAACTCTCTAACCTGCAAGTCATGTCCAAGTCTTTTGAACATAAGTCCAAATCAAGTCCCATGTTTTTTGCCGCTAGTCCAAGTCAAGTCTCTAGTGCATTAGCTTGGATATGTTACATACCAATTAAAATTACAATATTAGGAAACTTTCAAATTGATTGAAACACGGCAAAGACGCACAAAAATATCCAGCAAAACAATGTGGAACACAGAAACCACAAATGCAGCTCTCAGAAAAATGCAAAAATTCAGCTGTGCCAAGAGAGAAGAAGGTTGCTGCCTGTTTACACGTCGCCATGACGCAAAAAATAAATAAATGAAATTGAATACGTGGCTGTACATTGTGATTTTGACTCGCTTTGCTCTCCAAGACCAACCATGGAATAAGTGACACCCAGCTTTTCTAAATAGATTTATTCATTTAATTTTTTTTAATTTTTTTAATTTACATGAAATGTATTAAATATGTTCAATAGGGTGTGTTGTAGGTGGTTCCACCCTCTAGTCACAGAGTAATGCCTGATAAATTAAAATATGTGATATGTTTAAAGAACAGGTACGTTTGCACTTCATGTCTTCTTGGCCAGCTACGTTTAATGACCTTTCTGCTTTTGAGATTCGATGATAATACACAACAAATATGTTATTAAAACAATGTAAAAACTAAATGCAGAGCTTGTTGATGTCAGTCTGAGTGCCACAAACAGGCATCAATCTTCTCCTGCCTCCGCCTCTGTGTAAAGCAGAGCCCTCCATCGCTGGTAGCTGTGGTTTGGGCAAACAGCTCCAGACTAGTGAATATCCACTGTAATTACTGGTCTTTTTGGCATCGTGGAAATCCAGTGTGAGGTTAAACTAGGAATTCTGTAATCTTATTTTAAGCTTGGCCATATATGGATATCCAGGAAGCAATTATGATGTTCACAGAGTCCTATTTTAGACCTTACTGTACAAGCCCTCTTTCCAAAAACAGCTAGATTTTCAAACTGGAAAGGTGGTTACAAATTAAAACAGATATTTTGTTTTGTCAATTTAACTGCATAACCCACGGGTGCAGATGCCTGTTGTGGAAAAGATTAACGTGCTTTTATAGAAACAAATTTGGCAAGACGCTAACTTAACTAATAAAACTAAGGCGGTCACTATCAAAGCAAGAAAACACGCAATTTGAGCGGAAACAAGCATAACCCTGCCTGGCCCTCCTTTCCTCTGTGAGTGGGAGAATGTGTTTTTTCACCAAGCCACAAACCCTATGGTTGAGTATGCTAAACTATATTTCACATAAGGCTGACAGGGGAAGGAGGGACGGAGTCTGAATGAGCCAACCCAGTGTGTTTATGCAAGTCCAATTATCGTCTGCTTTCCATTTTGTGTGTCTTTCCAGCTCTTTCTTTGGGGTAAAAAAAAAAAAGTCTTGTGATGTTTGCAGGGACAGACAGCTGGAAGGAAGTGATGCAAGCATCTTAATGGGTATAACATATATACAGCAGGGCAGGGGATCCTCAGCATCACAGCCACACTTGAATACTGCATACGCGACTCTCGTAGCATTACAGGAATATAGCACTGCATCAGGTTTGGAATCACACAACAAAAATGAGGTAACTTGTGCTTTTTTGTTCATGTTTTCTAGTGCATTATTAATAATCTTGCTCTATGGAAGTAATTTAAATTACCCTTATTATTCTTTTGCAGGGTGAATGCTATCATGATATTCTTTTGCCTTATCTGTGCAGTTTTTGCAAGTCCGGTAAGTAGTTATGTTTCACTTTGATGTATGACCATGCTCCGCTGTCACCTACAGTACATGTACAGACAAAACAATTTATACAAAGGTAGACTATTTGACACAAATGCAAAAGTTTAACAGTAGTATTTACTGAAGTTACGACACAAAAAATAGGGTGAAGCTGTATTTAGTGTGGTGTTGAGTGCAAGTGGGCAACTAACGAGTATGAGGGGAATGGCTCAGACATCACACACAGCAAGGTTTAGGGTTCAATCTTTTAGTAGTGGAGTTTGTATGTTCTTGTCACAACTAATTATTATTATATTGATTTTTTTTTTTACAGATCATTGTCAATATAGATTTGGATTCACCAGAGCAGACACAAACTCGGTAAGATATTTTTTAAATATTGCAACTGCTGATAAGTAACTGAGCTCTTTCAACAAACAGTAAATAATTTCAGTTATGGTCAGAGTATTTCTATACCTCCACGCCTCTTTTGTTTATATGTCTGGACCATTTTGGAATCATTCTTGCTTGGGCAAGATTTGAAATGAATGGCCCCCAGTTATATGATTTACACTGTGATTGCAAAGATGAGGCTTGATTGTTCACAATAGAGTATAATTACACATGTTTTGGTCTTGGCTAACTGCGTGTGTCTGTTTAGACAGAAACTTTGTTGGTTGCACAATCATCTGGAAATGGCACCTCAGACGATCAGGTAAAACTCTACAGTCTGTGGAACAGTTTTGTCTTTTGTTTTCTTTCTTTTGCATATAAGTTATAACTTTTATTCATCACGTTCTAGAGTTCCGAATCTGAATCATCGGAGTCAGTAGAGTCTAGTCAAGTGAAAATGTGAGTTAGAAACCACTTTTTTTTAAGTATCTTGTAATTTGCATCATTACATTGACATGTGTTTTTGACCCGTGTTGCAGACATCAGAAGAAAGTGACTCTGTTGAATCAAACGAGGTAGGTTGAAATTTTAAAACTATTACAATTAAATATATCATGCTATATGTAATTGTGTTGTTTATTTTTTCCACAGACTGAGTTGCTGGTTGAAACTACAGATGACAGCATGGGCAGTGAAGAGAATGTTAGAAAGGTATAGTATGCTGTATTGATGTTTGGTTATGTTGGTTTAGAAAGAATTTATGAGGCTGTCAGTCTGGCTGTTTAGTGCCATTTAAAAAAATAATGAGCTTTACTGATTTCTGTAACAAAACAAGTGTTATTGTATTTTTTCATTCCTAATCAAGAGTGAATAGGCTATTTAGAAAATGAAATGTTATTGTAGTTTATAGCAGCATTTGGTTGACCTATGTGCAAAGAGACCATATCTGTATTTATGTATATATATTTTTGTTTGGGAAATTACTAAAGCACTAAAAACGTTCTTTTTCTTTTTCTTTTTGTTCTTTTAGAGCTGGGTTAGCGTATTTGCGACAGTTGTGCGAGACACAAGCGTTGAAGACAACAGCACAGAGGTGAACGATCAGCCTGAAATTCTCAACAAGAACTTGGCAGAGAAGCAGACAGTTCAACCTCCCACCGTAAAGACTTTCAAACAGAGCAGCAATGCTAAGTGGAATTGGTGCAGAAAGCCACTGTCGAGAGCGACTCCAGCAGCGAGAGCGCACAAAGCACCGACAACACCGCCCTCGTGACCTTCACGGCCGACAGCAGCCAGAGCTCGAGTAGCGAGAGCAACGAGACGTCCTCAGAGGCCAGTGACAGTGCGTCAGAGAGCGCACAGAGCTCCGAGAGCTCTGAGGAGGACAGCAGAGAGCTAAGTCCGATTAAAGACTGTGTGAACGGAACCCAGAGCTGCGAAGAGTACTCCTTCCAGGACATAGGAGATGATGCCAATTATTCAGTGGACAATTTGATGGTCCCAGACGAGGACGACAGGGAGCTAAGCCTCAGAAGATGATGAAAACATGATTATGAACTGAATACGAACTGAACGAATTAAAACACTTCCAGTGTCACCTGCCTGCAAACTTCAGTATTTTCAATAAACTCTTGCATCTTCATTTTAACTACCGCTAGCTTTTGATTCAAATTGCGCACATATTTATGTATCCAAATGTGTTAGTACAAAATAAATACGTTATTTTAATGTTTTGAACCCACATTGTCTTTGTAAATAATATAAATACATATTTTGCGAGAACGGAACATGGCCGGTTAGCTCAGTTGGTTAGAGCGTGGTGCTAATAACGCCAAGGTCGCGGGTTCGATCCCCGTACGGGCCACTCACATTTTTCGTTTTGTTTCGTTGGTTTGGTTAAACTCACGGGTGATCTATTAATGTATTACCATTACACACAACGGCAGTTTGTAGTAAGAATGTACTGTATAACGATAAGGCCTATCGTTATACTTGCCTCGTTGCTTTAGGCTTCCACTAGATGGGGACAAAAACATAAATATGCCTGATAACCTTTTTCTTCCTCTTTTCTTTCTTTTTTTATTTTAACTTTGATAGAACAGAGAACTGACATTGCCAATCATAAAAAATAAAAAATAAAGTAATAAGATTAATAAAGGGAGGGAAAAAAACTTCAATAGCAACAATGAAGTACAAAATCCAAGCATGTAGGGAAGGGAAACAGTAGCCTACTGCTCTGAAAAAAGTTCTAAATTTAGTATAACAAAAACACAACTTTACAGCGTCTATATTGCCACTTAAACAGTTCTCATTTTACATTCAGAATGTGTCTTGAGATGTTCCTTTAGAGCAGGTACAGTCGAGAGCTCCTTGTGACACATGTGGCAGCGAAGAGGAAGCTTCAACAATTCACTGGTGCCTTCTTTAACACTGACTCTTCCATTTGTATCTAGCATTCGAAGAACATCTGTGAATAACCAAATTATAGATTGGCATAAAACTGAATGATAAGTTACACACAATTGTTTTTATGCTCACCCTTAGAATCAATAAAGTAATCTGTTGTAAATGAATTCCAGTGCTTTTTGTTCTTAAGACAAGGAGAGTCAAAGTCTTGGCTGATCACATGGAGGTGAACATGGCTTCAAAAATACAAGTATAGTAAGCTCAAACACTACCAGTTCTGTCACTGCTTTATAAACACAAGCGATCTCTGCAGCCAATTTAATAATGTACTACTAACCTCATACTGGGAATAGCATGGTAACCCATACGGAAGCGTAAGGAGTCAGAGTGTGGACATTGGCGAATCATCTGTTCTCCGATGTTGTGCATGTGTCTTACTAGATCACAGTGCTCCTTGCGTAGTGACTTCAGATTTGGAATCGACTGCCACGGAAGAACTAGCCAGTGGTATCGTGCCTTGGGATATTTGTCTTTTATAACTACCACGGTTTCATCTTTGTAGACCTAAAACATGTCATTATAAGTAACAAGACATTTATAACCTTGTATGTAATATTCTTTAAATTTGACAAGAACAACCTGCATCGTTGGGTCTTGCATTGAAACTTTGAGCCCTTGGTTCCAATGCCCAGAACCTTCCTGCAACAAAATTGATAAAATACTTGTTACTTATTGTGTTACAGCAATCATTTTGATTGGCAACTATGTAATGCAGTATGTAATGGAAATATAAACCTACAGTGTTTTTGGGGACTTGAGCATGACTGTCTGCCACAGCAGCCTCCTCCCTTTCATTCTTCTTGGTTGCATTTGAGCTTGTAGCCTGTCCAGATTCGTTGTTCACTGGAAGAGGCTCTCGGGGTCTTTTGACTTCACGCTGCATACCACTGAGGTCTTGTTTGAACTGCACAGTGTATGGGTATTGCGCATTGACTATGTGCAGTTGCTGTCCAGGCTTCAGCTTGACTTCATTTCCCTTCCCAATCACAGCCGAGTCAATTGAAGTGGGGTTCAAGCCAAGCTTTACAATAAGGAGAGAGAATGTGATTATCAGAGTTGAGATGGATTTAGAACATGGAAAACATTTTCTGCAACTCATCTACTGTGAAATGTCAATTTTAATAAGGACTGGTGGAGCTTATTAGATTAATCTTGTGTTTATTGTTTTAAAGTAAACCAAGTTTGAGAGAACCATAAATTATGTGGATTCGATTCAGTCTCACCTGTTTAACTTTGACATAACCTTTGTTGTAATCTGCTCTCAGTTCCACTGGTAGTAATAAAAAAAAAATAGCAATCATAGTTCACAAATTCATGATCTGTAAAGCAGCAAAGCAACTCATGCAACGCGCCCATTGAGCGCCTACCTTGCTGACGGGAGCATTTTTTGTCTTTAATTGTTGTTTCCGGTCCTCGACCCAAGACGACCGCATGCAAGTTAGGTAATTGAATTGGTTTATGGATACCTTCTTTGCTAAGAAGCCAGCAACGTAGCATTTTGTCATCGTTTTAGCTTCTTATTTCTTTCACATTTTGTTCACGCCACACATTTGTTTTTGTTACGGCGCATACATATGACGTCAGAGAAATGAAGCTCCAAGCTTCCTGTTCTCGTTGCTGAAGAGCAAAACATCTCTCGAAAGGTATCATCTGCCCAAGTCTTTCGGCTCAAATTAAACCAGCAGAGGTGAGGTTACATCAAATATTACGCCTTTGTTTTGGTAATGAGGCAATCGTATGCCTGTATTTGGTAAAAGAAAATAGTTGTTGTAAATATAACGAGAAGCTAATTAGCTAGTACCTGCCTTGTTAGCTCCATAGAATTATAGCCTGGTTAGCTCACGTGGCTTTATGTTCGTTAGTAATGCTTATTAAAATAGTTAAAACTCAGCAAGGCATAAATAGCTCGTGACTGTTGTGTTCTGCTACTACTGTTGTTTAAGAAGTGAGGAGATGTAATGGAGATGTTATGAAGATCATATGTCACATTTACCACATGTGTGCTTATATATATCTTTGCTTCACATATTGAATATTGTTAATACCATATACATGTTTCAATGTTAATTTTTTGCCCCCTCCGTTTAAACACTTCTAGTGTATCCAAAACAAAAAGTCAGCCATGGTTAAAGAGACAGGCTTTTATGACATATTGGGAGTAAACCCCACTGCTACACCAGATGAACTGAAAAAGGCTTATCGCAAATTGGCTTTGAAATACCACCCTGACAAAAATCCCACAGAGGGAGAGAAGGTAAGTAGGGCAGATATTAAGAGGTGTAAGCAAACATTATTTTAACCTCTATCTTTTCACAGTTCAAGCAGATCTCACAGGCATATGAAGTGTTGTCAGATGCTAAAAAAAGAGATCTGTATGACCGTGGAGGTGAAAAGGCCATAAAGGAAGGTGGCACTGGAGGAGGTGGGAGTTTTGCTTCCCCCATGGACATTTTTGATATGTTCTTTGGAGGAGGTAGTCGAATGCACAGAGAAAGAAAAGGTATGAGATTTAAATTACATAGTCAAAATGGTGTGCTACATTATGTACACTTCTTAATGTTATAACAATGTACTGTCTGTACATTATTCGTAATATTCACCTTCACTTTTCTTCATTGTAGGAAAGAATATTGTTCATCAGATAAGTGTCTCTTTGGAAGATCTCTACAATGGTGCAACAAGAAAACTTGCAGTCCAGAAAAATATGCTGTGTGAAAAATGTGAAGGTACAATGGTTTTGTCTGTTCGCTACAGTGTTGTTTTCGTCAACAAAGACTATAACGAAAGCATTATGTTGACTAAAACATGTCAAGACGTTTATGAGTTTACGGTGACGAGACGAAAATGTGATAAAGTTGTTTGTCAGACTCAGACGTTTGCAACCGGGGCTTGAGCAAGGAGCCATGCTAATCTTCTAATCTATCATCGCATAACAAAAGCTTCAGTCCGGAACGTTTGGATCTGTAGTTGCCAGCAGTTTGAGCAGCGAGGGACACATTTACATAAACAGAGGGGGCGGAGCCAGAAAGCAGAGTCCAGCCCCAAACCAGTGATGCTGAGAATGAGTGACAAAAGCAGCAGACTCCTGGTCCACTGGGACAAAGCAAAACACTCCGCTTTACTCATTCACACTAACGGTTTTCAAAATAATTAAAAACTGACATCTTTCAATATTTTTGTAATTAAAGCTACTCTAAGCTACCCCTTTTGCCGGACCGGCATTGTTGCATTCCCACATTGCATCGCTAGATGCGCCTCACTCGCAAACAGCAACGAACTTTGTGCCGCAGAAGGAGACCGGCGTCGCACCTCCCTCACCCGCAGCAGAAGCCTCACCCCCACATGCCCCTCATGTAAACACAAACACGTGTAGACATCGCAAATGTTTGAAGCAGCAGACGCAGCAACAGTTAGCGGTTAACAGTTTAGCATTATGCCAGAAGTTTACAAAAAGAACTGATAAACATCTGACCGCTCCTGCTCTGATGCAGCTGAAATACACATGAAATATCCGTTTGTTTAATAATCCAATATCTACAGTAGCCTTCAGGTCTTTTTTCTCCTCATGATTACAGCAGCACTGAGAGGCTTTGAGTGTGAGGTGTTCAAGAGTTTCCGGGGGAAAAGTTCTGCACTGTAAACTTAGTTCTAAATGGAAGTATTATGTTCTAAATGCCAAAAAAAAGAGACTTTCATGAAAGTTGCAGTTTAGCAAATAAATGAAAGTCTCAAAATGTTTACTTTGCTACATATTAGGGCTGGGGGAAAAATCGATTCGATTTAAAAATCGAGTTGGTAGGTCAAATCGATTCATATTTTCAAAAATAAATAAATTATTTTTCCTTTTTTTTTTTTAGAATTTTTTAACGTTTTTTATTTTATTTGTTTTTTTTTAGCTCTCTGCCCCCTCTCTGAAGAAGGTCCTGCTGTATAAATGTGCCAAGAAGAACAGAGCCCACCTCAGGATTTTTTGTTTTATTAGCTCAATCGAAATACAGCAATAGCCATGCTGCCTTTACTATGCCCAATCCCGTCAGACCTTGGAAGCTAAGCTGGGAAGGGCCTTGTCGGTACTTGGATGGGAGACCGTTTGGTAACACCAATGATAAAGGATGAGGAGATTTTCATCCCAATTACCAATACTTATTTTCTATTAATTTGTTATTAATACTTAGTTACTTTTAATATATATATATATATATATATATATATATATATATATATAACTAGAATAAACGTGACCAAAACGGGGTTTGAGTTTTGTTGACTAAAACTACACTAAAATAATCACATTTAGAAATGACTAAATGCTACTTAAAGACTAAAACTAATAGGGCTGCCTAAAACACCAGTGGTTTGCTACACTATACTCGTTTTACTGTCTTAGAACTACTTCATCTGTTTGTATGTCTTATGGCACTTTTCTGTTAGTTGACAGAGTGATTACTTTTTGTAGGTCGTGGGAGTCGGAAAGGAGCAGCACAAACATGCATGTCCTGTCAAGGTACAGGCATGCAGGTTCGTGTCCACCAGCTGCTGCCTGGGATGGTCCAGCAGATTTCCACTGTGTGTCCGCACTGTGAGGGCCGAGGACAACGAATCAGTCATAAGGACCGCTGCAAAGCATGTGCAGGCCGAAAGATTCTGCGACAGACAAAGGTCTTGGAAGTTCACATAGACAAAGGTTAGAGTTAAAGTTGTAATAATAATGTACATTGCTCAGACATTTTATTAAACTTACTGACAATTAACACCAGCACTTATCTAGGTGTTTTTAAAATGTATATGATGCACCTACTAATACATTTCAGGAAAGAAAACATAAGAAGAAGGCTAACTGTCAAATGACGGTAAACTTGGACTTCTTTTACAAAGCAAAGCCTCAGTAACTAAATTATGGGAAATGTAACTAATGTACAACTAATGTAACACTTCAATGAAAGAAATCATTATCATCCTTCATAGATGGGGCCTCCCCCTCACAGATAACCTTATTCCCAAATTTAGTCAAGTGTGCTTGCTTGCTATCCAGACAATTCTTTTCGTATTCTATACAAAGAGTCTGGAACCTTGTCTTATCCCTCTGAGTTCCAATAGAGAAAATGACACTACACACACCAGGAGTGTGCACAACTCTAGGTCTGATTTCCCAGTCCAATTCATTCATTCCCGATTGGGGGAGTGTGCTTGCCAAGCACTCTCAATATCATACAGACAACAGTAAAATAAGTTAAAAAGCTACAATCAATGGTAGTAAAAACATATATATGTATGTATATTCAAAAATGTGACTATTTTATGGCAACAGGGATGAGAGATGGACAAAAGATTGTTTACCATGGAGAGGGAGATCAGGAGCCTGGAATTGAGCCTGGTGATATTATTTTTGTCCTTGACCAGCAGGAACATCAGCGATTTACCAGGTAAGTCTTTTTAAGTAACAATTATTCTCCATTGTGAGATCAATAAAGGATTATCTTATCTTAATTATCATGTTTGATCAATAACATTAAGGGGAAACACTGGAGAGAGCACAAATTGTCTTGTTCACACAATAAGGTGTTTGGTTATTGCCATTGATTTAACTTTTTTCCTTAGATTTATAAGGAAATTGTAACCCCCCCCCCCCCCCGTCTATTTATTGAGCTATGAACCCTAAGAAAACAAAATGACAGGAAAACTTTTAATTGATATCTTTAAATTTAATTTTGTTTTTCCATATTCACATGCTGTGTCTCGCCTTAATTATGTTTGTATAGGCGCTCAATCGTCCGGAGTTTTCCATTATATAGAAGGGTTGTTTAAGTCATCATCTGTACTGGTTGCTTAGAGATGCGGATATTTCACCTGTTAATTACTCGCCATTTAACTCGTTCTCGTTTCCATCTAAGGAAAGGGCAGGACTTGATTATATCTATGGAGCTACAGCTGGTTGAGGCATTATGTGGCTTTCAGAAACCGATCCAAACTCTTGACAGCAGAACTCTTCTGATCACCTCACCACAAGGTACAGAATGTAAATGAGTTTTGCTTCTGCATGTATGGCTAATCAAAGTACACGTTTGATACTTCATACAGGAGAGCTGATCAAACCTGGAGATACTAAATGTGTCCTAAATGAAGGCATGCCCCTCCACCGGAGACCCTTTGAAAAGGGACGCCTTATAATCAACTTCAAGGTAATTTCTCATTGTTGAGTCTGGGTAAAAAATTTGGTGTGGCAGTAACGTTTTGGTTTGTACTAGGTTGTCTTTCCACCTGCAAATTTCCTCCCTAAAAATAAACTAAAGGAGCTGGAGCGTTACTTTCCAGCAAAGAAAGAGGTTGAGCAGCCTGAGAGTATGGATGACGACTTGTACATCTACGCTGACCTGGAGGAGTGCAACTTTGAAAGCAGAAGAAGACGCAACAGTCATTACTACTATGTGGATGAAGACGACTATGGAAGTGCTGGAGGGGTTCAGTGTCACACTTCTTAAACAGTTACCAGTTTTTAGACGAGTGTAGTAATTTTTGTCAAAGAAAAGCACCTTTTCTTTCTTATCTTTTATTTTTAATCAAAGTTGAAGTTGTTGGAACGTGCATTTCAGTCAGATCCTAAAATCTCAGTCATAACCTTGTTATAATCTCAGTCATAACACTTTATGTTATGAATACTGTTGTATTCTTTGCCAAAGCAAAGCATTTTACAGTCCCAGCCAGGACTATTTCCTAAATCTTCAATGGGTTTAGTGTAGTGTTAATTTTTTCTTACACTGTGACAAAAATAATGCTATAGACTTTGCATAAATTACTTAAGCAGGGCTGCTCCTTGCCTAATTTTATATGTATTGTGTTGCATAAAGTTGTCAGATAATATTTAAATTATTGTATAATGTTATTAAATCTGTTGTTACACACTTGTTAAACACAATGCAACAATGTGAAGGCTCAATTTCAGTTGGTACAAGAATTGTGCTCAAAGATATTGTCATTTATAGGGCTATTTTTGAAAAAAATGTCAAACTTTCCACAACCGAGTTTGACGAGTCAGGTCAGATTTAGGATTCACTTGCTTCAGCTGTTTAGTTGTTTTTCTTTGCCACATCGTATCTATTCCATATATGTATACTGTAAATACTGATCATTCTGCTGATCTTGTTATGAGCCACATTTTCTAGATCTGTTCTACAAATGATTATTGAGGACCAAAAGTTTGTTGTGGTGTTCATGCTAAAAAGCCAGTGTTTTACCTGGTGCCTTGTTTGAAACACTAAATGTTAGTGCTTATGTCGACAAATATGCCAAGCTACTAAAGTATTTCTATTATATCATTTGTTTATAATGGTAAATGTCGGTAAGCTGTTCCATATAAAAATTCATAATGCTAAGTCACATTTTTTAACTATAGCATGCAAACTACTGAGTGTCTTGACTTCTCGCCATAGACCGCCTCTTGCCCCAGCTGCCAAATTAGCCTTATTTTGATATGGCTCATAGTACTGTCTTGTTATGGGCCATTATCATAACCTGGGAATTAATTCATACTTTTAAGGCTTTTTCTTTCTTTATGCAACAATTTGTGATTGATTGCCTCTGAAATAAAATTGTTTGATAAACTGGTCACTCGTTGAAACAATTTTCTTTTTAGCAAAAATAGATTATCCTGTTTACAGTTGCAACGTGGGATCTTACACTTCTGGAGTGATGGTGACTAATCACTGGGCACAAATATATCAACGAATACATTCGCACATAATTTAACACTAGGGTCTGATTTACTTAGCCAGGTGCGAAATTTAAAGTATTGTGACTAGTATCACACACAAAAGACACCCATTTTCTGTAGAGCTGTGTTCCGGTTTGAGGGGGATGTTGTTCAGACTCTGGCGCTTTTTTCTTCCTGCTTTTGGCCTTGACTAGAGTGAAATCATTATAATAGGTGAAATACATTGGCAGACCTTTTCTCCACATTGTTTTTATTATGCACACAAATTACATTACAGCTCTTGTGAGGTCATGCATGTTTAATATTCATAAGAAAGTTAGTGTAGATCCACATTGAGACACTGCACTGAGGTAGCATGCAGAGAACAGAGAAGACAAAACTATTGTACAAAAGTATTTTAACACCATAACCTCATCTACCTGATATTTTATGCATACACAAAAGGCTTGTGTTGTAACCACAGTTCATCGATACAAATTTTCATATCTAAAAGGCAGAGAAGTGGAAGACTTACACACAGGCATCACTTTATGACCTGCAACTTAATGGTCTAAATACAGAACACTGTAGACAGACACAAGGATTCCACATGAATTGCAGTTTCTGTGATGCTGTGACCAAATCATCTTGCGATCCCAATCGGACTCATTTCGTACACAACGTTCGCTTGTGGACTGTTATATCCCTGCAGTTATCAGGTGCAATAATGAGATGTTATTCACTTCCCCACCTGTGGCCATCATATGTTTTATGACCAATATGCCACAAATGCAAAATAGTCTGCTGCACTGTAAACCTGCAGTGCTATGGGCAGTGTTAGTTGGAAAGAAGAACGTGAACATTTCTGGTTCTTTTAGACAAATACAGGCCATTTGTAACGTCAATGCCTCAATTTGCTTTTCATAAATGCTCAATGTTCAAGATGGCGGTTCAAGGTTTCCACAACCTTAGGAGGCCGTCCTCGCTGAACGTGGCGAGTAGACTCTCGTGTGGGTGGTGGGCAATGCCAATTACATCCTTCTCATGGACCTGCAGGGGAAGAAGAGACACATCATCAAACTTTCACTGTCTTTACTCTCACATCTTTGCAATGAGGTGAATACATGGATTTAAAGGGGAGAAGAAGGAAAAAAAGCCCAATAACTGCAGCAGATCTAGTTTATGTAATTAATTGTATGGGCAGAGCTTACAGTCAGTGTTTTCTCCAGTCTTCCTGTGGTGTAGCTGAAGCAGTACAGCACCAGGTCCTCACCCACACAGTAGATCCACTCTCCCCGAGGCGACACTGTGCAGCAAACAAAGTCTGCGCCTTCTTTTCGATCTGCACTAAAACTTTTTATCGTCTTTAGCAAGAGTGAAAGGGGGAAAGAAAATTGCAAAGTTATCACTGCTTTGCTATTTGACAGTGAATTTTAGAAATATGAGTATTCACTTGGCCACGTAGGTTCATGATGACTACAGTACTGGAGTGGTTGCAGGCAACAAACTCATCTGGGTTTTGTGGAAGAGGAATCACATTGTTGACCGGGACCTCGGAGATCAATGATTTATATGTATGGACACAATCACCGGTTTTTGTGTTCCAGACCTATAAGGGAATGATTAACTCAATTAGACCAATGTGAAAAGTCAATTACAACACTATCTTTTGCAAAATCGTGACATGATATTAATTCTAGCAATCATCAAATCTGGAGGTCAAACAGATATTGCACCATTTTAAATATATTTAGATAATTATGCTATCAGAGCACTAAAAAAAAAAAACCTTTGATGATGGGTTTGCATTTGTTAATGTACACATGGCTGGTGTACCTTGACAGTGCCGTCTGATGAAGCACTGATGATATGAAATCCATCTTGTGTGAAACATGCGTCGTTTACAAATGATGTGTGTCCATTAAATTCCTTCAGTGTCTTTCCTGACTTCAGCTCATGGATTCTGTAAATAACATGACACAGAGATAATACACCCAGACCACGTCCCCACACATTTCCTGTCTCCTAGGTTTCTTAAAAGCCTGCGGAGAAATCTGTTGCTGTGCAGGCGGGTGTGTTATTTTTAGCTGCGGTGGATTTACTTCACCGTGTAGATTAGAGAAACCGAGACAAATGCCCAATGCTGAATGAGTGTCTCCATCTCAGGATCATTTTGCATCTGTAAACAGTTTAGTGCCGCTCGTCAGCGCAACAGCCAGGAACACGTTGCATCTTTGAGCCCGAGCACATGGCATCTCATCCGCACCCACACAACACGTGCCTCCCGACCCACCCCCCTGAGTCTGTGGAGACAGCCAGTCAACGGTATATCCAAGGAGTACTGTCTTTACATACATTACTCCTTTATTTAACTATTATGTAATTGTACTGACTTGTACCATAGTTCTCGAGGCTTAAGTGGCACAATACCAAATTAAATACAATGACATTTATTTTAGTTGAAATTAACTGAAAATAAAAATAACTGTTGTAATATCTAACATTTATACTATCAGAATAATGAAGACCTCACCAAACAAAATCCCCACTGACTTCAGGGATTAAACAATAGATTTGTGCCTGTTTGAGTTACAACTGAAATTATTTTTTACTTTTTCAAAGCCATTTTAATTTTGTGCATTCACAGCGGCCAGAACAATGAACTCTCTCCCTTCCAGCATTAGTAATGCCCATTGCAACTCAAATGAATCACGCCTGTTGTCAACAAAGCTACTTCCACCCACATAAGTAGAGACAAAACAAAACTTAAGAAAAGAAAACATCTAACTCCTGGTGTGTGTATAATAAGATATCATTGCACATGATGATTCTGAGCATGATTATTGTGTCCAGCGGTGATACCTTTCACAGCTTTCCACTACCGATATGATGTGTTTGGCGTCAGCGCAGGCAGGTGACCATAAGGAATTCATAACATATCCAAATGATGGCTTTTAAGAAAATATGTAGAAACTCCATCGCACCTCCACACCACCCTGGGTGCCTGGCTTTGGGGATTACTCAGTAGCCCCTGGTGGGACTCGTTTTAAAACCGTTCATTATTTTGCAACCTGCTTTCTTGTCTAGTCAGTTGTTTCTGTTCTTAATGCTCTTGAAGAAGCTTCCGCTCTAACAATGATGATGTGGATTGTGGATATACCTGATGGTCTGATCAAATGAGGCACTGAGGATGTTGTTGCTGTCCTTGGAAAAGCTCAGACAAGAGACACCTTTGCTGTGAGCGTGTTCAAATCTGCGCACACACAAGCCACTCTGCATCTTCCAAATCTGGTCCAAGAGAGATCATTAATATTACTTTATAGCAGATCAAAGAAGGGACTGGCAAAACGTTTTCTACCCACCTTTATCTTTCCATTTTGCGCACCAGTGGCCAGTATTTCTCCATCTGGACTAAAGCACATGCACAATACAGCCTCGTCCATCATCATAAAGCTGTCTTGCGCCTGGTATTTCACATCCTTGTTAACCCATTCAGGAGAAAGAAGGCAAACATATGAATTACATGTTTGGATTATCTTTTCAAACTGCTCTGTAGTTGGAAAGATAGGGTTACTTTGCTTATATTTCCAGTGGTGTAGTTCCAAACTTCAACAAAGCCATCTACTGATCCAGTGACCAGGTATTTGCCATCGGGAGAGAAGCGGGCACACTCCACATGAGACCTCCTTCCAAACTGCAAATACAATTTTATCAGCATTTGTTTTAACATCTTTTTCTGGATTAGTTTATGAAAAGGTTATAAGTCACTCGATGCACAATCTAAAACAGACCACTCAAGTTTAAACCAGTTTTACCTTGATGTGGCGATACAGTTGTGTCGGGTAGCTCTCTTCCTCAACTGGGTCATTGTTAGGTGAGTGGAAGCCCATGTCTGGAGAGAGGTGGCCTTGGTACTGGCGCACTTTTTGGGTCTATAGGGAAGTTCAACAAATTACTGATATTATTATTATTATTTCCAAAGGACCATAAAATTACACAAAATCGTTCTGTTGTTTCATTAAGTTCATTCATATTGTTATGTATTATTCTTCCTGTATTGTCATTGATCTCCCAGGCTCTTATTTTGTGTCCCCATAATGTCCCTGTATGAATTTGGTATTCTTACACTGCCTTTTCCCTTTCTGAATTCCTTGTTTAGAAGAGGTCAGTTATCCCTCTGTTTCCTCGTATGTTTTTGTTTTAGTCCAATTAGGTTAGGTTAGGTTTTTGTTTTGTTTTTCCACTAAACCTTTATCTGAATTATTGTCAAATGTATGTCTATTTGGCAAATCAAAATTTTATTGGGATGTCAAATGTTCTCCAATGTTGTTTATTTGTGTGTGTGTGTTGTTTTGTTTTTGACATGAGCTATTTCCCCTCCCAAAAAGAAAAAAATGGCAGAAAGCGATTTGTGCATTTAAGTAAAGTACACCTTGGATAGTTAGTGTAGCCTGGAGGATTTCGCAACATAGAAAAAGATTTCTCTTAACCTTAATGTTTGTGTTAAGAATGCATTTATAAATTGGACTTAATACATATGGTTTTGCCAATACAGTGATCAAATTTGACTCCTGACGCTTATGTGGGCAGACATGGAAAATTACTTTGGAAAGCTCCTTAGAAAGGCTTGGAAAGCTTCTAGTGGCTCTTGTGTTGGAGAAAAACACTTAACACTCTCATTAATCAAGAATAAAACTGTACCCTGGGCTGGACACTGGACATATTTGTAAAACTGTGAGGCAAATTTATTGACTATGTATTTTGTACGTTGTAAAACATTTTGCAATTTATTCAGTGTGTTTTTTATTGGACGGTGGGAAGAATAGCGATAGCTTGGCTGAGCTAATTGGGATCCCATCAATAACTGTGTTGTAATTAAGGGCTTACCAGCCTCAATATTGACCCTCCATCTTATAAGCCCATACTTACACCAACTTGTTCCAAAAGTCCAATCAGACGAGACGGGGGCACCACACACACCTCCTTCACCATGGCCTCTGCTATCGCCCTTCTCCGCTTCTCCTTGCTGCTTCCCTTTGGGTACGCCTGCCGTTTTAACATTTAACATCACTTTCTGATTTCATCCATGAACAGGGGCATCATTTTACTGCCTTACCTCTCTGGGGTCAAAGTAGGTACACATTAGGAGGCTTTCCAAATGCTTGTATCTTTCTGGTTGAGTTTGCTTGAGCATGATCATAGGGTCGGTCTGTCTGAGGAGTGAGCGTGCTGCACCTATCTCCCTCATTTCAATCAGCTCCATAACAACCTGTTACACACATTGGATTCTGCAGCTTTAATAAGAGCAGACCATATCTAGAGAGCTTTCTCAAACTAGTGTGATTGAACAGGAAATCTTTTTTATGAGGAAACACAACATTATGTGTTGCTTTTGCACTATAGGCTTGATTTAGAATAAAAAGTCTGAAACATTGTTTTACCTGCTCATATAGATCAATGAGTGTGTTGTCAGGCAGCTTCAAAGATTCGATGGCAAGTAGAACTGAGTCCCAGTGGCCGTTGTTTATGTCGGCTACAAAGCTGTCGATGCTTTCCACGGTGTTCAGTGAGACCGTGGTTTCCTGTTGTAAAGTATTCAGAGTTCGGTAGAGATTGTTCTCCTTGAGGTACTGCATTATCAGCCGGATCACACTGGAGAGACAAATAAGTGAAATAAGCATAAGGAAACAAACAAGTCATCTCTTGTTGGTAGGCTCTTGTATCCTAAGATGGTCTACCATCATTAGACAATTGCAAAAACTCCAAAACAGCATTTCCCTCCTAAAGCGTACAGCTGCTGCCAAAACATACTCTTAAAAAGTGAAACTATGCATTTGAAATCTGTATTTATTACGTTGGAGACTTAGTGCTGTGTCTATTATGATTCTTGTTACATGCAGACTTTTCAGAGCTAATAATTAGTTTAAATTGGGAAACTGCATGGCCACCTTGTAAATAGATGGATTGTAATATTGTTGAAATACATAGGCTACATTAGACATTTAAATATCAAAGGAAACCGTTGCAGCCAGGAAGGCAAACAATAACATTTGAGCATCGCCAAACCATGGACTAGTGCAAACAATTCAATTGATGACAAAATCAGAATAAAATTAATTGAATGGAAAAATGTTTAAATTATATTATAGATAAAAGTCAACAATCCCTATTTACTGTTTTTTTCTATCAATAAATATCCCAGAGCACTTACTCAGAGGGCTCCATCTCCACGGCCATCCTGCTGTTCATGCTGCTGTTTTTGCTGCTGTTGCGCACTGGACTGACCGTGTGGTGTTTCGATCTGTTGTGCTCGTCTCGAAGCCACGTGGACCCGCGTGCTGGGAACCGCCCACTCCACGTGAACCTCTTGCGCTTTGCAGTGTGGAGACGTAGCGTCGTCCAAAGCCAGACAGTCTGTGCCTCGCAAACGGCGGTACAGTAGTTACACCTCCCCTCTGACGCATACCGTTAGAAAGAAGCATTTAGTGGCCTCGTGTTGGGAGGAGAGCCCAGTGATGCTGCTGCGGCATTCCGCCACGACATCAGCAGCATCAGCACCACCACGCACGCTCTCGTGGCTGTCAGCGTGCTCCTTTGTACTGGATCCAAACACCAGGACAAACGCATTATTAACACATTATTATTCTGTTGGTGTCTTTGTCTAGAGGGACACCTTACCCTTAGGTACAATTTCCATGTGCGTCATTGAACCAAGATGCGCCCAATGCTGTCAAACCTGTTGACAAATACAACTTCTCATTACTTTTACAAATCACTGTCTTTTATTCTTGCCATTCATTTTAGCAACAATGAATCTGACCGAGATGGATGAATGCCACTCAGAATGAGGATCTCTTAGGACAAAAAAGCACTCTTTTCTGACCGCGGTTTGGTTTTTGGTCAGCACAAAATGTCAAAATAACTTCAATCAGCTACCGCGCTTGTAAGATCGCGAGATTTGGGTTAAAACTATACTCGCACGGCGGTGAAACGGCCTGTGCTCTGCGGTGCTTTAATAAGAGATCCATGGCACACGTAGCTACAATTAATTGTATTGCCTTTGACAATTGTAACATCAGACAGAGACGACTTGGTTCTAATAGGCCTAGAGGGGGTGTGACATTTTGAAGAATATAGGCTGCTGTATTGTGTTTTTCTTTGTTGACATGCTCAGCAGGAAAGAAATGACCCTCAACAACCAGGTGTGTCCAATTAGCTCCTTATTGTATATTGGGAACAGCCTCTGAAATGTCCATGTTTTTAGGAGATGATTCAGAAAGGAAACTGTGCTATTGACAGGATGGCGAAGCTCCCCATTGTGCGCTCTGCTTGGTCCAGATTGTCTCACGTCTACACTGACACCAAAAGCTCCCATCCAAACTTTAAGGTGATCTGTGACGCTTTGGAGGACCGGGCAGTCATTTGGCGCACTATGGCTTCGAACACGGTCTCCCCTGTCATGATGAAACTGGAGCCCCAGAGTAAGTTCTGGAAATTCGAAATTAATTGTTTCTTGACCAGCTGGTTTAAAATTGTGTCTGCGTGACTTACAGTATCCATTGCAAATTACATTGCTTGTAAAAGTCTGGATTGGTTGGAATCTACTTTCTCATTGCTTCAGGCACCGACAGAAGAGGTATGATGGGACTGCTTGCACTTATCAAATTATGGGCAATAACATGTCCTTGCACTTCCCACCCCCGAAAATGAAATATTGAAGAAAAAAAAAATCAACAATGTAGTAAACAAAACAAAAATTAAATTGAGCGCCACATGATAAGAGCCAGGTAATTTCAGATCATATTTTTGCAGTTTTTACTTTTTATCTCACTTTGAATATCCAGTGCATGTTGAAAACCCAATGTCCCTGACCCCATTTTCACACCTTTGTACAGTTAAAAGGAATATTTACAATAAATATTTTTCTTGCCAATTCCAAACAGAGAATAGACTTCAATAATCTGCAGATCTTATATGAAAAATCACAACTATTAATTAAAATAATTAAGAAAAATCTCTGTCTCTCAGTCATTGGTGTTATCAGCATTACTTTCCAGGATTTGTAAGGTTAAAAAAGATGTGAAGAAATATTTTTCTGGTCTGATGAGACTAAGTTAAAAGCCTAATCCTGGGAAATATAAAGGAGGACATATTTTCCTCACGAAAAACAAAAAAGTAACTTTAAAATGTGACTTTATACTGTGGGTCATTTTGAAATGTCATTGGTGTTATGGCTGTTTGCATCAGTTAGTAGTTTTCTCTGAGGAAAAAACAGGTTCACAGCTAAAACTATACAACTGTACTGTGATACACCACCTTTGTTCAGGAATGACATAGAAATACTTAAGAAAAAGGAACAATTGCTTGAAATTCGTCATTGGTGTTACAGCCCCACATTACATGAATGGAGGCATCTGATGCAAAGTCATTGGTGTTATGAAAACATTGAGCTTCATTAAACATATAATTCTCCCTTATTTTAATGAAATACTGTTTCTAGACAAAATGGCTATTTAATTTCCTAATGCAAAATTGTACACATTTGACAATGTTTTGTTGCATTATTGCCTTACGTTATTAAAATAGTTGTAACACCAATGACACAAAACTTAAAATAAAATCTTAAATGATTAAAAAAATTAAAAATACCCAATCTGTCCTTTTTTATAATAATGGTAGTAATACTAATAGGGTATTGAACATGTTCTGGTGATCTTATGTAAAAAATTGTACATTTTTATTTTTTTCGGGACAGAAAATGCCCATATTTTGATAATGGCCCTAATCATGTGATCAGTATATGTGCAACTTGAGCATGATTTAAGGATGTTTGAAGAGATTTGTTTTATTTTTATGAATCAATTATTTACCTGCAGGTTGTTGCCATTGCCATAGTCAAGATGCATGAAGCCCAAGAAGTGGGTGTTGCTGCCACTAGTGCAATAGTGAAGCATGCTATGGACAAAGTTGACACCGACTACCTTTCAAATCCAGTTATAGAGAGAGCTATGACTGTGGCCAAGGCAGGACTGGGCCAAGCACTTAGCCTTTCGGAGATGCTGGTGGACCACATGTTGCCTCCAGCTGAGGAGGAGGAAGAAGGTATATGGAAACTGCAATAAGAAGTGGATTCATTTCTTCTGATTGTGTTGTATCACCTGCTCTATGACTGTAAACTTCGCACTGCATTCACATGTTAATATTTTTGATTCTGGTGTCATTTGTATTTTGCTCCCTTTTAAAGTGTATTTATGAATTGTACTTAAGATGACTAGATATTGCTTGTTTGCACATTATCCTGTCTTTATTTGATTGCACATTTTCACTATTTCACCATTTGCACCCCCTGAGTGTTCCTGTCTGTTATCGCAGAAAAAGACAACTCTGTGCCGGGGTTTGAGTCCACAACTCTGCGGACATACCTAGTGAGACTGCAGTTTATCAGTACCAAGTTGTGCAGGAGAATGTACAAGGTACGACCTACAGTAAGTCCAGTGAATGTTGCCTCTCTTACTGGTTTAAAAAGTCCAGTATAATCTAAACTCTTCCTGGGTTGCTCTAAGCTCCACACTGAGTATAAAGTAGCTTAAATTTTCACTGCTTACTCAATTTCCAAACCTCATTTGAAAGCTCAGAAAATCCGAAATTCTGTCACTAAACTGTAACTTGTGAATGTCTGCTTGGGGTTGGCGGAAACTGCATCATCTTTCTAGTTAATAATTTCCGTTGGATTCATCATTACTTGGACAGTCCGATCCAAATCATGTGCTCTTATCTGTTCAGCCAAAAAGCTACAGTTTTCAGAATTGATGTGCTTGAAGTGCAGACTCCGGAATAACAGCTCCTTAAATTTGTGATAACTTAAATAACTGGCTTGTATGCCCCTACAATTACCATTGTTGGTCTGCATTCCATTTCAACAAAACAACAAATTCCTTTCGTGAACCATTTCTCTTACAATAAAAAAAGTTCTAAAATTCTATCTTTTCAAGGAGGCAAAAGTAATATGAAACATATGAAAAACTTTACTTGTCTAAGCTTATCATTTTGTTGTAAGTTTGAACTCCATCATTTCACTATAAAAGATGTACTGCTTTAAATTGGCTAACTTTTTCTTTATCAACAGGCCATAGAGAAACTGTCCAGAACTCCTTGCCTGACTCAGAGACTTCAAACTCATTTGACGACTTCCATAAGCAGTCTCCAGCTGTATCTCCAGCACCAAGCCGTGATCTTATTCATATCACAGACGTACACCACACAACAAATTGGTACTGAAGGCACTGCTACTCAGGTCTCAGCTACTCGCAAGGATTTGCTCCAAGTTCAGTGGCAGGAAAGTCCCACCTGGCGACTGAAGCAACCCAAAGCTATGGACTGTGGATGCACAAGCTGTGACACCTGTAGTGATGGATGTGATACCAAGGTTTGCACCTCACCTTGAATTTGTCACATTAAGGTATTGAGGCATGTTACAACTTGTTCATTAAAGAAGCTTTGCAGAAAACTAAAGTGAGTATTTAGTTGGTATTACAGTGGTCCCCATGTAATCTATAATCACCTGGTCAAAGTGAAACTTGTTTAAATGAAATGTGCAGGCAAAGGTTTTTTTTTTTTTTTAAATGCTCAATTCTATGCTCTCCAAATGTAAAGGTCCTATACCTGATGATTTTCTTTATTTTTTTTATAAATAACACTTTAGCTGAAGCCATTAAATTAAACCGTTAATTGATTGTAGCATCCCCATTCTTCAGAGATTAGTTTGGCACATTTCACAACTTGCAGGGTCACGGTCACAGAAATGCAAGAAAATTTGCCTGCAAGTTGATGAAATTGATACAAATGCTTTAGACATTTTGTGGGAAGAACACACTGCATCTGAGTTTACAATATACTAAAGGACAAAACAAGGTTCT
Source organism: Neogobius melanostomus (assembly GCA_007210695.1). Lineage (NCBI taxonomy): Eukaryota > Metazoa > Chordata > Actinopteri > Gobiiformes > Gobiidae > Neogobius > Neogobius melanostomus. Next base: position 3,588,395 of record VHKM01000004.1, on the reverse strand, counting down.
TATCCAAATCCACCCTTTGATTACCCACTGCAGTAATAACATTGTGTCAAGCTGGTCATTGGGAACATGTTTTGTATTGACAACAGTATAGACCAAAATGTTACGCAGTGTGCCTTTTTAAGAATATAAAATAATGCTTATTCATACAATTAAGTACATTTTTTGTTCACGTATTACACTAGTTGTTTAAAAATTAAGTTCTGTTGAGATCGATCTAAGGAACTACATGCAATAACTGCATGCTCCGTTTTGTTCCTGCCCCTCAGAGGTGGTGAAACTACAAGTCAATTTGACTGTCCCCTCTTATGGAATTTTAGCGTTTTTAAAATCTGAAATCAATTGTGCATGCAACTAAAACAAATTACACCATTTGTAAATTGTTCAATTTTACACCATCAACCTTTTGAGCTGCAGAAACCACAACAATCCAGACATTTCAGCAGCTTTTTTTTTGCAAGCTGAATTCTCTTTGCAGTGAAACGGATTTAAGTACAGCCCAACAGATCTCATTTGGATTTAGGTCAGGTGGATGCCTGGTCAATCATTGGCTAGAAAGGCACCGGTGGACTTTATAAGAAATGCAGCTTTGTTGTGCATGAAATCCAAAGTTTTATTGAGGGTTATGAATTTATAAGTATGAACAGAAGAAACAAGCATGGGGGGGGCGTAGCTATGTTTGTAGACTCAAACTACAGCTATAAAGTAATGGAAAATAAGACTATGGCAGTGGATGATGTACTTGAATGCCTTACTGTAGAAATTACAAGACAAAAAAGAAAAATATTATTGTAAGTTGTATTTATAGAACACCTGGCTCTGATATAGATGTTTTTTCTAATTGGATGGAGGAGCACTTCTCGGGTTTAAATCATAAAGTCATGTTTGTGGGGGGAGACCTTAACATCGATCTGTTAAACCCATATAAACATAAAAAGACGGACGAATTTATAAATACTTTATTTAGTATAGGTCTGTTTCCTCTAATAACTAAACCGAGTAGAATCACAACCCACAGTGCGACTTTGATAACATTTTCTCAAATGAAATAGATAGTGATACAATCAGTGGATTAATGATAAATGATATTAGTGATCACCTGCCAGTTTTTGTATTGTACAAAAATGGATATTTAAATATTAATAATGAAAACATTTATTGGTTTAGAAGGGTAAAAACAGAAAAAACTATTGATGCATTTAAAAAGGAACTATTAGCTCAAGACTGGAGTATTGTGTATATAGAGAGAATGATACTAATAAGGCATATGATGAGTTTACGCGAATATTTCATAAAGTATATGACAAAAATTGCCCAATGAAAAAATATTGTAAAAACAGAAAGTGTAAAGAAAACCCATGGATGTCTAAGGGATTACTAAATGCATGCAAGAAAAAAAATTCACTCTACAAAAATTTATAAATGATAGAACAAAAGAAGCTGAGGATAAATATAAGAAATATAAAAATAAACTGACAGGTATCATTAGAAAATGTAAACAGGATTATTATAATAAGTTGTTAGATAGCAATAAGAATAATATTAAAGGTTTATGGAATATCTTAAATAGTATAATTAGAAATAAACAGAGAACGATTAATTATCCAAAATATTTCAAAGATGAGGATAACACTTTAAATAATATGAATGAAGTAGTCGATAAATTTAATAAATTCTTTGTACATGTTGGACCGAATCTTGCTGCAAAAATTACAAATGTTGAGAACTATAATTTTGAACTGATGGACACAAATCCTCTGTCCATGTTCCTCAAACCTGTGGAGGAAAAGGAAATACTGGACATTGTTAAAGGGTGTAATAAAACCTCGACAGATTATTATGACATGGATATGAAAACTTTAAAAAGTGTCATTGAAAGTATCTCTAAGCCGTTAACACACATCTGTAACCTATCGCTGCAAACTGGACAATTTCCTGAAAGTATGAAAGTAGCAAAAGTGATTCCTCTGTTCAAGGCAGGAGATAAACATCTCTTCACAAACTACAGGCCTGTTTCCCTTTTACCGCAATTCTCAAAAATCTTAGAGAAGGTTTATAACTCTAGACTTGACAGCTTTATTGAAAGGTGTAATTTACTCTCGGACAATCAGTTTGGTTTTAGGAATAATCACTCAACCTCACACGCGCTCTTTGATATAATTGAAGAAATAACTAATGCTGTAGATAACAAGAAATATGCCATAGGGTTATTTATTGACCTGAGTAAAGCGTTTGATACAATAAACTATGATATACTAATTAATAAACTAGAACATTATGGGATTAGGGGGGTAGCTCTACAGTGGGTTACCAGTTATTTAAAAAATAGAAAACAATGTGTGAAAATAGGTGATTATCAGTCGAGTTGTCGACAAATTGTGTGTGGTTTACCTCAAGGTTCCATTCTGGGCCCAAAATTGTTTAACATGTACATTAACGACATTTGTAAAACGTCTCAAGTACTTAAATTTATCTTGTTTGCTGACGATACAAATATTTTTGCATCAGGTGACGACTTACAGCAACTGTGTCGGATTGTTAACTTGGAACTCAAAAGTGTCAAGTGGTTCAAACAAAATAAATTATCTCTAAATCTGAGTAAAAGCAAAATGATGATATTTGGCAACTGTAATTCCAATGCTCAGGAAGCAATTCAGATAGAGGGTGTTGTCATAGAGCGAGTGCATGAAATCAAATTCCTTGGTGTTATTATAGATGACAGAATTACTTGGAAAGCTCATATTAAATATATATCTACGAAAATTTCTAGAAGCATTTCAGTAATAGCAAAAGCAAAGCACATTTTAAACATCAAAGCTCTATATATCTTATACTGTTCTCTGATTTTGCCATATTTATATTATTGTACTGTGGTTTGGGGTAGTACTTATAAAAACACATTAAAACCAATAGTATTGTTGCAAAAAAGAGCTATCCGAGTAATTCATAAAGTTGGGTTCTTGGACCACACAAACTCATTATTTTTAAAATCAAAGATCATGAAGTTTTGTGACATTGTTGAGTTCCAAACTGTACAGATGTTATACAAAGCAAGATACAAAATGTTACCAGGCCAAATACAAAGAAGGTTCCAAATACGTACTGGTTGTTATGAATTACGTGACGAATTAAACTTTAGGACTCAGAAACATAGCTCAACTTTGAAAAGTTTTAGCCCAACAGTTAATGGTGTACAATTGTGGAATAAACTGGAAATGGAGTTGAAACGATGTCCAAACATCAACCTGTTCAAATATAAATACAAACAAAAGACTTTTGAAACATACAGAGAACAAGAAATGTGTTGCCACTAGTAGACGCAGTAGGATCAATTATGTGTGTTTCCTCTATAATCAAGGAAGAGTGTTGCTTAGCGTGACCAGATGTCCCGCATTGTGCGGGACTGCACAGCATTTCCAACTCAAATCCCGCATCACGCAAATTGGAGCTGTGTCCCGCATTCAACTCTGCTGCTGCACAAACTTTATTTTACTCCTCAGACGCGGAGAGAGCGCTCGGCAGGATCCTCCGCGTCTGTGTCATTTTGTCCCCTCTCGCACTCGTCTCCGCAGCAGACTGTGACAGCCAATAGTGCCGTGTTGTGACGTGTTAGGTTGTCTCTGATTGGATATTTTATTCTAAAGCCCGCCTCTCGCTCGCTCGTGCACCGGTGCAGACCGCAGCAGCAGATTCCAATGAGAACTCCGCGAGGGATCAAGACCTGATGGGGGAACACTTTGTTTCTCCGTGTTTTACAAATATAATGGAGTTATTGAACTGATGGCTGATGAATGTCTGCTTAGTTTAAAGTAGAACAGTTCAGTCTGGTTTTAGAGTCAATTGTGTAGTTGTCACTGCAGTGACTTGAGCTGCTACAGAGACACTTGAGCTCAATGACGCTATAAACAGTTTGATGTCTCTGTTAAACAAAATTCAATATTTTATACTTTGCTGCAGACTGTTACTGTAGGCTACACATTTTTTCCCCTCACTGAATTATAAGCGATTATTGCTCTGCTAATGTTTGCACAGTGGGTATTTTTTATTGGGAATCTTCACCATTTATGCACTTCCATAACAAATGAAAGTGAATGATCAACTGATTGATTTATTTTCCCATGTGATTAAAATAGGCTAATTTAAAATAGTGATGTTTCAATTGAGTGTAATTTTACGTCTTTAAACATGTCCCTCATTGTCCTGCTTTGTCCCTCTTTAAAGTGCTTCATGTCCCACATTTGGCTGGTTACGATTTGGTCACCCTAGTGTTGCTGCTTGGAACGGTTGTCATTCTATTGCTCAAATTTACAAATTGAGAATTAGGGTAGGCAAGTTATGAATCTGTTGAGAGGGACCCTCCCAACGGGCTCAAAAACTTGTCTTTTAATGCACCACTCAGCATAGGAACATCATCTACAAAATCAGCTGTTAGGGCAGCTGGGTGGGGGTTTGTTGAGGGGGAGTTACTGCCCTCTTCAACTGGCCCGCTCTACACCCTGGCTTTTTAATGCACCACACTATGCAGGGCTTACATCATACTTCACATATAACTCAATTAAACAAAAATAATAATAATGATAATTAAACCCAAATTAAATTATATTGAGGATGGTAATGACAACTGGGAAGTAGCAAGATCTCAGAATATAATATGTATTAATGCACCTTTATAACATAAAAGTAGCACATTCTTTTGTTCTTTATTTTGCTGTTGTTTTTGTTTTATTCTTGTTCATCATTTATTGTTACTTTGCCCTATGTTCCTTTGTTTATGATTTGCTACCTTGTAAATATTAAATGTAATGTTATTATTTTTATTTTGGGGTGGGCGCTTATAAGCCTTTGGCTTCAGCCCACTCCCTTTGAGCAGGTTAACTGCTCAAACAAATAAATAAACTAAACTAAACTAAATTATTGAAAGATGAATATAACGCACCACACAATACCAACATGGTGTCCAAGGTATGCAAATACTGAACCAGCCAAAGACCTCTTTCAAGTTCATCCTGAGTAACAGTAACCCATGGGCTTTTGGTTGTGGATGGATTTCAGCCTCGCAGCTTGGAACTTTGGAGCCCTGAACCACTTGTACTTGTGTTGCACTCCTTTGATTTGATTTGATTTATTTGAGCTATTATTTACAGTGCGTTATTTACAATATTTACATTTCATTTACATATCACAAAAAAAGTAAAATAACTCAAAAGGAGTAGCCCGAAGCAAGAAAGCTTATAAGTGCCTACCCCAATTTCAAAATACGATACAAATAGAAAAGTTTGTGATTCTGAGTGTATTTACTTAGTTTTATAATTCTCTTTTCTTTTTTTTCTTTATCATTGTTTATATTACCATTCTGGTCACCATTCTATTGATTTACTTATTGTTTAAGGCGGTAGCCCCCCACCAGCGCCCCCACCCTGCTGCCCTAACTAGTTGATGTTGTGAACTGCTTTATAATCCTATACTGAGTGGTGCTTTAAAAAGACAAGATTTATGAGCCCGTTGAGAGGGGGACCCTACAACAGGTCCACATCTCGCCTGCCCCAATTCTACTTTATTTGTAATGACCAGTGGAAGCATGCCATAACAGCATTTTTAATGCTTGTAATTTATCTCAAGTTCCTTTAATACAGATCAAATAGACTTGGTTGATAGAGTAGGTGACAATTGATTATATCAGCAATGATGTGGTATTTCAAAAGTTCATAGTAATACAGATTATTTAAGGAGAGTGACTGAGAGACAAGGTCACATGTCTTCAGCATACTTCTCAAACAGTTCTCTTATACTGTCTTTTAAATTGCTGTAGACTAGCTGCACCTTTTAAGTCTTCATCTAAATTATTCCACAGATTTACTCCTCTCCGTGTAATACAATGACTTTTTAGGGTGGAATGGATACATTGTACTTTCAGATTATGAGTTCCCCTTAGATCGTATCTTCCCTCTCTTTTACCAAAGATTAATTGGGAGCTGGTTATTTACAGCTCTATATATCTGTAGTAGGGAATTGAGTTTTATGATGTCATCAAGTTTCATGGTGTTGGATTTTAAGAACAGTATATTTGTATGATCCCTATACCCCACTCTTTGAACAATTCTGATGGCCTTCTTTTGAAGTATAAATCAGCAAATGACTATTGTAGGTATTTCCCCAGACCTCTGAGCAGTAGTTTATGTATGGTAGGAATAAGGAACAGTACAGGGTGAAGAGAGCCTTTTGGTCGAGAAAAATCTACACTTGCCCATTATGGCCACATTTTCCCCCACTTTACCACGAATAATGTTTATTTGTGGTCTCCAGCTAACCTTATGATTGAAGATCACACCCAGAAATGTATATTCCTTGACTTGTTCTATTTGAACATTGTCAATATTGATTTGAATCTGGGTGTCACTATTCTGTTTGCCAAATAAAATCATGTTTGTTTTCAATAAGTTCAGCGATAGTTTATTTCTGTTAAACCATTCTTTGAGGTTGTATATTTCTGTTGTGACCTCTGATATGAGCAGTTGTGTCATCAGCAAATAATATACATTTTAACTTTGTTGAGACTTCACACAAATCATTGATGTAGAGTAGAAACAATTTAGGTCCTAAAATCGATCCTTGGGGGATCCCGCATATTATATTCCTCCATCCTGATACATGTTCATCAATTTGTCCATACTGTTTTCTTTCAGTCAAATATGACTTCAACCAATTGTTAGCAATTCCTCTAATCCCATTATTATTTAGTTTCTTTAAGAGTATTTCATGATCTATAGTGTCAAAGGCTTTCTGGAGGTCTATGAATATACCCAAACAGTACAAATTATTGTCAATATTGTTGGTGACTTCTTCGCTTAGATTGATTAGAGCATGTGCAGTTGACCTATTGTCTCTGAACCCATACTGACAGTCACTAAGTAAATTATGTTTATTCACAAAGCTGTCCAGGCGGGCAGCAAAACGTTTTTCCAGAATCTTAGATAGTTGAGGAAGTATAGAGATTGGTCTATAATTTGTAAACTGATGATTATTCCCACTTTTATAAATTGGAACGACCTTAGCAATCTTCATGAGGTCAGGGAATTCACCAGTTGAAAAGGAGAGATTGCATATGTGGTAAAGGCATTGATATATTTTGTGTTACTTTTTTAATCATGTTCATGTCAAAGTCATTCCAATCAGTGGATTTTTTATTCTTGAAAGCTTTGTGTCGAGAGACATCACTGTTTGTTTTGGCTATTTTTGATGCCAGGTGAGGCTCAATGAAGTAATCATTGAACGCATTAACTACATTCTCCCCGTTTGTAATGTTCTCATCCTTTTTAATCATGTAGTCTGGGTAACTTAAAGCCTTTAAGTCTTTAGTCATTGTATGAATTAAGACTTTCCATAATCATTTCATATGATTTTTATTGACCTCAATCATATTTCTACAATAATTTCTTTTACAATGTTTTATTATACTAGTTAGTTTATTCTTATTTTTTTATATTTAGTTTCAGTTTCTACTGTTCATTTCCTTATAAATATTTTATATAAGGAGTTTTTCTTTTTACATGCATTCAGTATCGTCATAGGTCACAAGTATTTGTCTATATTTGCGCGTTAGTACTGGACAATTTTGATCATACAAATGTTTGTTTGTGTTGACAAAATGAGTATGCAATATTAACATCTTGATCTCCAAGGACATTATTCCAGTCATGATCAAACAAACTTGAAGGCGTTTATCGAGCGCTCAGATGTTAATCGTATTTATTACTTTTGTTTTTCTTACTTTTTAGTTGTATTTCAAATAGTGAGAAGACTGGCAAGTGGTCGCTAATGTCATTAATCAGTATACCACTTGTCATATTGTTTAGGACGTTTGTGAAAATATCAATGTAGCACCGTGTGCAGTTATCCTAGTGGAGCGTGTAAGGGGTAAAGTGACAGACTGTACATGGCGTCCGCAAATGTTTCAGTGGCCTTATGCGATTTTGCTTTCAGTAAATCAATATTAATATCCCCACAGACAAAAATGTCTTTGTGGTTGCCGTTTGTAAATATGTGTTCTTAAAGACTTCATTGTCTGCACCCGGTGCTCGATAGATACAAGAAACAAATATTTTTCCTTTTTTCCTGAATTATCTCTACTGTCACACATTCAAACATATGATCAATTACCAATTTTATATTGAAATCCTTGCCCACATACAGAGCAACTCCACCACCTAATTAATTTATGTTTTCCGTTTTGGTTGAACATTTGATAATCTTCAAGCTCAAATTTCCAAAATGATGTTCCTTTATCCAGGTTTCAGTAAGTTTATGCAGATTTTATGTGCTCAAAATTAGCATATAAGCGACAGTTTAAATGTACAATTGGCATATTTTCTGGCTTATCTATGAGATTTGATTATAATACTTGCAGGTACGAAGTTGTGGAAAAAGTGCACATCAGGGTCCACATCATTGAGTTGATTTTTTTCTGAGTGAAAATATTTGTACGTAGTCCTCAGTCGCCGGCTTTACCTGCGGCTTTTTCTGCATTTTTGCAAAACCAGTTGACAAAGTATTCACCTGTTCAGAGGGTTCAGAGTTAACGCTAACCCAGCTAACAGCTTTAACAAGCTGGTTTTGCCATTTCAGCATATTCCCACGGCTATGTGGCGAGGGCACTAAAGCCACAGTTTATTCAGAATTTGGCATTGGTCAGCTGATGAACTAGCCTGGCTAACGCCAGACTAAAATCAAAAGTGATATTTAGTCTGGGGACCACCAATTCATTTTCTCGTAGGAGGTGTGGTTTACGATTGTTCATAGCCGTTTATTGGGCGCTACGAATGTCTCTCATGCGTCTGCACGTAGCCATAGCCAATTGTATCATGGTATCAGATGACGTATGACGTACCTGCTGTAAACTTTTGAGCTAAACTATTTAGAACACGTTCGAAAGATGGCATCGCGTCTGCTGCTGTCATGTTGGATCCGTAAATATATATATATTTTTTTATCCCTAAACAAACTACAAGCTTCTGTATGTCAAATAGCGCGTCATCGTCTTACCGTCCCTCCTCGTTCTGTGATTGGTGCCCAAATCCATGGAAAAATGTCGGCCATGGTCCCCAGGCTGTTGTGAAGTTCGAAAAGATTCGAGCGCACACAGCAGTCTGGTGTTAGCCAGGCTACTGATGAACCCACTTTTATACACATTCTTGCTGTGCAATTTAGAAGCTCTAAGGTTTATCAATCGAAGTCCTGCAATAACCGGACCTCAAGGGGCCGTTTTTTTCTTCTTCCCGTCACTGGCATTTGAGTGATGGATATACACCAGTCAGAATGATCGAGAATTGCGATCTCGGGTTCAGCTGCACCCGATACAAGGTGGGTTTCCATAGATTCTAAAGTGTTTAGACGCCATGTGATCCCAACCCGGACATATTTTAGGCACGTGGCTCTCCCCCAGAGGTATGGTACTACAAATGTCAGGAAAAGGTGAACTCCCTACGAGGGAACTGTCCACAAAACTTTTGAGTGGATTATATACTGTTACAACTTTGCCTGCAGGATTTTTGCGGCAGTTGTGAATAGGTCTGGGCTCATTTTACACTTTAGGACATTGCTGGAGCAGGTAGAAAAGCATTAACATTTTTCAACTCAGTCTAGTCCCTTTTAAATGTCAAATATAAAAAACGCAAAATTTGTCTGAACAATTAGGTTTTTTGTCATGCACTTTGAGAGCAAAAATAGTACCTGCAGTTTATCAACTGGTCATAAAATTTTGATTAGGAGCCCCCTTTTTCCCTTTCCGATTACAATTTTTTAATTTACCAAACCCATTTTAATGAAAATACTGTATACGTAATTTCTCAAAATAGATGCAACAACAAGGCAAACCCATTCATCAAAAGGTTATTCTTTATTTAACTTTCACTTTTGGCTAGATTCTGACTTGGATGTGGATGCCCTCAGAGATGAAAGGCGGCGCCTTTTGGCTATCTGTTCCTGGCGCTTCTCCTTGGCCTCCTGTTTGAAAACAGAAGACAAAGTTAAATAGTAAGTAAGTACCACAGTCACTTAAACAAAAAAAGACACTTTACCTTCATCCTCTTGGCCAGCAGCTTTGCGTACTCTGATGCCTCTTCCTTGTTCTTCTGAGTGCGCTGTCTCTTCAGGGAGATGCGGCGACGCTTGTGCTGCAGTACACGGGGCGTCACCAGTCTCTGAATCCTGGGAGCCTTGGTTCTAGGCTTCTTCCCTGAAAACATACAAGGTTCAAACTGAGACAAAAACCCACCACATATTATCCAGATTTGACAGAACTTTAATCTTTAAAGCCCAAACACATTTGTATTATGACAATCATTTTTTCCTTTAACAAATGTCGGTCTGCAAATTCATCCTGACCTTTTTACTGGTGGATTAAAGAACAGTAGACGTCACTGGTAGCTCTGGTGTAAACTTGATTTGCTCCACAACTGATAGTTTAAAGTTAATACTGGTTCCCTTTTATATACACCATACATATCACTTTTTGTGGACAGTCAGGGACTCAGTGCATTGTATATTTCTTTCATTCAACTCTCTTTATTATGTAGACTGACATCAGCTCCTCCGACCACATCTTGCCGAAGAAAACAGTCGGCACCTTTGGAAGCTGGGATTCAAACCCCTACCTTTGTTATACGGCCCATTCTAAAATTTGAGCCACTGCCCTACTTACTGTGGTCTTTGACATTCATGGTTCGCAAATAAGAGCTTCTATCACGACCTTCCGGAATAGAGTATATCAGAAGGCCCAGCAGCCTAGATAACGTACACTTCTAAACAGTTCAGCACAACTTCTGCAGGATGAAGAGTTTACCTTTGAAGGGGAAAACTATCGCTATATTTGCACCATGTGGATTTTTTTTGAGGCAGCAGCGAATGAGAATTTACTGTCAGAATTCCAGCTAATCCAAAGTTTGACACATTTTATATTTATAAATGCACACCGTTTACAAGTATTCCATTATGTACATATTAGTTTGTTGGCACGCAACTGTCTGCACTACATCTGACTCAATATTTTGCAGCTCGTTTGAGGATGTGTGATTTTAGGTGTGTACTGTGAGGCTGCAGGACGGAGTTGGCTGCAGTTTTCAGTCCGGCCGCAGCCTCTGTTTACTTGCTAGTCCAGGAAAGGCCACTTATTGTTTTTATCATTAAAACTCAATCAATGAGAGAGATTGACCAATTAGAGTTTTTCTAAGGCCGATATTTGACCGATTATTCCAAATGTTTTCTATAATCCTGTAAAAACAAATACTTGGCCATCCCAGCAGTGGCAGATTTTTTATTTTTCATTACTACTTTAGGTGATTCTGTTTCTTCCCAGCTTTGATTAGTTGCCGTTAGCATTAGCATACTGTTGCTAGCCATGGCATTTTGCGTATCGATCAAAATATAATTGCTGTGGTTAAAAACTCAGCGATTGAATCCAGATTCTGTGATTCAAAATGACATGCAGCATGTCCATATTCACTGAGGTTTAGTGAAACTTGTAGCGAACCAATTTTCATCATGACGTTTGTTCCCCTGAGGCATAGGGAGTTGTACATCTCATTTTCAGCCGATATTGTAAATATTGGACCGATACATTGGTCGACCTTCTAAATCAATATGGGCAAAATAAATCGTGATTATTTTTTCCAAATCCACCCAGTTCTGCATACACTTATACTCCCTAATCATGTTTTTAGTAGTAGGGGAAACAGAGCACCTGGACATGGGACTTTCTACTAAGCACAAACACCAACCGCTGCACTACCGTGTGGCCTGAATGGTGGAGCTTACAAAGTAGAAACTTATTCATTTCCGTTGAAGGATTCTGCATTCTGCAGCCGATTCTAAAAGTTTAAGACGTGTTAAGGAGCTCAGAGGCTGCAGTTTCTCGTTCTGTTCAGCTGGGTTAGCGCATAGCGTGAGGGGGAGCGAGACAGCACAGACACAGCTGCAGGACAGAGGGAAGTCAGTCAGGTCCAAAGTTTAGATCCAAGTTTCAGATTCGGACGGGTTGGCGCTAGGGCTGGGCGATATGGCCAAAAATGAAAATCTCGATTTTGTTACTCAGTTTGGAAGATTTTAAATCGATTTTATTTATTTTTTTAAAGGTCTCCTGATCTTTCATAAGACAACTGTTCAGAGTCCAGACCATTAATATTTAGATTAATATAGCCCACAATTAGGCCCATTAAAAAAATGTTATCTTTTAAATATTCCTTGTCTGCTCTCAAAAGTAAAACTTCTAAAGAAGCCATGGAGTTTTCAAAAGCATTTTAGTTTTCTCCTCTGCTGTGACTGACAACCGTCTCCATGGAGACTCAAGGGGAAAGGGGCGGAGTTAAGCTGCTGCTGTGTCTCCGCTCAGAGCATGGCTCAGGGTGAGAGAAGGAAGAGGATCAGATTGGGGAAAACTCAGTTTTAGCGGAAGAAACTATTGCGCACGCCGAAGACACAATGCAGCCTTTGTAAATCAGCAGAGATCGTCAGAAAGTCTCTGGGTTCTCTTCGGGTGACATTTCAGAAAACAGTCGCTGCGGAGCGGTTGAACACGCTGCTAAATTGCCAACACGGCACACGTGGGGGTGCATGGAGCGGCGGACACGAGATTACAATTTAGCCATTTTCCACATAGTCTGCATCATTGTTCATCAAGAACAAGACTGTGGCGGATAAAACTATAGTATCGCGGGGCGCCACAAACTAATGTATTAGTGGGAAACCCTGGAGTGTAAAGGATTTGTACATAATGTGAAATTCCAAACCAGGTTCTGTACATCAGAATAGGGTTTCCGTTAGCCGGCTGTAGCCAGCTTTTGGCCGGTCTGAAAAGCAAATGGCCAGTAAAAATAATTTCCATCGGCCATATTGGCAGACAGTGTAAAAAAATATATATATGGAGAGAATATAGAAACATTAAAAACATTTGACCTAAGTCAGTGACTAACAGTGTTTGAGACAGGCCTAAATATTAAAAAATGTTCAATATTTCTATCAACAAAAGTTTCGACTTACACCCTTCGCACCTTATTTCAAAGCGCAGTTCAAGCGCCATCATCGCTCTCTGGATATGCAAGGCTTTTTCTTCGTGCTTCGTCACATGTTCCAAGAAAACGGCAAACTACAGGTACATTTACTTTTATAAAAGTGTGTTAAGAACTCAGCTAATAAATTTGATTAGGATATTCTTTAAACGCGTGTGTGTTCAGTCAGACTGACGCGCTGTCTCACAGCGGCTCTTCCTGGGAGACTGGCCGGGTTTAGAGGCGCTTCCCTCGGTCAGTCTGCACAGACAGCCTCGGCTTAGTTAGCGGTGTTCAGAGCCGCTCTTGAGTGTGTCAGAGCTGGGTCCGTGTTGAAATGCTTGAGACTATAGTCGATTTGTCCCTCCATAATATTCCAGTGAGACGTTGCTAATTTTACACCTGAAGCCACGTTAAAGCACGGAAGGGCATCCTACAGCCCAACCCTCGCTGTGCAGCTGATGCGGTCAGATCTGGACAGCAGGGTCATAGATTCCTTCTGTTGGAGTTATAGTGCAGATGAGTGGGATACAGCCGCGTGGCACCGGCCGCCTCCATGCGCACAACTTTATGCTTGGATTTGAGTTGTATTTTTCTGATGTCGTTCTTTCATTAGAAATAGCCATGTTTTGAACCCACTAAAGCACTCTGTCTAAATGTACATCGTTATTGATAATAAGCCACATTCATTAATGGCTGGTACTTCTTGTGAATAGCCGACATTTTACGACAAAAAAATAAAGAGTCTAGCGGAACCTCTGCATCAGAAGACACTGTCTTCTATTTGAATTATATTTAAGGATACAAATATTACCATTTTAAATAGATTTTAAACTTTTACTGACTATTTATAGTATTATATATTAGTTTATTTGATATGGACCTAACTGCATTGGACAAACCAGATTCATTGTTTTTAGTGTTATAGCAAAACTGCTAATTTGCAACACTTGTCCATAGGAGGCATACAGTATACACTGCAGCAGTGGTTTCGCTAGGAATAATTTCTCTCCATTTTGACGGGCAGGGTTATAAAAAAAAACTGTCATGGGCTATTTTTATCTTTCATGAATTACTCTCGCATCATAAGCAACTTTTAAAGACCCATTTACATAGCCTATATATAGGCTGCATATTGTGTATGTTAGGAAAAATGTGAGATTGCTGGATAAATGGAGTTAAGCTAAACATCTGAACAATCATGGAACACAAATCTTGCTACAGAACTGTGCGTAAAAGTCTTAGTGGAGGACGACTTATTCAGAGCGTCATCAGCTCATCAATATCAGGGCTCACATTACACTAATACAAATGTAAAGTGGAGTGCAATGTTAACAGCGGGACAATATTTACCAGTTCGCATCACTGCACAACTCGCCGCACGCCACGCACAGACACACGCGGGAGGGAAAGAGCGGGAGAGAAATAGACGAGCTCGTCCTGAGACTTATAAGAGTTACGAGAGTTAGAGAGCGCCGCGCACGCTGAAAAACAGCAGCGCTGCGTCTTAATTTTAATCACGGCTTGATTTTCAATCCTTCAAAATGACGGACGGCCTTTGAAATTTTCCGTAAATTACAGAATTTTTGGTTAATGTAACCTCTGCACTGCAGAATATGTCACCTTATACCATGCAAAATAAAATGGTATCAGGTTGTTTTTTGGCTACAGTAGGCTACTAAAAGCTTACAAATTGTTGGCATATTTGAATAGTTGCAAGTCTTAAGATTAGTTTGGTGCTCAGTCTCATGTACAGCTGCAGTGGAACTTTTCGTGCAGACTGATGCATTAGCGCGCTGCCGCTAGCTACTAAGTAAAAGTTCACTTGTCGTAAAATACAGCCGTATACAGGGCTCGAAATTAACTTTTTTTCTTTGTAGCGCTTGTGCTCCTAATTCTGAAATTTAGGAGCAACCAAAAAAAACAAACAGGGAAGCTTTTAACAGGGATGAAGGGAATTTAAACATCACATGCCACATCCAGCCTTCTGTTGCATTTTAGAAGTATTATTTTAGCTGTTTGCAATGAATCACCAATTTACAAAACTCATTAGGCTAAATTTTATTATAAATGGGACACCAGATCGCCCCAACCCCTGCTTCACCGCACTTCGTCTCCTCTCTCTGCACCTACACTCTCCACACCCTGTGCTGCGGGAGAAAGCTCCATACATCGCGCTACATGCGGAAAACTCTCTTGCCAGAACCTTTGAAGACGTGTTAAACACTGCGTTTGTGACTTTACGTTTTGTATTTTGCGAGAGCGGTGATGATTCGCTTTCAGCGCTGCACGAGGGGGCGAGCGGGTTGGATTGAAGTTTGCGCTGCTTCTCCGCCCAACATCGATTCGAGATCGTCCCCAGTCCCAATGAGTTTATGAATGACATATATATTCCTCGTTTTCTCATAAAGAGACAGTTGCGTAAATACATTGGCTCATTCAATGAAAGCGGGCAGATAAATGAGTGTTACACAGGCACATGCAGAGAACACGGACGGGGCTGGTGCAGGTTGGCTCAGCGCGTGTGACCGGGAGGAATGACAGCGGCGCTGAGCCACAACAGAGGACAGATCGTAGTTTATATGCTCACGAACTATTTTAGAACAGAAAGTTTGCTGTTGCTGACAGGCAGCGTTTGTGAAAACAATGACACAAGCCTTTTTAAGGTGGCACGAGAAGGTTTTCTTTTAAGGTGGACCGGAGCATTTGTTTTCAGTCGCAAACATGCGAGTAATTCTATTTTTAGATCGCAAAGGCATAATTTTGGGAGCATATGCGACCAAAATGGTCGCAATTTCGAGCCCTTGTATAACATTCACCTCAGCGTAATGTCTCATACGGTTCATCGCCTTCAGTGACTCGTCTGTTGGAGCGGGGTTAGCGACTAGACAGCCGGTGGATTCAGGCGGCTGTTACGCTGCCCAGGTGAAGTGAGCGAGCGAGCGCGGGGCACACTCAGCCTGGAGCTGGAGGCTCCTCTAGCTGCAGCCACGGGGAAATTGCTTAATTAGCATAACAGCATGAGTGAACTTTTACACACCTCAGCCAGTGCATAGTTTATTTACACACCATACACCATTTCAGAAAATAAAAAGATGGCTTACGGAGCAACATGATAATTTTACCGTGCTGCGACGGATAATGTTGTCACATGCGTAAAACCAGCCTCAGTGTCAGTCATTCATATAAGAGGTTAAATTAAGAACAAAGAAGAAACTAACAAACTTAAGATTTGCCTCTACAGTGAGAAATGCCTCTTCTGTGCCACAGGTCAGAACAAATATGACCTCGTGAATCACTACACAGGATACAAGAGAAGAATAAAGAATAAAGTCTTGTGTAGTGTAGCAGTTTACTTTCAATCCAATTGTATTGGAGGTAAAACTGCAATAAATTGATAAATAGAGCTGGTTGAAGTGCCACTAGCATGATGATAAAAAATTATGTGCATTACATCTGAATTTAATACAAGCTTACCTTCTTTAGTCACGGGTCGTCTCACAACATACTGCCTAACATCGTCCTCCTTAGCCAAGTTGAAGAGCTTGCGGATCTTGCTCGCCCTTTTAGGGCCAAGACGGCGAGGCACTGTGCTATCAGTCAGCCCCGGAATGTCCTTCTCACCTACAAAAAAAAAAAATGTATATGTAAGAGATTTAAAACAAAAAAACAAAAAACAAAAAAAGCCATTTTAACAATAAATGGGAGAGCAATGCAGTTCAATCATCCACTGGACAGGATGGTTGCATCTGGTAAGCAGCTCCACAGTTTCTTTAGCAACACCTGTCCCCCTTTACAATTACAGACCAATCACAAAGGGTTTACCGGTGTGCAATGCTATCCACACAAAAGCAACTCATTTACATGCAAATCTATGTTACCTTTTTAAACAATAACCAAGTTGAGAACGCTGAGATTGGCATCAACGATGCAGCCACGGACGGACTTGCGTTTGCGCTCGCCAGTCCTGCGGGGACGATAGCAGGAGTGACCCTTGCTGAGCAGCAGACGCACACGCCCATGGGTCAGAACACCCTGCTTCATTGGGAAACCCTGCTTGTCATTGCCTCCACTGATGCGCACACATAGCCCTGCAAGCCAAATTCATGTCTTTATTACCTAAACACAAATCACGCTTTGAGACATCACAAAACTTAATCATTGAGGACACATAAAAATGTGTCTACATGCGAAAGTCAGTCATTTGTAAGAGCTTTGTCGTTTCAAACAGACATGGATACAGGTCTGCGTGCATCTGGTGAGCTGCTCTGTTTCTTTGGCACACTTTGTCCCCCTTAATGACCACCATCAAATCAGAAAGGGTCTACTAGTGTGCCATAGATAATATTTCCACATCAAGACTGCGCTCACCTTCCACTCATCGCCCAGAGGGTCAGCTCCCACCTCGGTAGCCATGCGCTTTTCATAGAAAGTACGAAGCTTGCGCTCATCATCAACTTCAATCAGCTTCTGGCAGCCAGTAGCGGGAAAGGAGATGTTCAGCTGCAAAAAATAACACCGTACAGTACTTTAAACATGCCAGCAAGTAATGACAAACAATCATCCATAGGCCCATTGGAGGACTGGATGACAAAAAAGTGCTACAGCCCCATAGCACCAAATGACACTGTATAATATAACGCAATAGCAGTTTTTATCATTCAACCGCTTTTAAGTTTTTAAGTCTCCGGTTAAATGAGGACTGACTGTAAACTTTGTGCCGTTATTGCGTTTTAGACATACTCCAACCATGTCCACATTTTTCCCTGAGGGCAGCCATGTTTCTACTTCTACTGTGCCGGGAGAAGCTACCACGGTTAGCACAAGTGCAATCAAGTCTCATCCTGGGCCTCAAAGCTTCCAAAAACATTGTTTTTGTAAATTAGCTAGATTTAAAGGTTTGTGTCAACCTCCACGGGGACTATTTTAAGTATACAGCAATTTAATGTGCAATATTAAGCACTATAAACATGTACCTTCATTTTGTCAAGCCGACCCAACCACGGTCCGCCACGGAAAAGAGACCGGATATCCGCCCCAAGGTCTCACATAGACTTTTATGTTATCGCGATAGGTAATTTAATCAGGGATAAAAGTGTAAAGTGTTAAAAAATGAATATTATGTGATGGTTTAATTGACGTACATAAAATATAATATTTAATAAATTATTACTATTACTGAATAAAACATCGGGTTTCCAACACTTTTGATGGCTATATGATTTAATTTCTTACGAATAATATGAAATGTCCGACAAGTCGTATATGTTTTTAAAATTATATTTATGCGATAATATTATAAATATAAAGCTGTGATCCAAGTAAGAAAGCCATGAATGCATCTGCGCAAGTGCGCAAGAGCCAGCAGCTGTCGGATAGAGCGTCACGTCACGACTAGCGGAGACTTTGTAGACGAAGAGACTTTAAAATGCAGCCAAGTTACGGCTTCTGTAGTTTCACACATTCATTGATGTACGCGTGTGTGTCCGGATTGATGCTTTTCTTCGAAACTAACCTGGACTTGTTCTAGCGCGTATTTTTGATCGCTTATTGAGCTATCTATTTAACCGTGTTGCTCTGTCCAGCGCGGTCCAGCCTGCCGCAAGCACAACTACTCCAGAGATGAGTGACATGAGGTTGATTTTTGGGACCAGTTGCAGGCTGGCAGCTCTGATGTGGACTGGTGTGAAGGCAATTACCTGATTTACCCCAGCATCGCCGAGTTTTACAACACGGTTGGTTTTATGTGGGTTGACGGACCCCTTTTCTCTCCTGCTGAAGTATTTTGTTTACAGCCACGGCGCTTAAAGCTCACTGTTTTGCTTGAGCCAAACTTTGCCTTCGGATTACAAGTTAAACATAATTTTCTGCTATGTACAGTATGTTCATCTGTTACCAACGCATAAGAACTAAAACTAATGCATGATGTCAATAAACGCCTGCTCATGTTTAGCTCACAGCGAACTCTTTCTTTATCATTTCAGATCAGCAACATACTGTTTTTTGTTTTGCCGCCCATATTAATGTGCTTGTTTCGCCAATATGCAACACATTTCAACAGTGGGATCAACCTTATATGGATTCTGCTAGTTGTGGTTGGTAAGTTGCATGACCTTTTGCTCATGCTTGTCTTCACCACTGCCGGGCTGTCACTTTTGACGACCATAGCGCCAACAACTCATCTGTATAGTACACAAATGTATGTTTTTATATTATTGCCAGAAGAGCATTTATCAAGTAGGTTGTTTCTATGACCCCTGCTTTATAATCCTACAGCAGAAGCATTAGTTCTTCTTCCCCTCCCTAGTTGGCTTCAGCCAGGTGATCGATGGTGACAAGAAAAGAATATGTCCTTACATGTCCTATGCCGGTGTGATGCTTTTCTCTCAGTGCTTGGTCAACGCACTGTTGATTTAGGCTGACCAGCATAGTTGCATAAACCCAAATCTTGCTGTAAACTATTCTTTCTTTCTTTCATTTTTTTATGTAAGCAGTGAATGTTTATCTTTATCGTTCATTACTATCAATTTTGGTAGCAGATATTTGTTTCCAAAAGAATGTATGCCAATCAAACGGGGATATGAGCTCATGTGCATTTTGTGCGGTCTTTATTCTTGATACATTTGAGCTCACTTTTATTGCGTGCAAGCAGAATTAATGCCCTCCTTGTGCTGACACAATATAGGACACGTGGCTTTAAGTATAATAGCATCACTGAGGCTGGCCTTGACCCGGTCTGTATGGTCTCATTCAACATGTCTGAAAGCATTATATTGCATGCTACTAAAATACAAGTACAGTGAATGTGTAGGGACTGACTGGCTGCAGCCCATTAATTAGCTATCATTGCTAATAATACAGTATATAGGTGGATTTATGACTTTGCTTATGACTGGAACTTTTCAATCATCAATTTTTCAATTTCATATAATATACAGTATAGTTTATGGAACTGTATAGCATAGCTTATCTCAATTCTTAGCAACTTCAGGGAAAGTATTTTTATTCTTTTAGTCTTTGAACCCAACACTTTTTCCTTGTATTAACTTAAAATATTCCTAAATCCAGAGGTAGTCAGTTATATTTACTCAGTACATGTACCATATTTTTCTGGCATATCCTTCAGAAATTCATGTTTTTTGTTTGTTTTTTTGTTTTTTACAACATTTCATGTTTTGTTGCTCATAATTTATGTCACTATTGTATCGCAAATCAGACTTTTACGCTCAGTTACTCAGTACTCAAGTAGCATTTTCCCCAGGTACTTTTTCAATCTTATTTGAGTAATTTTTTGGTCACTACTTTTTACTTCTTGAGTAAAGTTACTTTTACTTGAGTAAATATGTTAGGTACTCTACCCACCTTTGCCATTAATCCACCACAAAGCTCAAACTTTGCGCTTTGCTGCACTCCTGCATTTTATTTTGAAACGTATTGCCATTAGTCACTGTTTGGTTTTTCAATCCCTAATATAATGAGCTTTGAGCTAAATACCAAAAGTAACTGATTGATGATTTTGATTATTTTGCCTACATTATTTGTGTTTATTTAGGTATCGGTTCAGCGTACTTCCATGCCACCCTCAGCTTCCTGGGCCAAATGCTGGATGAGTTGGCCATTCTGTGGGTGCTCATGTGTGCCATTGGCATGTGGTTCCCTAAGCGCTATCTGCCCAAGATGTTCAGAAGAAACCGGTATGTTTTGAGCTGCATCCTGCAGCTTTTCTTTTGAGGCCCGCTGATACTGTAGTCACATGTCATGTCCACTGCCCTGACAGTTCAGTTTAATAATAGGTCTTGTCAAGATAGCTGACAGTGTTAAACGCTACATCACATGTCTCCACTTCTCCTTCCAACATTTTGTCCTTCACGGTGTTGTGGGCTAACATATTTCTAAAGCTATATACAGTGCCTCTCGAAAGTACTAATACGCCTTGAACTTTTGCACATTTTGTCATGTTTCCAATCATAAACATAAAGATTTTATTTAGAATTTTTTACTGAAAGTTCACACACAAGTAACAGACAACTGTGGAGTGAAAGCAAAATGATACATGATTCTGTTATTTTTCAAAAAATAGAAAAGTGAAAAGTGGGGCGTGCATAAGTATTCATACAGCATTTTTCTGAGTGCATTAAATTTCCTTTATAACATTCCTAATGACTGCAGAATGTTCACACCTTGACCTAACGATTAAATAGAGGCCATGATGTGCGTAATCTACTCTCAGTATAATTACAGCTGTCCTGTGAGGGCCTCAGAGCTATGGTCAGAGTGTATTGGTCACTAAACAACATCATGAAGGCCAAGGAGCACACCAGAGAGGTCAGGGATAAAGCTGTGGAGAAGTTTAAAGCAGCGTTAAGTTATACAAAGATTTCCCAAGATTTTAACATCTCACGGAGCACTGTTCAATCCAACACTCGGAAATGGAAAGAGTATAGCACCACTGCAAACTTACCAAGACACGGGCATCCACCTAAACTAACAGATCGAACAAGGAGAGCACTGGTCAGAAATGCAACCAAGTGCCCTAAAGGGCCTGTCACAATTGGCGCACGGGCACTATGCGATTGTGTGCAGCCTCAAAATATGAAGGTCGTGCGAACACTCTCTTTGGCGCACGGGCATCTGCACGAGCGACCGCTATTGACCGCATGAAAAGGTGTGAATCGCAGTTGGATCATCGGTCGCAGCTGAATGTCATGCATGCACAAAATTCAGTTGCGGTCGATTGCGACTGATTATAGCCGCAGCAGGCCGCTATGGTCGCGAGAATGGTGAAAGATAAATCGTCTCAGTCACGCAGATGGTGAGAGACTATCAGTCTCGTAGAGGCTAGACGCTGTTTCCTCTTCTCCCGTTTGGTCTAGAGCGCGGATCGGGCCGTTTTTTTTCTGTCCGAGCCCGGCCCATGGAGGGGGCGGGGGATGAGGGTGATCGTAAACCCGCTGTTACCTCGTAGCGGAGGTGAATTCAATACTTGTCAAAACTTCTCTCAGTCCGTGCGCTTAGAGCGAACGCACACCGAGACGCTTTGAAACAGTTTCACCACATTTCTACTGGCAGTGATGCGCACGCTTCACAGAACCCATTAACCTGCTAAAAAGAGCCACGTTTGCTCTCTCTTTCAACACGGACTTACATGTTATATTTTATTTTTGATAAATGGATAAATCATGTGTTTAAAGCGCTGCACGGTTTGAGAAAAGCCTTTGAAGTGAGGTTACGCAGCGCGTAATGTTGGCATGGCACATGGCGCGCTGCGCTCTACACCGCCACACAGAGTCCTGCACGGGTCCATTTTTGGAGACCCGCACCCATCCACAACAGCACCTACCCGCCTGTAAACCCGTGATTATATGAAGATTTAAATCCGCACCCGCCCGGACCCGTTAACATGCTATCCGTTACCCACCCGTGCCCGTGATAAATCACACAAATTAAAAGCTTTATATTGAAGCACTTTATTTTTTTTCATCTGAACGAAACAACGTTACGCTAATGAGGGTTGAATGCTTAAACTGGTAATACATCGGTGCGGTTGATTCCTGTGTATTGTCAATGTAAGTGCGCGCAGATGTGCGGGTGATGAGTGTGCGTGACGGCAGGTGCCTTGGAGCTGTGGGAATCGGCGGCAATGCGCACCCGCTGTTCAGAGCGGCGCGAGGGGCCGGAGGAGTAAAAACACAGATTCGCGAAAAATGTATTGATCATCTGAATTTGGAACATCATAAACCACTCCCACTACATCATACAGACACAAGTGAAACGGAGACACTGTCTGGAAAGAGGGAATCTTCATGTCAAGCAGCAGCGGTTTGAAATGCCTTTCCCGAGCCCAGGCATTCGGATCAGAGGAATCATACGCGTCAATAAACGTATGGAAACACGGGCGCGATCAAAATAAAGGACGCACTGGATTACAAACATGTTTTTAAGGGGATTTTATCATGACATGATCGCTGGACAGACAGGTAGGCTACTACACACTCCAAACCCACACATATTGAAATAATATCCAGAAGAGGGAGAGAGGAAAGAGGCGAGATTTGCCTCAAGTGTCAGAGAAATGTAGGCTCGTAAAACTATACTGTCACCAAAGTACAAAGAATCAGGAAACCGTTTTCATTCATATCTTAGAAGCAACAGCACGAGCCGTGTGGTTAGGTCTGTAGACACCATAATGATATCAATTCAATATTGTGCGGGTAGCAGCTACCCGCGAGCCGTCCGTGTGTTATCACTACCCACCCGCAAACGACAGAGTCAGAAGTCAGACAGAAGCTGGTCACTTCCCCGGAGCAGGGTCTGAGCTCAGGGTCTTGCTGAGCTTTGGTGCGTAAAAGCACTGGGCCCAGTTTATTGTATTTTTTTCCCACAAAAACGAACGCTAAGTCAACTAAACAGGCCCATTTTAATTTTACACCAGTTTGATTTGTTTTAACGCGCTGGTGTGTCCGACCCGAGCCCGAAAATAAATTCTAAATATTTGTCCGAGCCGGTTGTAGCACTCTAGTCCGCACCACTGCCCGCACTCAACGTCTGTTGCCCGTGAAACACTCGCTCACCAGCTGCTCACAAGCCTCTCACCATTCGTTTTCTTCCTTGCACCACTCGCATTTGGACACTATCCAAATCAACCGCATCCAGTCGCAGCCCGTACTCTATTGTGACTGCGATTTCTTAAAGGTCTACTTTGCGATCTTTGCGACTGATGGCGATTTCAATTTTGGCGCAGAACAAATGGAGGACAAAGTCGCTGCGGTCAATGCGCCAATTGTGACAGGCCCTTAAGATAACTCTGGAGGAGCTGCGACGTACTGCCGCTGAGCTGGGGGAATCTGTACATGGGACAACTATAAGTCGTACTCTACACAAATCTGGCCTTCATGGACGAGTGGCAAGAAGAAAGCCATTATTGAAAGGAGGCCTAAGAAATCCCGTTTGAAGTTTGCTAGACGTCATATGGAGGACACGGCTACCATGTGGAAGAAGGTGCTTTGGTCAGATGAGACAAAAATTTAACTTTTGACCCAAATGCAAAACGTTATGTATGGCGCAAACCTAACACTGCTCATCGTCCTGAGTGCACCATCCCCAATGTCAAATATGGTGGGGGAGCATCATGCTATGGGGCTGCTTTTCCTCAGCGGGGACTGGGAAGATTGTAAGAATAGTTGGGAAGATGGATGGAGCCAAATACAGGGACATTTTAGAGTAAAACCTGCTGGAGTCAGCAAGAAAATTGAGGCTGGGGCGGAGATTCACCTTCCAGCAGGACAATGACCCTAAACACAAAGCTAAATCTACAATGGAATGGTTTAAAAACAAACATATTAATGTGTTAGAATGGCCCAGTTCGACCTAAATCCTATTGAAAATCTGTGGAAAGACCTGAAAACTGCTTTTCAAAACCTCTCCTTCTAATTTGACAGAACTTCAGTTGTTTTGTAAAGAGGAATGGGCTAAAATGTGAGTCTCTAGATGTGCAAATCTTGTAGAGTCATACCCCAAAAGACTTGCTGCTGTTATTGCAGCAAAAGGGGGTTCCACAAAGTATTAATTCATGCTGTATGAATACTTATGCACGCCCCACTTTTCACTTTTCTATTTTTTGAAAAATAACAGAATCATGTATCATTTTTCTTTCACTTGTCTGTTACTTGTGTGTGAACTTTCAGTAAAAACTCAAAATAAAATCTTTATGTTTATGGTTGTAAACATTACAAGCTGTGCAAAAGTTCAAGGTGTATTAGTACTTTCGAGAGTCACTGTAAATGGTTTCTTCTCTCATATGTCATGTATACCTGAATTAGATGCCTGATGTTCTGTTTTCTTATGTAGGTCAAGATTCAAAGTGGTTATTGGTGTGCTATCAGGCATCACCACAGGGCTTGCTTTTGTAAAGCCTGTTGTCAACTCACTGTCACTGATGATGCTGGGAATTCCCTGCACTGCACTTCTCATTACAGAACTTAAAAGGTAGGCATGTGTTTGTGTGCCATTTTTACCATTTGTGGGTACGTATTATCAAAACTTTTGTCACCATTTGAGCAAGAAATCTGGCAAAGTACATGTTTGTCTCTATGGGCTTAATGTCTCTGTACATTTGCCCTTAAAAAGATTAAAGTGAATGTAAGTAAGTATTTTATGTACTTATCTATCAGTGACAAAACGTTTTGATAAGTGAAAGTCTGCTGTACTTTGTGTGTCTCTGTGTTAATCACAAGTATCCTTTTGTAGCCTTTCTGCTGCCAAGTGTGCTGCATTGAATGAACATTCTTGAAAATACACAACCACTATCATGACCTTTTCGTTTTCCTCTGGCACATGAATGTAGGGGTCTACTTCCTGTTTCCATAATATTTACTCAATCACAACTTTGAACCTTCATTCAGCCATTGTTTTATCTGATAGTGGTAGTCTCAGTACCAGTCATCGACAAAAGGAACTACTTAGTATTTTGTTTTCCAGTGTGACAGAATTCCTGTGTTCCTGAGCAGTGGACTTTTAGTCCTTGAAAAAGTCAATAGTTTTGTTTGTTTTTTCCTTTTTGTTCAACCAAGCCAAGAGCAAATATGACTATATATTTTAATTATAATTAATTACATCTCTGTTTATAACATATCACCATCAAAGCAAGCTAATGCGTGCAAAAAGAAAAAACATTATCATAAAGTATTTCCAAAATCCCAATCTAAAGAAGCTGAAGAAAGATATAATTGTTTATTGTTTATTTGTTTATTTGAGCAGTTAGTCTGCTCAAAAGGAGTGGGCCGAAGCAAAAGGCTTATAAGTGCCCATCCCCAAAATAAAAACAATAACATTTTCATTTAACAATCAAAGCAAGGAACGTAGTGCAAGGTAACAAATCATAAACAAATCATAAACAGGGGAACATAGGGCAAGGTAACAACAAATAATAAAGAACAATAATAAAGAAACAACAGCAAAATAAAGAAACAACAGCAAAAGAATGTACTACAACACTCACAATATCTATATCCACTCAATTACAATACATCACACCAAATCGCCTATTTTGACACAGCCAAAACTTACAAGGCACTATTTTAACTCATCCAGTAATAAACAGAAACTAGTAGATACAAAACACAACAACAGCTGTTTCATTTCTTGTACAATGTCTAGTACAGAGCAAGTAACAAATGATGATCATTAATATCACTGCCCATTATCTGTCCTATTCATGGCTGATCACTGCTAATTACCTGCCTATTGTTCTTATGTTAGCTGAGAACAATAATATAATGGGCAGTGATCATCTATGAAAAGGACAGGACTGACCGATACTGGGTTGAGCAGGTCGTTGGAGACGCTCTACTTCAACGGTTGTTTACCCACAGTTGAGAATAGCTGTGATTAGAGGGGAGGAGCTGGGCCAACCCCAACTCCTCCTCGTGGTCTTTATCTAAGCTGCGGGCTGAGCGGGACTTTAGTCCGCTGATGAAGCCTTTTGGATGAGAGGTGAAACGTTCGAGACTTCAACTACTGAGTACAGAAGACGACTCAAGTACCTTCATTGAAGATGGACAACTCCTGTACGACTGAGAGCTTACACAGACATTTCATAGTTTATTGTATCAAACGCTTTACTCGGGTCAATAAGTATAACCCTATTGCATATTTCTTGTTATCTACAGCATTAGTTATTTCTTAAATCATATCAAATAGCACGTGTGAGGTTGAGTGATTATTCCTAAAACCAAACTGATTGTCCGAGAGTAAATTACACCTTTCAATAAAGCTGTCAAGTCTAGAATTGAAAACTTTTTAAAGATTTTTGAGAATTGCGGTAAAAGGGAAACAGGCCTGTAGTTTGTAAAGAGATGTTTATCTCTTGCCTTGAACAGAGGAATCACTTTTGCAACTTTCATACTATCAGGAAATTGTCCGGTTTGCAACGATAGGTTACAGATGTACAGTATGTTAACGGCTTAGAGATACTTTCAATAACACGTTTTAAAGTTTTCATATCATTGTCATAATAATCTGTCGAGGTTTTATTTTTACAACCTAACAATGTCCAGTATCTCCTTTTCCTCCACAGGTTTGAGGAACAAGGACATAGGATTTGTGTCTATCAGTTCACAATTATAGTTCTCAACGTATGCAATTTTTGCAGCAAGGTTCGGTCCAACATCTACAAAAAATGTATTAAATGTTTCGACTACTTCATTCATTTATTTAAAGTGTTATCCTCATCTTTGAAATATTTTGGATAATTGATCATTCTTGGTTTATTTCTAATTATACTATTTAAAATATTCCATAAACCTTTAATATTATTCTTATTGCTATCTAACAACTTATTATAATAATCATGTTTACATTTTCTAATGATACCTGTCAGTTTATTTTTATATTTCTTATATTTATCCTCAACTTCTTTTGTTCTATTATTTAGTTTAAAAAAAAATTCTTGCAAGCATTTAGCAATCCCTTAGACATCCATGGGTTTTCTTTGCACTGAGGTCAAAATTTGTATAGAGGCTTCGACTATTGAAGTGGGTTACAGAGAATGAATTAACGTTCTTGAATTTACTATTGTAAAGATCCTCAGCATAATATTGACAGTCATTAATAGGTCTCGCAAAGAAATAATTTTCAGAGTCGATGTCTATCTCAGTGTTCTGTAAATCATATTGTGAGTAAGTAAAACCAGGTCGTTTGTTTCCATAATTCTCCTTAATGAGAGATCAAAATCGGAATGTCCAATAGTAGATGTGAAAGGATGTGCTTCAACATACCAGAATCAAGCCGTTTTTCCCGATGTTTACACTGGTTTTGGTGTGCTGGTGTGCGGATGTACAATACGTTTATCATAGCGCTTTCAATTCCGGCATCAGATCTCTTCGCTTTCTCTTGACATTGTCTGTGTAGTCCTCGTTTATAAAGATTTTAGTTCCTTTGAGACTTTTTGCGCGTTGCAAAATAGCTTCACGGTCCTTCCAGTGCAGTAGCTTGGCGAAAATAATATTTATAAAAATAAATTAACCAACATAATAAGATCAAGCCAAAAAATATATAATAATGAACTACTAGAGAAACAGAAAGATAATATTCAAGGTACTTGGAAAGTAAGATGGAAAAATCATGAATAAAAATACAGAAATAGTAAATGCATTTAATCAATTCTTTGTCAATGTTGGGCCCACTCTGCCCAAGAAATTGTTCCACCACCAGAAACCATGGAAGTGGACATAAGCAATATCCAAAGTAACTTAAATTCATTCTTTATTAGAAGTGTAGATGATAATGAAATTATAAATATTGTGAATATTGTGTGTAAGAAGAGATTATAGATAGCATTGGTATGCCCTTAACACACATCTTTAATCAGTCTTTTCTCACTGGCATATTTTCAACTGCAATGAAAATCTCAAAAGTAATACCTATTTTCAAAAGTGGAGACAAACTCAAATTTACAAACTACAGACCAATTTCTTTACTTTCCCAATCCTCCAAAATTCTAGAAAAGCTAATTGACACGAGAATGAACACATTTTTAAATATGCACAATATAATTAACGACCGGCAGTTTGGCTTCAGGGCAAATAGGTCAACCTCTATGGCAGTCATGGATCTGGTAGAGGAAATCACAACTGCAACAGACAATGGAGAAAATACAGTTGGTGTCTTTATAGATCTAATAAGCCTTTGACACGATTAATCATCAATTACTTTTATCAAAAATGCAAAGATATGGTTTCAGAGGAGTCGCATATGAATGGCTAAAGAGTTATCTCAGTGGGAGGCAACATGTACAAATTAATAATGTATGTTCTGAAAAACACACCATAACTCACGGTGTCCCGCAGAGATCTGTTCTTGGGCCAAAATTATACATCATGTACATTAATGACATCTGTCAAGTCCTTAAGAACATGCAGTGCATTCTGTTTGCCGATGACACCAGCCTCTATTGTTCTGGACAAAATATTGAACAGTTAATGCATACATTGAAAAGGAACTACTAAAAAGATGGTTTGACTACAATAAATGATTAATGAATGTGAATAAACAAAATATATTATATTCGGTAATAAGAAAATTGATAGTCCAACAAAACTAAACATTAACCAAATGGAAATTGAGAGGGTGTGTCATACAAAATTTTTGGGACTGCATGTTGATGAAAGACTAAATTGGAAAGTGTATATAAATTATGTGAAATCAATAGTATCAAAAAATAATTGGCATATTGTGTAAAATCAAGGCAGTTGTAAATCAAAAATCACTCCACTTATTATACAATGCTCTCATTCTTCCATACCTAAATTATGGTGTGGTACTTTGGGGAAATAATTATAAAAGTACAATATAACCCATTTGTATACTGAAAAAAAAAAAGCGGTCAGAATAGTCAGCTATGCAGATTATTATGCCCCAACAAATCCCTTGTTCATTAAATTAAAACTAATGATTTAGTTGATCTTAGCACAGCTAATGTTATGTATAAGGTTCATAACCATAAGCTTCGTGAATGTATTCAAGAAAGGTTCAAACCCAGAGAGACTGGCTATAATCAAAGAGGAACTCATATTTATCAGAAAAGTATATTTGGAACAAACACCAAAGCAAGATGTGTCTCAGTCAGAGGAGTAAATGTATGGAATAGTCTGAATGACACCTTGAAAAACTCAACATCGTTAAACGCTTAAAAAAAAAATCAAATCTAATATAATTAGCAGTTATACAGAACTAGAAATAAATCACATATAAACTCTCCTGTGTACAGTATATTTTGTCTTTACAATATAATTGACTGATTCGAGCCAAATCTATTGATGAATGTGTGACTTGTGTGAATTAACTTTGAAACCAGTTGATACAAATGTTTTGTTCTCATCTTGCAGATGGTAAAACTGCTGTATGCTTGGCGCTTTAAGTTGTAATTAAGCTGTAATAGGGTTTGGCTTTAGATAAGTGTTTCACTTCAGCCAAAACCCTTTTCAGTCATTGTTTTATTGTTTTTCACGTTTTGTAGTTAATCGTGTCTGTGTGAAGATGCTGACTGAAAATAAACTAAACTAAACTTCAAACTAAACTTCAAATATTAAATTTGTGAAAAATATTCACACAATGGCCAGTGGTGAATGAAATCGAGTAGAGTAGATCAACATTATTTGAGTGTGTAAAAGAGTTGAGTAAAAGACGGCACATTGACTTTCAGCATTGTCAGCTGGAAGCTCTGGTTTTAGTGATATTTGCTTATCACACTGTGATAAGTGACCGCCCCATTGTCTTCATAATTGTCTGTTCTTGGAAGGAAGAGGGAGGGTAACTGATATTGGACAAACAAACTGTAAATATACCTTCAGGGTTCTCGCCAGGATTTTTCACAGCGTAGAGGCAGGCTGAGCACCACCGTAAACAATAAAACACAATTTCTTGCATTTTGAGGGGGAATTTTCTTTTCTTTTTAAAATTTAAATCCGGTATTATTACGACGGTATCGATTTCGTAAAGGATAAAAGCAACAGAAAACAACACTTATATTGGTTGAAACACAGCATAGGGGCCAAAATCGCTGTGGGGGGAAGAAATTCACAGCGTAGGGGGCCCCGCTGGCGAGAACCCTGTCCTTAGACCTTAAGTAATGAATCAATTTCCTTGAAATATCGACTAAAAATCTAAAAGAATTTGAGAAATCAGTTTACGGTCTACTTCATTGAACTGTTTTAATGTCGCAAGGTCATTCCTTATTTTCACTTAATGTCGAAAGTATAAAGTTCAGAGAGTGAGCAAACAAATAGGACAGGTCAATGTACTGTAGCTATTAGAAACGCGGAAATAGTTTGACCAAACTCGGTATAAAGTCCAAACTTGTAATATGAGAGACAAGCTATTAGACATGATTATTACATAGTTACTGACATAATAACCTCACAGCATGTAAGATTTTAAACAGATGAGTGAGATGTTTTCTTTGGGAAAGTTGTCAGTGTATAACAGCCCATTTGTACACTTCCTGTTGCCAATTGGTGCATGGAGACATTTGTTTTTCCCTTTTCCTGTCTTAACCAATTATGTAACAACATCAAGAAAATTAATCTCATCTCATTTTACCTGTACGCCCAAACTGTTAAAGTTCATCCAGGTGGGAATCGAACCCGCTGTGAAGCACAAGCACTAACCGCTGCGCCATCATGCCACCCAGTAGCTCTAAGAATAGATCATCTTTGGATTAGGATGTCCCAGTAGGTTAAAGGTGCATTCAGTTATAATATAGTATGAACCACTTTACTGCTTGTAAACCTTGTAAAAAAGTACATAAAAGTAAATGTAACTTTTTGGTTTTTTTTCCCTTTTGCCCTTTTGGTAGGTGTGAAAACTTGCGTGTGTTCAAGTTGGGCTTGATCTCAGGGTTTTGGTGGGTGCTGGCTCTTCTCTGCTGGGTCAGTGACAGGATATTCTGCGAAATGTGGTCATCTGTCAACTTTCCCTACCTACATTGTGCTTGGTAAGCTAAATACCATCTTATAGTTGAAGCTCATAGCTCAAAGCTGGTTACAGTGACTTATTTTCTTGTTACATCTTCTGTACATTATGATTTTAACATGTGCTTCTCGACCTCAACAGGCACATCCTGATTTGTTTGGCTTCCTATCTGGGGTGTGTTTGTTTTGCGTACTTTGACGTAGCAACAGAGGCTCCGGAGCGAGGCCCGGTTATCATGTTCTGGCCCAATGAGAAGTGGGCCTTCATTGGAGTGCCATATATTTCCTTTCTCTGCGTCCACAAAAACCTACTGTGAAGGTGACTTAAGGTTTATTTGTGAATCAATAATTATTTAGTATCTGGCCAAAACCAGTTAACATTTCAGGGTTCATCCACTGGTGCTCCTGTAACTGGATGGTAAATGTGTCATACTTATAGACAGATGTTTGCCAAACCTAGAGATACAGTATTTCTTTTCTTTTTGTGGCAGAAACAACAGTATTATTTTAAATTATAGTAATAGTGCCAAAAGCCAAGAGGCTTAAGTATTGTCAAATAAGGGATGAACCGTGTGTATTTTAAGTTAAAATGTCTAAATCTTTTATAATGTCTCAGTGTAAACCAAAGAGTTGCCTTAAAACGTTCTTTAATTTTATAAAACTCGAATGGCCAAACTTTACAATAATCAGACCATAGTTCTCACAGTCTGTCTGATCAGCATGATGTTTGCTAAATGAGGTCTTCTGGTGCAGGGGTATCCCCAAAATTACTACATGAACAAATCAAGGACCCTCATTGTAAAAATTCTAAAATAATATAGATTATATCAAGCAAAATTATGGATTTGTAGAATGTATTACATTGTTTACTTTGTTGTCTGGCGTCAATTAAAAAGTCGAAGCTGTTTTCAGTTAATAACTACAGTATAATAAATAATCAATACTTCTTTAATATCTTCAAATCATCTTGGGACCCCCTGCTCATTGCTCACAACTCCCCGGGGGGGTTTGACACACACTTTGGGAAACACTGTCCAGTGTTTAAAACTCACACATTTTTCCCTTGTATGGATGAGAATAAAACCCTCCATCTGCTTTCAGATAAACTACAATATAGTAATTGGATAATTTGAATTCATTTTATAGATATGAAAGCATACCAAAACTATGTACTGTATACACTGAAGTGTACATTTTCTACTTTTATCATTTATTTTAACGTTAAAGATTTTATTTTTGAGCCAGCCAAACTAAATGTAAAAGGACAATGTTCACCCTGTATTTCTCTGGTTCCAGAACAGAACATTGAAAATTAGCTACATACTCTACGCCACCAAAGCAAAAACATATGCAAAAAAGTAATGGCACAGACGAAACTTTACATTTTGCCCTAACAGGACCGTAGTCTTGAATTGACAACAAAATAGTTCTGTAGTAGGTTAGTGATGCTAAGCGTGATGAAAACTACTCACAATTTGATTGAATAGGCTACTTGTTTGGTATATGTTTTTTTCATGTGGATAGCCATCCAACACCAGCAGTTTCTATGCTTCTATAACATTGGATGGGTATTTGGTTAACACAAAATATTTAGATAAAGGATTTACTAACTTCAAACAAGTGTTACTAGTGCTACGGCCTTGAATTGAAATAACATCTCTCAGGCATAATGCTCTGAGAAAACTATTACTATAAAAACTTTTTTTTGTTGAAAAAAAATATTTTGTTTAATCAAAATAGTATATTTTTGTAAGTGCTGCCCTGCCAAACAGAATTTGTACAAAGTAGTTTATTTTGAATTGCTTTGTTCAAGGGGGCTTGTAATGTGAAGTATTCTATGTAATATGTAGGACTGATATAAAGTATTGTTGTTCAAGTTAATCAAGTTGGAATTGTAAAATGGTTGGTTATTATTAACATCGTTGTCATGCACCTTACTTTTACAAAAGCAGTCAGTAGAATTTGTTGTACACAAAGAGTATTTTTGAAGTTTAAATATTATAAGTAGGCATATTCCTGTTCTTCATTAGTTTTTTTGTTTATTTATATTTTCAACACAATGCTAGACCTTAAGAAGATGTACCAGCACCTTAAGAAGCTGATCTAACTGTGGCATGCACGGTTCGATTTGCTTCATTTTTATCTTCAAATTCTACTCACTGCTTCTGCAGTACAGTAAGACATGCACAATACCATCAATAACCAAGTTGGCCATTGTATTGCAATGTGCGTTATGGCATGAGAATGTATATGAAAAGAATAACAATATTAATGGTATGATGTATTAATGAAGGTAAGTGTGTCTGCCTGCTATGACATACCTGAAATAATCGCACAAAATATTTATTTTTTCATAATTTATGAACTTTTGTAAATCATGTTTGTATAATAGACTCATATTTATCATGCAATAAAGATCAGTGGTACATATGCCTGCTTTAATTGTAATAGAAAGTGTTTATTAGTTTTAAATCATGTGATTATATATATATATATATATATATATTTTTTTTTTTTTTTTTTTATATATATATTATATATATATAATTATTAGCAACACACACTTCATACGCTAGATGGCAATGTTTTTAAATGTAGCAAAAATGTAATATGGATGTGCAAAGTTATTATTAATTTTATTAATTTAGTTGGTCAGTTTTGATAATTATTTTGTCACTGTTACACTTTTCTTCCCCCCCCCCCATTTACCATGCCATTAGTGATTTATTGTTTTTTGTTATTTGAGGTAGTCGGTTGAGTGTTATAATCGTTGAGGCTTTCACACCATAAAAACTATGTTTGAACAAAACATATAATGTTTGCGTCTTATATTAATGCTTAACTATTAATTATATTGAAAAAAAAAATGTTTCAGTTTTTGTTTGTTAGATCTTGAGTCAGAGGAAGTCCCGCCTCTTTGTATCATTAAAGTCCCTGATTGGTCGAAGCGTGTGACAGTTTGACAGTCGCTCAGCCTTGCTCACGGGTCAGCTCGAGCTCCTATTTCAAGCTGTTCACACGGGGTTTATTTCACATCTCCACTAGCCCCTGGCTACTTTGAATAGTCTGTTTCTGACAACTCACGGGGACATCGTGACGAGAAAAGACATCGAGTCTGGCTTGTCCTTGGCCATTGCGGTCACCAGGCAAGATGCTGTTCGGAAACAGACAGCGGAACAGCAACTGACACCATTTACTCGGGTCTAAAAAATAAAAAGAGGGGTGTTTCCAGTCAGATTGTCAAACCCCGGGTCCAAAATGATGTCGGGAAAGCATTTCAAAGCTCATGAAGTGAGCTGCTGCATAAAGTATTTCATCTTCGGATTCAACATTATATTCTGGGTAAGACTCTGTTATTTTTGTTTTTTAGGCCCGTGATTTACTGCATTGAACCATTGTCATTACTCGCTGAAAATATTATGTTTAATAATGGCTTTCCTCCCAGTTGTGTGCGTCATATTTCGTTTGGCTCTCCCTTTATCTTAGTTGACGGCTCGCTTCTCCGCCGTGCACTTGCTGCAGAAGAGCTGCTGCCTTTTGTGTTTATGCTATTGTATTATCTAACGTTACAGATGTCCATAGCCTGGCATCACGATCCGCTCTACAATAAAGACTTTTACAAAATCCTATTCAGTGTTATTGGCGAGGATGTCCAATCTGTTTGTGTAGGCTCAGGAGTCTTCGTAGGGCGCACTGTTCAGGTTGTCATCTGGTTAAGGGTTAAACAAACCAGTACAGATGACGACTATGACAACCCTTCTCCACGATATGTAATTTAATGTTGTACCCACACTAATCAACATTATTATTATTATTATTATTATTATTATTAATGTATTAGTCTTTATTATTATGACGTTTGGATGTTGTCAAATGTTATACTGAGTTCAAAGGGGGAATTTAAAGACTGGAATAAAACCTGAGCTTTGACCTGAAAAATGTGCCACTGATTACAGACATGGGGTCACTTCACTGTGGCTTAGACGGCAACATGTTTTGCCTAATGGCTTTAGCACTTGTTTGTTGTTTAATTATTATCTCATAACAATCAAACATTAATCAAGAGAATAATGTCTAATGTTTTTGCCCTGTTCTCTTTTCAGTTCCTTGGAGTGGCATTTCTAGCCATTGGTCTGTGGGCATGGAGTGAAAAGGTTTGTTTACTTCTAGACTCCACGTTATACTAGTATTTCTTTAACACTTGACAGCATTTGACAAAATCAGACAGCAAAGGTTGCTTTCTGAAATAGACTTGGATTGTCATAGCGCATAGCATATCCTAAAGGGAAACAAGAACAATAACTTCTGAATAGACGCAATGATGTATTTCATGTAACTCTATGGAGTTTGCGTGATCCCCCAATATCTGTGTAGGTCTTCTCCGGGTGCTTTGTTTTCCCCTACCATTACAAATATGTATGATATTGTATTCTCTGGGACCATGACTCCCCTGAAAAAAGATTCCGAATCTCAGTCGGATTTTTCTGATAAAACCTCCAAAAGCAACATAGTCTTGGCTAGAGCAAAGCCACAGCTTTTAGGTTGTGTATATTATTTATCTATTTTTATTTATTTCAAATACAAACTAATCTTTGTGTCTCCTTTGTTTTCTCCATAAGGGTGTCCTCTCCAACATTTCGTCCATCACAGACCTTGGGGCTTTGACCCTGTGTGGCTTTTCCTCGTTGTGGGGGGTGTCATGTTCATTTTGGGATTCGCCGGTTGCATAGGAGCGCTGCGAGAAAACTCCTTCTTGCTGAAATTTGTATGTGGCCTTTTTTGAGTGATGATCGTATTTGACATGGATTAACGTAGTAAATGTGCGATTTTGTATGTTTTCAGTTCTCTGTGTTTCTGGGAATTATCTTTTTTTTGGAGCTCACTGCTGGAGTGCTGGCATTTGTCTTCAAAGACTGGATCAAGGATCAGCTCAACTTCTTCATCAACAACAACATTCGTGCCTACAGAGATGACATTGATTTACAAAACCTGATAGACTTCACGCAGGAATATGTAAGTTTAAGTATTTTTATATCCCCCGACAAGGCCGGTGCTGGTGTTTGTACTAGGGCTGAACAATATGGACAAAATTTCACATCTCGATATTCATGCCAGATATCTCTATATCGATACGATACGATACAACTATGGGTTTGGTGAAAACCAAGCATTTTTCAGAAAAATAAAAACATAATACAAAAGAGTGCAGTTTTATTCATGAAAATCTATATCGTTTATATCTTGCTTTTTCAATTTTAATGTTTTGAATGTTCATATCTCCATATCAATACGATGACGATATACAGTGCCTTGCGAAAGTATTCGGCCCCCTTGAACTTTTCGACCTTTTGCCACATTTCAGGCATCAAACATAAAGATATAAAACTGTAATTTTTTGTGAAGAATCAACAACAAGTGGGACACAATCATGAAGTGGAACGAAATTTATTGGATATTTCAAACTATTTTAACAAATAAAAAACAGAAAATTGGGCGTGCAAAATTATTCAGCCCCTTTACTTTCAGTGCAGCAAACTCTCTCCAGAAGTTCAGTGAGGATCTCTGAATGATCCAATGTTGACCTAAATGACTAATGATGATAAATAGAATCCACCTGTGTGTAAGCAAGTCTCCGTATAAATGCACCTGCTCTGTGATAGTCTCAGAGGTCAGTTTAAAGCACAGACAGCATCATGAAGTCCAATAACACACCAGACGGGTCCGAGATAAAGTTATTGAGAAGTATAAAGCTGGGTTAGGTTATAAAAACATTTCCAAAGCTTTGAACATCTCTCAAAGTACAGTTAAATACATCATCCAGGAATAGAAAGAGTGTGGCATCACTGCAAACCTACCAAGACTCTGCCATCCTCCTAAACTTACTGACCGAACAAGGACCGCACTGACCAGAGCTGTTACCAAGAAGCCTATGATGACCCTGGATGAACTGCAGAGAGCTACAGCTCATGTGGGGGAAACTGTACACAGGACAACTATTAGTCGTACACTGCACAAATCTGGCCTTATGGCAGAGTGGCAAGATCAAGCGATTTTTGAAAGAAAACCATAAGAAGTCCCGTTTTCTGTTTGCTAGAAGCCACCACATGGCCTCCATGTGGCTTCTAGCAAACAGAAAACTGTATTTCTTCGCAAGGCACTGTACCGTTGCTTTTTCAATATTGATACTGTATCTTGAATGTTCATATATCGATATGATAACGATATATCTTTCAGCCCTAGTTTGTACCTGTCCCAAACCTGGATAAATCAGAAACGCACAGTGTGAAAACTTTCTTGTATATGTACATTTTAATATGACAAGGCAAGATTTCAGTTTTGTGTGTTTGACCTTGCAGTGGGAGTGTTGCGGAGCATTTGGGGCTGACGATTGGAATTTAAACATTTATTTCAACTGTACTGATTCCAACCCAAGTCGTGAGAAATGTGGAGTGCCCTTTTCCTGTTGCACCAAAGATCCAGCGGTACGCCACATTCACTTTTTCCTCTCCTAGGTCTTGGTCACTCATGGTTTGATGTCTTTTATTATTTGTTCAGTCCAAAGTTTTACACTGTGTGCACACTTTAAAAGGTGAGGTTCTGAACTCTGACAGATATTTTTTATCTGCATCCTCCAGAAGGTTTGGTGGTGGTGTCAACAGGGCATTAAAAAAAACATTTGCTTAGGCAGGTTTAGTCCAGTGGGGAAATTAGAAACAGAAACTGTATCTATCTTGGTATTTTTGGCTGAAAAAGGTCTGAAGTAGAGCTCTCTGTGCAAAGCAGTGACAGCACGATGAGTTAGCAAAAGCAGCTGCTTCACTGTAACTGAATTTGCACTGAAGACTTTTTATTTGCTGACCCAGGAAGACACTGCTCAGCAGAGGTCACACTGTTTCAAAGCAATAGTTTTACGTTTTGTATCGACGTGCATTTGGTAAATATATTAAAAGTGACCAGAAGCTCATATTAGTTTTTGTTTAAAACACCATTACATTTCTAATAAAGCGTGTATTCATTGCCTCTTGAAAGTCTTGAATTTGACTTTAAATTTCCTGTATGTTACCTAAAAAGCTTGACAATGGTGTAAAGTATAAGCTAAAGATTTTCATCTGTTTACCAAGCAAAAGCATTTCTATATTTTGAACCACTATATTATTTAAATAACTTGTCTATTCGCCATACAGGAAGATGTCATCAACACACAGTGCGGATATGACATCAGAGCTAAAACTGTAAGTTTTGTTCTTATTTAACAGCACACAGTGTCTGTGGTGATGTTGCAGCTTTTCAGATTTATTTGCTGTGTTTCTACCCTGGTCACATTATTCTGTAATACTAAAGTTTCTGAACACCCCAGTCTGTGAATGCAGCAGCTGGCTCCCCATCGGTACTCTGTGATATTACTCATGCTGCTGCAATGCAAGGGATCGAGACCCCTCCCCCGTCATTAGCTGTGGCTCTACTCCGTAGCAGCAAAATATAAGGAAAGGCTTGTGTTTGTTTTTCTGGCTTTACATGTGAGGCTCCGCTGATGAGTTTTAGTAAAATCTCACACAAGGGTCTTGTGTTCAATAGTAAAACATTGCTTTGTAAAGAAAATAATACAAAGTAATACATTGTAATTGGCTTTTAATCTTCACTGTGAATTGTCTGTTTTTGTGATACTAGGATGCTGAGCAAAGGACATTCATCTATATTAAAGGCTGTGTGCCTCAGTTTGAGAAGTGGCTTCAGGACAACCTGACTGTGGTGGCTGGGATCTTTATTGGTATAGCATTATTGCAGGTCAGTAACTATATACACTTTTGCATTCATATTCATCCATATAAAAATACATATACATTGAACGAAAGCCCACGACACAAACTCTTTTTGATATGGAATTGTGTTTTTGTTCATACGTAATCTATTGCCCTCTAGTGGCCAAAAACAACCATGCAACATTTTCATCTTTGTGTTCACAGATATTTGGGATCTGTTTAGCTCAAAACCTTGTCAGTGACATCGAGGCTGTGCGGGAAAGTTGGTAAGTTGAATCTTGAAGTGTATTACGATCAGTAAATTGTCAAAATGTACATTAAAATTGTACTATATTCTTCTTGTTCATAGTTTGTTTACCTGAGACAATGGATATTCAAAATCATGAGGGATGTTCAAGGTACATGCATAATACATATACATAGGTAAATCATACACATTATGCTGTTATACTTTGTTGTAAATGATTTTCATCATTATAGGACTCTTCGATTTGGACTCGAACAAAGAAGGGACTTAATTTACTGAATGTGTCCAGAACAGTGTTTACATGTACACATTTAATGTTATTTGTAATCACAGGAATCAGACATGTATAGAAGATGAACAAACACACTCTTAGTAGTGCCACAGAAATGATCATTTATAAATATATTGATTTGTAAAGACTTTTCTTGTAGAGACACAAATGCAGTTTTGATCACTGCATGGAAGGATGTTGTATAGAGAAATAGTGATTCTGGAAATGCACTGAGCACTGACTGCATGCCTTTGGTCTACCGATAGGACATTGGCTTACTTTACTTTAATATTGTAATGTTTTCAATAGAATTGGCTTATTCAGTAATGTTAAAATGGCTTTTTTGACAATAAAAAAAGAAACAAGTTTAAGTTTAAATTAAAACAAATTACATATTAATATTATTTGTAAAACTCTAAACTATACTTCAATGCACTTTATTTTCACGTGAAAGATAATTGTCTTTCAATGCATTCGTTATAGTGACTGATCAGTTTAGATGCTGCCACTAGGTGGAGCAGTTTCAAAACCGTATGGTCGCTACAACTTTTATGAAAGTAACTGCAAATTTGCACATTGTTTTTAATTATTTTCTTTGTCAAACATATTATTAAACCTGTAACTTAGTATAGAAATATTTAGTGTCATATTTTGTACTTTTCACTCAGTGATTCAATAGTTAATGGCTTACTCTATTTTTTTTAGCACTAACCGAACAGTTATTGTATTCCTAAAATGGCGGATAGACAGTGATAATATAATATATTCAGGTATTATCTTGACTCAGCGTCTTGCATGATGCTTCATTTCACCAGCTTTCTCTGAATTGCCAAACAAACCACACACATAAAATCAAGATGTTGTCAATGATGGCAATATTAAGCATTCAAACAAAGATCACGCCAAGTTTGATTTTCTGAGTTTGTTTTGGTTTTGTTAGTTCTTTTTTGCAGCGCAATAGGCTGCAAGTGAAAAGTAATAGTAAATTCTCTTTAGATTCAATGATCAATGAACATCTTGGCCGCTCAGTACCATACTGTTTTAAGGCTGTGATTGTTTCAACTTTACTTTTGTAAATAAATGGATTGTGATCAGGTTGTACATATTGCTACAATAAATGTGCATCTTTGTTTTAATGTCTGTTGATTTAAGTATGGGGATTTGCAGGAATTCAATGTCTCAAATTGTGAGCAGAGAAAAATAGATGAGATTATGTACAATAAATTATACTTGTTACGTACTTTAAGAACCTTTGATATGCTGCTGTTATCTTCCATTGATTACATTAAGGGCTCATCTTTGACCCTTCTAATACTTTCTCAATTTCCGTCTGCGCACTGCTTTCAGTTTTGTACCATCAATTTGTTTTGTATGCTCTCAATATAGTGCCACCAACAATTGAACAGAGAAAGCAGAATGACATAAAAGTAGCATTGAAAAGATGACACTACTGTGTTTCACGAGATTGTGAGAGCAGAGCTTTTACCGTGTAAATGCCTGGCTACAATAATCTGATTGAGGGAAAATGTAATGGGATAATAATAATAATAATAATGGGGCTAGTAGGCTAGTGCAGTGATGCCCTGTGTCCCGTCTCTCCATGAATATAAAAGTCTCTATAAAGCATCCTTCTTCACACTTAAATTCCTCTGGGCCAGATGCTGTAACTTGAGCGACTGTTCCGGCAGAAATGCAATATCCGACCCTGGTCCAGAAATGGGGTGACAAGTTGTGTGGGTTAAGGACGTCTCTGTCTCCGCTCGGTAATCACTTCAGGACAATCATTCTCCAAACCTTTCTGTCTTCTCCTGTTAACGCTGGAGGACCGTCGATTACACTGCAAAAAGTAAATATCAAGCATTGGCTTAAATGTCTTGAATTGAGGAAATGTATCTTGTTTTGAGCGGTTTTCACTCATTTAGACTTTTTTCCTCATCTGACCAAGTTTACTTTGCTAGTTTGAGGACATTTCAGACTGGTTCTAAGTTAAATCTCGCTTTAAATAAGAAAGTAAAATTGCCAATGAGATATGACCGATTTTCTTGCCCTAATGGCAAAGAAAATAACTTGAAATAAAGACAAAATGTATTGAAACGAGTCAGAAACATCTCAAAACAATTAAGTGAAATAATCTAGGTCAAATGGCCAAATACATCTTACCTAGTCAAAACAACTCAAATTTGGATTATTATGCTCAAATTGAAACATTTATACTAATCTAGTTAATTACTTTTTGCACTTTAAATAAATCAGTGTGATGATAATCACATTTCTTTGATGAGAGGCGGTCACGTGATTTGGCCCAGGTTCAGGGACGCCTGGTGCCCAACTCAATCTGAGAGGTTTATGCCAAATCTGTGCTGCTCGGGTTAATGAATTACCACTATCTCGTACTTAGTACTACAGCGTGGAGTTTGGAGTCTGCCCTTCTCTTTCTGACAGAGAACGCAGCTGCAGCCTCGCCTGTCTTTGGCCCTTTCGAGCCTTTTGAGCCTTAGCTCTTTTGCACTGGGGTTATTTCCACCGGTCACACCGAGGGGACCCATGATGTTTGCCTGTGTTGTTCTTCTGTTCTGTGCGGCCTGCTCCATCTCTGCCAAAGGTGAGTTCTGGGGGCGCTGTGAACTTCCACATGTTGCCTTTGAGGATGAGGCTTCAAGATTGAAACCTGCCATCTATATTTGATTTGAAGTTACATTACTAAAACCTCTGTTTATGATTGTGTGTTCTATTTGGTTAGCTACTGTATAGCCTACTATATCAAGGTAGTAATAAAGTCAGAAGCCAACTCAACAAATGACTCATTAGAGAAGCTATGACTTTCAAGATCCTATAATTTAAAAGTCAAAACAAAGAGTTGTTTTATATTTGAAGCCACAATATATAATGTAG
This sequence comes from Neogobius melanostomus, assembly GCA_007210695.1. Taxonomy (NCBI): domain Eukaryota; kingdom Metazoa; phylum Chordata; class Actinopteri; order Gobiiformes; family Gobiidae; genus Neogobius; species Neogobius melanostomus. The sequence goes on along the minus strand of VHKM01000004.1, from coordinate 3,545,724 downwards.
TGCTAAACATAAATGACTTGACATAATGTATTGGGGTGTCATTAATTTGTTGTTACAGAGAGATAAACCTAATGTTATAAAAATATATATATATTTCTGTTTGGTAGAGAGTGATTTAAATCTACAATCTACAAAGTAGTAGAAGAGAGTGGTGAAATAGCAGTCCATAGTGACACGTCAGTTTATCTTCACTATAAGCCGAAATGACAGCAAAGCAACTCATTAGTGGATATACAGCCTTTATCTGTGAACACACCTAGTTAGGCTGAAGAGTGAAGAAGGTCATATTTGTCCGTCACATGGATTATAGCCCACATGCAAATACATGTTAGGAAAGTGTTTTGTGTCCATGTGTGCAAAATAGATACATTTAAAAGATGCTAAACGTCTGTTCTTGTATGACAACTGACACACTGTTTCTTCAGATGTTGCTCTTGGACCTCGGCTCAATAACAACCAGCTGTACAAATTCAGCTACACCACAGAGGTGCGGGTGGACAGGGCCCGGGGGACAGCACGGGGCAGCGCTGGTTACAGGCTCTCCTCAGACGTGGACATCAATCTGGTTTGGAGAGATCCGAGCAACAAGGATGACCAGCTCATACAACTTTCAGTGGGTGGTCTTTTGCAAAACACAATCTTTTCTATGTTTCGATATTTATGCTGTATATTCAATTTGTGATTAAACTTTGTCATGAGCAGATATCAAACGTCAGGCTTGAGCATGTGTCCCAGAGTTCAAACAAGAAAAGCATCCTTGATGGATCCACTGCTGAAAGTCTGCTTGGCAAGAGTAAACTCGCTGCCCTGACCAAACCATTTATGTTGCACCTGAGAAATGGAAAGGTAAGACATTAGACCTGCTTTGTTTGTGTGGCCAAACATGACTTTAGCCATGACACTGGGACAAAAGACTGTTAAGTCCTTGGATTGACTCATAACAGTATAGTATTTACATCATCATTAACTTTATCTTGTTTTGGAGCGATAATGGTAGCAGAGAGAGTGAAAGATCACTGAAGGTTAGCAGGTGAGAGAAGTTGTTGGGCGTTGTTCATTTGAAGCTTACTGTCTTTGGAGGAAATTGTAGTTTTTATCCAATTGCCTGTTGTACTAATCTATCAATGTGTATGATGATGATGATTCAAGGATGTTGCAGCTACTGACTAAAAGAGTGTGTGAAATTATATCCCTCCCTGGTGCTGTTCATTTATTTATAATGTTGACAGCTGAGGCAGGAAAATACACAAAGTGGCACCGCACAATCTATTTAGGGTGGTCCTATTTGATATTGTGGTTGGCTGCCGCAAATAAATCACATAGTGTTGAAGAGAAGTTGTAGAATGATGTAAACACCTGCGTTTATAATTTATCACATCTTGATGTGCAATTCTGACAGTAAATATGGCTGACCCAAGTGGTACAGTCTTAAGCTGGAGAGGGCAGTGGCTCAGTGGTAGGAGCATTAACCTACAAACCCAAAGTTTGGTGGTTTAATCCCCGCCTTGACCAGTACATACTATTGTTGTGTCCTTGGGCAAGACTGTACATCCTCCTTGCCTAATGCCTAAATGTGGTGTATGAGTGATTGCTATTATAATTACATTATTTTTATTTTATCATCTGTAGACAAAAGCATTTTATTCATATTGGGCGGAACCTGCTCTTGTCAAGAACATTAAACGCGGAGTGGCCAGCTTATTGCAAGTACAGCCACACAAAGGGAAAGTAATAGAGGTAAGACATAATGAAATTTGTACTATCGTACATCGTTCGTTTTGACTGGGGTTGCCAATAGTAACATATTGATCCTGACCATAACAGAACGATGTGTCAGGAAGATGCACTGTGGAGTACAAGGTTGCGAAAAATCAAGTAACAAGAAACAAGATTTTGGACACATGTAAGACGGGAGAGATTGGATTCACTACACACAGCAAAGTGAGCAAGTCTAGTTATATTCACACCAGCATTTTGTGTGAAATTATACACTCACTGTGACAACTGCACTTTAGGTGCTCGGAGTGAGCAAGAAGGCCAGTTCTGTTACAGTTTTTACTCTTGAAGACGGATTCATTCATTCAGCTGTGGCAGAAGAAGCACACAGCCTGGCTATAAATGCCCACCGATCGACTGGTGCTAAAGTCGAGTCCAGGTTACAACACGAACAGTACTTCAAAGGTGTGAAACATGACCTGTAAATTCTAATTGAATTATTTCTGCTCTCAGACAAATACTTACTCTGGTGGGAACTGAGGCAGGACCACTCGAGGCCGCTGGCAAAGATGTGACGAGCGTTGTTAAAACCATTGATGCCAAACTCGCAGCTGTTGGTATCATAGCTGAGAAGGTCAAACCTCAGTGCAAGGGCTGTCCAACGGTAAGTGGCCAGTTCTATTTAGGCTCAAGCTTTTACTGTGAGATTTAGGACATGGCCCTGGTTGAAATACAGCTTTTTTTAAATTTAGCGTATTAACATTAAAAGTATTTTTTGCAATGGTTTTTCACATTTTTATAAGGTAAAATAATGTATAGTCTTAAGTCCATATGTCTACTCTCTCTAGTCCTTCACTCTACAGAGAAAGTTTGAGAAGTTCTTTTTGAAACTGTGCATGTACAGTGGGAGGGAATATATGTATGTACGCCGTGTGAAATTTCTCACATTTCTGCCTAAATTGGTCACTAAATGTGGTTCGATCTTTATTAAAATCACAAGAATGATTAAACCGTGTCTGTTTGAACTAATACCACCCAAACATTTACAATTTATCATATTTTTAATGCCATAACATGTAAACATTCAGGAGAGTGAGGAATAAGTGAGGACACCGCCTGAATCTCATTGAACTATAGCAGTTTTGTAAAGAGGATTGGTCCAAGATTCATCCTGATCGTTGTGAACGTCTAATCTGCATCTACAGAAAAGCAGTTATTGCTACAAAAGAAGGATCAACCAGCTATTTAATACGGGGGTGAACTCACTTATTCACATGCTGCTGTCTCAGGTCTTTCTGCTAAATATCTTGATAAACTTGTGAATTAATTTTTCTATTGATGATATAATGTTGTCCAGGCCCTGAGGCAACAAAACAGCCCCACACCATGATTCTCCTGCTCTCATACTTCACAGTGGGGATAGGGTTTTGATGTTGGTGTGCTGTTCCATTTTTCCTCCACACATGACGTGTGTTCTTCCCAAACTATTCAACTTTGGTTTGTGAAAGAGCACTTGGATACTCCACAGCCACACTGTAAAATGTTCAGTGGACTGATTAACCCAAAGTTGCGCCAGTGCTTTCGCCGGTAACCTGAGGGTGTCGAGGAGGCGTATGCTTCAAACAGCGCTGACAACGAGCGCTTCCTCTTCCCTCTTCTTACATTAACATCGCATGGACCCGCACACATGTTATTAAGCTTTTCAAACTACAAACTAGCTATTTCTCCCATTGTGAGTTGAACACTGTCCCAAGAGAGAGAGAGAGAGAGAATATAATGATGGGTCTTCAAGAGTGCGGGGCAAACTCCACACCGCAGAAACGTGATCAAAACATCAGCACGTGCGACCTCCCACCCACTGCCACCCACAGTAGCGGAAAATATTTCAGTCTGTAAGATGAAAAGTATGGGGAGGGTCCGCTGTTGTGCATAACATTGCCATAGGACTCTGTCCAGCCCACTTACTGCGCCAGGTATGAAGCTGAAGATTACACATTGTGCCACCTGTTTGCACAAACATCTAGTCTACAGTCTGTGCTTAGAAACACAAGATCAGGCCTGATATCTCTAAGGATATATTTTCAATCAGGTTGAGTGTCTTCTCTCCTGAACACACCTATCTTACGCAAGGGCCCTCTGTTTTTTTCCTGTTTTAGCTGTCTGAACATTGGCAGTCCCTGCAGAAGCTGCTGGAGCCAGATGGACTGTCTAAAGTCTCAGCTCCTCGTAGCTTCCTGGCTCTGATCCAAAGCATTCGGAAAGCATCCAAGGACGACATCCTCAAAGTGCTGAAGACTGCCAGCAAGACATCTGTGTAAGTGCCTCTGCATTTACCTTCCTTTTCATGGGTGTAGAATTGTCTAACCTGTATCTGTGCTTCTGTTGGTGCTAAGCCCTCAGGTGGTGGATGCGGTGACTTCCTCTCAGACAGCTGCCTCTCTCGATGCTATGCTGGAGTTCCTGAACTTCACAGACCCTAAAGCATTTGTTTTGCAAGAAAGGTTCCTTTATGCATGTGGCTTTGCCTCACATCCCAATGAAAGAATGCTTAAGGCACTGCTGGTGAGTTGCTAAATGCATATTTATCTGTGCATACTTAGTAATAGTACTAATAACAATAAAATACTCAGTATATTGTCCTTTTGCATAGTTAAATATACATAATTCTATCTTCATGACAGGGCACAATGTGTCCCCTTTTGATTGTGCTCGACATTGTTAACTTCATACTAACAATAATAAAAGATCACTTATAATGAAGGTTCCTACATTTTGTACATTTTTAATAGCATCTCTTTTTTCAGGACATCTCCAAAGGAAAAATTGCTAATAATGACATCAAAGAGTCAGTGGTAATTATTATGGGCGCACTGGTCCACAAGCTCTGTCTAAAAGGTGGCTGCAATTTACCTGTAAGTTCAACCCAATAATGACCAACCACAGTGTCAAGTGTCAATGAAAGAGTCATTGAGTTGCTGTGTGTTTTTGCAGACAGTGGTGGAGATTAAAAACATGATTTTAAATGGACCGGAGAGCTCACAGGAGGAGTCGCGGGTGCAGATGTATCTTCTGGCTCTGAAAAACTCTCTGCTTCCAGAAGCCATTCCCATTTTTATTAAATACGCCGAGGCTGATCTTGGGGCTTTCAACACAATCTCACTGACAGCACTGCAGAGATATGACAGCAGACTAATGACAGAGGAGGTAGGTCTTGTTAACTTGTGTCCCCTTTTTGTGCTACTCTATTGTTGCTAAAAACAAAAAAATGTTGTTTTTTCTTTCATTTTTTTGTCCAAACGTAGGTCAAACAAACGGTGAACAGGATTTTTCACCAGAACAGGCGCATCTATGAGAAAAATGTCAGGGCTGCGGCTGCTGATGTGATCCTCAACAGTGATCCCTCATTCATGGAGGTCAAGAATTTGCTGCTGTCTATTGGTCACCTACCTCATGAAATGAATAAATACATGATATCCAAAATCCAGGACATCCTGCGCTTCCAGATGTCAGCCAGGTATGATCAAATTTGACCAAAATGGAATATCATCGAGAGAATGTAATTTATTTTCTGTTTGGCTTTCAAAGCAAAACTATTCAGGAGGCTATGAAGGACATGATTGTCAACAACTATGATCGTTTTGCAAAGGTCGGCTCATCCTCGTCTTTCTCCGGTTTTATGGCACGTAAGTCAATTTTAAAGTCAAACCTTTCTATTTTATTAATACGTAAGTAAGCAAATATTATAAAGATTATTATCTATCTAGTGTATAATGTGTGGTTTATTTATTTGCTGTAGGATCTGCTGATGTCACCTCCACATACAGTTTAGACATCTTGTATTCTGGCTCTGGAATTCTCAGAAGAAGCAATATGAACATGTTTGGTGCAAGCGGAGGAGCGGTTCTGCATGGACTACAGGTTTGTGCTTTCAATTAATGTTAATAAATGAGATCTTTGTTTAAAATCCCACATGACTGCTTCTGCCAGTTGCAGGGATGACAAGAAACATTGTGATTTTATATTCATTATTCACAACTTGGACAAAATCATATAAATAAATAATATAACTTCTTTGAGCGTTAACAAATCATTGGGATTAACTGTTTGCCTTGTGATATTGTGACATCTATTACTTTTGAATAGCCACAATTACTTATAAAATGACTGTGTTCACAACAGAAGGTTTGATCCCAACTCCAACCAGTGCATAATGCTGTTGTGTCCACCAATCTTGCCTGAAGTATATGAATGTTGTGTAAGTGAGAGATGTGGTGCTCAGCAGGGCTATAGGCGCAGATTAGCTGCCACGTTCTTGTCATTCCGCCCCAGGGCAGCTGTTGCAACAGTGTAATGCTTGTTTACTGTACTAAGCTCAAGTTTGTATATTGACTTTTCAGGTGGCCATTGAAGCTCAAGGGCTGGAGTCACTGATCGCTGCCACTCCTGATGAAGGCGAGGAGAACTTGGAGTCGTTCTCTGGGATGTCTGCTCTACTTTTTGATGTGCAGCTCAGACCAGTCAACTTCTTCAAAGGATACAGCGACCTCATGTCCAAAATGTTCTCCCTGTCCGGGGATCCACTGAATGTGGTCAAGGGCCTCATCCTGCTCACTGACCATTCGGAGGTAAGTAAATCAATATCAAATACATTTACATTACATTGTAGTTTTTATTCTTTCTTTTTCTGGGGGGGGCAGAAAAAGCCCATTGAGGTTTAGAATCTTTGTATTATTAATGTACTTCTTCTTCAAGGTCATCCAGCTGCAGTCGGGTCTCAAGGCCAGTGCAGAGTTTCAAGGCGGACTGTCCATCGACATTTCCGGAGGAATGGAAGTCAGTCTTTGGTACCGAGAGTCCAAGACCAGCGTCAACAACAGGTACAGTAGACAAACAGAGGTACTTTAATTCAATACTACCACTATATTTGTAGGTCACACCCTCCCCTGTAATACATGATGTATTAGTGGATCTGCCATTTGAGTAGGGCCGAGGTGGGGCCTGCTTACGTAAGAACAAATACCATTTTGATAGACAAGTGGTTTGTAGAAAACAAGTGCAGGTCTATTGTCACTCAACCGCAAATAGGCATGTGTTGACGCTGGGTTTATGTGAACCTCAGAGAGCCTATATAAGTATTGTCTGATTCACTTGTTCCAGTGGCATGCGGGACATGCTCCAGGGCTGTGCTTAAGGCCTGTCTCAATTCTAGGTTTGAGTGAATATGACGTCAGTTCGGTCTGGTCTTCTATTTTAAAACATAACAGTTAATACACAACAGTAGCTGCTGAAAATGGAGCACGTCATCATCTGAGTATCAGATATCTCACAGCATCTGGTGATGAAACCGGGTTTAAACACCAATGCTGCACATATCTGCTTTTGCATGTGCCCTATAACGGTTCTAGTTCAATGTTACCATTCAACACAAATACAATTTAGGTGTCTGTGCAAGAACAGCCAAGAGCCTGCAATACTGTATGCTGAGTTGTGAAGAAAAATGTTTGTTAGTTGTCTGGATACAGACAAACGGCAGGTGATTGGATCAGCATATTTGTTACCTGACAGTTTTGTGTTTATAGGAAGCGCTTTGTGACCCTGGTCTGTGAAAGGCGCTATATAAATAAACTTTACTTACTTACTTACTTACTTACAGCCTAGGTGTAAAAGTAGAATAAACCACCACAGGCTGGAAGTTTCAGAGGTAGATTTTTTTTTGGCTGACAGTTTGAAGCTATTTGTTTTATTTCTTGCCTAAATAAGTTATTATATAGTAATATGTTTAAATATTTAAACAAGTAGTGGAGGAAATAGACAGGGACACATTGCAATGTATAGTATAGTGAAAGCTATCCCAGTCTGTAATTCACACAATGTATAAAATATTTGCATCTGACTATCACGCTTGACTCTTATTGAATATTGCTGTGACCACTTTGGTTTTATTCCACATTGCTGTCAAGTTGCACTTGACAACTTGCACTTGATTTTCCATAGTGTAATAATGTGCATTTTGTAATTGCAGTATTTTAACAAGTATCAACTTCAGGAGGAACAGTTGCTCATGCAGTTTTTTTGTTAAAAAAAAACAAAAAACAAGGCACTTCTCCCACATCATAATTCTCTATTTACATTTTATAAAAAGCCTTTATTGTGCTGGGCTACTGTATATTAAAATCTTTTAAAACATATTGCTGGTTTCCTCCACGCCTATCAGCTCCAACAAACCTTTGCCAAGAAGTCAGTAGCTCATGTGGTGTTTACCTGTGTTTGGTACAGCTGGGTGGAATCCTGCTCGAACCAGGTCATAGGGCCTTTTGTGTGTCGGTCTAACTTAATGAAAAGTTGGGGTTGGAAGACCAAAGGTGCAGATGCACAATCATTATTTCATCCATCAGCCCCAGGGCAGCTGTGGTTAATTTGAATTTATCGGTTTATTTGGTCGGGACAGTGCATGTTAATGAACACGCCACTCCGGATTGTAATCCCACACCCCCATTTACTAATTGAGAATTGGGGGTGGGATTAAATAAATTATCTTCTTCCCACTTCCTTGTAGGCAGAATTGATCGTCGTATTTGCGTATTTGCATGTTGGATGGTTGTCTACCACTGCCAAAAATTAATGAATAAATAAAAGTGAAAATAGCCATCGGCTAACTTGCATCCGATGTCCCCCACTCTCAAAAACACTCTCATTCATCGTGGACTATTGCACATGTTTTTAGTAGTAGGGGAAACCGGAGTACCCGGAGGAAACCTACGCAGACATGGGGAGAACATGCAAACTCCACACAGAAAGCCCCGTGGGAATTGAACCCACGTGCATTAACCGCTGCGCCACCGTGCCGCCATTACAGAAGTTCATGACATTTACAATTATACTTGTAGTAATTTTAGTTCTCTAATTTTGTAATTTTATTCTCCCAGTAATGTAACAATTTATTACATAATACATTAAAGTTTATTACAAATGTACTAGACATTATTAAGTCATGTGTTTTGTGTTTTACTACACAATGACTACACATTTTGGAGTGTTATTCTGCGATGTTATTACACACTGTGGCTCAACATCCATCCATATAAAGTGAATGCAGCTCATTTCAAACATTTTCTAAGCTTTGTTTAACATAATTGCTATTGTGCTTTTAGGGGAGCGTTTGTTGTAACTGGCAATGTTACTGTGGACATGGATTTCCTAAAAACTGGAGTTGAGGTCAGCTTTGACACAGAGGCATCGTTGGACTTCGTCACCACTGTCCAGTTCTCTGAGTATCCTTTCCTTATCTGCATACAGATGGACAAGGCCACGTTTCCAATCAGGTAAATACAATGTAATCCTCGGTGTGCCCTGCTTTTCTTTAGTAAAAGCTCATATTTGTCATTTGTGTTGCATTTTAGTGAACACGTGGCCAAATATGACAGCTTACCCTCAGGAGAACACGCTACGTCGCAGAGGAGCAAAAAACAACTTGTACCTGGCTCCGAGTTCCCTCTACACCAGGAAAACTCCAACATGTGCAAGAAGGTGTTCGACTCCAGCTGGTAGTACGGTGGATAACGGCATGGACAAGTAATCACTGCGTTCAGGGACAGCTCTAACACCTCAATACAAGTAACGTTTACATGTTTCCTGGAAGAATCTGTCAGGAAGTCTTACATTGTTTTATGTTTTTTTTTTAAGTGTATTTAAGAAAGGCACACACAGGACCTACTGTATATTTGCAAAAAATATCACTGTAATTTCCCAATTTGTCCAACCTGACATCCATAATACAAGACACAACATATTATTGGTGTGATAAGGAATACTTATTTTTCTGAGCATTTTGATGTTCTCATGCAAAACGTGGGTGAATGAACCTGTGTCTATAAAGTCATCATCAATTGGATTTGTTTGGGTACTGCTTACAAATATTCGCTCATTAAAATTCTTGAATTGACTGACAATAAATATGCAGGTAATGTTAGGTTAATAAACATTGTTAACGTTTGTCACTTTGTTGGTCTATTTAGCGGCTTATTTTCCTCTGATTTATGCTAAGACTGCATTGTCACCAAAGTGTTAAGCTCACTGCACGTCTCGCCCCGTCTTGAGTTGTGGCTGTGACATCAGAGCCCTGCTGGCATCCAAACACAACAACTGGTTCTTAATGCAGATTCTTCAGAAACCACTGAGAGCAGCTGGGGCAGACCAGTGTCTGCCAGTCTCACCGCTGCCACGGCAACCCAGTAAACAGCACCGCAAACTGTCAGGTTAAACTTAAGCCCTGCGCTCTCGGGTGGTGTTTCAGTGTCACCAGAAAGCTAACCTCGCACACTAGCACATGCCAAATGTGTACTTCTGTTGGCATAAATCTGATTTCCTTTTAGCCTGCACATCTCTTTTTCACATGCTTTTAAGTAGTAAAGCACTAGCAGGGTTAGCGTGGAGGGGAACACATGTTATCGAAGGCCTGAGTCTGTAGAATATAAGTGAAGTTGTTAGCGCCTTCTCTCTTATACAAACTGCGAGTAAAACAATGATGTGGTCCATGTCCCGGCCTCAGAAGAAAATGTCCAATTGTATCGTATGTTTTAAATTTGTTATTTATCATTTGTGCAAATGTTTTATTTATTCTTAGATTATAAAGATAAGACACTACTGAAAAGGAACTTATGAGTACGGCTAACACAATGATCCACTGTAAAGGTTTACAGTATTTACACCTACAATATGAAAACTTTTACATTTCTGTTTCTATCTAACCTGTTGGTGAGTTGTGTCTTGTAGGTACTATAAGATTAATATAAGAGAAAGCAACAAAATCCAGTCAATGTCAGGTTTAGGACATATTTCAGTGAATATAATTTCATCCTTGTGGGTTCTTGGAGAACACCAGTGCATTTAAATGAACACTAAAAATGTAGGGTAGCTTGCATGATGAATTTATTGCAGACATGTAGCTTGTCAGTCTACATTACACCCATTCATCATTTCCTTTACATCAAAGCATGTGAGTAAGTGCAAACACAGCACTAACTTGTCTCTCCTCTTTCATCCTGACCTCTGTCTTTTCTGGGGCAGCTAAGCCACACTTTCAAGATTTTGCCAAACGACTCCTAATGTCACTAACGTGGCCTCAGAGCTCGAGGACTGCCCTGAACATTCGACATTTACATAGACCCTCTCACTTTCGCAAACCACCTTTAAATATTTGCAAGCTTGATATTAAGTATCCCCAGTTTGAATATTGATGTCAATAGTTTTTCTTAAACCAATTAACCTTTTCAAAACATAGTATTCGGTGTGATTAAGGATTTATCTCTAATTGCAAATTGGTTTGTGGCAAATATGGCCAAGATTAATGAAAATACAAAGGGCAGTGCAATTAATCACAATTGAATTGAATCGTGACCTAGATCCAATCAATGTTTTGTGTTAAATGGCGCTGGAGTGAAAAGCTTCTTGAAGTTGAAGTTTCGAACGTCAATATTGTCTATGTCTACTGTCTAATAATATTGTTATTTATCTGTTTTTATAGTTAAAAAAATATAGTCTAATGGAAAATTAAGATTGATCAATAAATAAAATATATATTATTTTTTTGGCCATATTGAACAGCCCAATCAATGTAAGAAAATTATTTGCGAGGAAAACCAGGATGTCCCCTTATATAAACTTTAAATAGTGAAATAAATGTTCTAGTGGTGGTATTTATTTTCTTTTGTTTTTTGTTTTGATTTTAAGCACTTAAAATTGGTTTGTCAATTTTGGTAAATAATTAAGCGTTTTAAATATTAATTAAAGATGCATTAAACTTTGCATTGTCAAGTTTTCCCCCAAACACTGTGAGTAACTCTGTCTAATCTACCACAGAGTCTAGTATTCACATAAGAAATTACAAATATTGCATTTCCTCTGTTTTCACAGAGCAGTAAACATGTGCATAAATAAGGTATTTGGACTGACCTGCAGCTCCAAATACCTTTGAGTGTTTAGTTTGACACATGCTAAAACAGCAACACACAGAGATCCTGTGACAGATGCTGAAATTATTGAGTCAAAACGACTCAGTGTTTTAGTGCAGCTTCAAAAGGAAACAAGATACAGGTATTACCCAGTATCACAATGAGTTAGTAGATATTAATGTGTACCTGTAGTAATTACGTATAAAGCAAACGGGAAAGGGTTTATTCTTTGGACATAAAAATGGCACTGCCATGGTGTTAAATGTATAGCCACACGCAACGCATGTAGCCTGCATATGCTCAGTAAAGTAACATGACTCCTCGTTGTACACTCACATAATGTTGAAATGCCTGGCATAACTCAAAGTCACAAACACGGACACATTCAGACACACACGCATCACCCCTGCGCCATTACACTAAAAGTGTAAAATAAACCAACACTAATAGAGGAAGTTATCCCCTAAATGCCTCCGCTGGCTCCCGCTCATTAGCCACATTACTACTTAGATATACTGATCTAAGTACACAGCTGAAGAAGAGCCAATCTCCACTTTCCCTTCTAACTCACACCAACATACCAAGACTGTGTGCTAACATACATCATCCAGAGACAACCCAGAGATATGCTGTCAATATCAGCACTTTGTGGGATAAAACAGAATAAGGCACAGCTACTTGAACTGAAATGCACAGTTACTTATGTAAAGCAGTGTTGCTATACCGCTAACACCACACTCATGAAAATAAATGGTCCCAGTGTTATCTGCATAGGTAATTTATCTAATTGTTAAAACAAAAATATGAACAGCCTCTGTACATTTACAGCACCAAAAGCACTCCTTTAAATCCAATTTCTGTTGTTACATAATCAGCAAAACCTTGCAGTCTTTGCTCCCATTCTGCTTGTAGAAAAAGTACACATGAGCACATGTAAATAACTTCTTTCTGAATGACACTGATGTCCCTTAACTACTAAAAAATAAAACAAATGATGACCATAGGTACACACTAAACCCCAGATCAAGCAACTGCTAAGAATAGCTCTTCTGTTTATACCAAAATAAGAAAGGTTGCACTGCTAAAGGTCTGTGAGCCAATATAAACATGATAGTTTTTATTTAATCTAAAGTCACATTTCTACTAAAGAATTTGGCTTAGTTACATGCTAAATAACATACTGTTGTTAAAAACCATAAGCAGTTTAATTTTGGTTTACAAATATATTACACCGTTCTTGTTTCCTTTTTAACTGCACTGATCAATATTTCCACCAAAATCTAAATAAGCAGCAGGTGAATGGAAAGTTTCACAAGGCGGAAAATAAAGCAAAGGCTGATTTTAAAACCTACAAAGTGCTACAATAAAACTGTAGTAACTGAACAAATGAACACACCAGTCTCCTGCTGTGACCAGTACTACCAAATGTGCGCTACAAGGAGAAGTCCAGAGGTCAAAACTGCTTCTACAGTCAGTGGAGTTGAAGAAATCCTCCATGGTGTTCTGGAAGAGATGAACAACAAAAGGAAATGATTTTAGAAGTTATGTTCATAGTCATGTACTTTAACTGGTCAGCGGTTTAATGTTTTGATTTGTTTATGTAGCGAGTGTGCTCAGAGCTCGGGCTGGCAGTCCCCATTTAGGAAAAAGGAGAGGGGGAGGGGGCTATAAAAAGTTGACCCCATCTCAGCCTTAGACGCGCTTCGAGCTGGAGCTGCAGCCGCATCTGATCTGTCTGAGCAGCTGTCCTCTCCCTGCATCAGCACAACAAATACTTTACATTGCCTGACCTTTTCCTCCTGCATCACTATCCCAGCCATGCCCCCGTGGCCCGTCACTAACACCCTGTGCCTGTCCCTGTCCCACTTCACACCACTACGGCCCATGTGAGGCCTCTGTCTGCCACGCACCCAGCTGACATGTCCCGCTTATGCTCGTCTTTGGACTACTGCACTCAAACATTAGCCCATGACTTCTCAGTGAAGAACATCACTTCTGTAAGACAGTAAGAAAGGCCAACAAGTCCTTTTCTCTGTTTTCTTTATTTAAAAAGTGTAATGCACTTTTAAAAGCCCTGTTTTACAAGAAAGACTTCTGCAGTCCATAATAATTTTGTATTCAGGAATTTAGTAAATATTTAAACAGGCAGCTTTGTACAGGCTGTATGTGCAATAAATGTACAAAGCTATAACAGTGTTACTTCAAAGTGTATATTGAATAGCCAGATGTAAAATGTATTGCAAATCGAATTAAGTCCACACACATAATACATGTGTACCCAGGCAGGGCTTAAAGCAGACACTGACAGAGATTGCTTGATTATTTGAAGGTGTCCCACACAACTTGCTATTTTGATCTTGCCAATGGTTGAAGAGTTAAGCTGAATAAAAAAGGCATTTTGTAAATGTGTCGTTTGGTATTTTCTCACCTTGTCACATCATCTCAAATCACGACAACACATGAGAAATGTATACAATGACACATCAAACTACATTAAACTAGCCAATACTGTCAAACAACTAATATCACTTAATAATAATAATAATAATAATAATAATAATAATAATAATATGAATGACACAATATGACACATTTCAGTAATGTTGCCTAATATTTTTGCTTAATGAAATCAAGTTTATCTGCGCAGTTCTATTATAGTAAATACAAACTTGTGAGTATGACTGAAATAGCAAGAACTCTGAGAATGAACTTCATGTAAACAAACTCGTCTGACACTATTAAAATAGCCCGACTGTGTGTAATGCATAGAAAAAGTAACTGTAGGGACTGGTCATGGCTGAAAATCCAGCCTCCCAGGGAGCGCAGCAGAGGTCTGGAGTCATGTTACCTGTCATGACCCTCCTGCATGTCTATTAACACTGACATGTCACCACAGCTAAGGTGCTCAGCTGCCGGTGGCACACTTCACTATACTGTATCATAGTGAACACTTCTGTCTTAGCTGGCACAATTATACAGCACTCCACTGAGAACTCAAAGCACTTTACATAAAGTAACTGTTGACCCAGTAACACATTCATTCACAAACACATAACCTGCACAATAACAGGGTAATTAGAAATACTAGAAAACAAAAGGTTGAATTCTTGGTTTCATACTGCCTTTGCTCTGCCCGATCCCGTCAGATCTTGGAAGCTAATGTGGAGAATATTTCAGTTATTCTGTTTATAACCTTGTTATGTTTAAGAATGCTAAGGTTAATATGACCCAGACACTAAACTATGTACAATTTTATATGAGACCAGGACAGCAGTGCAGCTGGCCCAAGAATGTTACCCATGATTGTGTTGTCTACATACACAAAGCCTGTAACAACTATCTAATTCTGTGAAGCTCTGTGACTTCCTTGACTGAGTGCTTGAGAGAGATGGGAAAGAGCTCTGAAAGCAGAATGTCGCCTCTCTGATTTTGTGTGTTTTTTTTAGTTAAACTTCCACACTAAACAGGAAGGGCCTGGTTTGTACTTGGATGGGAGACCGTTTGGGAACACCAGTGAATGTAATGTGTCAGTGAGTGGTTGGTGGTGTTCGGAGGGACTGATGGCACTGGCTGGTAGCCTTGCTTCTGTCAGTCTACCCCAGGGCAGCTGTGGCTACAATAGTAGCTTACCACCACCGAGTATAGAATGAATGAATAATGCAAAGTAAAGCGTCTTTGAGTGTCCAGAAACAGCGCTATATAAAACCAATGCATTATTTTTTTACTATGATAATGGTTATGATTATTATGGTTATGATTATGATTATGATTATTATTATTATTATTATTATTATTATTATTATTATTAATAATAATAATGGAGCAGATGCATAAGTTTGACCTTTTATTTAGGTTTGACTATAAATTAACCATTTGAATTTGTTTATCATAAGATATTGACCAGGGTAGGTAGGGCTGTTTCTGTTATTAGACGTGCTTACTTTATGGCACACTTTTGAGTTGAACAAGTTTTACAGCCTTTACTGATTATGAGCCCACACCACCTTTGCATTGCTCAATCTCATCAATCCCATCCTGCTAGATTAGCAGGATTTGGCCTGACTAGTACCTGGAGGGGAGAACGTGAGGGAACACCGGGTATCCTATAGGTGAGTGAGTGAGTGAGTGAGTGAGTGAGTGAGTGAGTGAGTGAGTGAGTGAGTGAGTGAGTGAGTGAGTGAGTGAGTGAGTGAGTGAGTGAGTGAGTGAGTGAGTGAGTGAGTGAGTGAGTGAGTGAGTGAGTGGATGGTGGTGGTCAGAGAGTTCGTTGACACAGATTAGCAGCCTCACTTCCGCTAGTGTATCCCAAGGCAGCTGTGACTACAAACTCATTTTTATTATATATTTTTATCAATATTATTATATTGTATGGTCTTATATTGTCATGTGCTCCAAAGAAAGATACTCATGAGCTTAAGGTAGGCAGGACAAAGGTGAGACTGGCACTACCGGTACTCTGTCCACTATGGACCAGCAGTGACAACATGCAGTAAATTCTCTTGTGACTGTTGAGGATAGATAATTGAAAATAACATTTATCTAATGATAAGCATGCACCTTTTTTATGAGTGACATTAATGTGTTACTGTTTTTCTGTTTCCTCTATTTTACAGTTTACTCTTGCTAGTATGAGTTTTTTTTTTTTTGGTGGTAGACACCAGGAAGACCAGTTGCAACTGTAACAGAAACCACAGAAGATCTGAGAAGGGTCTGAACGCAGCCGATGGAGGGGCACGTGATCAGTGGAGCTCCACTTTTCCACAGGAAATGACCTCTGCAGGACAACGCTATCTTAAACTAATCCAAACTAACCCTAAACCTAAGCCTAATCCTAACCTTAAGGATAGTGGAGTGTACGAAAGGCGTTTTATTGAGATTAACTTAAATAAATGTTGCGGGGGAGACATTTATTTCCCCCGTGGAGGTCACGTCATTTACTGTGGCGGTCTGGAACTCCACTGTTCACGTGACTCTTCATTGGCTGTGTTTAGACCCTCTTGGAAGATCCTGATAACAAATAAACACATGCATAAACCAGTGCACCAACACCAAGAACATAACAGAAGCATCTACTGCTGCCCCAACATATAGATATATTTAAGATCAATTTGTTATATTTAACACATATTTGTTTTTTAATATTGCCAAATATGAAGAACTTTTTAAATTTTACAATTGACCCTGCAGTGTGTTCTTACCCATGGTGTGATAAGTGTTGGTCACCGGTGCTCCACAACAAAACTCATAGTTGTTCCATCAAAAGAAGGAGGGGCTATGATTCTTGGACCTTGTGGGGTTGAGATGCTGATAATAGGCTTCCTCTCGGAACTAGCAGTACGTCCACGAGTGATCACATGTCCAACAGTCGAGGAAAGCTGCTCACTTGGTGAGGGCTCACCTGAAGCACTGTAGTACACATTCTCCACAATGACAGGCGAGTTTGTTTCTTTCTGTTGTGCACTTTTTAACTTCTCCCTGGTGGCCTCTTCAGAGTGGCAGGGGGACTGTGGGAGCACTGGCTGCATGGCCAGTGTAGGAGAAGGGATGAAACCTGGATAAATCATGTATGTGGGTGCACAGCCAGAGGGGACACTGAAAGAGGCACAGGGGTGACTGAAGTCACAGGGGAGACAGGAGAATGAGACATGGGTACATCCACAAACTGTCCTGTGTCAGGATCAAAAAGTCTCTTAGTGGTTTGTACAGGAGTGTCCACCAGGTAGTATTGTCCCGTAGTGGGATCCAAAAGCATCTTCCTATGAGTGTCCCCTCCTGAAGGTGTGGGCGACACCGTGGGGATAGAGGGAGAGAAGCACAGCACATGTTGTGGAACAACTGTAGAGTGATGATAGATATTTGAAGCTGGATACTCCATGATTAAAGGTGACCTTTTTTTATTTGCTAATTTAGTTTTGCACGTCTCATCCTTATTGGCATTGTCCTCCTTGGTTCCTGGCACACCACTTAGTGCTTTGATGTCAGGTGTGAGTCCAGGGATAGTTAGATAGTTTTCAGAGTCCAAACTAGCCTGTGCCACTCTGGGACTAGCTTTGACCTGCCCACATTTTGGTGCTTCTATTTTTCATTGAGAGTGGAGCCGCTGGAGGAGTCTTTGAGCTTTTTGTGGTGGGCGATTTGGAAACAGGGCATTGTGGGTTTGCATTACTGACTGTTCTGTTACTTGTGTGTGGCATAACTCTATGTCCTGAGTGTAGTGCACTTTTATTATCTTCAGTGTTGAGCTGTGGTTGTGCCTCATTGTTATATGGAACATTCATGACATTCATATATGCCTTTGTGTGAGGTTTGTATGTTGGTGTAGGGTGAGCCCTCTCAGTGTCCCCCTCCTCCCGCTGCTCCTCTTTAGTGATTAGTGACAGCACATGGCTGCCTGCGACTGGGTGCAGTGCCTGGTTTTTACGTTTCCACTCATTTCTGTCAAAGACATATAGCTGCTCCATACTCCTCACAGCAGCTGTAAGCTTCTCCAGTGCAGCCTGTTTAGGTATTTTTGATACGTTTTTCCGCTCAAGCGACTCACCTGAAATCCTTTCTAGCCGATGTTTTACTGGTTTATGGTCAGATGCGAATGGACCTTGTAATAGCCCAGGATTCGTTTCTGAAGATGCAGGGTCAGACAGAACTGTTGGAACTGACCTGCCTGCTTCTGTCTCTCTCTGCGATACGTCCACTGACTTCTGTTTGATGTTAGTTTTAATCGAATTACATTGTATAATAATCGGAGTCGCTGATTGCTGCTTTACTGATTCTTTACTTGTATCACCTATATTTGCTGCTGTGGAAACAGCTGGAGGATGTTTATTATCACTGTTGTCCAGGGATACAAAGCGGTATGAACTTTTGACTAGTTTACGTACATCTCTGACTTGATAAATTGGTGTTTGAAACTTGCACTTTGTATCTCGGACGTCTCGTACTGTGAAGCTGGGCATTTTGTCTGATGCTGACACAATGGGACATTTCACCTGACCTGCAGCTCTGAGTGTGTTCACAGTGCTGTAACTAATTTGAGGAGTTAACAGACTGGCAATATTTAGTGTGCACCCTTTGTTTTCCTTTACACTCCTGAGACAGATCTTAATTTCTGGTGTCTTTCCCGTACTATTTGCTGAAGACAAGTCTTTAGAGAAATCCTTGTCTTTTGAATAGAGTTGACATCTTGGCACAAAAAGCAATTTAGTTAGCATGTTGTTGGTATTCTTTTCAGCCTCTTTTATCTCAGATGTATGATGTGTTTGGCTGGATGGTGCTTTTAGACAGGGGCTCTCCAACTGTTCCTTATTGGATTCTTGATCCTTTCTGTTTTTTCCCTCGTCTGTCGGCTCACAGGAACTGGCTCTGCTGCCCTCAACATACAGGTCTTCTGTTGAGTTGCCAGTGAATCCAGATCCTGACTCAGACGTTTGTCTTTGCATGCTTTTCAGATCCCTAACCTTCATAACATCTGGCAAAGATGGAACCAGACCTGAATGTGTGTCATGAATTTCGCCTCTTTCCATCTTACGTTCTTTCTCAAACTGCATCTTCTTAGAAATTACATTTTTCAAAAGGCTGGATGCAAATATAGCCTTTTTCTGAGTGTCGCCTCTGTCATCTGTGTGATGATATTGCATTTCACACTCTGATCTGGTTAGCACTGCACCAGGAACTTTCTTGTATTGTGCACTGAAGGTCTTTGCATGCTTGGAGCCTTCAAGCACCCCCTTTTCAACATCACAGTTGTCCTGGACTGGACCCCTAAACTCAATTGGTTTACTACTGCTAGATGAATGTATGGAGGGCTCTCTATTATCCATGGGTGGATTATTGCTTTCGGGGCACTTAATTTGAGCAATTGATTTGCTGTTTATTTTATTCTCTGCATTCTGGTTCCTTTCTAATGTGGTGGTCTTGTGAGAAATAATGCTGTGCTCTTTGCTACGCGATATGTTTCTGTAATTCCAATCCACAAAAGCCCACTTATTCAGTCCATATTCTGAGATAGACGACTCGCTGGATGTGCTGAGATTGATGGCATCAAAGTATGGACATGCCAGACTGCGGAAAGACTTGGCGGTTAAATTACGCACCTCTTTATCAGCGTCGTCCAGCTCACTGATGGAGCTGGACGCCCCACTGGAGTACTCATTTATATCTTTCCTTCTAAGTTTGGTCGCAAGGTGCTGACGGCCGGGGGCCGGGATGAAATACTGGGCTCTATCGCACAAGGGCCCCGCTCTGGCGCCAGAGCTCACAAGTGACAAGTGCCCCTTGTCTCCGCTATCGAGCAAAGGCAGCGGATCGTTCAAGACCCTCGAGGCCGTCTGTATTGATAACTGAATCTTCCCGGCGTCCCGTTGGTTTTTACAAAAGCTTTCATCCGAGCTGGCGAATTTATCAGACTCCAAGAGATCACTCTCGTCCTGCTCAGTGCTGACAACCCGTCCTCTGAGATTAGCCTGCACTTTTGTTGCACTCTTCTCCTCAAGTATCAGAGTTCCCTCGTGAGTGTTATCACTCTCCAAAGTGGCGTAATCCACAAAGGAATAAACCAAGTTGTCGTCTTCAAACTCCCAGCGCGTTCCTCTGCCCAGGTCGTAGTCCACGTCATGGTCCAGTTCGGTGAGTTGGATCTCGTGCGTAGTGATGTAGTGGGACTCGTCTTCCCCCGTGTCAAAGCGGTAGTGGTCGGACAGCAGCGCGCTCGCCTCGTCATCTTCGTCCTCGGTCTTGCTGTTCAGGTACATGTCCGTGTAACGCAGCTCGTCGCTTTCGCTTTGCGCGCGCTGACTGCTCGCGCTCGTAGCACATCCATCATCTTTCGGCAATTGATCAAAGTCTGTATCTTTGAAGTCGTTTGATACCGATGGTTCATTTCTAACTGTGTCTCTCGATTCTTCGAAAACGGACTTTTTATCCGCTGCCTGTTTAGAGCCGTCACATTTACTGACAGACAGTTGGTTTCCCTCGCCAGTAAAAGATACTTTGACCGTTTTAGCGCAGTCCGTTTTGGTGTCCATGTAGTTTGACTCGTTGCTCCTCGCATCGACCTGCTCTTTAATCTCTTTCCCACAGTTGTCTTTGCCCTCCGGTAGCAGCTTCTTATGAAGTCCGGTGTCATCTCGGTACGTGAGAGTTTCCTCGGCTGCTTCCATTTAGCCCGGTCTTACCGCCAGGAGGTGTTCCGCGTGGTTACGATGTTACCCTGACACAGGACGGAAAACTCTGAGGGGCACGAGCGGGGCGAGCCCCAGCAGAGGTCCAGGGGAGGGCTGGGGGAGGGCAGACAGACTGTCAATAAGAGGGACAGGAACTCGGGGGAGTCCCGAGGAAAATCCCTTCATTATTAGATCTTATGTTAATCGTTTTCAGCACCATTCTACAAGGAACAGCTCCTTGACTTTTCAGATCGAGCTCGTAGTTCACATTTCTCACGGAATATTGACAGAAATTACGTTATAGGGGAATATTCTTTCTATTTTGGTGAAAGACAAATGTAGGTTACTGGTTGATGTGGCCTGGGCTTGTTGCATATTACAATAGCTATATGTGTAGTGAGTCTATTAAAATTAATCTGTGCTGCCTCTGTACTTTAATCATTTAAGCACTTGCGGGCCAACATTGTAAATAAGAATGTGTTCTTAATGTTTTGCCTGATAAAGTAAAGTCAGTAAATCGTTACAAATGTGATACAATAAAAATCAAAACGCAAATGTTTGGGATTGACATTATTCTCAGTGTTCCCTCCCACATTGTTTACCTTGGTGAATGGGTAGAACAGGGTTTAGGTGTGTACATATGACAGTTTTATGCTTAGACCAATCAGAACTCTGGAGAGGATATATTTTACAGTGGATTTACAGATGATTGTTGACATTACATCATGTGCCCATGTGAACTAATTTGTTTGAAATGTGTTTGCATTTTTTTTGCGCCAGACGTTGTTGTGTCAGCATATGCTAATTTACTTAGTAATTTATTTAATTTCTGCTGATGCCATTCAGTGCCAATAGGCCTCAATTTGCCACAGAACAGCTGGATTTATTTTCCCTAAATGTTGTGCCAAAATGGAACCTTTGTGTGTGTGTGTGTGTGTGTGTGTGTGTGGTGTGTGTGTGTGTGTGTGTGGTGTGTGTGTGTGTGTGCGTGCGTGCGTGCGTGCGTGCGGCG
Organism: Neogobius melanostomus; assembly: GCA_007210695.1. NCBI lineage: Eukaryota > Metazoa > Chordata > Actinopteri > Gobiiformes > Gobiidae > Neogobius > Neogobius melanostomus. Next base: position 3,523,888 of record VHKM01000004.1, on the reverse strand, counting down.
TGCGTGCGTGTTTAGATTTGCATCCACTTGGACTAGAGGGCCTTTTCTATACTTTATATTGTATTTTTTTATTTGGCAGAAATTACATTCTTGTGTTTCTTTCTCAAAACCTACTTTTTTATAAAGGCATTTTTCCCCTCAAAGATTGGTTAAAAAAATTGTACAAACATTCAACAACTTGAAAGCTAGAGATTAGAGATAGAGAGATTGGCATGATAGAGAGATGAGAAATAGTGTTACGGTGTGTGAGTGCACAGCTGCCCAAAGACATGTTCTTGCACCAACTGGTGCCAGTGTGCCTGGGCAGCTCGGTCTCAATGCAGATGGCTACATCTGCATTGAGACTGATGTGTCATTGTCACTATCCATAGCGACTGGACAGGTGCCAGTGATGGATGGATCGGTCAAGTTTTGTTATCATAAACAATGTGAGAGCAGGCTCGATGGGTTATAATGACCCATTTATTAAAGGCCTGTGTAGGTGTTGAAGACACAAGTGTTGTTTCTGGACAGGGCCCCAGATTGGTGGAATGCAGAGAGGAGGGGCAGTGAACAGTTGCTCCATGTAGAGGGCACACGGGCAGCACTATCAAGGACAAAGGCGCAGGGATAACACTTTTACACCATCACATCTGACTTTTACCCTCATCAGAGTATATCGCTCGCACAGAGAACAGAAGAATGCCCCAAGGGACAGTTAAGTATTATCCACAAGTATCGTAGTGGACACTCAATTCTGTGCTCAAAATAATCACTAAGCAGAAATACACCTGTAATAGCAAAATGTTGGTAACATAATTTAAGAAAAAGCTTTTTCATTTCTAATTACGTTAAATAGGAAACAAATGCATTCAGAGTCTAATGTGATGATGTCACACTCGATGCATATAAAAAGTAAATTCATTAAGTAAGTTCATTATGCCTACTGGTGTTTTTTTTTTTTTCTTCAAATGTGAACCCGAGTTAGATGGGTTAAAATGACAGGTTAAAATGACCTCCACAAAGATGATAAATTTAGGAGGCTATTTAAAATGAGGACAGCACTCACGCAAGCCTGTTGAGATCAGTTTCTTACAGTGGCTACATTAAAACAGCAGGTGTTAAATCATGGCCGCTGTTAATCAACACCATGAAAAGTTCATGTGAAGACCTGGCCTTCGCACACCACAGCAAGATGCAAAAACCTGCACAACATGCAACCACTTTTCTGTGGCCCTGCTCCAGCAGAACCACACAGTATATCTGAGTGTTAACAAGTGATGATTTTACTGTGACAGAGTTTTAGACTTGACAAGTGTGGGCAGACAGTTGTTTGAGCTGACATTAGTGCTGACGAGAGTGACAGGTGACCTCTGATAAGAAGCTGATGAACAAGTCTCAGTTTTGGAAAAGTAGTGAATAGACCTGCCTCCCTCACAAAAAATAAATGCTAAAACATTAATGGTACTTAAGTGTATCTTGGCATGTTATCTTTTACTTGTATTTTATTTCTATGTGGCATGTTGTTATTGTGAAGCACTTTCGTTGACTGTAGTTGTTTTAAATGTGCTATACAAATACATTTGAATTGAATTGTATTTTTACATTGTTTTTCTGATCGCAATTGTTTGACTATAAACTGCAAGAATCAGGAAAATACTGCCCTCAAATGCATCACAAAGGCCACAAGCAATGCACTCTTTGTTCATCTTTAAGTCCCAACAAAACTTGCAGGATCAGAATCAGTATCAGAATCGCTTTGTTATAGAAGAAGAACTGTATTGTCATTATACAATTGCACAACGAAATTGCATAGATCAGATGTCCAATGTTGTGTTAGTCCTGAGCCGCTGCGACTCGCACCGCCACTGTAAGGCAAGAGCACTAACCACTCAGCCACCGTACCGCCCTTTGCCACTATAGATTCCCTGGGGGAAATTCTTTATACTCCCTCAAAAAGGTCTTTGAATGGGTAAAGTTTAAAGAAAGATGAAGAAGGGAACTTAATAATTGGCATTACACTTATAAATTATGTCCTTATTTACTTTACCTGTTTTGGCTCCTGTATCAATCACCTGCAGTGCTGACTTTGTCGATTTAAGCAGCACTGTTATGACATTTGTATGTTCCTTGAGAGATTTGCCCAGGCAGTAGCCCTGCTTAGTTTCTCATACTGATGACAGAGCCTTCTGCTGCTGGGAACCAGAGACGTTTGAAAGCTCAGGCACCTGCTATAAAGTAGAGAGCTCCAGGTTTCCCCCAGTACAGCTCCTAGTTCAGAGGTCATCTGTGGGTTGTTAGGTATTATATGTGTTCTGGTTCATGGGATGTAAAGGATTAGAGTTCTCAAAAACACTGATAATAATAATTAGGATAAACATTAACTTGGACTCGACTCGTTCATAAGGTTCACACAGGTTTCTTTTTTCTAAAAAAAACTCTATACTCCACACCTGCTCTTGGGATAGACTGACAGAGGCGCGGCAGCTCACATCTGTCCCAGCGCCGGACACTTTGATGTTCATGTTTAGAATTCACAGACAAAGCATTGCTTTATATGTTTCCCTAAAAATATGCTTGTTTGTTTTTTGTATTGTGTATTTGTTGTTGATGTTTTAATATGCAGTTCATTACACATAATGTAATTCAAGCACTATTAGTGATGATTTGTTGGGCCCAACATTTTTCAACAACACTACCATTTTTTGATTGAAGAACAGTTTTTACCACCAAGCTGTTAGCTCCATCACACCTTAAAGTATCTTAGCACCACATTGCAGTTGCTACTACTGTTTTTGCTGTTTCTGTTGTTTTTGTCTGCCTTATATTTTTATATTTTTACTATTGACAAATAAAGCATTCTATTCTATTCTATTCTATTCTATTCTATTTACTCTTAAAGCAAGAAAGATTCACAAACTTACCTGAACAGGAAGAATGACCAAGACGTAAAGGAGACAAAGGAGTGTGAAGATTTCCCACCGAGGCTGAACTCACAATCTGCAATATATATATATAAATACAGTAAAAGTAACAAATGTTGATAGGTGTTTACCCTATGTTTCATAGCAATAACATATTTGTTGTTCTTTTTACTCAGAGAGTTCTAGAGCTCATAAGCAGCAAACTTTGACAGGTTATGAAATAATATGAAAATAATATCATGTCACGTGATGGATTATGATCTGTGAGAAAACTATGGTCAGCATAACTTCTCTGATTCCTGATTGATTTCATAAAGTTGTATAGACATTCAAGTAATTGCAAAATGTGATAACATGACATCCGGAGGTCCAGGGTCACACATAAGAGCCACTTGACAGTTTAATTTGTAACTCTTTAATTTGTAAAATGTCCAGAAAAATGAATTCAAACATGCAGGTTATGCTCCTCACTCCCCAATGACAGTTTGATGGTTGTCTAGAAAGAAATAGCAAAGAGATGTTTCCTGTAGCATCATCTGGTTTCAACTCGCACGTGTCCTGAGTGTTTTAGAGATACTCTAGACTAAAAACAGCAATGTTAGATGCAGAGCTGTCACAGATTATGCCAGCAATGGCAGACATGTACGCCTGATGCCTTCTGGCAACAAGGCTTCAGTTTCACTGTGCTCATAGACTCCTGGAGCTCCAGCAAAGGTCAGCACCTTGTTAGGCCTATGGATATACAGAGAACAATGTTGTTACCAACACCTAAAAAGTAATCATTGAACCGAATAAAACTATAAATAAAAATATAACACTGACCGCAAAATCCTTTTGTGAAATGTGAGACTGATACAAGCTTTACAAATTCATTTTCAGTGTAAAACCAAGTTGAACACGATGCCTTTTGTCTGTAAATTTTAACTTTCTCTTCTTAAAGAAACACATCATTGATAATTGATATTGTACATTGCGTTATTTATGTAATGTGTGTGTTTTTGTATTTTGCATGAAATTTAATCTGAGATGCTATGTTTCAGGAAACTATCTGATAAATAGTTATTATTAAGCTAATATTCATAACACCAGTAATGTTTGTAATTCTACTGACAGTTGTGTGTTTTAATGTTTGTGTGGTCTGGGACGGCAGATGGAAATTAGCAATGGCTAATTTTGCAAACCATCTTTTCCTGAAGATGAATGTATTTTATACTTGGTCCCAAAACTAAAATAAAAAAACTAAAACTAAACTGAAGTTGATGTCTGAACAGTGGCTCCCTCTTGTGGTACTTTCTTAAACAACAACAACAACAAGCAAGGAGTTGCCCTGCAATAAGTTGTTCATTTTTGGACACCTATATTATTCACAAACAAACATTAAGTGCAAGATTAAGAAATCTAAACACAATTAAGATAATGGGTGACCGTATAATGAACGCAGATCTGCAACTGAAATAATAGGTTGATAAATAATGCGCATCTTTAAAATGATGATTATTTGGCTATTGTTGTGAATATGTTTCTCCTGACTACTTTGTCGCATTATTACAGCAACTCCACTCTCTCGCCCCGTAGGAGCTGAAGAGAGTGCTGCGCCGTATCAGCCTGTGCCAGTGCCAAGGCTCAGTGCTGCTCTCGGAGGTGACCCAGGCGGGCGGGACAGGACAACGCCAGAGCTCTATTTTTGCGCTTCTGTGACTCAACTGCAGCCATTGGCGATTAATAAACATCATGCCTGGGACTCGGAGATGTTTGACAACCGCTGTGGTGCTGCTCTTTCTTTGTATTCCCGCGGAATCCAAGAGAAACTTTAAATGTCCTTCAGGATGCTCGTGTTCCAAAGAGACGATCGTCTGCGTGGGCGCATCACAGATCCCACGGACTATACCCAGTGACATCAATTCATTGTAAGCTGCAAAACTGAGCTTTGTCCATTTTCACGAATACTTTGTGATGTGATCTCTCTGCAGTCGGATATCCGATACGCTGGCGCACTGTGAGCGTTCAACTCTGACTTTGATTTGTGTGTCTGTGTTCATCAGGAGCATAGTAAATGGATCCTTTGCTGAAATAACCGAGGCCATGTTTGCACTTATGCCTTCTCTGCAGTTACTGTAAGTGCAACGACACCTGATTCATCAATGCAAACACATACAAAGCAACACAATGTATAAAGTTCCATTATACACTATTTCTTTTTAAACAGAAAGACATGTTATATGGCTAATGAAATTACTTTTTGTAGACTTTTAAATGCCAATTCTCTGACCACAATCAGAGATGATGCCTTCTCTGGACTTCCACATCTTGAGTATTTGTGAGTATTATTGTCTCCAACAAATACAGAATGTGTCTGTTGTTTATTGTCTGACGTCTATGTTTACACAGATTTATTGAAGGTAACAAAATTGAAACTCTAACCAAAAATGCCTTTCGTGGACTACGAGACCTGACTCATCTGTAAGTTAGTTTTCATCTACTGCAGTACATTTATTTATCTGATGCACCAGTTTCAGTTCACACATTGACTTGAGGGTTGAGACCATAATTTAGAATAAAATGCAGTCCTCTTATGGTTTCAGATCATTAGCCAACAACAAGCTGACGATCTTGCCAAGAGACCTCTTTTTCGATTTGGACTCGTTACTGGAGCTGTGAGTAAGCAGTTGTGAATCAGTAATGTTCGAACGTGTCTTTTTTTCCACAGTGCTTTGCAAAGTAAAGCTGACTCAGGCTGAGCACTGTCCTAGCCAAGCACAAATGATTATAGGCTTTTGCATCTCTCTCAAATGTAGAGCAAAACAAAACCTAGCTTGACAAAATTTGAGGACAGCCATTAGGAAAATTGCACATAAAATAGTCAATATGTAATCCTTTTAGGCTTACTTTAGTGAATTTGCTGATTTTACACATTCTGTTTGATTTATTAGGGACCTCAGGGGAAACTCCTTCCAGTGCAACTGTGAGAATAAGTGGTTAATGGTGTGGCTAAAGAACACAAATGCCACTGTGTCAGACGTGATGTGTGCAGGTCCCAGTGATATGAAAGGCAAGCGTCTCAATGACCTCCCTCTTGCACCAGGACAGTGCATGTCTACAGGTAATTCATGTCCACTCACTACCGTCTAATGGCCCAGCGGCCTTTTGAGTTGCAGTTGTAGTTTTGATGACTCAAAACCATATGATCCTAGTATATTATGTATAAAGAGCAGTAGATTTTACGCATGTGGCCTAAATCTGCTTGACCACAGGCTGACTCTCTAAGTTCAGTTAGTTATGACTGCTCCATGATAAAAAAATAATGTGTTGAAGTTTTGCTGTGCCTTTATGGGCTGGGCAATTCATTGGAATTTAATCACAATCTCTACTTTGGTCAATCTCAATAATCGTCATGGGACTTTACGATCGTCAAGTTTGGATGAGACAATGTAGGAGTTTTGTGTGTTAACCTCTTAGCATTACCCAAATCTAAAAGCTAAAAGCTTAAAAAATAGCATCAAAATAGCACCGAAAAGGAGGATGAAAAAAACGACAAAAGAGCAACAAAAAACGTGCTGGCAAAGTGACAAATATGCAACAAAAACGTAACAAAAATGTGAGAAAAATGTGGTGAAAGCACGATTTTAAAAGCAATGACAAAGAGCAATGAAAAAGCAACAAAACAGAAGCATGACAAAAACGCTTAAAAAATGCGGCGACAACATGACAAAAAAAGCCTTAGCCTTAGCCTTCAAATGAGGCGTTACACTGCAAGCTTTTAGATTTGGGTAAAGTCAAACAGGAGAAAATGTGCTCGGCTCAGGCGGAGGGTAAGAGAAATGATACTAGAGGGAAGAATTTGTTTTTGTTTGAACTTAAGTTTGTATAAAAGGACTGACTAAGTCCATGAATCAGCTACATGTATTTAATTGGAATATGAAATAATAAAATTGAATCGAAAATTGAGATCGATCAATCTAAGAAAAAAAAAAATCATGAATCATTCTTTTGCCATATTGTCCAGCCCATAACGATATTTCTTTACCAAGATAAAACAAAAAGAAAGAATAAAACTAGAAATACATTAAAAACCCACCAACTCCACATGTGTCCGTTTCATGCTGTGCTTTTGTCCACCTCCACACACAGACTTTGTGCGTCACCAGTCCATCAATGTGCAGGCCATGGCAGCAGATGTTTTTTCCTTTAAAGAGGACATATATGTCGCCATGGCTTCTCCAAATACCAACAGCTGTGTAATCATGGAGTGGGATCACATTGAGCTGAAATTCAGAAGTTTTGACAACATCCCAGGTTTGGTTTTCTTTATCTCGGCCATGAAAACGAAGAGCCGTGCTTGTAATCTGTGGCTTTCTTTGATTCATTTTGTAGGAAAGTCTATTGTTGGATGCACGTCTGTCTTGATTGACAACCACAACTTGGTCATCGTTACACAGCTTTTTGGAGGTTCTCACATTTTCAAGTTTGATGTCCAACAAAACAAGTTCTCAAAATTTCAAGCTCTTGAAGTCTTGAACATCTCAAAGCCAAATGACATTGAGGTTTTCCAGATAGACAAAGAGTGGTACTTTGTGATTGTAGATAGCTCCAAAGCAGGCCTTTCCACTGTGTACAAATGGAGCGATGAGCCTGACCGCAACGAGACTGGCTTTTACACTTACCAGTTTCTCCATGAGTGGTTCAGAGACACAGACGCTGAGTACGTTCAGGTGGATGGGAAGTCCTATCTGATCTTAACCAGTCGCTCGCAGTCACCCGTTATATATCTATGGAACAAAAGCACACTGAAATTTATAGTTCACAGTGAAATCCCAAACATTGATGACGCTGTTGCAGTCAAAGCCTTCAGGATGGAGGATGGCATGTATCTCGCCATTACATGCTACATTGGTGACTCCAAAGTTCTCAAATGGACCAATAAACAGTTCAGTGAAATTCAGCCTCTTCCCTCTCGTGGCGCCATGATCCTCCAGCCCTTCAGCTTCACAGACAGACAGTACCTTGCACTAGGCAGTGACTACTCGTTCACTCAGATATTTCTCTGGAACGCAGATGTGAAGATGTTTAAAAAGTTCAAAGATATTTATGTTCAGTCCCCTCGATCATTTGTAGTAGTGAGCACTGATCGGAGAAATTTTATCTTTTCTCCCAGCTTCAAGGGTAAAACTATGGTATTTGAGCATATAAAAGTAGATTTGAGTTTGTAAAGCTGATGTTGTGTACTTGTAGCCTGGCAAGATTCAGAGTAGAATGCATAGGTGGCAGCTTACAGGCAAGTGTCTGAGAAATGCATTAGGATACAGACTTAATAACAATGCTATACATTAAAAGGGAAATAAAAAGTTTAATGAAGTAAAGCTTGTGATACGAACTTACAAATGTGAAAATAATATATAACCTTATGCAATAAGTGTGCAGCAGCTTAAACTATATGAACTATACAGTGCCTGTTGTAATAATTTCTGGACTATGCAAATATGCTGCAAAAATGTAGCTTTGAAACTCTGTTGCTGCACCACATGATGAATGTACTGATGTAGTAATAAATATGTAACAAAATAAAACTTTATCTAATTTCTACCAGAGTAAGATTGCATCTTCATTATTGCAAAACTGCCGTTTAGCAAAATATCACCTGCATTTTGTCTTATTTTTTTAGATTTGTAAAATGTATTGATGATTTTTGTAGTTAAAACAATCGTGTTTTCAGAGGAGACAGAGGCACAAATACATTTTTAGATAAATGTGTAGAAATGTCTAATATAGTGCACCTATGACCTACCTGCTAATTTTCATCCCCTAAAAAGACCAGGAAATACGTCATGACGCTACCTATGACGTCAGAAGAGCGGAAGTGATGTAGGTAGCTAATCCGTTCTGATGTTGCTGGATTTTCCTGTAATGACAAAGCTATGATTACACTTTAATTCACCTGGAGTTTATTTCGAGGCGCCGCAGAGACACATGGAGGGGTCTCAGAGGAGTGAGAGCGACTGGCAGGGGATGCTCAATGAGGTGAGACTAATATGAGAAGAAGAGGATGGTGCGGGATAGTGTGTGTGTGGCGCATATACTTGAACATAAGAAGCTGCAACACTGGCTTATCTCTCAAATAAAACCATAACACGTGTTATAGCAAATCTTGGTTGTGGGAGTTGACTTTAAGAAGAAGTTGACACATCAGTTGGGACAGTGAGGATACGGTACAGGCTACCTACCTGGGAAAACGCCAATACCTTAATTTGCCTCGTCCTAACCTTTAGCTAAACCCTGAAGCCAGTTTTGCTAATTTACTGCACAGTAATAACATGGTAACAGGAGGGAAATGGCGTGGTTACTATAGGGACAGCAATTCGTTATGCCGTTCTGTGTTACCAAGAAATTACAAACTGTCCTGTCTTTATTCACGTGGATCAAGGTAAGGGTTAAGATTAATCATATTGCCATGAAATAAATTAGGTGTGTGGTGTATTGTTTACACGTAGATTTAAAAATGATTACAGTACTAATACATATTACATGGTGTTTCTATCCTTTCACCATCACTGTGCTATAAAGTATAATGCTACCAAGTTCTTTCTTTATTCATATTACTAAATTGCAAGCAATGTTTTAAGATGCTGTATTAGGACTACTATTATTCCAAAGACGACATAAATAATATTCCACTTGCATTCTTTCAGTTTGTTATTTGTAAAAGAAAGCTGGAGAGCAAAAAGGAGGCCCTCCTAATCCTGTCCAAAGAGCTGGACACCTGTCAGCAGGAGAGGGACCAATACAAACTGATGGCTAACCAGCTCAGAGAGCGCCACCAAGGACTCAAGAAAAAGTACAGGGAGCTCATTGTAAGTTCTCTGAATAATCTTAAATATTCCTTTTGGGCCTTACTTCACTTAATTGCCTTTATTACCAAATATTTAGGATGGTGATACCTCTCTGCCTCCTGAAAAAGAAACCAAGTACGTGCCAATACCCCAATGTTGTAAAAAACGTAAACTTTGTGATTAAAATTTCAATTGTGTTGGTGATGTATTCTCACTTCATCAGGTAAATTTAGCACAGCTATTGAGAGACTCAAGAGACAAAAGTCAACAACTTTCTGATGAACTGAAGGAAGTGAATCAGCGACTTGTAGAAGCTCAAGGCGACAATAAGGTTCAACCTGAAAAGGTTTACAAGATGCTTGTGGTTTATAATCTAAATAATCACACTCATCACTCCCACAGCTGCTGAGGATGACCATCACCAAACAAAGACTGGGCGACGAAGAGGTTGGAACGCGACATTTTCCTGCACATGAACGAGAGGATCTAGTTAAACAGCTGGAGAGAGCCAGGGAGCAGGTGATCAGAGCTGGTGTTCTTTCAATTTAATGTACTTCATTGTTTTTTATTATTTAGACGTGTGAAGCTTTGTGTTGTGTGATGTAGAATGAGGTGCTGGAGCACACTGTGAAGTCACTGACAGACGAACTGCAGGACATACGAGCAGAGCGGGATGTGTTTCAACAGAAGGCTCATCGTCTCAATGTGGAAATGAACCACCTCCTAGGGAACGATGAGATACGAATGCTGGACGTGGATGCACTCTGTGTGGAAAACAGGTTTGGATAGCACTCCTTTTTAAGTTTGTTATATCATCACTACATTTGAGCTTTTATTTGACAGATATTTACATGAGAGGCTCAATCAGCTACAAGAGGAAGTTAACATTTTAAAGTCAAATCTGTCAAAGTACAAGGTAACGCTGAACATTCTTCCTAGGGTATTTTTTATGACACATATAATGGAAGAATGTATTTATTTGGCAAATTTTGGTTGCAGACTGCTTTAGAGTGCCGGAAAAACTCAAGATTCAACGGTAAACCCAACAGTAGTGCACTCACAGGTGTGCTTTCTGCCAAACAAGGTCTGGCCTCATATTTAGCTTTATCAAATGCTAAAAATAGTGCAGAAAATGTAAACAATTACAACATTCTGTTTCAGTGAAGGAGTTACTGCTGTCAGAAGAAAATGGCTGTAGTTTGCCTGTCACTCCTCAGTCCATCTCAGATCTCAAATCTCTGGCCACAGCGCTGTTGGAGACCATCCATGAGAAGAACATGGTGATCCAGCACCAGCGACAGATCAACAAGTAACCAACATTGTTGATTTACATGTAAAGCAGTTATGTTCCCTTTTACTATTTATTTTTTTCCCCTAGAATTCTTGGGACTCGAGTGGCCGAATTGGAGAAAAAATTTAAATCATTGGAGATGTCCGGTATATGGAGTCTCCCTGGTATTTATAGTTATACTATATTATTCATCCCTTTACTCTATGATCTCTATATAACATCTTTCCTCCTTTGGCTGCTTTGCTTCTTGGAGGCTTGACTTATAATGTTTCTCTGGGATATAACGGAAGTAGGTTCAAATCTTTTCACTGATCTGCACTTTACTCTGTCCTCAAATTATATCTTACATTTGTACCTTTAACTGTTTCCATTAAAAATATTGTAATACTTTTTAACAGGAGGAAGAGACAGCATTATTCTAAGCACACAACCTACAGACTCCCCAGACTGCAACAGTAATGAAGGTGCGATAATTACTAATATAGCGTTTTGGGAATGGACTCACACGCTTATATACTAATCCTTTACTGTTTTTTTTCTTTAGGAGATGAATTATCTGTTGAAAAGGAATCTAACCAAGACCAAGAAGAACAACAAGATTTTGTAGCATCTCAATCCTTGGCTAAAATTCAGGAGAAGTTGCCACTGAGTTTAGAGGAAACGCCTCTTGCTGATGCTACTGCCGTGACCACAATTACAGAGAACAATGTAAATGAAAGCCTGGAGAGTGGGGCGGACAAGAAAACAGAGGACAATGAATCTGACTGTGCACAAAAGGGAGTTTATCGTTCTAATTCCACCGGTGCTTCACACATTGAGGAGGATGTCCGGTTACACTTGGAAACGGAGATTACAAACTCTTCTGATGTGGAAGAGGACATTGACTGTGACCCTTTACAGGAAAACATAGGTTAACAACGGATGGTTTTGTTATCTATATAAGTTTTATCATTCGTGACCAAGAAGATTGTCCATAAATACTACACCAGTAAAATATCCACCCAGGAGAGCTCAGACATCAATGGTGACCTAGGCTGACGGTTCAACTGGGCGAAGGAGAACTGTTTGCTGCACTTCACTAAAAATAACTGGAAGAAGGAGGAAAGATAGAGCACATTTGCTTGAGAGATGAGCTATAAGTGCACGAGGTAGTGTCAAAAATTTCAGTTTCAAGCTTAAGGATTTTGTTTAACTTTGCACAAATCATGTGAAATATTTATTTTAACTTAACACTCAAAGATGAATTAAGTTGACCTACAGCATCCGTTATGTCAGTTCTAAAACTAATAGATGCTCTGTTACAAAGACTAATTATATAAATTAAATTATGATTTTATCCAATCTTGCACCTTTAGTGTGTGTGTGTGTGTGTGTGTGTGTGTGTGTGTGTGTGTGTGTAAGTCAAGGTACTTTTTTGTTGTATTTATACTTCAGTTTAAGTTTGTTGCTGCTTTTATGTTGTCATTTTGTAAATTCAGACCAATATTCAGGTCAAGACTGCTCAAGTTAAATAATGTTTTTATTTTTTCATGTCTGATATTTATGCACACCGTAGTAAAAGTATGAACAAATTAGACAACAAAAATATTAAGACCCACATTTATTTAGAGAGCACAGTCTATAGCAGTGGTTTCCAACCTTTTTTCCCTCAGTGACCTCCCAATTTTAGCAGTGGACAAATCAGCGACCCAACACTCTTCCTCAATCTAATGAATTACTTTTATGTTTATGAAATTTTAAATCATCTCAGTTCATTTCAGTGGTTCGTCTAACAAATTACTAAATAATATAAAACACATTAAAATGCCATACATTCATTAAAATTCTTTCAGCCTAGTTTGAACCGAATTTATCACAAGTTATGGGGACCCCCAGTGACACTTCAGGACCCGATCTCAAGGTTGGGAATCACTGGTCTATATCATGATAAAAAAAACAGCATATATCTAGGGATTTATATGTCAAACCATGCTGATAACAAAAATATACTACTGATTATGTGCTACAACTGTCTGTGTTCAACTCCATGCCAAATGCTGGTGCACACGATCACATTAACGCGTCTTGCTTGTATGAAAGTCATCATGTTCATTTTTAGGTCAGTGAAACTAAGCTTTAACAAATAAATTTCTCTTATTCACTTTAGACCTCTTCAAGGCCTTAAGTTTGTTTGTGTGCTTGATCCAAAGATCTGCTGAGGATATCCCAATTACACAGCAGCCAATCCTTGGACCTGCGTTTCCATTTTGCAGACTGGCCTCATCCCCACCATGTCCCAAGTCGTCTTGCTGCAGGTGAACAACCACCGCTCTTCCAATGACCGTGTGCCCTCCAAACAGCGTGGCCTCGGATTCGATCCTGGCACTGATGCGACCGTTCTGAGTCACAAAGTTGCCAAAGTCTCCTGGGTGGTGGGGGTGGTTTACATTGAGGGGGTTGTAGTGGCCCCCAGCAGAGGCACAGCCCGAACTCAAGTCTCCGAACTGATGAATGTGCACCGCTTTGGCCTCGGCTGTGTCTCTGTCAAAGCCGCGGAGCTGGAGGCTGACGGACAGTTTACTCTGAGGGGAATCTTGTTTAAACAGGACCATACCGTACACCTTGGGGGCACTGCTGGATGGCGCGTTGGGTTTAATCATACATGCTGCATACAGGGTCCCATTGAACTCGAATGCCTCTGGGGGGTGGGGCACAGCATTGTGAGTTGAGATGCAGAGCTGAGAATTGAGCACAATCAGCAGGACGCCTCCCAAAGTATAAACTGACCTTTGAAGGAGGAGACAGTAGGTCGAGTAAATATCCAATGTTTACAGTACTGTGTGTTCCACGCTTTTTTTTAATGAAAAAAAAAAGTTACATAATACATTCTTTTGCCGAAATATGAAAGACCATTGGTCAAGTAGTTTTTTATCTCACCATACTTTTTATTCCTACTAAAAAGAACTAGTCAAAACTATCTGGAAAGATTTGCATTGTTATATGATTCATCTTTAAAAAATGTTGCTAAAACTGTCCTTTAATTTAGTCTACTTAATGGGTTGTCTTTATTCTATCCTTCATGTAAAATCCATTCTAAATCTTTGAATCAAAAAGACAAATGTCTCTTACCAGAACACGTGCATCTTGGTCATACGCCTTTCCTATTGTCTCTTGTAAATGTGTCGTGTGTGTCCTGAAAGCCTCACAGCAAATGGTTATGGTTCCAAAAAAGTCTTGTGTAAGCCTCAGTGGGCGTAACTTAAGGAGGTTGGGCAGTACTTTTACAACACACATGGTTCCCATTTTATATTCAGGCGCACATCGCACCCATTCCAATAGATTAATTATTCATTTTACATATTTATTTCAGAATTTGTGTACCCAAAAAAGAATAAAAAATATTCAGTGTTGCAAGAAAATATTTTTTATACTGTGGAAAATACAATTACAGTTAGTTGCAAAGTAATAAATAATTTTGGAAAGTTACTTAGCTGACATTAAAATTGTCAGTGGAAATAAAGAAAGTTGAAAAAGGTGGTATTAGACAGTGGTCTTTGCACATTGTCTCTGTGATGTGAACTGTAATCCTCAGTTCACAATTATCTCCTGAGTTCTCCCCTAGAACTCATGTTTGATCTTCTACTTCGTCTGGTCGGAACACTGAGGTTCCCCCGCAGAGCCTGAAAGGTGCTGATAGCCATCTTGGCCCAGTAGTCGACCTCTTTGTAGACACGGTACACCCACAACTTCAATTCAAACAGAGCAGTGGGGCACACCACCTGAAATAATAGAAAATGCTTTGATATCTCTATAGATGTCTCCAAGAAAATACTTTGCAACAAAAGAATTACACATCACATGCATTTCAATTGGACCAAAATCATCATTGATCATTGCATAGGCTTGGGTGGCACGGTGGCACAGCAGTTAGCGCTCGTGCTTCACAATTATAAGGTCCCGGGTTTGATCCCTGGGCCGAGTTTGCCTGTTCTCCCTGTGATAATGATGTGTGTGAGTGAGTTGATGGTGGTGGTTGAAGGGTCATTGGCGTTGATGTGTGCAGCCAACACTACATACTTACAGTATTATCACCGTGTATGGAGTGTATGTAAAGTGTCCCATGTAAAGCGCTTTGTGACCATGTCCGTAAAATGCACAATTTAAATAAAGTATTTTCCTTTCCTGTTCAATAAATATATAAACTCTGTAACACAGTATCAGTATAATTGGGATGACAGTGGTTCAATGGAAACACTGTTCATACATGGATCCAAAGGTCAGCAGTTTGAATCTCAGCTTTGACAGGTGCAGATGGTTGAGGTGTCCTTGGGGCAATACCTCCTTGACTACGTATGAATTTAGTGTGTGATTGAGTGGTTGGTGATTGGCAGCTTTGCTTTTCTCCGATTACCACAGGGCAGCGGTGGCATCAATAGCAGCCTAACACCACCACCAAGTAGGGAGTGACTCAGTACTGACTACAATGTAGTGTTTTTGAGAAGGCTGTCAGGCTTGTAAAGCATAATGCAATCTGTAAGTCAGTATTTATTGTATTATTACTATTATATTGATATTGATACTATTAATACATTTGTCTTCCTGAATTTGACCAATCCTCCAGTGCAGCTGCAGCAAATGGGGGCCATATTGAGCATCCAGAGACCATATGTCTCGAGTTAGGATTTTGTTTAAGAATAATTGGTGCATAATTGTTTTAATTGCTAATTGAAACCAGAGCATTTGGAAGTAACCTTCCTTGGCAGATCATGCAAACTGTATACTGAGATTCAAACCCTGGACCTTATTAGTGATCGTAAATTTTACCTCTGATCCAACACTGGACGTTATCAGTGCAGAGCTATCTTGTGATTTAATCATCTCTCCGGTTTTGGCTATCAGAAATGAGACTCTGTCCTTCACCACTTTTCTCTGTTTCTCATACTCTCCCGTCTGCCCACTGCTCAGTTCCTCCTCTTCTCTAGAGATGGCTTTGTCCATTAGAGCACGACACTGAACAAGGGCTGAGTATAAACACCACAGTTTATCCTGACAGTCCAACCGGGACGACGACAGCTGAACAGACACCAGCCGACTGTCAGCTACTGTCACATCGGAAGAAAAGCTCTCCTTCTTCCTCTGAAATGAAAAAATAATACAGAATGATTTAGGAATGCTTTTGTGCTCGTTCAACATGTTCAAACATGTGCACACATTTATTTGAACACAGGTGTTTATCTGGGTGTACTGATACAACTAGAATGAGTGCTGCCAACACTATTGTGTCAGTGGAAAAATTCTACAAAATATCTACCAAACTCACCACTACATTGACATTAGCTGGCATTAAAGCTGAGTTATCCCAGAAGCTTGTGAACCGTCCACGGGACTTAGAACCAGTGTGACAGATTGTCCGAATGTGACCTACCCCTGAATTGCCATGGGATGTCCGCCAAGGAGTGTGACATTTTTTTATCTGGGAATTGCTACCCCCATCTTCACAGTGTGGTAGCTATTAAGGTGGATTATTTCCGATTTTGCAAGTGGCTTTTCCCTACCCAAAGAATAGTCAAGAGACCTGCAGGAAGTGTGTCATTCAGTGACTGGTTTAAACATGTCGGTAACTTAATTCATTCAGCTTTCACTAAAAACAGACGCTTCAGGGGTGGAACTCCTATCAGTCGAACAAACAAATACAGTATAGTCAATAATCGATGAGAAACGAATTGGTGGTAACATTTTCAAATGTCCTAAAGTCCTCTTTCAATAGCACTATGACTGAACAATAGCTTTGGGCAGTGGCAAGTCTATTCCAACAAAAACACCTTCATAATATACTGTGCACTCGCTTGGCTGTGCATTCTACATAAAACATACCATTTTATTCAAACGCCACACACCCATCACTCTTATCTTACTCCTGCACACATCCTTACTCTCTCTTGCTTATGTCTATTCATTAGGTTCCAGTAAATGAATGACAGCTGCACTCAAATTGAAACAAATACCTGAATGTAACATCCTAGGACGGGGCTAAAGTACTATGAGCATGTTCAATGGCAGGTTGAGGTCAGTGGAAAAATCCCATACTCACAAAAAGTTCCAGCAGGATAGAGCAGTCATGCTGTAGTTGCTCAGCGACGGAAACAGCACTAGACACTATGGTCATTCCTCTGGATCGCCTGAGTGCCATTGGACCTCTGCTGACAGAAAGGTGACACAATTACAAGTAGAATAGTCTTCGTAAATACAGCAACAAAAATCTTTCATTCTACCCACAGTGACTTCACTTCACTTCACTTCACTTCAGAGTCACTTCAGTTTGCGCCTTCCCTCCAGTGTGACAGCCAGTTTCCTACTGTTTTGGTAAAACCTTCTTCCAGGTTGGTCCAATGTTGCTCCGCTTGCTCTGAGCTGCTTCTGTTATACGTGTGGTGGCCAACTCTCCGCCCTTTTCCTGTGGGAACTTGATGCCGGTCTGATGGAGGAACTCAGTGGGACATGGGGGTGAAAGGAGGAGCTCATGAACTTATGCATGAGGAGGTTATCTGATTTACTGGAAGTAGAGCTGCATTTAGACTGTTTGGAGGCTACTTAAAAGAATGGGTTATAAATAAGAAATGGACTTCATCTAAGCAATACCTTATCTAATTCAGTATAGACCTATCAGCCAGATAATAGGTAGACATTTACTGACTTAGATGAAGTATTGGCCTTGATATTTACTTACTTACTTTTACTAAAATTATGTAGTCAATAGGTTCCAGTGAGGGGCCAGGACTCCCTTGGAAATGAGATTCTTGATCTCAGTGGGACTTTCCTGGTTAAATTATGGTGAATTCGTAAATATCATGAATTTCCACATGAAAACGAAAATAGACTGGATCACAGGAATGTACAGTATATTTCATAAAACGAACAGACATTCTATATGGCATGCGCACTTTCATAAAACAAACAAATAAAGAAACAAGTAGGCCTAAATAAAACTATTGTAGGTAGAGCTAGTGACATCATTTAATTTGAATTAAATCCAGTGAGTCAGACAGCATAGCATACACGGCAACACAGACCACATAGACCACAGCTTTCCTGCACCTGTTCAAGTGTGTGCCCTGAAAGGAAAAGGAAAAGAAGGAAAGAATAACAGGTCTGCTGCTATACAAACAGACAAAGACTACCAGATAAAATGCTAGACAGTTGTTACATGTTTTATCATACTACTGGTACAACCATAGACTGTACTAGTATAATGATTGTAATACCTTTCCACTACTCTAGATGTCAATGCAGGCAGAGGCGCATTAACGAACTGAACAGATTAGTGTCATAGACCGTAGACGAAGAGTAAAAAAAAACAAAAAACAGGTGGGGTTTGTTCTTAGTGTCGAATAAACCTGTAATAGCTTTAGGAATAGTGATATAGGCAGTTGTTCTCCATATCACCGCTTTAAACCACTTTGTCGTGTTAAAAAGACTGCGAAATTGATGTTGCTCGATCTCTGCTAGTAAGCTAACCGTTCATCAAAGCATTATGAACACTCTGGTTGGTTACGGAGTGTCATCCGACTCTGACAGCGATGGAGATGCATCAGATGAACAGAGTAAACCAAGGTAACGCATCTGTTTGCCAGGATAGGTTTTGATATGAAGATAATACAGGTTTATTCTCGTCAAAAGGTCAATTCAGGATGTGTGTCATGATGTGGAACCTGTGCAAAAGAGCAGAAACTTCCTGCTCGAGGCGGCTTCGGGGTCGAGTGATTCAGAAGAACTGGAGGAGGAAGAGCGACCCGCTGCACCTGTCGCTCATAATGCTCCAAGAGGAAGCCTTCCGAGCCCCTTTCTCTCCCCTAAGGTGACTAAACTGCCTTCCCCTTCTCTGCAAACCTCCTCCGACACCGGTGTGTTCTCCAACCCTTACAAGGCTCAGGCTGACCAGAAGCTGAGTGCCCTGCAGAAACACGTACCCCTCACGGAACAGGCCAGACCCTCTCACATCGGAGGACGGCGGATCTGTGTGTCCTATAGGAAAGATGGCAGATGTAGATTTGGCATCAAATGCAAGTATGCTCATGATAGTGACCTACAGACCTCATCCTTTGACAGTCATGCTAAAGAGGTCCACGCAGGTGTCTGTAGTGCTCAAGGTACTCCGGGCTTCCAGCAGGACACCGAGGAAAAGCCAGAGGAGCAGCAAGCAAAGAAGAGGAGGGTTGGACTAAGTAACACCTTAATTCCTCCGAAACGAGCGATGAAGCAGTATGCAATGCAAAGAGGAAAAGAGGGAAGCCATGTCTTGTAATTGTCTCTGCCTCTCGTTAAAAACAAAACAAGTGGTGTTAAGACATTTATTTTACATGATACAAATGAACAGTTATTTCTACCACACTGTTACAAGTCAGAGGTGCAGATCTAGTATTAACTTTCTACATATAATTTATAGACATGTGACATCAAACCATGACCAGTTAATATGATTTGTTTTCTAACATTTATAACCTTATAGGAAGCAATACAACATCCGTTTATTAGTTGGAAAGACAGCAGCACAGATCAAGTATGTTTTTTCCCCATGCTAATCTGCTATAAATTTAGTGACATTTACATTTACATGTAAAGATTAGGGCTGCGCAATATATCGCCGAATTGTTGTCGCAATATTACGTGAAGCAATAATTCAGTAAGCCACACTTTATCACAAACACTGAGGTCTTCCATCTTACTAAGATTTTTTTTTCCAAACAAAGCCTAAAACAATGCATGGTAACTTAAAAATGCTAAAGTTCAGTTGTAGTCACACATTTCCTTATTTACTTCCATTTTAGCCTGCTTTTGGTCTCTCTCTTATTAGTGACACATTTTCATGATAGAAAAAAAATGATTGTTTGAATTTAATGAAACGTATAGTGTTGACATGGTTTTGTAAAATATTGCAATAGTCGAGATTTTTATTATCAAATAAAAAATGTCTCATACTGTGCAAAGCATTTCATTTTGGTGGAAACCTTGACAGTGCCACATTCAAGATTAGATACAACATTAACCTGGGACAGGGTGGCTATATTGCTTAACAGCACTGTAAGATATTCATGAACATACACGTAATAAAAGACATGTGTTAGCAATACTGTGAACAAACGCAACAACTTGCAAATACTTTCCCTGATACAGAAAATCTAAAATGCTACGAAAGGTACTGAAATAAACAATACATTTTACTGTATTGGTGCCCCTATGTATAACTTAAGCAGTGAAATACAGTGTTTTAAGCCAATATTTGAATAATTAGCTTCCATTCTCCGTGTCTGTGCACCATTCTGGTTTTACATCAGAGCTACCTTGGTGTTCCCACACTGCATTGTCCTCACCGGCCTCTGTTTGCTGGAGAGTGCTGCTGTTTGGATTGGTGGAAGACATTATGGGATTGTCCAGAATAAAGCCTTCCTCATTAGAAGAAGCCACAACCTGTAACTGTGGGGAAGACACGAGAGCAGGGCTGGTGGTTTGCAGGTGATGCTGGCTGACAGGCTGGAAGGTCATCTGGAGAATGTGGGGTTGTCCTGCACTCTGTAGCTGAGAGGAGTACGACTGAAGAGGTGGCTGCTGTGTCACTGAGCTCAGCTGCTGAGGCTGTGGAGTGGCCTGCACAAACTGCACAGGCATCTGGAGCTGAAGGTGTGTCTGAGGCTGGTCAGCGGGCGAAGGAGGGTCAATGGGGGACAGTGCAATAGTTACAGGTACCTGCATGGCATGAAGGCTTTGATCCTGACCCAGTAAAACCACCTGATGACCCACGTGTTGGGTCATATGGTCCACCTGGGATATCACCGCACTCTCCTGATCATCAGGCACGATTTGGCCCATCTCAATACTGCTGGTCTCTGCCGTTGCAGGGATTCCTTGTAGCTCCAGCAGAGAAGCAGGAGTTGTAATGAGTGCACCAGCATTAGCTGCCAGTGCCTCTGCTATCAAAACCTCTGGATGACTTTTAGCCTTGTGAGCCACAACACAGTCCTTCTTCTCAAACTTTTTGCCACAAATGGAGCAGGAAAACTGGTAAGTAGCATCAGCATCATGTTTTTTCATGTGCCAGTTTAGAGATGCTTTTTGTCGACAAGTGAAACCACATATCTCACACCTAAAAATGAAAGGATGAGAACCATTTGTAATTAAAGTCACACCAGACCAACAAGCACAATGTTTTTGCGCACATACTGTAGAGGCTTCTCTCCTGTGTGGATCATGCGGTGCACTGCAAGATTATGAGAGCTCTTAAAGGCACGAGCACAGAACTCGCAGATGTAGTCCCTTTGGTCTTAAAAATACAAGCATGTCATGTGGTGGTATTTAAGTTGAAACAAATTGAGGTCATTGTTATTTTATATACCTGTGTGATGCTTCGCATGACGCAGCAGCTGCTTCTGCAGTCTGAACAACCTTCCGCATGATGGGTGTGGACAGACATATTTCTTCTTTAGCAAGTGCTGGTATTTTATATGATGCTTGTTAATAAAATAACAGATCATATGCATTAGTCATCAGTTTGGATAGAGCATGCAATTGCTTGATTAATAACCTTGAAGCTCTCATTATCAGACAGACCTGTAAGTAACGTGGATGCGCCAATACTGTTCCACAGCCCTCCATCTCACAGCGGACATACTGCACTGGGGGCTTTTTCCTAAAAGGGGCCACACATATTTGATATAATAATAATAATTATTATTATTAATTAAGCAGCGACTCAAGTTGTACCTTCGTTTTGGCAGGCGTGGGGTTTTGTCATCTTTTTTTCTCCTGCCTCTCCTAAAAGAGGAAGCAAGCGTTTAAAGAACAATCATATGTAGGAAAGTCTGCTATGGTTGTGCTTACTTCCTGGGTCCCCCAATCTCTTCCACATTTTTTTCTTCAACTTTGACTTCTTCCTCCACACTTTCCATTCCTTCCTTTTTAATGTCTGTTTCAGTTTTGGGACATTTATCCATCTCTTTTTCTTTCTTATCCCTCTGTCTTGGAGGAGGCCGGCGTTTTGGTTTAGGCCCTTCTCTGAGGAAATAATAAATTACCCAAATAAATCATTTAAACTAATGTTATTGTATTTGATGAATTACTCTTGCAAGCGCTCACCTTTCTCCTTTTGGATCATAGCTCTGGTCATTTAAATCATCCCTGAAGGGAACATCTTCATCACTGCTTATAGCTTCATCCTCTTCCGCGCTACTGAAATAATAAAATATTTAAAACGGCATCATAGCAATATAATCTTAAAATTTCTGCTCCTTCTCCAGTCACTTTCATTACCTGATATTGGTCAAGTCCTGAAACTGCAGTTCTGTGTCCTGCTCCTCGTCATTGATAATATTTCCTTCCTCTTCTTTCTTCTTACTGACATTTTTATAGTAGTGACATACAGGATAGAATAGAATAATTAACAGAGAAATAAACATGTGTGATGAAATCAAATGCATTTGTTTAGTATTTGTGTAAAACACATCGTCTTGTTGAGCATGTGGTTATTGTGACAATACAGCAGTGTATAAAAGAAAAAAAATACCACTACTTACATTTCAAACTTCATCTTGTTGTTTTCTTCGTCCACTATGAAGAGAATACAAGTCTAAATATTTTGTGTGCCCAAGCCTATGCGTATTCATACTCAGTAGAAGACATAATAACATTGCAAACAGTGCTTTACAGTACATATTATGGGATGCATGTTTAAAATGTGGTTGCTTACCAACAGGGCTTTCAGTTCTGGGCTCAGTTTTACATACTGGCTGAACAGGGCTACGTGTAGCCCGGTTGGAAATAGTCTTGGTACGGGTCTGTGTTGGAGGTCGCCTCGAAGAAAGTACTACAAGCGAATGAGCAGAAATGTCAAAACAACGGTGTAGTTTATTACAATGATAACTGAATTTGTATTACCTTCAGCTTCTTTACCAGTTATCTGATCCTGTGACCTGCCATAGAATTGAGAGGAATGTGAGAATTGAATGAATGGATGGATGAGGACCAAAATAAACAAGCAAACCCCAAGATTTAATGAGTCAGATAAGATGTTCCTCGCATTTCATGTGTAAAGGAGGGTGGTATTTCCAAGTGTTCCCGGAAATACAATTGCATATGACAATATGTTTACTTGTAATTTTCTTTGATTGAACTAGAGTTTGGCAAAGTTTTGCCTGGTGGCTGTAAACTATTTTAAAACCAGTGCGCACCTGTCACCGCCCACTTTGCCATCCTGTGGGAATCCAGTCACTATTTTTGGGAGAATATATTTTGTTAAACTCGCAGCGTCCGTTCACATTAAGACATAAACAGCAGTATGGATTTATCTGGTTATAATCTGCCCGGATGTCTGAGTACTCTTGCTTGTTTGCTTATCAGTGCATTAGCATTGCCTTTATTAAAAACTTACTCTGTAATGTGTGGCAAGTCATCAGCGAGCCCTGCACTTGCACCTTGTGAACCTGCACAGTCAGACAGTTTCTTCCTCTTTCCATTTGAAACTTTGCGCCTCTTGATAACAGCAGGGTCAGTGTCTAACTCTTCGTCATTTTCGTCCTCACTTTTCGCGTCCTTCAGCCATGCCGGCACAGTCCTCGTTGACCGGTCACGCAGCACCCGTCCTGTGCTCTGTGGGCTTAAAGATGCCCCATTCACATCCGTGGATGGAGCAGAGACTCCGGCTCTCGGGCGCCCCACTCCCCGTTGTCGAAGCCCCCTGCGCGGTGTCGTGCTCATATCAGGGGCCGAGGTCTGCTCTCTGGCCTTGTCCTCCGTAGACACATCTTCTGTGTTTACATCCTCCGTTCGTTCACCTACTGCTCCTTCCATCACAGTGAAGACAGTTCAGCTCAGGTTACAAATCACAAAAGTCAAGCGGGCTACTTGCAGTTTGAGAAGTAGTCGACGTTGGTTTTAAGAGCGTTTTGATCGCGAGAGGCCTCGATCCAACAGGGGCTCATTTTCAACGAAGGCGTGAATTTGTCGATGATTATAGAATTTTATTTATTAAGAAGAAATTGAAAACTTTATCTATTTAGTTATAAGCCAATATAATTTTAAAGAAGCAGAGCCTTGTTTGCCTTCTTAAAGCTATAGTAAACCTACTTATTCCTCTAGGCCGTGAGCGCAGCCATTTTGTGCGCTTTGTTACGTCTCCTTTAAGCCAAATATAAACCGAGGTTACGTTCAGAGGCAGCGGAGCACGCTAGCAGCTCTAAAATAAACTGGATACAACTCATGTGCTTACGTCAGATGCTAGGGGGCTAGCACGTTTGTTTATACATCTGCAGTAGGCGTAACAAACTACGCACACGCAGATGCTTTTGAAGCATTATGGGAACTGTAGTTTTATAACATAAACACATAAAAGCCGCCTTATCTGTTGTTATATTGTAGTAACAACTACCCCCACCACCACCAAGTTATATACACTTTTGTAGACAGAATGAATGCCTTTTAGTACATTCTACTGACTGCATAATCCAACATTAAGGAAAAGAAAACATAAATGTCTACAGATCAGAAACATCAGCAGGAGCCCTATGTTTACATACACTTCATAAAAAGACGCATTTGCACCCCCCCCCCCCCCTTTTTATCATTTTATTTGATTATTATATTATTTTGTAGGTCAATTAGAATAATAATTAAAAAAAATCTATTTGTCAAATGCCAAAAGAAAAACGGTGTACCTATTTTTTTCTTCCCACTGTATATAGGCCTACATATATATATATATATATATATATATATATATATATATATATATATATATATATATATATATATATATATATATATATGTAAGAGACACCAAGGAGACACATTCTAAAAGAACCAATATATAAAGTGGCAGTCCTGCATGCTGAGTTTGTAAATGCACATTTTGCTTAAGACAACTACGCAACAAATTGCCATATGTGTGTTCCCAAAACCCAGGACTATGGTTGTGATGCCACATTTATCCATCAGATGGCGACATTGTTAGCATAATATACAGAAGAACATGAGGGCGCGTAATAGTCAGAAATCCAGCCCAACTATCCATAGACAGACTCATGTATCGTTTTGTTGCACTTTTATTTATTGAATATTTTTTTTTATATATGTAGGCCTATTTATTTGTTTATTATAATTCTTTTTATTAAAGTTTTCAAATATAAACATAATAATAATAATAATAGTAAAAAAAAAAAACAGCCAGTGAAGCCTGTTCCTGGCCTGTGCCATAGCCTGTGCAGAACTTTGTATTGGAGCAGTCCATGATTCCACTGATTGAAGATGAGTGGACGACTGGACGTTGTCTTGAGCTTTAGTCCATTGAGATGCAGTGATGTTTATTCCAATGTCTTGTTTCCCATCTTCATTCGGGTGATCAAGTGAAGGCATGTAGGTCGGTCCGTGTATAAAGTATAATTCATTTTTCGTTTCCAGGTTTCAGAATGAAAGTGTTCGTGCATATTTCCTTTTATTGATTTTCAAATTAAAATCCAAAACAATGAAACCAAAACAAAACGTTTCTCATTTTTGGTAATGAAACGAAATCAGTCAAAATGGCTTGAATTTGGATTTTTGTATATGATGCATACAACAAAAAATGGCATTTCAAATTACAAACGAAGCCTGATTTGATTTTGTTTTATTGTTTTATTTGTTTGTGGTAAACCGGAAGCTGAGTTGACTGTACGTCGCATATTATGGTCCTTACAGATACGCACGAGGCAGCTGTGGGTCAACCATTAGCAGGTTGAGCCCACTAGATGGTGCACTGAATTTGCCCCCCCCCCCAGCTCACTGCTCCTACAGACCGCCCCAGCGACATTGAGGATGGGTCAAATGCAGAGAACAAATTTCTCTAAAAGAGATTTCTCTACAGAGATTAATAAAGGATAACTTAATTTAGAAATGGACCCTTTTTTCAACAGATTTTTTTAAAGTATAGTATTCATGTCTGAGCTGGGACGATGATGAGTAAAAGATGGGAACACTAAAATAAATAAATAAATAAATATTTTGGGGGAAAACTGCATTGGCAATTTGATATTACTGACACAACTGATCAAACGATGCAAACACATTTTCAATAAACAAATCCTGTACTGAATATATTCCTTTGACTTTTTACTGACAAAAATCAACTTCACGAAGAGCTTGGTTGAACTCATGGTTAAGAGTAATCGGGGTTAATACTGAAATATCTTTCCATTTAAATGTTTTTCTACTTTGATGCCAAATTTTTATAGTGTGAGAGACTACAAGACTTTTGACTTTGGGAGTAGTAGTTCTTAAAGAAGAATAAATCAATGCTTGTAACGAGGTAGTGTGACAACTTTGATTCTCCATCTCAACCCAGTCAGCAACAATTGCATAATACCAGAAGGACAAAGATCGAATATTACACGACCAGTAATAGAATCTGAAGCGAGGCAATCCCATTCCACCAAATTCCTTTGGCTTTTGTAAAAAGCTTTCTTAATCCTTGGAGTCTTTTTGTTCCAAATGAACTGGGAAATAAAATTTAAAAAAGGTATGCATTGAAGTAAAAATCAACATTTTGGTAAATATTAATTCCTACTATGTTAATTCTTCCCGCTAGACAGAGAAACTGGAAGGTTACCCCACTTGTCCAAATTCAATTTTGTTTGTTCATACAATGTTGTGAAATTATGTTAATGTTAATCCCTAGATACTTAAATTTAGTTGATACAGTAAATGGATAAGAGCTAAAGATGGTATTAGATTGCTGGGCTGAACGGCTGATCAGAAAAAGAACACATTTAAAGAAATTGGTTCTATATCCTGATATAAATCCAAAATCTTTTAAGACGAACATATATCTGTAAGAGATTCTTTAGGCTTTGACATGTATAATAAATCATCCGCATACAATGAAACCTTATGCTCCGTTGATCCCGTAAATATCCCAGAGTATCCTTTAATATTTCTTAATGTAATGGCCAATGGCTCAATTGCCAATGCAAACAACAATGGCGATAACGGACAGCCCTGTCTAGTTGAGCGCCCTAAGTGAGAGGAGTTCAAACCATTACTGTAGTTTGAACAGATGCCTGTGGTTGAACATATATAATAATCTGATTAAAGATACAAAACTGGGACCAAATCCAAACCTTGACAGGGTCAAGAAGAGATAATACCACTCGACCCTGTTGAAGGCCTTCTCCGCATCCAGGGAGAGCAGCATCTCCTGATTTTGTTTATCCGTTTCTTGGATGTAAATAATATTCATTACCTTATATTAAAGAACAACTGTCTGTCCTTTATAAACCCCGCCTGGTCTGGAGATATAATAGTGCGGAGGATGTTTTCTATATGTGTAGCTATAACTTTCACAAAGATTTTGTAATCCACATTAAGCAAGCTTACGGGCCGATAAGAGCTAGGTTCTAAAGGGTCTTTACCTGACTTGTGTATGAGTGAGATAGTGGCTTCATAAAATGATGGGGGCAGGGAGCCTTTGGCCAGTGCTTCATTGAACACTTGTAATAAGAGAGGAGCGAGATCTGATCCTTAAATAACTTGTAGAACTCTGCTGTGTAACCATCTGGGCCCGGGGGCCTTTGAATTTTGCATTTTATTTTTTGCTTGCTGCACTTCTTCCAATGTTATTGGTTTTTCTAATACATTTTATTGTTCCATGTTAATTTGCGCAATATTAAGGTCTCTGATTCCGATGTGTACAACTTAGTGTAAAATTTCTTAAAAGTTTCATTTATTTCTTTTGGATCAATTCCTAATCTCAGCTATTGTTCTTGTTGTGTCTCGCTCTTTAAATTGAGATGCCAAGAGCCTTCCTACCTTTTCTCCATGTTCATAGTGTTTATGCCTTAGTCGTGTTAACAATTTAGTTGTCTCAGTAGTATATAAGAAAGTGAGTTCCGTTTGAAGAGACAACTTTTTATTATAGAGGTCAGAGGTGGGAGAAACAGCGTATTGGTCTGTTAGAAATTTGATTCATAATCCTAGGTTACTTCTCTTTGCGTTTTTATTATTGAAGCTACTTAAAGCAATTAATTGTCCACGCAAGTAAGCTTTTTGTGTTTTTTAATGAAGATTTGAAATAAAAATTCAGTTAAATAAAAGAAAGAAAGAAGAAATAAAAGGGGTCTGTATAATTTTCAGGTGATGTGAAGGCATTAATAAAACGTAAGGGCTCTAGCACAAATTGACTTTTTGTGTTTGTACAAAAAGCAAATGGGTTAGGGCCATAGTAAAAAGAAATAGACCTTCTGCAGAAGGGAGAAGACTGTATTGGCGCTGTGACTGAGCATTTGACAATCATCTAACTATTGGCCCAGCTGGTTTTGAGGTGAAAATAGTACCATACTCGGCATATGACATATATTTAAGATTTTTTCTTGTGCAGCATTGAGCTACATTCATGGAGCTTAGGTATTGTGCCCCCTGCGCTGTTAATGTAGTATCTGGTTAGTCGTGGGTTTCCATTCACAGAGGTCAGAGCTAACGTCCTCTGAGCCTGAACTATTTAAAGAGTTACTCATTTGCACTATTTTTTTTTTTTTAGCCTAATCTTCAGCTAAGTTATTAAATTTGTGATAAGTGAAAACAAAAGAAACACAGACCAGGCAAAAAGCGATTCTATTGAAAATGCTTTATTTAATGACTACTACTATAAATAGGCTATAATAATGCTGAACCAGTATTTTTGTTATAAACCATTTGTCTTGTGTAAGGCATTGCAAAAGGACTTTTGGCAATGAGGCACACACATAGAAAGGTAACATCAGGCATACTGCATCTGGTTCTACAACTAAACACGATGTCATGCTGCATCTGCAACATGTATTAAGCGTTTTTAGTGGGAGACTAAATAGGTTTTAGTTTTTCACACACACATACACTCATTGGCTCTTGTATTAGATGAAAGCACAAAATCCATGGTGCAACTAGTAAAGCTGAATAAAAGCCAACAGAGAAAATAATAAAAACTTGCACAATGTGTCAAATAGAAAAGAACCTGATGTTCTCATTCAAGAACATCAAGTCTAATTTGAAACAATAATAACAGATAAAATGCTAAAGTAAGAATTCAAAACTATTGGACTTTTGGCATTTTGTATACTTTGTTATTCTGACTACACAGACAACATGTAATAAATGAAAAGAAATTGCATTAACAATATATTATAGCATCTCTTCTGTCTTCATACACAACTCATGTAATGCATATATTAAATATATCCTAACTTTCATACAAAAACATTTCAAAACGTTTTAACAGCAGTTTGCCTTATACATCTTATGCTGGTACAGAACCGATAGAAACAGACTGAGCCAGCACCTGAATTAATCTTCAACACACAAGGTAAAAGATAGGTATTTTCTGTCATGTAGAAAAGCACCTGTTGTATGTTGTTTTCTTTGAAGATTGTCAACACAGCAGCTTGTTTTGTGATGCAAAATGTTTCTGACAATGGCTATATATTTTCATGTGAGGTATTACTGCAAAATCCAAATCCAATGTCACTCTTGTTTACTTTCTTCAAAGTGCTGAAAACTTTTCTGTTCTCTATTCCACAAATTAAAATGGTTTCTGAAACTGTAAAGCAGCCCAATCCAGTCTCAATAGAGCTCATGATGACATATCTTAAAATAGAAATGGTACTCTTTACATTTTAGAAATATGTTTAAGTGCACCTTGGTTTGGCATGCGTGGACAGAAATTAAGAGGATGTTGTTTTCCAGACATCTGTAGACAAACTACTGATTAACTAAAATGATATCACTTCAGGAAAATTGAAAAGATTTGGTGTGATGCACATATTCTTAGCATAGATCTTAAAGTTGCAGTCCATGTACCAAGCTCTGTTAGGCACTAAGGCACTGCAGTACTATGCAAGGCACAACAGTTTGTGTAAAAAAGGTGTCAGTTAAAATGGAGTGTAAAGTTGTGTATTAAATGCTGTGATCTAATCTCCAGTTCACAAACTCCCCTATTTCTGTCCATATTTGTTCACCTTTCAAAAGAAAAACTTTTAAAACAGCAATAAAACACACACAAAAAAGATAGATTCAGTCTTAATCTCCTACCAACACAGTCTTTGAGAATGGAAAATCTCTCCAATGGGAATGTTACGCAGAAAATCTACCCATTCATGTTGGGAAACTTGTTACTACTAAACTGGCAACAAACCACTCTTTTTTTTCTTTTTTTTAAAGAAAGAACGCATGCAAACAAAAAACCTATAAAAGATAAAATATTTAAAACCTTCATTACAAATATATATAAAAAAGTACCAAATAGTTTTAAGCAGACACATTCAGCCAGTGTGGACAGACAGCATCACCAGCAAATAGCATTGACTAAAATAGTTAATACTCATAAAAATACTACATTGTCTTCCAAAAGTCTTCAGAGATATTAAATCAAGTCAGCAGTTTGACATTTTACTTCCGGTGCATCCTGTTCTCGCTGCGTTTTTATAACAGACTGTATGTTAAGATAATCTTGAAAACAAATAGAAAACTACATACAAGAATATCTTAAATATCTTTCTTTTCTTCATAAATACTTGATTGTACCTTCAGAGTAATTGTTGCTACAGCAACAAGGCTAAAATGTGAACTTTTGTGGATGTTGGTTTTTAATTGAAAGAAATATTGTAGAATAGTGATGCTTCATAACTTCAGAGCATAGTTGGATGACAGCAGTAGGTCCACAACCTTAGTTTCCAAACATTAGAGTCATGTCAGACTGCATTGTTATCACATTTTTTGTGAAAAGGCATTTCTAATGGCATTTAGAGTAAATAATTTATGTTTAAGCTGAGACACACACCTGCTGGTCTTTCCGTCACAGAGAAACATACAGTATGCCTAGCTCAATATGTTGGATACACATCGTGAATAGGCAAATGGAAGGCAGCGGCTGGAAAGGCCTGGGGCACTGCGTAACCTGCGTATCCTCCATAGGCAGCTGCTGCCACAGCGGCGTTCTTCTGCAGAGCGGCCAGAGAAGCAGTGTTGGCAGCATAGTTTGTAATGGGGACATACCCAGCTCCATAGAGACCGCTGGCAGTTGGTATACGTTGCACATTATGTGCCATGGCATACACAGGCGTGATTGGGCGACCCTGAGGAAAAATAAAAAGACATGATCACACGATATTTTTATCCAAATTAAAATCTTAAAATCACAGTGTAACCTGTTAATGTTTCTAACAGTTTGTATGGGTTGCTAAGGACATTGTGTTGTATAGAGGCTCTTGGTTTGGTTGGTATATGATGCACACACCTGAAAAGGTGGAGGGGTGGAGACAGCAGGGAGCACTGTTGTCCCTGCAGGAGTGCTGCTGTGTTCTGCATGTTGCATGGTCAGAGGGTTGATGAGATGCTCCACAGTGTGCACCTTTCCTTCCTCCATCAGTTTGGCAGCAGTACCAGCACTAAACACTGGGTACTGTCCACCAAGGGTTGGCAATGCCACTGGACAGAAAAAACAACAGAATAAGCACCCAAAAGAGAAAGGTTTTCTTCTCAAGTCTACAATAAAAATGCATGCACATAATCTCAAATGGAAATATTGAAGTAAATAATAGTTACCACTAAAAGAAAATCTACACACACAGATTTAAATTGGGTAAAAAAGTAAATGGATTACAAGGAAGCAGTTTGAGTGTGATTTGGATTATGAAGCTGCTAAACTGTGGATTAACCCCAAAGCCCCAACACAAGCACATATCAACACAGACATAGAAGTGAACGGCACAATTGTTGTAAAGAGACAAAAGTCTTTTGAGTGAGAAGCAGATCCTATAATTCCACACTGAAACCAAGCACCAAGAACATAAGCAGCAAAGTGAAGTATTATAACGTCAACAACAATATAGTATAGTGTTCAAACAATTTGTTAACATTATTCTTTAAAGGTAAATCCCCAATAAACATTACAACATTAAGTGGTACAAATTCAAACTTGCTGTATGTAGGTAAAGAAATCACTTCTTTCATTTAGATTTCATTAATTTGGAGTACATTATAATACTAGGATATTAATGTCTGCATGCAAAGTAATTTGCAGTGGTAGTAAGTAAGAAAAGGACAGAGGACCATGTAAGAAGTAAGAGATGTGCCAGGGCGTGACTTAGGTCTATCTCACTGACTTGTGCCAGGTTTGATGCCAACTGGGTTGACAGAGGCAGCGAGCTCCAGAGTGGGCACCAGCTCATAAGGTTTTTCGGTCTGCTTGGTCTTGCCCTCATGGTAGCGGCTGTAGATGCCACGACCGGCAGAGTAACCCCCCAGGTATGAGCCACGCGGTCCAGGGGTACGGTTACCTGAAGTAGCACGACCACGACCTCGCACAGTACCTGCTTAAAATACAGGAGTCACATGACAAGGGGCTGGGATTTCAGGCCTTCACCGTATAAGAAATAGTGCACATATGGTGTTTCTCTTCTCTTGATAAAGTCTATACTGTAATGCTACAAAGTATTCGGGCTGTTGTTAGTTGGAGAGTATAGCGTCTGTAATTTAGCCTCTTTTGGGTATTTTCCAATTTGTCTTTCTTTTTCTCCTCTGCATTGTCCCGGCATTAAATGGGAGGAGATAGTGCAGCAGGAAAGAATGGTGTTAGAAAATGTACAGGTCTCACATGGGAGAGAAGCTCAATGTTCATTAAAGGTATTGAAGAATAAGGATGTGAGAAATTACCATTGTTCTTTATCAGTGGGAATCCTTTAAAGAGAAAACAAAATGATTGTTCATGATTTTCCTAGTACCCAAGGACCACATAATTAATAATCAACATACAATGGGATTAGCGTTCATTAGTCCATCACCTCACATCATTTATTTTATACACATACAGTATCTATGATTCAAAATGTATACAATGCACTGTAATTGAGTTAGCAACAATCAGTGTAATTCCATCTAATCATTAGAAATAGAGCGAACAATTAAAAACTTACCTTTTACAAAGTAGTCTCTGTTGGGTCCAATCAGAGTACTGTAGGGGTAGCCATAGTAGGCCAGTGTGTAGGGGTCGCACTGGTAGATGTAGCTCTGCTGTGTTGCCTCTGGGGTGGAAGAGGATCCTTTAGATGCCTTCTGTCGAGAGTACTGCTCTTTGTCCACTGGCTTGGCCAGTGTCACCTCTACACAGGATCCCTCCACCTCTGTGCCATTCAGGTGGTCCATGGCCAGTACGGCATCGTCCCGAGAAGTAAAATGAACAAAAGCATAGTCGCGAATTTTCTTGACCCGCTCTACGCAGCCAGGGTTCCACTGGCTGAACACCTGAGAACATTATTTTATATTTTACATTTACACACATAAACCTGTTGTGTGTGTGTATGAGTGAAGGTAAAAGGCTATTTTGAGCAGTTGTTACCTGTCTGATGGTCTCCTCGCTGGTCTCCATCATTAGATTCCTAACATACAGAATCTTCACCGTCTCCATGACGTCTTCATCCACATCAATCTCTGGCTCAGCCCAATCTACTGCAATCTGATGGCCCCACAGCTGGATGCGTCCAGGCATCAGCTTCCTGCGGGCCATGGCAGCTGCACGGTGTGATTCATACTCAACAAAGGCAAAGCCACGATTCTTCATCTTGTCTGCAGCACTAGCATAAACTATAACATCTAGAACACCCTCTGTCACTTTTGAGACCTCCTCCAGGATTTCCTCACGCTTTTTAGTCTTGGGTATACCGCCAATGAAAAGTCGGCAGTTGTCCACTGAGGAACAGACGCCCAGTAGTCGCCCGGGTCTCACTTCATAGTTGTTAAGCTCGCGTACAGCACGCTTGGCTTCGTGTTTTTCTGTGTACATTACAAATGCGTAGCCACGGTTCTTTCCATCAAAGTCCATCATTAGACGCATCTCATAGATGCGTCCCACAGACTCAAACACAGGCACTAACTCATCTTCATAAACGTCTCGTGGAATCTTGCCCACAAAAATCTCACATCCTCGGGGAGGAGAGGGACCATTCCAGCCAGGCGGAGGGCCATATTTACGCTGTCCATTTTCTTGCACCATACCGTAGCCAGATTGCTCCATCAATGCTAACAAAGCAGTTTCGTTGGGTGCACCTGCTACACCTTCAGGAACAGTCATCTGTCCATGAAGCTGGTGATGGGACGGACTGGTTTTGGAAGGCTTAGAGAGGGGGGAGTTGTTGCTCATGGCTGAAGAAGAAGTGGAATCTTCGGCAGTCATTCTGACAGAACCATCAGATTAGAGGCCTGCAAAATAGAAGTACATTGAACATGAGAAGAATTATTCAAAACAATTCAATAGAGAATACATACTGACAAATACCAGTAGAATCCTACATCATACATCTCTATAAACCATATAAGACACCATGTGAGCTGAACTTAAATATCAAATACTGCATCTATAAAGCTCTTTATCTGAACTTTTACAACCTTGTTTTGCAGTTTCTTGCATTCGATATTGACCTCTGACATCTGTCAGCCACACTGAAGGGCTGTAAACACTTCAAACACCAGATCAAGGTTCATTTAGGACACGATCATAAGCCCAATAAATAAAGTGTACTGAGGGATACTGGAAGAAGGCTACAACCATGACCGAGCACATCATTATAGCAAATCATGGTACATTTATTTCATCAACCAAGGCCAGAGCCAAGGAAAGTAGTACAGAGCTGCTACTATTACAACTAAAGTATGTATAAGTTGTACTCAAGCCAAGAGGAGAGCTACAGTTGCTGTGCGTCACTATAGTGCAGGACGGAGATGGAGTAGGTGAGGCAGTCAACAAAGGTTAAACACGACAAAGCCAGGGCGCCATGGAAACGCTCACTCTCCCTTGCTCTGACCTAATATCCTCTATCCAGCTCTAAACACTCACAGCAACTAGACCTCCATTGGCCACTAACCTATGAAACCACACTCAAATCAACCATGTACTCCACAGAGAAATGCAATTGAAAATGCATGGTAGTTATCTTTCCCTTTAATATCCTCACAAAACCATGTGATTGTGTGTCCAAGCCAAGCTCACTGTTTTCTTGATGCACTCAAGGCTGAAGGGTGTAGGGTTTATCTGGAAAAAGACCAACATCCCTCGCACAAGAGAGCAAATACAGTATGTTGCCATATGTAAAATGAGTAAAACAAACAAAATAGATACAGTAGCATACACTAATGAATACAGGGAGAGTGATTCCAATTGTTCATTTTGAATGCTAGTTTAGTGGAATTTTCCAAGCTTTACTGTAGACCTTAAGAACAGATCTGTTATTTGCTACAAACAACTGGAGTTATTTCTGTGAAGCTAGGCCTCAGTGTTTCAGTGGCTCCCGTCGTCCCTCTTTTGTTTCTTTTGACTATGTTTCTTATCAGTCTTATCTGGCCCTGCTGATGACAAAGGGAGTACAACATTCACACTGGGAGCTCTGCCCAGTGATAACAACAGGCTTTCAACTTCAGACCTTACTGTAGGTTTCATTTAGTGCAGAACTTCTTGTGACTACAATGAACTATTGATATATTGATGTGCGCACCGACCTAACATAATATCGCTTGATTAAATCTAACCATGACACTGATGTACTGTGGGCTGCTCTGGAGTGAGTGAGTGAGTGAGTGTGCAGGGAAGAGAAGGAAACCTGAGGCTGAGGGAGCAGGTAGATGATTAACTTCGACCAACATGGCTTCAAGTAACTTCACCCTGAAGGGATTAGCACAAAATGTTTCAATGTAGAAAGTGATCAACAGAATAATGATATTCCTGCATTGCCTCTCTTGACACTACAGTGGGGACAGCAGTTGTTTTGAGATGAAACCTCAGTCAGGTCAAAGAGGGGCACTGGGCCTGGAAGTTTAAGAGAGCAGGATCTGATTGGGTAACCAGGCCAACCTGTAGTTAAATTATGGCTGAGTTTGCACATAACATTGTGTTTATGATTGATAGGAGCACATGATTCACTGTGTATTAACAGATTGTTAAAATAGATACAATTGTTTTATGAGCAGAAAAAAGGTTTTAGGGCTTTGAGTATCTAAAAGCTACACTTTGTTTTCCTGGCTTCCTTTTCAAATAAGAATATTCTGTAAACCAACCTTTTTCTCCATCATAAAGATGAATACACAAACCTACAATCTTTCTGTGAGTCAAAGGACACTTGTAGATTGGGGTAAACATTAGTATGAACTGTTGCACTCCTTTTTTGTGTGATAATGATTCACTGTTCAGAGAGAAGTACTGAATAGCCACGCCACAGCCACAAACAAAGACTTAATAATAATAATATGGATGATATTACATATGCGACTAAGATAACTAAGTGACCTTAGTTAAGCTCAGAATAGGAAGAAAGAGATTTCAAGAGTTCCAACTGCTAAACCACAATCGAGCAAATGAAAAAGAAACAACACAGGGAAGTGAGAATGAAACAGCAGAATCCTTGAGAAAAGTTTGTGTTAAGGTCTGTTGGTGGATAGGAAAGAGGAAGAGGAGGTCAGACGGGAGAACAGTTACCTCTGTTGCTTGACTCTGCTCCGCTGCTGTCAGCCTGCTCTGGGAGTGTGGACCCACCTCCATGAGACAGGTACAGCAGGGCACAGAGAAGGAAGGGCCTGCCTCCTCAACTCACACAAGAGGGCGGGCATTCAACAGGTAGCTTTTGTATGGTTCTTTTTCATTGTCAAAATCATGTCTAATGTATCTTTGAGGATGTGATACAAACCTCTGCAGCTTTATATTAAGTTCTACAAAACTGTCAACAACTAACAACAGCGTTAAGTCCCAGAATGGCAAACAGGAATGCATCATGGGAAACAGGTTTGTATGTGTATTGTCTACTGTCTAGTGTTTAAATTCCTCTTTTCTAAAAGAGGTTTAAAAAGAAACAATTTGTCATGTCAGCACACGGTGCAGATGTGGTTTTCTACGCAACAAGGGCGCACATTTACCCTCATGGCTTAGCTTAAGCAAACATCACACACCTTCCTGGGCAGTCAAGAGAGCAGATGGAGAGTAAAGTATAGTAACTCACTTTCTGTTGTAGCAGTTTGCATGTCCCTCTGACTCCACAGCACAGAAATAACGGGGTAGATGGGGTAAAGGGGGTAAAAAACTGCATGTGTTCCCAGAGGTTTGTTCAGCTGCGATCAAGCCATGTCCCACTTT
The DNA here is from genome assembly GCA_007210695.1 of Neogobius melanostomus. Lineage (NCBI taxonomy): Eukaryota > Metazoa > Chordata > Actinopteri > Gobiiformes > Gobiidae > Neogobius > Neogobius melanostomus. Next base: position 3,486,733 of record VHKM01000004.1, on the reverse strand, counting down.
GTGAGGACACAAAACCCCAGAGAAAGGTTAGAAAACTGACTGATAAAATGTGAATTGATTAAATCCCAGAAACAACATGATAACATATCAGTTTTAAAATTGAGTCATGAATAAACTGCACATTGGTTTAAGGCGTGCTATGAGGTGTGGTATTAGGACCTTTGTGGCTTTGAATAAAGTCATAATGTAACTGATCAAATGACAAAAACAAATAACTTAGGCACTAAGCAAAGCCAATCAAGATTTAGAAGTGCCATTTCTGACTAGTGAGCAAAGAGGCAATCAAAGGTCAGTCACTCAGGTCAATGGTTAACAGAGAAACTCAACGGGAGGAAAACAATAGGCAAACTATATTGATTTAAGCCCGTTTATCAATCATCTAACATGATGCAGCCGCTAACCTTTGCTTCCAGGTTTAAGAAACATTTGACAGTGGAGACGATTCATACAATACATTAACTAAATTAAACTAAACTAAACTAAAGAGTAGGAGTGGGGTTGGGTAGTGTAGCAAAAGTGTTCTAAGGCCCCTCCGACTGTGTCAACATAGTAAAGGAAGGAGGGTGACGTCCAAGGAGACAGTGTATCGTGCGATCAGATGGTCTTTGGATCTGTGGACAAAGGTTCTAACCACTGAGTAACAACCGGCCCAATCCTGTGCTGATGAAGACATGTGGAAGACACAAAACAAACAACATGGAAGAGCTCATCATTAGACCTAATGCAGTTGTTTGTTACAATGTGCCTCTGATAAATCTATAACTAGCACAAAGGCAAGAATCATAAATATCATGAATAAGCAGAAATAAAACACTGAATAAATCCTATAATTGGCCTCTGGAGTCTTATCGAGTGCCATCTGCACATATAAGTAAATGAGTAGCGTGTCACAAGATCACAAGTGCAGCTGTTTATTTCTGTAGAGAGATATGACATGGAGAAGCGCACCACAGTGCTCAGCACCACACTGGGTTTCGTGGAAGCCGATCTTCCCAAAAACTGTAGTGAAGAAATTATTATTTTTTGCCTTTGACTGGATTTTGCCATTGCCATTTAAGCGATGTAATGATTAAACTTTGAAAAAGAATCTGATTGTTTCTGCAAGAACTGTACATTTTATATTTCAATCTGGAAAACCTTTTTCCCCTTTGACAGAAAAAATACCTACACAGAAATGCTTAAATTTTGAGTGTTAAAGGCGATTTCTTGGCAGCATAAATAAACTTTTATTGCAATTACCTAAATGATTCCAGGATAGACAAGTGTCTCATTTGTTGTTCCTAATTTGATCTATTCTTCAATTCCTTTAAACTGTCTCCTATTCCCTTTTGTATTGCTGTACCTGTCACTCTCATTCCTGTGGTTCACTCAAGCTCAAACAAAGCAGTGAGGAGGAGGTGGGCAAAGAAGGGTCGTGGAGGACAGAGGAGGGGGTTCAGCTGAGAAAAGCCCAGATGGATAAGAGCGCAACGGGCTAATAACCGCACAAGAGGGGACCTAATGTTCTTTGTCCCATCTCCTTGGACCTTGCTCTGAGAAAGAACGTAGAATGAGTTTGGAAAATGTCAGGTCAGTTGGAGTGTGCAAGTGGTGACATCCAGTCCACCCCAACGCCACAGAGATGATGATTCCACTTTATTCACGCTGAAAATGATCAGGCATCACCTGTGTTGAAAGGACTGTTAGTGCCCAATCTCCTCCCTACACACATTTGTCTGTTAAGAAAGGCCAGATAAAAATGTCAAATGCCACAGTACATTGCCACATGGCTCAAAAATATCTAGTTATTTCTAATCAGAAGAGCCGGTTTAGCTCTAGCACTAGCTCAAAGGAGCTTTACTTGCCTAGGCAAACACATTCCTTGGGATAATCAGCTAGCCTGTTCAAGGACATGGTTTCACTGACATTGTCAGCATCAAACACTCGTGACAAAGGTTTAATGATGAAAACAGCAAAGGGCCCGTGTCTAAGATCATATCACAGCAGTTTCTTACAGGGCCAATGCTATGGCTGCCACAACACCAGACTACTCAAATATCGACCCACCCTGTCAATAAACACACTCACACAATGTCCACAAATACACACTGATCTACTGTTTACGCTCACAACACACACAATGAAAAACTTCAGAAAGAGCACATACAATTAATAACTTGCGACAAAAAGACAAGATTTATGGCGCCCCTTAAGGCACGTAACTATAAATATATTAGTCTTTTTACAGGGTTTAAAGTCCACCGATTATATGGCATGTGTCCCGGAAGTCAATATAGTAATTACACTGGACCATGCACGTAGTCACTGAAGCATTTTTATCCCCCACCTTAAACTGACACTTGTACACACTCACCCAACATCATGCCACTCTACTGGTTCCACTGGTTTCAAACGTAAGGTCATGCTCTAAACACTACTAAGAGAACAGTTGTCCATTTGCAGTTACGTTTAGGGCTTGACAAAGTTGTGAAACTGGCATTGCTGCTACAAGCCCATTATCCATATCCAGATTGTAAGAATGATAGATCATGCTGTTGACCAAAGGCACAAACCAGGATTTCCACAGAAAGTCAAGTCCTTTAAGCAGTAAGAAAGTCAGACACATGGTCACTGTACCTGTCTTCCAAACAGAGAGGTGTGGATCAGGCAGGGGCTGTTTCCTCACGGGTCACACTTCTCACTCACACTGATCTACAATACTTTATGTCTATTCACCTGTTCACAGGTGCTGACAGACTGTATCAGCAGTACAGTCTCCCTCCCCACCTAGTCTGGCTGTGGAGAGTGGAGCTGAGGTGCTTTAATATTTACTCATTCTCTCAACACAGAGGTGGGGCTACAGGCAGCACAACAGGTAACCCCCCACTCTCATTCACTCTGAAAGAGGACAGGTATAAGGAATGAAAAGTCAGAGGGTGTTTGGAACAGGTGTAATTACAGTAGGCTTCCATTTATGATTTAAAAAAAAAGTTATATATATATTTTTATATACAGCTCCACACAATCTAAGCGTGGATAGTTCTGTAAATCTGACTTTTTCACATAGCCCAAGAGCATGTAAGGAGTGAAGGCAACAGTGAAGTGGTGTAAGAAGCTTGTCAAGCGCAATATAAGTGTGTGTGCCATAGTTAATATTACTATTATTATTGTCATACAGGACCTTTGTTAACTATTTTGTTAATCAAAGTGCATGTGGTCAAACAACATGTCTGTGTAATCAGTTAAATTATTATATGACTCACACAGAATATAACAGGACAATAAATAACGTAAAACAGCCAGTTAAAGGATTCATTGTGGGTTGTGCAACTTTAAATTGCAGTTGAAGGTTCAGCCCTGAATTATCACAGAAACAAAACGACAGTTATTTCCTGCTCCACAACTACACTTCAGAACGTTATTTTGTGATGATGTTTACATACCCCTCAATTCTTTCCTGGGTTATTAATAATATACTGTAATCTGCAAAGGTATGAATTGTTATTTCTTTTATAAAGAAAGAAGTAAATAACTACAAAATAGTCTTAGGCTTGATATAGAGTTGTCTGATGAAGGGCGCTTAGTATGAAACGTTACATTGTTTGGTCTGAGTACACATTACAAACTTGGGACCTAATACACAGTTGTGCTGATTTATTCTCACTGCATTTGATATAGAAACAGCACATTCAGATCCCCCAAGCCATAGGTAAATGTAGTGTGGATTTTAATATATATATATATATATATATATATATATATATATATATATAGCGGATCATGCATAAGCAAAAACCTTTGGGGTCAGGGGGAGGCACCTAACCTTAAACAACCCTAAAGGGAGAACGACATCTATGCCTTTATCAGAGGAGGTGTCACGGGGCCCCACCAAAAACACTGTATGAGAGTGACACATTAACCAAGGACTCTGTTAATGAAGGACGTGCAATCACTGATTCTTAAGATTTTGGCAGCGCTCACAAACAGGCTGTAAGGAGATAGTCCAGAGTCCACACTGAGACTGGTGCGATATCTGAAGGACAGGGGGCCATAAAGGTTATAAAAGGGGCTGGTAACTTCATTACACTATACAGCTTCAGCAAATATTTAATATTATGAAACAGTATGATAATATTATGTACATTTCTTTTCTACTGGTATTTTCTCTTCTTTTTCTCTTCTTACTGTTTAAATATTTGTCTGAAAATGATGGATTGCCCGTCCTAAGCTAAGAACACTGAGAAGAGGTACTCTAACAGTGGAACATAGTAAACTATATTCTCATAAATGTAATCAAGAGTAATAAACAATTTAAGTCAGTTTGTTCAAATCGTTTAAGTTACACCTTTTGCCATTTGCTCTCAAGGCTGTACATGTGTATTGCTTGTTTTCCTGTTTATACAAAAACAAAGCTATATAAAAGCTATGAGAGTGTGCGAACTGTCACCATCTCCATTCATCAAAACAAAATGCTTGTTTGTGTCCAAAATACATCCAATGGGCAGCAGAGTACTTGGTCTTTATAAAAGGATATGCGCATATGTGTGCTGTCAGAGCTTCTTGTCATTCAAATGTGACCTATGCATTGTGCAATTATTTAAGTAAATAAAACAGAAACTAAAACGCTGAAGTGTAATCCAGTTGATGTATATACTGTATAATAGTATTAAAAGAAAAGGGTTTAAATATGTGTTTTAGTTAACACTTAAAAAAACAAGATCTACAGAAAGAAAAGACACACACGTACACACTGGGACAATGACTGATGGGTAGAATAACACAGATGTGAGATATGGACTGTGAAAACGCTGATATTTCCTAAAAGTTTGCACACTAAGATTTCGCTTGTGCCAACCAGGAAATGTCTGGCCAAGTCTAGTTTAAACACTTCCTCATTCAAGTGTCTCCTCACATCCTGATGCTGCTGTCAACCAATCCCCACCTTTGATCAACAACGCTACATTCAGCACAAAATGAGGGCTACTCTCTTATTCGAACTCACCCGAGAGTAGAGCTGGCAATGAATCGCAATCTAATCAAAATTGCGATTTCAATAGTAATAAGGACATCGCAAAGACAATTAAAATGAAAAGAAAATGAATACAGTACAAAATGCTTTCCAACCACCAATCCTGTCTCGGATTCGGATGTATAACCTGCTAACCCTGTAGTTTAAAGCTCTACAAACATGTTCTAAACTACATGTGGTTCTTGCATTACTACAGCAAATGTATAACCATTCTAGAGAAAGATGTTTTAGCGTAGAAGTGCTGTCAGCTGACTCTTTGTCATAAACCAATGGCTGAGCAAGACCAGTCACAGCCAAGGTCAAAGTGAGCAAAGTGAGAGATAGAGAACTGCGGTATCAAGGAAAAAAGAAACAAAAAAACATGCCGTCATCATCACTGCTGACCAGGCTGAAGCCTCTCATTATGTGGCCACTGATCACAGCTCTCTGCCGGCACTGTGAAGTAAGTAACCCTCAAAAACCTACAGAGAAATAGCTTCTAACAGCATCTGGAGGAATGTTAAGAGTCAGACCAGTGCTCAAATCACTAATGCTTTGGCCTTTATTATATTATTACTATGGAAATATCATAGTAATGTATTGTAATTTGTATTGTATTATGTATTATGTATTTAGTTAGATACGATTCAAATGCCCCACATCAGATACATGTTCTATGAAATTATGCCAACAACTTTAGGGAGCAGGCAGATGATCTGTCCCAAGATACGCACAGTCCACGGATGAGTGTGGCCACGTTATGGGCGGCATGATAGCATAGCGGTTAGCGCTCGTGCTTCACAGCTAGAAGGTCCCGGGTTCGATTCACACCTGGACGGGGCCTTTCTGTGTGGAGTTTGCATGTTCTCCCTGTGTCTGCGTAGGTTTCCTCCGGGTACTCTGGTTTCCCCTACCACTAAAAACATGTACAATAGGTTCCCCTCTGGGGCCAGGACTCCCCTGTAAAAGAGATTCTTAATCTCAGTGGGAGTTTCTTGGTTGAATAAAGGTCAAATTAAAAAAATGGCCAACGCTTGCAGTACACATTAATGCTTGTCATGGTTACCAATTATTGTCAAAATACATTCATGATCTCTCTGTAAACATATAATTAGCATAATTACGCAAATAAAAATGAGATTAAATATGATTACGATTTTCAAGGAAACACCTTCAATTTTCTAAAGAAATGAAACAACAACTCAACATGTGCTTTCCCTGACAGAAATCATTCATCGTACACACCTTTTCTCTGGTCTGGGGTCCACACAAGACATCCATTGTATGTGGTAGCAGGTATGCAGAGACTTGCTCAAGAATCGTGTGATAGAGAGAGCAGACCGGCTAATATCTTCTTTTTTTAAATAGTAAATAAATTAAGAAAGTGAAGTTCTGAAGAAGTCGACATTAAGTAAGTGGCCAGTACTTGGGTACTTGAGTAATGTCTCCATGCCGCCACATAGAGGATGAGGAAACACACAGAGGTCAAAGGTAGGGCAAATGAGAGAGGGGAGATATAGAGGGAGAGAAGAGAGAGAGAAAGAGAGAGAGAAGAGAGGGAGAAAAAGAGAGAGAGAAGAGAGGGAGAAAAGGAGAGAGAGAAGAGCGAGAGAGAGAGAAAATGAGATAGAGAGAGGGAGAGAGAAAGAAGGAGAAAGAAAGAGAGAAGAGAGGGAGAAAAAGAGAGCGAGAAGAGAGAGCGAGAAGAGAGAGAGAGAGAGAAAATGAGAGAAAGAGAGAGAGAAGAGAGGGAGAAAAAGAGAGAGAGAGAGAGAAATGAGAGATAGAGAGAGGGAGAGAGAGAGAAGGAGAAAGAAAGAGAGAGAGAGGGAGAGAACTCTTTAAACTTTAAACAGAACAGAGAAAAAACTAATAAAGAAAACAATATTCAATAATATTTGCAAGCAGGACTTAAGTGAGATTTAGTTATGTTGTGATATACTCTGGGAGGAAAAACAGACTTGGTAGAAAGGGTGAAAGTTTAAACAGAAACTGTTCTTTCAATGGACATACATGGAATTATTTCAGATAGATTAAAATAACCTTTTTTGCATCCCTGATACTGATGCTATTCAGCATTGGGCCAAGTGGAAGCTAACTAAAGAGGGAGGTACATGGGGTGCAGAAGTGGGAAGAATGCGACCATTGTGCTTTCCAGGTATGTGTGTGTTTGTGCCAAACAGAGGGGAGTGTGTGTGGCCTGATCTAGTTACAGGTGTTTCATAAACAACACAATAGTGCTAACAGCATCTCCACTCCCTCTTTCGTTTTCACAGCATTAGTGCTCACAGGTTTAAGAGTCGTGCTGCTGCAGGATTAGGCTCATGCACTTGTTTCACACACACCATAATGAATTGGGCTTCCTCAGCCCAAGAATGATCATGTGACTACCATGTGACATAACCAATACTATGTGTGTATGTGTAGAGATTTGCACCGCTTGTGCATTTTCTGTTCCCCTTTTCCCTATTTTGTGACAGGAAAAGAAACAACTCAGTTAATCCACTTTTTATATTTCTTTCTTTATCACATCAATATATTAAGCAAAGGGTATCAGCTTTTTATTTTTTTCTCTTCCTGTCGCTCTTGCATCCTCTATCTGCTTTCTTTTTTTTATGTTGTACATAAAGTATGTATCTTGGATGACTGTCTGATGCTATTACAACTCTATCCTCGATACTGTTTTACAGTACAGTGTATATAGAAAAGTACTGAGTCTATGCTCTTTTTAGTCTCTCCGATTAAATTGTATAATGCGGTCATAGCACTGTCTAAAGGCACGCACTGCAGACAAGTTTGATTAATTATAAAGACAGGCTAAGTACCTGTTATTACTGCTAGCAGTGTAAAACAAGTTATCAGGTCTGACCAGCACTTCCACACGCCCATGCCTTTCACACACCTTGATCGAGTGAAACTATTTACAGTATTCACGGACAACTGATCGCCAGTTAAGATGAACAAAAGCTACACAAGAATTTTGGCCAAGTTTCTGAAAAGAATAACAGTAAAAACAAGTTCTCACAGCCAAATCACAGTACTAATTTATTAGAAGACTAATGTTGCTGACTGTTGCTTTAAATTATGTGCTAATCTATCACTTTAAAATAGAAAAAGCAGCATTGGAACCACCCAAGAGCCAGCTGCTTTGCTTGTATTAGCATTTTACCATTAATTTATACAGTACATACTTTCAGAAAACTCAACTTTCCTCCCATTAATCGCCATTTGTATAAGAACAGGACATCCAAGATGAACTGGCACCCGGCTCGACCAGTTTGCGCGACACACACCCTGGCAAATTGAGGCACACATGGACAAAAAGACGAGACAAGTCACAACCACACACTCACCCCACACAAATAAACACCGAGTCACTGTCCTGTAACCTTGTAGTCAAGGTTAGCGCAGCCCGTTGGGTCAACACTGGCCCCAGCTGAAGAAATGTCCTTCCAGATACCCACTGAGACCGTATCAGGAGAGAAAACAAACATCCTCATCGAGAATTTTGATACAGCAACATTACCTTTAACAGGCACATTTGCAAGTACAAATTTTCCACAACGCTAACCTGTTGGATGATCAGATTTGTAGTCGCACGGGTTGCTCACGAGTGTTCTGCCACAATCAACGTCACTTTCTCATCATACTTCTTTCTGTTCTCCTTTGAGCGGTCAAACAGGTTCACCCCAGCCTTCTGTCTGCTGTCAGCGCGCCTGCCTCCCTCGCTGACATTCAAGGTACCTCGAGTTGCATGCGCAGACAAACTTTGAGAACACCGCTCCAAGTTTCTGTTCTTCTTTTGGCTGAGTACTTTTTTTTTTCTTCTTGAATTGTGACTCAGATACTCGGTGCTTGTCCCTGCCCTCTGCTCCAGTCACCACAGTGCTTGTAGACGCAACAGCGGGAGGCCGAGAGGGGGTGGGGGGCGCACAAGGTCTCGTAGCGGAGGAGAGAGGAGCGGGACAGCGTGCAAGGTGTAGGGGCACAGCAAAAAACTGGAGAATGGAGAGAGAGAGAGAGAGAGAGAGAGAGAGAGAGAGGGTGGAGAAGGAGATGAAGGGAGGAAGGCCAGTAGTAATTAGCGAAGCCTGTACCTGACTCTCACTGACATAAGCCCTACATTCCTCAGAAGTGCGGAGGGGGGGGAGCACAGAATAGAACAGAGGCATAACACACTAATGATCCCGCAGAACACACACTATTTCCCTAAAAGAAAATCAAAAATGGTCCTTACAGTACACCATCGCTGGCAACACTCTCCGGTCGGGGCTTAGAGATGTGAGTTGGATCAGAAACTATCCTCACTATCCTCTCCTCCGTCGCTCTGCTTGCGCTGGCCCAGGCTCCGTGTCTCTCCAAACTGCCTCAATCTGTGTATGGTGTACACACTACCTGCTCCCAGAACTCACCAAACCTGAATGTGGCTGCCCAGAGTCACTCCTCCCTCCTCCCGCTTGTATCATTCCGGATGAGAAACGCTATCCGTGGCCTAAGAGAGTCCGAGGCCGTGCTGCTGAATCATGGGAGCCGCATTCCTCGAAACACCTCGATGCAAACGTCTGATGAGCGAGTTCACCGCGAGATTTGTCACTGACCAACGCAGAAGCCGCCTTTAGGTCATGATGACAGGCAGTGCTATGGCTGACCACTGATGTAAAGCCTTCAGTTATCTCTCACTGTCCATCTAAGTTAATATTCAGGCGGTTCAGAAAGTTTTCAGGCCTCTTTAAATTAATTTTAACGAGGCCTATTTCATTATGTGGCTGTGAAACCAAATTGATATCCAACTTTTTCAAAAAATCACCTTTCCATTAACCAATAAAAACTCCCGTTCCATCATAGCTGTGCTGTATTTGAATATTCTTAGTCTGTGGTAATATGTGATATGTAAAGGTACAGCCTGCACATAAACCTGTAAACCTATACACATAAAGTCTATTTTTAGTATATGTAGTATAAATAATAATAATAATATTGACCTTACAAGTATTACAATACCAGACTTCAACATGATACAATAAACAAGTAAAGGAGTGTGAACACTTCCTGAACCCAGTGTAATTGTTATGAAGTAAGTACAGCTTGTCATAATCAACTAAAAATGAACACAACTCAAAACCATCACGTACTTCTTAAGTCTTCTTGGTTTGTCTAGCCATTCATTCAGTTTGAACACTATCGTACCTGTGTGATCATGTTGAGGCGTTTCAAAACTAGTGAACTCCAGCCTCATTCACCATTGTGCAAACAGCCAGCGCTGTTTTTGGGAGCGTGTTTGCCTACCTGGATTCCTCACAGACAGCGTGGGCGGAGACTGGTACTTCCTTCTTCCTTGTGTCAGGTGCACCGTCCTGTGACTGTGACGTCTTTTGAGGCAGCAGGTTACGGAGGGGAGCACAGGACTGGCCAGTTTGTGGACGGCAGAGAGGCGAGAGGAAGCTGGACGCCTGTTTAGAGTGGAAACACACCAAGATAAAGTCCCCTACACATCCACACACACTCACACACATACGCACACACATCCACACAGGGCTGCACTGTGGGGAACTTGTGAGCTGTGTGTATAGGAAACTGAGATTGAGTCAGATGAGAACAAAAAAAAAAAAGGTTTCAACACATAGCAGCTGAACTCTGGGGAGGAGGCCGAAGCCGTTAAAGGTTTCTCAATACATTTTACTTAAAGCTTTTTGCAGACCTTGAGTATTTAGGCTGCTCAAGATCTGTTTTAAAAAGCCTTCTTTGTGTGGCTGATAAAATACTGACTTGACTTAAATCAATAGGCTAATTCCAAAACCTACTCATCATCTGATGTTGGGTCCTCGGTGCTGCACTGTAGCTGCCCACTGTTGTGACAGGTTGGATAAGCCGCATTGAAGGATAGGCCACATTTCACTACAGGGACAAAAAAGGAAACAAATAATCACAAAGCAAGGTTTTAATGTGCTAATCTTGATGAATATGGTAGTATGAATGAAAGATTAGACGCTGGAATATAATAAGAACAATATTTGAAAAATTAGCCAAACACATACATGGGCTCTAAACAAAAGTAAACTCTTCCCACAGAAAGCTGCTCAGACCCTGCCCTGGTTGTCACACAATGGGCAGAGATCTGAGACAGGCAGAGAAGAGATTCTAAGGAAATGTGCCGCTCACACTCCGAACGCTGACAAAGACACACAAAGGCACGGGCCACTGTATCTATTCACCTGCAACAAGTGGGTCCAATCAAGCTCTCACACATACCGCATGGAAGCTGAGAAAGGAGGAAAACTAGGCTCACGTTACCATTATACCATGCCCTGAACTGGATTGAGAGTGGCAATATGTGTCAGATTTGTGAGTGTTGCTATTTCTTTTTTTATTCCTGTTCTTTTTTACCCCCAGTGTCTGACTCGGATTTCACATAGGACTGATCAGATCGCTTACACATTTGGCTGTGAAGTCGTAAAGGGAGGGGTTGTAAAGCACTGACCTTGTACGTTACAAAAGCAGGCAGTCTCTGTTATATGGACTGCTCGGGTCGATGTATTGTGGCTTTGCTTTTGCACTTCATGAGGGTTTGAACGTAGCTGAGGTCGTCTGAGCGTGGACTGGCCCTGACCGCAGCCACAGACAACACTGGGCTTTAACACCAACGTCACAGCAAACCTCATTAATGCTCTTGTGCTCAGCGAGGCCAAATCCCTTCAATGGGTTACAAAATCCTGTGGAAAAGTTTGCTGCCTGACTGCTTGATTGTTATTACAGGGTATTAACATTTAGAGGGGTAGTTCCTCCCTGTGATCACTGAGACAGGTCCTTTTTATGCATAATGTGGACAAACTAAACCACTGCTAAGGGCTGATCTCCACAAATCTATTTATATTGAAACATCATCACTCAACGCAATCACAAAACAACATTGCAGGGCTTGACATAAAGATTAGCCCTTTATTGAGAAAATTCCAGGTCGGCTTACGGCCGCACGACCCGCCGTCTCCAACAGGGCTGATTATTATTGAGTACACACAAACAGCACACACATACACACAGAGCAGCGCGGAGCAACAGGGGCCTGCGGAGCGGCGACACTGGGGACGCGTGTTGCTCGGGATAATCTCTCCAGCTGTACTTTCACCCACAGAGCGACACTTGTTAGGCCTCACATACGGTTTTCCAGTATCTTCTGCTTTGGTTTTCACAAGACTCCAACAGTGGTATACGAGTGTTCTCCAGTAGTGCTGCTGTAAAAGTAAACTGTAATATTTTAGAATATTTTGATAACTTTCAAATCTTGGCCTCGTTGTCACACACATATATATATATATATATATATATATATATTTTAAACAGTAACAACAGCTTTTTAACAGTGCTAATGCAAAAACAAATGAGATGCTGCACACTGCAAGGGAAAGGGAATGTCTCCCCCTGTTGTTCTACTACAATAACTTTATTTTGGTAAAGCTCCTGTTTGAGACATTTTATTTCTGCTCAATCAAATGAATTATATATTTTTTTGTTTTTAACAAGTGTAACAACATGTCTGAAATATAACTGAGGACATGTCGAGTGTTCAAGGCTTGTGGGTGCGTCTCCTGGCAATGACAATTTGTCTCTCCCCAACCCGCTTATGGGGCAATAATCTTTAAAAAAAAATAAAAAGGGTTATTTTTATTGGTAAACTACTATAGGGAGATTGATGTAAAACAGGAGCCAGCAGAGGGCAGTGTCAGTCAAATTTACTCGCTCCTTTTCTGGAGTTTTAGAGATTTAGAGATAATACTAGAGAAAGGAAACTGTCAACCACCTCTTAATGAACAGAATATTATCACTTTTTTTCTAATCTCTCGTCTACACTACACAATCACCAGAGAAAGCGCTGTTCCACTATTTGCAGTTAATGCATAGCCAATAGTTTAATACAATATCACATTAAGGAAATGGCCTGTTCATTGTCATACTGTTACCATGACAGTTCAAGCTCAAAACAAACAGTGAAGTTGCTTTAATGGGTTTATCATTACCAAAGCAAATATATGTGTACAGCAAAGCATGAAAAGAGAACAGCTGGTAGTGTGTACTGAACATATTATGTTCTATTTCACTGAAAGGATGAGTGGAGCAGTAAGGATCCATTATAATAAAGGTAGGGACTGTTATTTAATATCATGCTGCATATTATCTTAATGTGTTACTGTCTATGTGTGGTAGGCTACAATGTGTTCTATTTGCACTCACAGAACATTATTGAACACGCAGCACATTTTTCTCAATTCCAACTTTTAAACATTGAGGAGAGTTGCCAAAGCCAATTACTGCCAGCCGGTGTGTCTCTCTCTAGATGAATTCACTTTAATTGGAAGCTAGTGGTCCCTGCACTTTTGGCTTTTAATCCTTAAAAACTCGCTGTTGACTAGAGCGAACTGCGGTGTCATGTCTATAGCACTGGTCTGACTGTTAACGCCCTCGCTTATAGGCCTGCAGACAAGTGCAGCAAGTCAGTGAGAGCGGGACCTCAGTGAGAGCGGGTCAGAGAGCACACATCAATTATTCATGCTCATGTATCTGACAGAGCGCCTAATTGCACCAGGTGAAAACGGCAAGTACGTTTTGGTCATACAATCTCAAATTTAATGCCATCACTGTCTTTGAAAGACATCTCCAAACAGAAACACAGAAGTGTAAAGTACATTTTTGTAGGAATGGAGTATTTGCATTTTTTTTACTCTGTTTGTTTTATGTGGACACTGGACAGGGACAGTAATATGAACCAAATCAAACTCTTATTGCACCAGGGGGAGCCCAGTGACCCACAGCAGCCTCCTGCAGCACTGTCTCAACTGCTCAGAGCTCTCAAACGGGCCAGCGGATCACATGTCAGACATGGCTGACGCTCAGCATCTTATTTACCTTTGCAAAGCTCAGGTTCAGATGTGGACTAACTTCTTTTGCTCATGCGTGTTGACTCCTCATTTCATCATGGCAGGGGGACATTTAGTGAACCAAAGGAAATGATTTACATGATGTATGTTTGACAAGGATTTCATTTTGCAGATGTAATCATGGCAGATCAAGGTAAGGGTTTATGCTTGTTTTCTTTCTGACATACAGTACACATTCAGACTGTATACTCATGTCCACTCTGCTGTAGAGGAGTTATCCACAACATCAAAAAGTGACTGTGAAAATGAGGACACCTCCATCTCCCTTCAGGATCTGAGTCAGGAGGACAAAGAACCACTGTCTTGTGAGCCACCGCCGTGTGTATCTGCACCTTCCTCTGGTGAGCTTAACCTGATTTAATTCAGTAATTATTTATAGTAAAGATTACGCTCATACTTACTGTATATAAATTAATGCTAAATCCAATTACCCGTCATAATAAGGCTGCCACATCAACACTCAACATTAGAAGGGATTATGGTGAAATGTATAGTGGCTCAGATGCAGGTGAATAGCTTCATGTTACAGTAACCTGTTGGTTTTCATGACTATGGAAAGATGCCAACGACACACAAGCACCCTTTCAACAATGAAAACCTAATCCGGTCTTGTGGATATCATAAACCCTAATGGAATATTTTCTCCTAAATCTTCCCCATGTAACTCTTTAAACGTGCCTACAGCCTCAACACTATCAGATGATAGTTTCATGCTAGCAGCAACAATATTCCAGCAACTGCGAGAGGAAAAGCCCATCACACAACAACTTCTCCAGTTTGGAAAAAAGGCAGTGACAACACTGCCATTAAATGGAGACAAGACCACAGAGATGCAGGCCTACCAACTTGCTTTCAGCACACTCAAATGTAAGTTTATACTTATTATATTAATTGCACCTTTCTAACCTGGGGTCGGGGGATCCCTGCGGTCGATCCCGGACTGAGCCATGTGTAAAAGTCTGCAAAAATTGAAATGCAATTTGGTTTTAAATATTTGAATCAAATGTAATGGAATTGACTACATCGAGTGAATGGCATCAGTGGTCATTGGATCCCCCAGTGTTATTATGTTGTATTCTAACATGGTGTCATTATACAGTGTTATAATACAATAACATTGTATAATTTCACATTTAATCCACTAGGTCAACTTCTTAAACTTGTTTTTTCCCATTTGAAGTAGGCCTACGCACCTGCCAATGATGTTTAAACGTCAGGGAGGAATTAATTTTATCCACTCTTATCTCTCTTCTGTCTGCTCCATGGACCCACCCTCATCTATTATGCCGCTTATTTTTTTTACAATGAAAAGCTTTTGCACTGAAGCATGTGTCAACCCCAATAGCTACTGAGTACTTACTACTGCAGCAGAAGAACAGATTGAAGGGGATATACTCACACACATCCATTTCTCTTTACAGCTGCAAATCTATGTTCGGTAGGTGAAGAAGCCTATGCCTGTAAGGAGGTGATAAGAGGCACACCTTTCCTGGGACACAGTACAGAGTAATAAATTAGGCCTATTGTATTACTGTCTACAATAATAGACGCCAATATTAGCCAATCAACACAAACGATTGATAATATCGACGACGTGTTTTCTGTTATTATAAGGGGCCTTCACAAAACCACGGCGCAATTGATTTTGTATTGAAATTTGTACATCATTTATGTGAAATCGCAGTTAGCCTAGACATCTATTAATTTATAAAAAGGATTTTCTCTTAGGGCCTTTGTTATCTCGAACAACGCCATTTTGAAGTTTGGATGTAAAGATGTTGCGCTTACCTTCACCCTGCCTCCTCTGAGTTATTGTGTCTCCTTTATCTGTTATCTATGGCTTGGTAGCTGAAAAATAAAACCTAGCCTTGCCACATTTTCACGAGTTATTTATTTTTTCTTTATTATTGCTTTATACCATGTAAGTGGTGTAGAGAAATCTGGCTTAATTATCCCGAATCTATTAGCTAACAACTAGCATAGCCTTCCTGCAGTTGTAACGTCAGCAGCTGGCGCACACTTATCCATGAACTTAATTTGTCTTAATTATTGTACACACTCAAGAACGTTATCATATTGTTCATTACTATATTATATTATTATTTAACGTTATAGAGAATTTTATATTCATTTAAATGTGCTTTGCATTTAGATCAAGATATGCTGGAATATATGCTCACTGACAGCTGCTTCCACACTTCTCAGCATATAGTAAGTCCTTTTCTTCCATCCTCTCCTCTGGTTAATTAACAAACCATAAAGCTCTTGTTGGCGGAACTTGCCATTTATTAGTCATGCACCTACCAACTGGACAGCTGCAAATGGCACTATAAAACACTGTGTGGTGACACATACATGAAAAACACACTTTGACAGTA
The DNA here is from genome assembly GCA_007210695.1 of Neogobius melanostomus. Taxonomy (NCBI): domain Eukaryota; kingdom Metazoa; phylum Chordata; class Actinopteri; order Gobiiformes; family Gobiidae; genus Neogobius; species Neogobius melanostomus. The sequence goes on along the minus strand of VHKM01000004.1, from coordinate 3,470,438 downwards.
CGTGATGTGGAAATGATAGTTATAGTGTGAGAAAGGGTAAAAAATAGAAATGGGCTGACAGGTTGACAGGTCATGATTTGACTCACTACTTAAAGCCACACTGCAGAACATTCCTGGTTATATGCTGGTCACATATCAGTATATAAACTAACTACTAAATGCTGATACATAAACAAACATGCTAGCAGTGCTGAATATGTCCTCATGCTCAACCAGACACTGACAATGTTACTTTTGAAGTGGGACATTTAGTTAAACAAGTTAAAGTGGATTTGTGTTTATATTTCAGGGAAGGTAAAGGGGCACATGATTATCTGACAAAAACATGTGTGGGTTTAATGTTGACAGCCTGGAGACATGTTGCCTTTGGCCATGGTGATGCTATGTGACTTCCAGGAGCGAAAGTTTGTGCTGCACCATTCTTCAACTAAAGATGAACAAGAACGTCATCAGGACATCAAGAACCTGCATGACAGTTTGGAGAGGTTGGGTTGGCTATTATAAGCATAAACACTGACCAATAAAGGGCACTTGCTAAATTAAGTCAGAAGATGGCTAAATATATATATATATATTATTAATAAATTAGGTTATTATAATAATATGTGAATGTTATTCTAGGTGTAAGACAAAACTTGCGGCCTCCCTGGCTCGGTTCCGTGTCAAACAGAGTCTGAGCAGCGTCTCATCCTCCCTTTTTGATCAAGTCCGGACAAAGCAGCAGCAAGCTAAATCTCTGCCACTTTATGTGTGGGTTAATACACTCATGTACAGGTATGCACAGCTGGCTGTATCATAATGGATAGCATTATTTGTATTTAAAAAAGAGAATTTTATACAATTAAAATATAAGCAGCTCCTAGAAATCATGTAATCATTTATTTATTTATTTTTTTGCAGCATTGATGAAGTTTGTGAAGCTTTACAAAGCGCTGGCCTGTGTGAGGTGAAGAGTATGGCTGAGCTAAAGGGGTTGACTTTCTATAGAGATCCTCTTTGCGTGGACACCCTTGTTTTCTCAAAGCAGCTTAATGCCTGGCTTCTGACAAGCAATCTCATTGCAGCACACATTATGAACATACAGGTAAATGTTTGACGTTGCCACGATGTCCCTCTGCCATGATTGGTTGAACCGTTAATGAAAGCAGTGGTCCTTCTATCTTCTTGACATTTCTCTACAGGAAAGGAGTTTGTGTGTGGCAGTGAATGTTTTGCGGCCATTGCTATTTGACTCTGGCGCCGTTCTGGTGGCAGGGTCTTTCTCCGATGTGACTGTGGCCCATGTAGCAGTGGCAGCTGCAGCCCGCTCGGGACGGGTACTAATCTGCGGAGCTGACCATACACCTTCACAGACAGAAGAGATGAAAGAATTTCTCACACAAATGAACCTAACGAGTGGGTTGGAAAAAAATGTGTGGCACATACAGTGTATACTGAGAATAATTTAAAAGACACATTATTTTCGTTTTTCAGATGTTAGAATACTTTCAGAATCCTTTTTCGAGCTGAATGAGTGGGAAAATATTGTGCAACATTTAAAGGTCATCCTTGTATTACCTCAGTGTTCGTCTTCGGCCCTTAACGATCCAGTGCCCATCATGCATAGCGAACATGGAGGTATGCAGCAGCCAGTCATTTTGTACAGTGTATCCATATAAGAAGTGCTTAAAAATAAAAAAGGACCATCTAAAGAAACTATTCGTGTATGTTACCAGATTGGGAACTTCTCACAGACCTGTCCATGGATTGGTGTCTAAATCCAAAATCAATTCACTGATTGGTCAGCAAGCACTATTGTTGGGACATGCTCTCTCATGTGAGTATACCCCACCATACTCGTCAAACATAACCTATTAGTTAAAGCACACATTATATCCTGATATATTATGATTCAGTAGAGCACCTTTAAACAAATTAATATTCTTCATCACACAGTCCCCAAGGTCCAGACTGTGGTCTACTGCACACGCTCAGTATACCGTGAGGAAAATGAACAGCTGGTGAAGAGAGTATTAGAGAAAACTCGCACCCATCCCAAACTGCTTCCTTTCAGGTAAACGTACAAATGCAGAACATGCGTAATCAGATATTTGTAATCTTCCTTAGTGTTAAAACTCAACATTTTGCAGCTTTGTCCATATTTTAAAGCATTGTCTCTTGAAACCCAAAAAGACAGTGTGCTAGTTTACATCTCATCTAAATATAGCGATGCACCAAGGCCGTATGAAGGTCACATCCGTTCTTTAGGCTTCACTCTGTATTGTCTGCAGAGAATTGTTGTGACCCTGCCAGTCCATTATGTTAGAGTAGTGTACCTCAACCTGGGGAACTACACTGAGTCCTTGAAGCCTTGTCTGGTCAGAGGGTCAAATCATAAAAATATGTTTTAAAAAGTGCTGGAAAATTGCAATTGTTCTGTAGTGAAGATGTTCTTTGGTGCCTTGGGAAAATAACAAGGAACTCCTCCTGCAACAACATTTTTTATGTACATTTTCTAAAAAGCCTTTATTGCATGCTGGGTGTCAATTTTCTCCCACATGTATCAACAAAACAACTTTCCTCAGGGAAAATTTACACCTAACACAATGTGTTTTAGTTAGCTCTTTCAAATAAAGGCTTTTTAGAAAATGTGACTGGAGGATTTTGTTTTGAAGTGATAGTACGGACCAATTTATGCTTTTATCCTGAGGCAGGCAGCGGGGTAGTTCTTTGAAATTTACAGAGTACACAGTCTCCTTCTCTTTTGCACACACACACACACATCTTTGGTTGTTGAGGGTAAAGAGTAAAGCATGTCTAGTGTAGTTCAAAGGAAATGCCTTAATCCTACTTACACTTAAAAACTAATTAGTTGAAATATAAAGCACGCCATTTGATCAAATTTCAATTGGCCTTGGGTAATTTAAATTATCGACATGGGGCTTTTTAACGGTCATGACTACAGTTCTGTGACAGTAACAGGACATGGTTGGTGTTTGTAGGAGTGGGAATGTTTTCATGTCCTGGAGAGGAAAGCATTCATTTGTTCTTTATGATGAGGTTTATTTAAAAGTTCTATCTTGTCTATGTTCATAAACCATATTAATAAAAGCTATATTGGTTTGTATTTAATATGACAAGAAAATCGAAAAATGTTTCAAAATAAGCAATGAAACATACCTACCTAAACAAACCAATAGTATAATCAAATCTAATTATAAACTGGGCCTGATTTGCCTGATTTAAAAGTATTGATAATAAATGACCCTTCCATGGTTTATTATGCCGTCGTTTTGTGTATTTTGTTGTTGTTGTTAATGGCAGTTGTTGTATTAATGTGACACGATGATAAATTTAAAATTCTTCATTGCAATTTTATACCTTTCTGTGTGGCACTTTCAGGGTGAATGGACCAATTTTCCTTGACAATTCCCAATCAGAAGACACTGCTGAGTCCAAGTATTTCAGCCTTCAACCCTCCCCATTCACCAACGGCTGTTTCGTTGCTAGACTTTCCCGACAGGTAGGAAATGGGGTAAAAATGTAATGGGAAATAATGTCACATGTGAAGATTGACAGATGCAGAATACCCAAGGTGTGTGTTTGGGCTTGAGTTTTGGTTATGTGTGTGTGTGATTGCTGTGCACCAAGATCTTCGAAAAGTGCTGAGGCTGCACGCTTTTATTGTCTGTCTGTTGGGAGGTCTCTCTGCTTTGCTTATCTCCACACACGCACACACAGACCAACACACCGCCCCCTAATACTGCAGCACTATGCCAATTCTCCATAAAATAAGCTACAAGATATAGATGAATTACACTCAAGCCACTCTCATTGCTATAGAGCCAAGATGGAGGAATCATTCTCGACATATAATTTTCTCTGTCCACAAATTAGACATAACCTCACTTGTCCTGCGCTTTTTCCTTCCCTAATAAAGAGAAAGAGACAGAGAAAGTAAAAGTAAAATCGTTCAACTTTTACATATTCTTTTTGTGCACATAGCAACCAGAGAACAGTGGAAAAGTAATCTCAAATCTCATCATCTTCCATGTGTAATTATTGACAGGCTGCTCCCAGAACAGAGCCACTGAGTTACACTTAAGACTTGGCTCACCCGCTGCTGCCCTGATGAATCACTGGGCACTAGTCAATCTGTGCCAGAGGACCATTTTAAGGGATGTGAAGTCCAGACATGGCAGCCTGCGGAGACGGAATAATACTCTTTTCTCTTTAAACAATCAAAGAAGACACGAGGCATCTTATTACTTGCCCAAGACAGAAGGCTGCCCTAAAACTAAGACGTCCCTGACAAGCCGCCATCCATCATGTTGATGACTTCCTCGTTTCATTATGAAGAGGCAGCCCTGGCAGCTCAATTTAAGTTTTTAGGATATACTAAATGATCTTGTGTATGAGAAATAGCACTCTGTGGCAAATGGAACAGCCACAGGAGGATAGAAGCAGTATTTGCTATGTTTGAAATAGACAGAGCATTGCAGTTCACTTTCCAGAGCAGGGAATATGAAGAAACAATATGGGCCATAAGCAAATAGAAGTGCATGTACACAATGAGAAGATGGTAAACTAAATGAAACCAAATGAAAAGACTGCACACAAAAATGAGACATTAACGCAGATTACAAACAAAAGCAGTGGAATGTATTAACATATTTTAGATCATAAACATGATCAACCAATTAAAGAAGCATTATTTGAAGAATATTCATTTCAATACTTTTGATGGTGACATCTCAGAAAACCTGGGCCAATGCAATACAATTTCTGAAAGTAAGTACAGAGCTTGAAATGATAGAAGATGTATCAGCTTGAAATGATAGAAGATGTATCAGAAAAAGTCTCATGCACCAAACTGAATAATGTACTACTGTATTTAAATGTAAAAAAAATACTTTAACAGTTTATTTATTGTTTACGGTCTGGGGTGTTTAAACTACTGCTCACGTTTTCTTTGGAAAAAAGGTTTATTTGTTTATTTTCAGTTTGTTCACCACTGTCCAGTTGCTCCGACAAAGATGCAGAAGACATTTTGGGTTTCCTTTGCATCCCCTTCGTGTTTTATATTTCCTTGGTGGTGCAATGCTTCCCATGAGTCACATTGTTTTTAATGCATTGCATCTCCACATATAATCTAAAAGTGTCCTTGCCTTTATTCCAGGCTGATCCCACTAAAGTAGAAACGGTCCAGGACGTATTGGCAAGGGCGGCTGCGAAGGGCCTCTTGGGTGGAATAATCCCAGAGCAATCAAAACCTAGCAAGAAGGGAAAAGGAAAGAAAAGTCAACAAGCCGACAGCCACAATGAGCCGGAAGCAGAGGATAGGGGGGACATAGAGGATGAAGAGGACAGGGGAGAGGAAGTTGACGAGAACAACGACAAGAGCGGCAAAGTCGGAAAGAAAAAGAAGGCTGCTAAAGGGCACAAAGGAAAAGCGAATTCTAAGAAATTCAAAGATCAGCCCAAAGGCACCAAAAAGAAAACCAAGAAGAGAAAAGTTAACCAAGCCAAACGAAAGCCACGGCGAATACCTCGCCTCACACTTTCTCTGATGTCCTCTGCTAAAGCTTCCACGCGCCTGTCTCTCATCACACCCCTTGTGAAAAAGCTCAAAGACAGCACAGCCCTGGCCACCACATCATCGGAGACCTCCTCAGGATCATCAACACCTACCACAAAACAGTCTGCCGATCCCACTCCTCGAACCACCGCAGCACAGAAACAACAGGGGAAAAGTGTAGCCCATGAAGAAAAGCAAAACACACAAATAAAAGGATCGATAGACCTAGATAAGGATGAAGTAGACTCTGCGCTTCCTCATTGTGAGTCTCTGCCTTCGAGCAGCTCCAGAACGACAAGACTGATGTCTCTTTTTCTCCTCCATTGACGCACAAACAATGGACTAACATTTACCCCCTGAGCTACATACCATTTGACAACATGCAGCTGAATTCAAACTGCCCATAATGAAGAAATGTGAGAGATATTCCAACATCTGACGGGTTATTGCCCACAGTGAACCTCATGGAAAATGAATGAAAGCTTTGGACAGTATCTGTATTGAGATGGGTCCCCAGGCACGGCATTACAGCTGTTGCTCCTGACAGGTTGCTCAGTGCTGAAGGATGGGCCAAATGCAGTGGACACATTTCTCTACGGTGGCAATATGGTCAACTTTAAAGTGCATATGACAGGGTTTAATGCTTTTGAAAATATGACTTATTTAGAAGGACAACATCAGTTGCAAGTTCAGCAGTTGCATAATTATCATTTTATTTCAGTGAAGCAGCAATTTTAATGAAGAAATGTTATTTTTATTTGAAATTTTAAGATGCTGACAGGAAGTGACATAGATAAAGGTAACGTTCCATAGCGGTTTGATTCATTCCCCATTGACTTAACATGGTTGGCACAGCAACCGTTTGAAATTGTTGTCCTTGATTTATGTCACTTCCTGTCGGTATCCAGTAAGGAAGTGAAACTATAAACACCACAAAAAAGGGCCAAACTGAAAGAAAGCTGGGTACAAATCTTAAATATAATCGCGTTAACTATGTTTTAGCAAAAATGTGTCATATGCACTTTAAACCTTCAATGTGACGAGAGGTTCTAATCTTCTCATTCTGGTTCTGAATTCTAGATCCCTGTAATCTAACAATCGTTTCATGCACAGAAAGTTGCACGCAGTGTTATATTTTTACTTCAGTCAGCTTTTTAAAAATAGTACACGTATATTTATGAGTGACATTGTATTGACATTGTAATATATTATTTATTATAGTTCAGGTTTGTAGTTGATAGAAATGACATAAAAAATAAATCTTTACTATTATTGTGCTTGCCCATCCTCAAACCTGACAAACTCTGCTGGGAGCGGGATACCTCCAGCTCGTCTCTGCTGGAGATATTGCTACTTTGACTGTAGAAATGCTGTTTAAATATATTAGGTCCTCTAAAAGAGGACTAATATATTTAATAATTGAATTTGATAACCCATTACAAAAGCAGCACTGTCAGCAGTTGATTAGGGGTGTGTGTTTGGGGCACACTGTCGTTGTGTCCCTGGGGAAGACACTTCACCCACCATGCCTCCAGTGTCTGCGTACACTGGTGTGTGAATGACAGTGTTAATGGGTGACTGGTTCCTTGATGTAAAGCGTTTAAGTGCCTAACGCAGGTAGAAAGGCGCTATATAAATGTGATCATTTATTATTTATGTGACCATTTGATATTCCTGGCACGTTTATCATGTAGTTGCTATTGTGACATAGCAACAAGTAACGTTAAATGCTCCGTAGTGTGGCGATATGAAACAAGACTTTCAGTAGAACCAAAAAACTGTGTTTAATAAAACCAAGGCCACATTCATGACACATTAGTAAGTGTAGCAGTAAATTATGAATCACACACGTGGTTTTATTGTTTATTCTCACAGTCGGTTACATTGATAAAGTGTACAAACCAGTGAGCTGCAAACAGAAGCCGGTGTGTGTCTATTATGTGGATTATGCAGGTCGATACACCAGAGGTCCACTGCTGTTATTGCCAGTGATGCCACTCAGAGCAGCAATGGAAACCTACTTCCTAGTGCACTGTACAAGCTGTTTTTCTGTAGACTGTTGTAGGTTTGTGGGGTAACCAAGAACTGAGACAATGCACACGAGACACTGCTTGTCCCCGGTAATCAGTATATATCTTTATAAAATATAATAAATAAAATAAAAAATATTTCTGTTCAGTACAGTCTGCTTAACTGTCCATGGGCATGCAAGGCTCTGTACCTCTTCTTTTTGCTAAGTCAAAAATAATGCATAGATATTTGCTTTGTTATACTCAGCATTAACTTACTGGCAACTGAGAAAACGTCCAATTGCCTTTACTTTCAACTGTTTGCTCTGGGATTTTCTTATCTACAACATGTAACTATTTTACACTTTGGCTATTTGGTGAATTCTCAAAAAGGCATCTCATTACATAAAAAATAAAGACATTCAGGGAAAAAAAGAAAAAATAGCTTATAACAAAAATGAATTCCTAAAGTTACATTAACGTGATAATATATACATACAGATTATTTTTATTCACATTTCATCAGCCGTTTGACAAAAATAAGGTGATATGGCTGACCCTTTACAGTATCACACTCATGATTTTTGCTTATATCTGCAATTTGTACATCCTCTCAAAAAGAAAGCGTAATTATTTTTTGTTATACAGGCTCGGATACAGTATGTACAAAGTTGTGTTCAACTGAATCTTGTGTAAAGAAGTCAAACATCGAGTGGCACTGTTGGACACAAACATACAGTATATTACATTAGCAATGAAAGACAGCGCATTCAAGTGACTACAGAAACTGACCAATAGCAGCCCGGGAAAGTCCCTCCACAACAATCCTTCGGTCTTTGTTTGATTTCCCATGGTCACACCTCCATTCTCAGAATACTGACATGTTATTTACAGAAAGAAATGGTAATTTGTGTGATTGAGCAGCAGCATGCTAATTTCCATCCAGTCCTTTGATTAGAGGAGCAAACTGGGTTTAAGGTCTGCCCTGCATTTCTGCCTTCTGACTATCATCGTTCTACTTCCCAAGAACATTAATATTTTCCTGGTGAATGATCACCACTCGTTGAGGCTACAAAAATAATGAGACTTGGATTTGCTGTTTCGGTCCTGTCTAAGTCCCGGACAACTGAATCCATGTTCATTAGGAAAAGTTTCATGCACTTGAGCAGGTTATTGAAGAGAATTTAGGCTGACAAAGCTGCACATTTCTACAGATTCTACAGTTTTGTCTGCAACTCTAACTTTTACAGAGACAGGATAAACATGTGAAAGGTGAGGCCAGGTTTTGCAAAGTCATGCTTGTAGCACAGGTACGACACTGAAAGGACAAACAAAGTTCAGCAGTTTGGCTAGTAATGGCTGCACTCATTACATGTCCCTCTTATTCATTCTCTTGTGATCTGCTCTCTCTGTGAAGGGTGACAGTTTCTATGTACACCGACACCTCCCGTGTGTGATGGCGGGCGATCACGGGAGGAGCGTTTTCAGTTAGTGGTGATAGTACAGCTCCAGAGCAAGCCTTTCAAGGTGAACTTCCATGTTGCTCCAAAAATTACAAGAACTAGGATAGGTTTTCCAAACCCCTGGGCATTGCTGTTTCCATGGTTACTGATGATGAGGGGTGTTTGCAGTGACTAGTTACCATGGTGACAAGAGACTGTAGCATTGCAAAGTTGATAGTGATTCAGAGAGTTTACTGCGGCAGCTCTGTGACTGGTCTCTTCTGTTTGATTGTGTCAATAAGAGAAAGGACACCTCTTTTTACACTGGTCGACACCCGACGGGACACTGAGTCTCCAGGAGGAGAGGATCCACAGGCCTTCTGGGACGGGGGTCGTGCCACCAAACACTTCTGGTACCGCAGCTAGACACAGAGACAGTCAATATGAAATACCACAGCAATATGATGAACAGCTGCAGTGTGAAGACTTGAGAACAGAAAGGAAATCAGACAAGTAAGAAGTGCTCCGTGAGATCAATGACTGACGACTCCTGCCATCATCAATCAGTTTTACTGTGTGCGCGTCTGTCCATATAAACCTGTGATGCACGATCAGGAGCTGCTAGCAGTGAACTAATATCAGAGGCCAACACCAACAGAGAACTCACTACAGCCAGAACTTCATACAAATCTTCAACACGTTACATGACACCATTTTTTTACTTTATACTTTGAGCAACCGAGAGTTTCATGCTTATTGTCTTGTTTCAGTGTAAAAGCAATTAAAATGTGACAAGACAATAAATAAAATAAACATAAAAGGAACAGCATTTATTGGACAGACAGCAATCAGAGAAAATGACTTATAATTAAAAATAATTATGGTATTGTGCATTCCATGATAAAATGACGTTCTGTAGATAAATGACAATGATACGTTTGATTCAAAAGAAAAGCTTGTCCCCATCTTACCATACACGCTGCTTGCACTGCCTCTGATAGGCTGCCTGCATTGGGTTCACACCAGAAGACGTGGCAGTCGAACCGATGACCACCAGCATCCATGATGAAGGCAAAAGTGTGTATGTCCTGCCCAACTCCCATGAACGACAGGAAACGCACACGGCACTCCACGAGAACCTCCTTTTCATCCTGCTCAGGAAGTGTTATGAGTGAATTATCATATACAGTGAGTTTAAATATATTCCGTCGAACTTACCTTATCTTTGCTGATAGTGACAGTAGCATCCGCAACATTTAGTGCTACAGAGGTCCAGTCTTCTCTATTGGATGAACCAATTAGAGTGTCTATAGCGCCATTCAGTATGTCCATCCCTGAAGATTGACCAGATACAACATATTTATAATCCTAACTTTACGACGGAATAGAGAATGTCGTCTCATTACACTCCTTTGAACTTACCAATCGGTCTATCCACAGAGAGCATTCCCAAATAAAGCACTTGAAACTTCTGGACCAACTCTGTTTTTGGTGTGGGAAATTCTGCAAGGAAAACAAAACAAAACAACAACTCGTCAATAAACTTATTTTGATATGCCTTGTTTCAATGGCAAATGGCATCAACATACTCCTACATGTTAGGACTGGTACTGGCATTCATATTGAGGCCTACCCTGCAAAGGCAGATCGAGTCCCGCCTGCATCCGGTCCTGCAGAGAGCCTCCTGCCATCGCTTTGGCATTCTTTCGCTCTGCCATTATCTACAAAAGAGAGGGAATTTCATAGGATATTCAAAGAAAACAGTGAAATGGGCAAATGGGAGCACGGCCAATACGAGACAAACATGGAGCAAAAGAAGACACATTTTTGACCCCCCCCCCCAGACATATCAGCACTATCAGTTTCTCAAACATTGATACATGTACTTGGCTTCTACAGATGGCCGGGGTCACCTTTATTCATTTTAATTAGAGATCATTTCAATTATCCTTCAGTCATACATTTCATATGAAGGTGAAAGGTGCTTTGTCATTATACAACAACTGTACAACCAAGTTTGTGTACTGCATTTGACCCACCCCTCAACGCCACTGGACGACCCGTAGGGAGCAGTGGGCAGCGGTAGAGCTGAGCCCGGGGACCCATCTCCAGATGTGGAGCCAGGCTGGTGGTCAGAAACATCCTGGCTGGAGGATTCACCTATTATACATGTTTTTAGTGGCCGGGAATCCGGAGTACCCGGAGGAAACGCAGACACGGGGAGAACAGCAAACTCCACGCAGAAAGGCCCCGTCCAGGTGGGAATTGAACCCGGGATCATCTAGCTGCGCCACCGTGCCGCCACGGAATATGTTGTGTAAGTTTATATTCTGGTTTAGACATGGTTTACACATAATTTAGACTAATTTAACCCAAATGATGTCTATTTGAGGCTTGTTTAGACCTGGTCTAGTCCAGTCAGGGCACTCAGAGGTACTGGAGGATCTGTTCTGCAACCCAACATCCATTGGCAACAAAACAAACCGCAAAGGGCATCAGTCAAAGAAACTAAACCAAAGCACAGAGAAGCTAAGAATAATTTATGTTTTGATTGGTGCCTTCCAAATATATCAGCGGCATCAACAACATTTTTAGGACTATTCCAATGCAGCGTAGATTTAGTATGTATGAAGGACATAGCAGAAAAAAACTCTCAAGAGCTCTTTTTTTGAATGTAAAACATGATGTATGAGTGAATTTGAAGGACTTAACGTCTCTTTACAAGTTTAAAACCAACTTAAAACATCATGCTGACTTTAGGGCATTATTAAAAGGGATTTTTCAAAATTCAATTACAGCACAAGGTCTCTAACAGCATTTTATTATAAAGCACATCCATAAATATGCTCTGAATGCACCTCATAATAGTCTATATTGTTTTGTGAAGAACCATGCAGATTAGGAAAGTATTTGGAACTATTTTATGAGCATCTGACATGTTTAATCCTGCTTTGGACTTTGTGAGCGTAGGGCCTGATGAAACGGGCTGCTGCCTATATTTTATCGTTGTAAATACATCCCAACTAGTGCAGGCATTTTATAGTCTGCTGAGCTGAGGGACTGAAGCTGTTTTATGTCTGCACCAACTTCACACACCTCGAATATAAATGCTCTGCAATATTAATTTCACATCAAAGGTGAATTTGGATTGGATTCTAAGAAGGTTACGAAGAAAAGACATGGGATGTTTTTTGGGGAAATGGCTCTCGAATTTGGAGTAGCACAGAGTCACAAATACGTGAACAAAAGCCCGTGAATCAGAATGACCTTTTGCTACTGGACACTTTATTTGATTGTGTCTCCGAAATTATATCTGCTTCTAACAATGCGCACAGCAAATCACAATTCTGTACAATAGTATTAGGTATTAATAATACCAGTTATTTCATAAGTTCCAGTCATACAGTGAGTGTTAGAGTGTTCATTAGTGCTGTATACATACAGTATGTCCACGTGTTTGTTTTTATGCTTGTGTTTTATTTCATTATTTATTTATTACAAAATATGAAGCCTTAAAATCAACATGACCCAACATAATCCCTTACATTATATCTTTGTCTTTATTAGATTACATTGCACTTGGTTTTCCAATGTGGTTTGACAATACAAGTGGAAAATAAAATGGACTCAGAGTTACTAAAAAAACAACAACCATACAGCAATATTCTCATAATTACACAATTTTTTTTGTGAGTGTGCTATTGTAGTTTTTTTTTTTGCCAGGATTATAGTCCTTTTAAATTGACAATAGTGAAACAACCCTTAAATGTCGTTTTGGCATCAGTAAAGAGCACTCACCCGGGAGCAGATCTCGTGCAGACTGGTGGCGATGGCTTTGGCCGGTGTATCACAACGGAACACATGACATTTCAGGATCCTGGTGTTTTTGTCCCGCGCCACATACGCAAAATCTCTGAGGAAAAAAAAAGAAGCCGGTTAAGAGTTTTGCAGTTCTACCCAGAGAACGCAAATATGTGAATTATAACATGGTGACTCTGTTGTCCAAGATTGGACACACAAGATACACAAGGAATGGAGGCGTGACCTTTTTGATTTGAATGAATACAGAACAGGCACATAGACACATTTAAATGCATGGACCCTTGAGATCAATACAGCAGTGTGGTGCAAGAAGAGGGGAAGCCAAGGGATTAGCACCATACTTTAGAGCATAATAATAGCATGGTAATAACATTCCGTTAAAAAGTGTAATAACATGAAATTACATGACACACAACAACTTTATTTCAAGGTTAATTATTATTTACCATAAGGGTAATAAAGAATTACAATATTATTATTATTTTCAATGATTTCTACGTCACAGACAGAGAGTGGTTGCAAAACTGTGCAAAACTAATATGAGGGTAAACCATATTTTTGAGGCCTAAAGGAAGAGTCGTCTCCCTGTGTGCGTGCATACTTTGTAAAATGACAGACCAACAAAGATGAATTTATTTCCTCTGACTCTTAAGTGTGTGTTTACAATGCACCAAGGTCTGCTTTGAAGATGGAAGCAGCTGGATAGAAAGGAAATTGTACAATATGGTGACGCAGGGAGATTGGGGATGAGTTTGGGAATTAGAGAAAATGTTTTTACCTCTCTCTGTGTCCAGGGAAGGCAGGGGGGAAAGGCAGATAGTTAGTCAAATAAACAGGACAACCTCATTGAATTGTGGAGAGGAAAGGACTGCGCTTGCAAAGAAAATTAATAAAACACTTGACTCTAATCGATAAACTTTAAAAGTAAACTTTTCCTTCATAAGCCTTTAAACTTTAAGGAACATCAATTTGTGAACGGTATGAATAATGAAATTGGAGTGTGAACTGAACCCATTGGAAATAAAAGACAATATTTGGATAAAGCACAATCATTTAGCGGTGATAGTTAAGGAAATAAGAGGAGGGAACTGGGTGGACTATCTGATTTCTAATATAATCTCATCATTGTCAGGCCAACGTGACATGTCAATGTCAAGGTTACTATGGGAATGTGTAATCTCAGTGATAATGAGCTCTATGGCACAAGGGAATAGAGGAGGACTATATTGCACGCTCTTATCTTTTTACAAGGGGACAGCCAGGAGTGAGCAGGTAAAGCAATCACAACTTTAAAACTGGGTATTATGTTCCACTGTGCACTGGGAGAAATGAGACTAAATTAGAGGAAATAAAATACACGCATTATACAATGCAAGCATTTTGTGGTTAGAGAAGGCAATCTGTAATTTGCAGTCAGATTTAGATTTGTGTGACAGAGTGGTTTCAGTCCCAAGCCTGGATGAATGGAGAACATCCTGGAAGGCAGATGATTTTGTGTGAGTTACCAGTGATGAAAGATAAGCCAAAGCAAATCTCAATACAAAGTCAACAGCAAAAGGAACAGACCTCCACCGAGGAGTAAACGTTTAAAAAATTTAACCAGATCATGTCGAACAACTGAATACTTTCTAAATATTATACAAAAAACACAAAGCGAACAAAATTATCAATGAAAGATGAAATCATGCAACACCACCTTGACAAACACAAAACTCAAAACTATCAGGGCCTAAGCAATTATTTTGTTGAAGTTAAAATCTCAGTCAAACATTGAAGCAAGATACTCACTGAGCTTTGTTTTCCTATTTTGGCAGCCAGTCCGATGCACCCTCACTCTCACCGCATCTATTTTTGGGGGGATGCTGCATGCAGGCAGGCACAAACCCAACCTGTCCACTCCACACCCAGCAAACACTAAGCACACCTCCCCCTCTTTCTATCTGCCTCTCGCCTGACAAAAAAAAAAAAAACCTCGTCTCCTCTCCCCCTCCAAGCATCACATCCTCCTCCCTCCGCTGCAGCTCAACTATTTCTACCTATGCTCTGTGCTCATCAACAAAGGTTTAATACATGGCCCTTTTATCTTACTATGCTGGGTCGTGCGTGTATGTGAGGTCCCAGATGCAAACCACAGCTTCAGAAGTGCCACGGGCTGTTAGTGCATTTGTCCTTGCAGAGCAGGGGCTCGTAAGTGTGTGTGTGTGTGTGCATATGTGAAGCCTTGTGACAGTCCGAATTATACAGCAGCCATCAACCTCTACAGTCAACATCGCCTGGCTGTGCAAAGGCTACAATATTCAGAGTGAGATGACACAGCGCCCCCCTGTGGTCACAAAGAGGGACCGCCGCCATCATTTGATCACATGGTTGGACACTGATTGTTTAAGCTCTTAACTCCCACCTGAACCCAGCACATTTTCTCCAGTTTGGCATTACCTAAGTGTAAAAGCAAAAAAGTGGCAAAAGAGCGACAAAAAGGTGCCGGAAAAACAACAATAACACAATAAAAAAAGCGACAAAAACACTACTGAAGAGCAATGAAAAGGCAACTAAAAAAAAAAGAACAATAAAGCCACGAAAGAGCGACAAAAATGTGATGAAAAAGTGACGAAAACACGATAACCATGGAGATTACATGTTCTCTGAGTGTCTGTGTAAGAGTTCTTCAGGGAACTGGCCCCCCCTAAAATAGATTCTGAATTACAAGGGGGCTTTTATGGTTAAATAATAAATGATACTATTAAATTAGTTACTATAGCTTAGTGTTTGTGTTTGTTGAATAGTGCTGGTATAAAAATATTCAATATGTCACAAAGATAGCATGGCCCTATGTCAATGTTAAAGATTCTTGTTCATTTACTTGTTTTCAGAGTTATTATCTCCAAATGTATTAATTCATAAAAAGTGTTTATCTTTTCCTCCTCATTCAAAACTGGGATCCGGGGCAACGTGTTTAGTTTTAGTTTAGTTTAGTTTAGCGTGTGAACTAAGCAATACTATTCATGAATTACACATTCAAACCATTCTATATATTAGCAGGACCATTGTCTGAGTGTTCAGGTAAAATGAAATGGTCACTTGGGGGCTTAGCGGGAGTGAAAGCTGGGACCCGTCAATCAGGTGGGGATTTGCCATGTAAGAGTATCGGTCATTCTCTATCCTTCTCACTGCTGCCCGCTTTAGTGCACATGAGTCAATCTTTCATTAGCAACCCCCCTCGTCATTAATCATTAACTGCGCTCCACTGTCTGTCAGCCCGCCACTCGTCTGCTACCTTGAAATTATACCTCTTGCCTTTTACAGACTGTGTGCAAGCCTCGCACAGCATGTCGATTATCCAAAAGGGCAGACTACATCCAACAATTTAAAATCTAAATCCGATAGCGCTTTACTTTACTTCACAGTAACATTGTAATCAGATGGAAACAGCATAGTACCAAAAAGTGTAGTAGCATAGAAATATATTACAACATTTACCCTAAACCCTAAACCAGTGTAAGAATTCAAAATTACTGGGAAAGTTGTGTGAATTTTCACCATAATTTGAAAACAGGTCTTCAAAATGCCTTATCCTTCATTACCTGTACATACCATGCTATTTCCATCATATTACCAATTCATTACTGTGCATCTTAAATTCAAGACCAAACCAGAAATGGATTCAGTAAACAATAAATGGCCCAAAGACCTTTTTTGCAAAAACTCACCTGCCATTGTCCCGACCTACGCCCCAGACTCGAATGCTTGCGATTGGCTGGGAGTGAAGCACGCTGCGGTCCATGGGGTCAACCAGGTTCAACATATTATTCTCCAGCACCAGGTACATGTCCTTCCCCTGGGGACATAAAATCACACAGACAACTTTTTAAAGACACGTGTCTTTTTCTTTGCAACTGGAAGAAGTGAACTACACTTTTTTGTGTATTTTGTGATTGAGTGAAACTCTTTGAATAACTTGTAAGTCTTCAAAAGTTGTATACTGAATGTGGAAGGTTATTTAAGGAGGGATGTACTTGCTGCCTGTGTCCTGTCACTTCATGTTAATCTCAAGTGCAGCAGAGCTAAAGGTAACACTGCTCCACTTATGAACTGCTCTTGTCTCTCTCCCCTCATGTCTCAGCCTAGTCTTGGCATGAGCTTCTCCTACATTTTCTACTTTCCCCCTACTATCCTGCTTGCTTCATACAGTCCAGTTTATTTACGTGTATCTACGCTTGCTTGCTTTTCATTTGAGACTTGTGAAAGACACGCATTTTTGTGTGTGTGTCCAATATCCTGCTTACCTCTCCCCAGATGCCAACAGTGTCTCGTATGTCATTTTTGCAGTAGGACAGCTGCCTGATGCAGTTGTTAACAGCCACGCTGCTCTTCCCAGGAGCCAAGTCTTCTTCAGCCATTTCCACCCAGCCCAAAGAACGAACTGCAAAACACTGAAAAGCAAGTACACAACCAGTAAATATAGTCATTTGTTAATGTTTTATTTAGATGTCGTGACAAAGAAATTACAAAACACAATCAAAATAAGACAAAAAAGAGATCAGGATTCCAGAAATATGTTTGTATTACAGCTGAGTCTATGAATTGTGCTATCTATAATGCTTAACATACATTCAGCCATGTGATGTTGTCCCATGTGCAATCCCACTGAAGAGAGGTGGTAGTTGTTGTTGTTAAGAGAAGCTTATGATAATTCCTTGAGTAGGAAAGAGGGAGCCAGGCCAATCTTGATACTGCAGTGTACTGCTGCCCTGGAGGTGTGTGTGTGTGCTAGTGCGCTACTGGACCAGATGCCCCGATTGTAGCGCTGTGTTTGTGTCTGGTATTCATCACAGTGACACTGTTGCTAAGGTTTGAGAGTTTCTGCCAGCCAAACACAAGCACATCACCGGACGCAGAACGGCGAAATCAGTCGCACGACAAGAAAAACACTGAAGTCTTAATCTATCCTTCTTCAAGTCACTACTGCGGTCTGTCATTCCTCAACATTTGCTTTGAGGTAGATAGACCCAAACAACACAATACCAAATGCCTAATTGGAATGATTTTGGAGAAGTAACTTAAACATGAAACTAAAATCATCATCAATTAATCATACGTTTGATGAACTGTATGATTTTGAAAGTTACTTTGATCAAAGACTTGCTACAAATGCTGGAAACATGTATTCATGAAACTCTCCACATGAGGGCAGCATGGTATTACTATTTCACTTTGAAATATGCATCTGCTAATGTTGCACATTTTAATGCTGACACTGCCTGGTACATCTGATTTCTTCCTAGACAATAGTATGTAAGCGCTTGTTTTTTTAATGAGGGGAATTGATGGAAGGCATGATTAGAAATACGTAGGAAAAGGTTTAGCAGACTCAAAAAGGTACAGAGCAAAACAGACTTGAGGATAAAAGAAATATGTGAAAGATCAGGAAAAAAACTATTTTGTATCTTGAATAAATAATGTTGGCGTTTGTACAGTTCTGGTTATTGTTTTACATTTATCTGCTGTTTTGTAGTTGTTGTTTTTTTAAGTAAAACTGAATGCATTTTATAATGGCAGTTATCAATACTTTCTACTCTCTTACTTTAACTTCAGTGTCCCTGTTCACGCTGCCAGACTCCTCTTCAGCTGGTGGACGGTTCCTGAGGAAAAAAGCAGCACATAAAAAAGACAGATGACTTCGGGAAACAGGACGCAGTAACAGCTGTGTGCTGTTGTCAGCTTTGTAGCTTTTTGCTGTTTTGTTAACAAGGCTGCTGTCCTGTGTGTAAGTTTAACAAGACTATAGATGGTCGTTATGCTAACTGGAGAAACATGGACCCATTTCCTGACCTTAATTCCCAGCTTCCTGTTTAGTCTGATCCAAACTCGAGATAAGGAAGTTTATGTAGCATAAAGCCATTTATGGTTTGCTTTTTTAAAACAATGATTGACACGAGCTCTTCTTTGTACTTTGGGAGCCTTTTCTCACCTTAGCTTCAGGGAAGCGTATCGAAGTGTCGCACCCTCAAACTCTTTCAGACTGGGGTCTGGGTTCACTGTCGCGGCTTGGAGATCCTGTTCCCAAAGGAGATATCAGAGTGAGCGAGGCATTATGAAACCTGCCAACATGTTTTATCACTTAATGCCCAAATTAAAGCCTCCTTCATGTGAAATGTTTGATAGTAAAGCTAATGAACAAAAATAAATATTTGAAATACCAAACGTGACATATCATATAATTGAAGGGTTGTTTATAAACACAGGGATGTTGAAACTTTTTTCATACCGGGCCACATATTGAAGCACATACAGCAAGGACCGCAGCTCAGCTTTAGAGGTTTTAATTGTGTGAAATTATTAAACTTGCAGAAAAAAGTACCATCTCTGGTGATGTGTGCCAATTCAACAAAAAGCCTGAGGGCCACCAACAATTGGTTTGAGGGCCGCATTTGGGCACCCCTGTAATAGCACATGATCTGTTGTCTGTCTGTATTAGGTCAAGCAGGAGAAAGTGAATTTGAGGCTTCAAAGTGACATACAAACAAAGCATAAACACTGTGTCCCCATAAAGTGTCTGTCAGCATGCATCCACAGGGAGGCGGCGTGCCTTTGCTGGATGGAGGCATCAGTGTATTAATGTGATGGGGCATGCTGCGTCCAGCAGACAAAGTTGACATACAGCAATGAACTAACACATTAGCGTTAAGTTAAATGTCCTCTTAGAAGTAGGACGATTCAGAAAGGAGCAGACTGTTAACTGCGTAGTTGCAGCCAATTAACAGAGGAACAGTTTCATTAACAGCCATGATAAAATGCTGTGACTGGCAAAGCTACATGTAAGTTGAAGCATCAGCCACACATGCATTCACTCAGGCACGGGATATTGTACTTATTGCAAAAATGTTCATAGAAGATGACGTTAAACAAAGGACAGGGTTTTCTGTGGAGAATGCATTATACTTGCCTTCCACACCTCACTATCAATCTTTCCGCCAAATTCACTCCACAGCGGTTTCTACATACAATGTTAAAATGCACACAAATGTTCATACACAGTGGGGGGTCGAGGGTGGGAGGGGTCGGGGGGAAAAAAGAAGACAGAAATAGGGCTGTTAGCTCACTACCTCACTCCAGTCCACATCCTGTTTCATCACAATGAGGAGCAAAGAGCAAAGCAAAAAGCTAGCCCATAATACAAATGTTATAAAGTCATAAATATATGACACTATTTTGAATTAGTTCAAAATGTGTACATATGCTATAGAAACACTGTGCAGTCAGCTTCATAATGTCTTTCATATTGTGTTTGTTAAGGAAATGTAATAGTTACTTATCATAATATACAACAATTTAATTTAAAGGTCTGGTAAAATGTTCCACTATTTATTCAAATACTAGCTGACTGCAGTGTACAGAACATACACCCACATGCCATTTACCGGTACGTAATTGAAAATCAATGAAAGAAAAACAGGACAAAGAAGGTATTTATAGGAACAACTAACCTTGTCCTCATCATCATTTTGCTGAGAACAACCCTCTTGATCTGGCATCCCCTGGAGAGACGTGGAACGAGGCTATAGTCAGAGAAATAAAAAATAATAATAATTAGATGTTATGAGCGATCATGGCAATTCTTTGTAGATGGCATCAGTCTTAGTTTGACATCTCAGCTCTTGTCACAGTCTAATACACCTCCGATGCTTGGCCGGGATGTGCCATCTGTCAGCATCAGTCCTTTGGGTGGGGATCGATATTTTATCTGCTCTTCTCTGCCAGTCTGCTGTCCTCCTGTTCCCTCGATCATTCGGCATGATTGACTGATGGATAGACTTGAGTGCTATGGCAATCCAATATGAACAACACAGGGGCATCACTGATCTTCTCTGTGTTAGATCCGGTTCTATACACAAGCACGCCTTTGATCTTTATACTTACAAACCACTCACATACCCATCCCTGTGAGAATATTTGACTAGTTATTACGTCTTATTTTTTATCTAGACTTACAGTAGGTAGTACATAGTGTAATCGACACGCCTACAGTCGTAAAAGAGTGAGTAAGTTCATACGTACGAAATAACAACTGTTGACAAATCCACATGTGGGCAGAATGGACTCGTGATTGGAGAGAGGCTCCACTGAACTGTCGGAGGTGGTGCTGCTGGACCGAGTGGACGCCCTGTAGAATATCTCTGCCTGGCATGACTACATGGACACACAGATGAGTCAGGACATAGTGCTGTACATGAGTGCAAGTTATCTCCGCTGCTTCTCACCTCCAGGTCAGGAGGAGGTGACGGGCTAAGTGAGCCCAGAGACTGTTTTCGTGGTGGTGACACTGTGTGGTCGGCCTGGATCAGGGAGTCTGGCTGGCTGGGGGATGCAGGGTGGGTGGCAGGCCTCTCCCATTGGGTGGTGCCTGTAGGAATATGCCAGTAGTAGATTCCAGCCATGTCTTTGACCTTCTTCCATCCTGGGGGCAGGTCAGGGTCGGTCTGGAATGACTGATCACTCCAGATATCTAAGACAAAGTGCATAACTTTATTTGTGATATATCAGTAAAACACACATTTTATTACTTAAAAGGTTGGTTTTGATCTTCTATGACTTCCAAAAGGTAAAAAAAAAACCATCAACAACAAAACAATGGTTTCTGAAATAAAGCTCACAACTCTCTACCTCTCCTTTCATGTTGATAACGGCTATTTAAGGTAGAGTAAAGGCGCATTGGCTTTGATCTGGAGTAAATCTATTTGTATTTCGTTAGGATATGGTCTAAACATTAAAAAATGAAGGTACCTTCAAAACAAATACGTTATAGCAGAATGTGTCACCCCATGTTTCGTGTAAGATTGTTTTTATGTGAAGGGGCCATAACCTGCTCAACATGTTATACTGTAATTATATCACAAAAAACACACTTAGAAACATGCACGTTTAAGTAACCCTGCTAACTAATCTATCTTTGCTTTCCCCAACCTGATACTGTCATGAGGAGGAGCAGCTTCAACAGTCATTCTGATTATTTCAAAGCTTAAATTGCCTCCACTACTGCTTCAATGTATTAGGAGCCAATGGCACGGACTACAAGCATTTTTATATTCTGAAATGATGGCATAATTACTTTCACAGTAACATACAAGGCAATCATTTCAAGTTATAAACCAAGACATACCAAAGCAAGACGTGTGTCAAAGCTTGAATAATGCACAACATACAGAAACGCAAATGCAATAAAGCAGAGGCAGAACTGCATTAGGTGGTGTAGCACCTCATAAAGGTGATATAAGCTGTGAGGACTGGTTAACTGGTGGCTGGCGGTGATGTGCATCTCGGTGTGTTTGTGTGCACGTCTGCGACCGCACAAAGGGTCCTCAAACTGCTGACCAGGCTGATGAAACACAGCCTGTGGGCCTGGGGCAACGACAGCAGCCCATATCTCATCATGATGACTGAGCTGGCCCCAAATCAGAGAGGACTTACACGTGCACACAACGGCAAGTTATGAGAGCACCTGCTAATTAGATTAAACAAAACACTAACAACTCATACTGAGACGTACCAAAAACAATGCTGTAATTGCGGGAAGACATAAAGCAGTGCCTTGTGGGTAAAGTAGTCTGTTGTTTTCAGAAAATAGGCCAAAGCCATTTAAACTACAAGCAAGAAAACCTAAATGTGTCCCTGTGCAGTGAGCAAAAGGAAAGACGGGGCCTGAATGAATGTGTGTGCGCACGACATAAATAGGCCACTTCATGTGGATTAAACCAACAAAGTAGGAGAGAGGGACAGAAAGACATTGAGGGGTGATTTAGCCTCTTGGCAGATGTGTAAGCACAGGTTTTGTCCATTATTTTGCTGCAATACAACTGCTAATACTGTATAACTTAACTCAAACGCTGGCAGTGCTTACAAGGAGGTTAGTCATTAGCATAGCCCTAAAATATGTCAAAACTATGTAGCACTTAGCTTTGGTAGCCTGTGTTAGCAATGTCCCTCCATGGAAGTAATGGTTGATGGGGGAGGGAAAAGGGCAAAAGATACCCTTTTCAGACACTTGAGCATGGCTCGATCCACATCAACAAAGCATAAATACATGCATCCATTGTATCAAATAATAATAAAAAAAATATTCAGGAGGTCCAGTTAAGTTAGCCCTCTGTCTTGGCAAACAGATAAGCATCTAAGTCATACCCCACGCTCTCTGCACCTACCATCATAATTGACAATCACAATGGCCAGCATGTAGTCCTTCCCCAGCATCATAGTTTGCTAGCTGCTTCATGCACAGCAGATAAGAGTGAGACCCAGACAGAGCGAGAGCGCGAGAGGGGAGGGGGGTGTGACAGGAGGAGGACGACGACAGGGGAACACCACGAGACACGAGGAGAAGGAAAAAGTGGCGTAGAAGCAAAAATAAAAACATGACGAGCCAGAAGCATCAAGTATCGTTTAATTGCAGCAACATGGCATGCAAAAAACAAATAAAAAACAAACAAATGTATTTCAAAGCTGCACTGCGTATCCTTTCTCCCAATGAATTAAACAGAATACAAGCATTGATCGCATTCATTATTTGAGAAATATGCCAAATGGGTGCAAGACATCACCAGCTTATCTCTATTACTTAGCCAAACATTATGTCCATTTCATTGTATTAATATATCTATTTCGATAACAGGTTTTGTCTTTCCTGACAGTTTTAGCAGCTCTTTTGACAGAGCAACATACAGCACAATCTGGAATGTTCCGCAGAGTGGCTTTAAGAGTCAGAGTAGAAGAGGGTCTTGTGAGGTTGTGTATTCCTGCTGCTGCTAAGGGAAGTGAAAACAAAAGCCCGAATTAACCTATGTTTCCTTGACTAAAACAGACAGCACGTACGACCCAAGGTGTAGCACACACTTCCGGATAAATGTCAATGTGCATCCCTGTCTTCTCTTTTTCTCAAAATAGAGGATGATTGATAGAAGCAGAGAAAAAGTTGCACGTAGACACTTACAGAAGAAGGTCCCTTATCGAATGACTTGTCTCATGTGTGCTTAGGCATGTGTGTAATGTGGCTTCTATGTGTGAAAGTAGCATGGTACTAACTAAGCTGATAACCCAGAACATCTGCACAGGAATCTGAACCTGGGACAACAACAACACCCTGTCACTGCCAGAGAGGATGTAATCATGAGGGAGCAACCAATATTAAACCGATAATACTGTACTATATGCTGTACTTATCCACTGCAAAACTAAATCCATGTGTTCACATATAAAGGTTTCTGGTGAATAAACGTGTTGTAACAATAGGGCTTGTTACATTTTTCACTTTCATGTAATAGAAATTAAAAGTCAACTTGGACATTTTCCAGGACAAAATACCTATTTTTACTCCTGGTTGTTGTTGCAAGTTTTATGATTCTGATTTGGGGGTTGGGCCAATTTGGTTAAGAGCCTGAGCACTGTCGTTGATTTAACCAACTTACTATTTTATCTATATGTATATCTTTCTATAAACTAAGAGATAGACAGATGCTTTAAAGTTAAGTTCAAGTGATATATCCATTTGGGCAATATGATGATAATAAATCTACCGTAATTTCCAACTTGATCCAACTTTGTAATAATACTTGCATTAACATTACAGTGGCATTTAAATCAATAATGCATTCATGATTTGGGATGTAGAAGCAATTAAAGAGCAAATTCCTCCCAGCCCCCAATGCTGATGGTAAAATACTAAAATGGTATGCTTATTGCAGTCACAGTGTCAGACAGATGAGAAACACAGACGCTCAGAGATTGAAACAAGACTTTCAAAGACGCATTACAGGAGGAGAAATGTGCCTCTTTGAAAAAGAGACTGACTTGTTCGTGTTTTTGTGGTTTCTGTCAGAGGTCAATGCTCCTGATGAAAGATATGAGTTCCATGCTGTACCACAATCCACAGGGCTCAGGAATTTAAAACGCCTAATTAAAACCAAGCAAAGTTTTTACATAACGCTGACAAAGAAATACAATGATTTAAGCAGGTGCCCTGCAGAGTAAGCAACAAACAAGTAGATACTGAGGCGATGACTCAAGAAATCTTTTACTGACATATTTCTCTCCCATTTTACCGTGGACAACAAGAATATGGTTAAAAACGTATTCAACTATTTATCAACAGACAGCATTTTTTATTGAGTTTGTTTTATGATTGAGTTTTGGTGGTCCAGCCTCTGTTAGCCGTGTTGAAGACAGATTTCTGTCTTTTGAGGAATAAATAAACATAATAAAAATTAATAACTAGGGCGTACTCGATTAAAAAATTAATCTAATTAATTAGAGGCTTGTAATTAATTAATCGAAATTAATCGCATATAAGTATTTGACCTGAGAACGTGAGAAGTACGTTTTTTCATAGGATTTTAGTATACCATTGAATAATGACTGAATACATAAGCTTAAGCAACAAAATATATTTATTTTTGTTCAACAATATATATATATATATATATATGCAATATTGCCATTAATGTGCGTCTGCAGGAAAAAGGAAACTGAAGTGTTGAAAGCAAGTGTGATTAATTCGATTAATATTTTTAATCGCACTAAACCTCATGTAATTAATTAATCGCAATTAATCGAAAAAAGTCCCGGCCCTAATAATAACAATAAATCTATTCTAATCCTAAATCCTAAATGTGTCATATAGGCGGCACGGTATACAGCGGTTAGAGCTCGTGCTCACAGCTAGAAGGTCCGGGTTCGATTCCCACCAGAGACGGGGCCTTTCTGTGTGGAGTTTGAATGTCCTCCCCGTGTCTGCGTAGGTTTCCTCCAGGTACTCCAGTTTCCCCTACCACTAAAACACGTACAATAGGCCAGGATGAATGTGAGTGTGTTTGAGAGTGCGCATGGGGGTTGACGGATGGAAATTAGCCCAAGGCTACAATCCGGTGTGGCTTGTTTACATGCATGAGACCCATATATGTTCATTAACATGCACTGTCCCGACCAAATAAACCAATAAAATAAATAATGATTCATGCTAATTAATGCCCAGGGTCCTTAGTCAATGCATAGACGCTATAATATGATTCTAAAATATCTTCAATGGATGGTGGAGTAAAGCAATACATTCAAATAAGTAAGCAGACCATGTGCGAGGAAGGCAATTGCTACGGCTACTGAACATGTTTCAAAATAAGTTCACAAATCACATTGTAACACTGTAGTTACAATGTGCTAACAAGTTAAGTAAAGGGCAGTAACTTAATAGCACTTAATGCCTGTGTTGTTTGTACCTGTCTCTTCTGGCGAGTTGCTCTCCTGTGACAGCGTTGTCCAGCTCAGCTCTTCGTCGCTGGGGTTGAGGTTTTGGATGCGATTCAGAGCGCAGTCTGTTTTCGCGCCGGTCCTTCTGTCCTTCTTGGTCTCTGGGGAGGATGAAGAGGAGGAGGAGCACGAGGCGGCGGACAGCAAGGGGGCTTCCTCTGGACTGGCCTGTTTTGGAGCTGAGGGTGGAGGAGGCACGGGAGAGTCCTTACCTGAGTTTAGGAGCTTAAGGTTCGAGCAAAGGTCACTCATGAGTTCCAGGCTTGAAGAAAAGTTTTTGTTCTTAACAGGTGACTCTGCGGTTATAAGTAAGGGCTTTTTCTCCTCGAGCTCCTCGTGCTGCTGCGGCTGCTCCACCTCCAGCTCATCCCCCACCTCCTCAATTCGGATTTTTGACAAGATTTCCTTCTCGGACAGAATGCTGATGTCATCGCTCTCCTCCACTTCATTGTTTAAATCAAAGTCCAAAACTGCTTTGTTGCCGTTTACTTTGAGCTCCGAACTCGTTTTAAATTTGCAGTCCATGTCGGATTCTGTCTCGGCCTCTGGTTCACTCTGATTGCTTGGCGGCTCATCCATGGCTCGTATAATGGACTCTTCCTCTCTGTCATTATTGGTGAGAGCGTGAGCGTCATCCTCCTCTGTGTTGACATTAATGTCAGGCTCTTCAGTCTCCGAATCACATTCAAGTTCCAGTCGCTCTGTGTTTTTGTTGTGGTCCTGGCCTGCTTTCCGAAGTTGGTTGACCCCATTCTTGGCAAGTTTAGGGTTATTAGGGGTTAGCGACTGTGGCGGTGAGGAGGGAGGCGAGGAGGAAGAGGATGGCGCTGCTTCGCCCAGACCCATGGCGGATTGGATGCTGGTGAGTGCATACTTTTTGCGACATTTGGGGGGCGTGGCCAAGCCCTGTTTGTTGATGTCGCTGCTAAGGAGCTGGTTGTGTGATGATCGGAGGCTAAGGGAGGTGGGGGGCGTGGCAGCCGGGCCATTACGATTGGTCACATCCACTGACATCATCATGGCACAGGAAGGATGACCTGAAGGAAACAGGCAACACAAAGAACATCTAAAATGCTAATCACTCCCCGGCACGGTTTGCTTCAGATTTGATACATTTTGCATCTACAAAGCAAATAATTCATGTTCCGCATGCTCATATAGATACTTCTGCAATTCTCCATATCCAGGCTTGAAGAAGATTTAGTTTGACACAACATAAGTGTGTTAATCTAAATTCTTTTAAAAGCTCCATAAAAATGTTGTTATGACTCCTTGTAGGAATCGATAACGTAATAACGGCCAATAACACAGTTGAACCAATAATGTAATAATGATTTGCTGGCCGATAATGTCATTTATGTTATTACATTGGCTGGTTATTACACAAGATGAAAATCGTTCACAAATTAAAAAATTCAGTCAATAATGTAGTAATACATCAATCTAACTAACACAACAATATTATTAACTATATTTAATAGTTGTTGGTTTTTTCACTTACGGTAACTCACATGGTAAAGCAGGTCATATAACCGAAAGGTTGGCGGTTCAAATCCTGCTACTACAGGTGCTGTATTGCTGTGTCCTTGGGCAGGATACCAGAAACCACTCACTCACGCTCCGCATACACAGACAAGGAGAGTGCATTGCCAAAGGACACAGCGACGGCGTACACTGGTGGGAGCAGGGATTTGAACCTCCAACATTTCGGTCATACGCTGAGCCGCTTTAGCATCTGAGCTATAAGTTACCTCAAGTCAAGTGATTAAAAAAATACCATTCGAGATATACAAAAATAAACAATACAATAAATACAAAAGGAGTTGATGAAAAACACACAAAATAACAGGTCATCTAACATTTTAGAGAAATGTACTGTACAAAAACAATGTTTAATAAATAAAGTCAGACTGGTGTATTATTACATTATTGGCTGAATTTATAACATATTTTCAATGATTTTCATCTTGTTAGGCCAATAATGTAATAACTCATTACATTATCGGCCGGCTAATCATCATTACATTATTGGCTCAACAGTGTTATTACGTTATAGGTTTATTACATTTTGAAACTGGCCAAATGTGTTACGTTATGGGCTGTTATTACGTTATCGGTTTCTACACTCTTGAAAAGTGAGTCTCTTGTGTGTGTGGCTCTTCACCTAGGGCATGCAGAAGCAGCATGTGTTATGACTTGTGCGGGCATGTGTGCAGTACCTGACAGGAGGTCAGTCACAGACTGCGCTGGACACAGTTCACAGATCACAGGCTCAGCTGCAAATCTGAACAGCACAGAGGAAATATGTCAAGAAATGATCACCCTGAAGAATTTAAAGAATCCCAGGGACTGTCTGCTTTGCCCCAGACACTAAATTCATCGAAGTGCAACCAACTACAGCTGGAATCATGGGGTTTAAGAAATCATACAGGCATCCCCAAAAACATGAACATCAACTGAAGAAAGTTAGAGAAATGTATTATAGTAAATATAAGACAATGTAATTTCTCAGTCATCCAGGTAATTAATTAACTCAAAAAGAGGGATAAATCAACACAACTGGACTTACTTTTAAAAGAGCTGACAGTTTCGCTGTCCATCCAGACAGCTTCCTCAGAGCTGTTGTCCGTGGTGACCACACCACCAGATATAGATGTGGTGGCGTGGATGGTGAATACCCAGTGACGGCTAATGACGTCACTGGCGGGGCCCCAGACATGGCCCGGGTCCAAGCCGTGTCTGGGGCATCCTCCGGATGGCTCGGTCCAGGTGTTGGACAGCTGGAACCTAAGTCCCCTCGTCTGTTGATGGCCGGGCGAAACTGTCAGCTCTTTTTAAAAGTAAGTCCAGTTGTGTTGATTTATCCCCTCTTTTTTGAGTTATAGTAAATATGTTCTCCTTTCTACTTGAATGAAGTGGCTGTGAATGAATAGGCATATCTGCATCCCGTCATTTATTGAATTAAATCAAGGTTGCTACAGTGTGTGACAGTTTTCTGCTCACCAAAAGAATTAAGGATTGTGTGACAGTCCATGATGGACCGGGTCCATGCTGGTTTGCGAGTGGGTCTCTCTGCATTCAAAGACTTCAGTGAGGCAACAGCGTCCTACGGGAAAGACAAACATAAAACAGGATTAATGAGACTGAAGGAGGGTGAGAAGGAGCAAAAGGTCTGCGGGACCACACGGGGACAAATAATAAAGATGCATCTATTATTCAGAGGCACTATGAAACACACAAAGCGGCCTAGCTCCATACAAGTGTGCATGTGTGTGTGAACGACAAGCTCATTTTGTATAAAGCTCATATTTCTTCCTTTGCTGCAGTCGTGCCAACCCTTTGCTGACTGGAACCATCATAAACTTTAAGCCACGCGAGACTTGTAAACTCCCCCTATCCAGCTTTTCAACAATCACTGCACGCAACACACAAACACTCCGATATGCACTTCAACAGGATGTAGTAAATAGCAGGCAAGCGTCCTTGCCACGGCAGAAAACAGAATAACAATGTTACTTTCAAGTTTCAAACATAAAAATCTGAAGCGTGTTTTACAACTGGAAACATATACAACATATTTATGTATTTATTGGTTTATTTGGTCGCACAGTGCATGTTAATGAACATACATGGGTCTCATTCATGTAAACAAGCCACACCGGATTGTAGCCTTGGGCTAATTTCCATCCGTCATCCCCATGCGCACTCTCAAATACACTCACATTCATCCTGGCCTATTGTACATGTTTTTAGTGGTAGGGGAAACCGGAGTACCCGGAGGAAACCTGGAGACACGGGGAGAACATGCAAACTCCACACAGAAAGACCCCGCCCAGGTGGGAATCAAACCCGGACCTACTAGCTGTGAAGCACGAGAGCTAACCGCTGTATATGCCACAGGTATATACACAGGCATATATTTATATATATATATATATATACTGTACAAGCTTCTGAACACGTTTAATATTAACAAAACAGTGAACTGAATCTTGATTATATATATATATATATATATATATATATATATATTTATTTTTTAACTGTTTTAAATATAAGCTTTTGTAGCAGTTTTTCAACATAGCCGTGCATCAGACTGGCAGGTGTTATTGTTATTACCTTAAACCTGAACAGATAATGTCTAACTTCAAACCAGCTGTTCAGGTTCCTGTCTCAATAATGATTTAACTATGATCTACGATGAATCACAGTAGTCAAACGTGTCAGGGGGAGCAAGGCTACAAATGAGGGCTGTAGCTGATGACATACAAGTCACATGTTTGTGGAAGAATGACTGCTTTAGTTTGTATGCGCACAGTGAGACACAACATGACCGTCAAACCAAAACAGTCAGCGGCACTTAAGTATTTGTGACAAAAACAAAGCTGTAAAATGATTTCTTTCAAAATAGCTTTTGTTGCACAGAGTAGTGAAATTACAAGGCAGAAGGCATATTTGACTCATGAATCCTGCTGCAACAGGCCTGCATACCATAAATGCGAGTAAGTGTGTGAGAAACTATATATAAGTATTGACTGTATAAACAAAGCAAAACAAAGGAGTCACACTTGTACCAGTCAGTGCTCACTTCACCTCTGGACAGCTTTACAGGTGAGGTCTATCGGGATATACAAGACTGTGTGGGACAAGATGCTACAACACATCGGTAGAAATGAAGGCATTGAAAAACACATACTTGAGGCTGTCTTTTCTCCCTCGGTTGAATTAAACAAATGCATTTTTCAAGCACTGAGGAGGAAAGGCTTGCAACATCAAGAAAGGAAGCCAGAATTCAAGGAAGACTAAGAGAAGGATTACGTAAAAAACAGACAATCCACGGACAGTGGCTGCACAATTGAAAATGTAATTCTTCTGACAGTCATTGAGCATTCATATATATATATATATATATTAGGGCCGGGACTTTTTTCGATTAATTGCGATTAATTAATTACATGAGGTTTAGTGCGATTAAAATATTAATCGAAATTAATCACACTTTGCTTTCCACACTTCAGTTTCCTTTTTTCCTGCAGACGCACAATTAATGGCAATATTGCACTGGTCTGTTGGACTTGGTTGAACAAAAATAAACATATTTTGTTGCTTAAGCTTATGTATTCAGTCATTATTCAATGGTATACTAAAATCCTTATGAAAAAACTTACTTCTCACTGTTCTCAGGTCAAATATTTATATGCTATTAATTAATTACAAAGCCTCTAATTAATTAGATTAATTTTTTTAATCGTGTCCCGGCCCTAGTATATATATATATATATATATTAGGGCCGGGACACGATTATAGTATATATGTACACACACACACACACACACACACACACACACACACACACACACACACATGCATATACATATATATAAAATCAAGATTCAGTTCACTGTTTTGTTAATTGAAGGTTCACATTTTAAACATGTTCAGAAGCTTTATAATTTGAAAGATGGAAACAAGATCTGGAAACATAAGATTCAATGTATGTTAAATATAGAATGTGGTTTTTTTTCTCAATCTTTTAAATTAAATTCAACATTGAAAATTATGAGTGGGAAGAAAAAAAATCATACCAAACATCCTGGACATCAAGGCATGAGCAATTGATCTTGTTCACCAATCAAAGCAAATTTGAAAGGTTATTTTTATTACCACCTTTGCTCTGCCCGATCCCGTCAGATCTCTGAGGCTAAACAGGAAGGGCCTGGTTTGTACTTGGATGGAAGACCTTTTGGTAACACCAGGAAGCCTGGGTGAATGTAGTGAGTAAGTGGTTGGCGGTGGTTGGAGGGGCCGATGGCGCAGACTGGTTGCCTCGCTTCTGTCAGTCTACCCCAGGGCAGCTAATTTCTTTCTTTCTTTCTGTGATTTTAACACTTAAAAAAATGTAAACTGACAGTGTTGCGACTGAAATTCAATTAAATTTAAATGCAATAAATTGTGTAGCTGCATATTCAGAAACAAAATAAGACTTAATATATGAGAGAACTGTAAACCTCAACTGCTTAAATTACACAGGAGGCTTATGGTATTTCATTTCTACAAAATGGTGACTTTCAATCAAATGCACACATCTGGTTCTGGTTTGATTGTGGAAGCAGCGACAGTGATGGTGGCGGCAGCTAGAGGCTACAGTCTCCATAACGGCACAAATGCTGCAGGGGGTGAGGCATAATTACAAGGCCTTTCGCCTGGGCAGGGCAGCAGTGGCACTGTAAGACACATAAACAGAGGCCGGAACACTTTCAAACACATATGAAGTAAATGTCTTCACACAGACTTGGCTGTGAACATTAGAAATGTCTTACTCTGTACTAGCATCACACATTTCTTTCTATTTGCAGAAATTATAGATGAATAGATTACCCTACGCAATAAATTAAAAAGAGAAAATATAACTTTGGAAAAAGCACAAAAAGATTTAAACAAAAAAAATATATAATTTACACAACTTAATAGAAATGGAACCTCAAATGAATGGACAAATATGAGAATAACATTGCAGACATGGCCAGCCACTTGCTATTATGACATCACACGCTTAAACTCTATAACTAGTGTTTCCCAACCGGGGGATCCAGGACCCCTGAAACTATATCTACAAAGTTATGTTCAAAGAAAAGCTTAAAAAAAAGAAATCTGTTAATAGTATGATTTGAACAGTATTAACATAACATTATTTTGAGCACAACAGATTTTGTTTCTGCACACGAATAGAAATTTTGATCGAACACTCTTAATGAAGGCGGTACTGGAACCACAGCAAACCCATTCCATCGCTCTCAGTCATAGCTGTGCCTTTTGTGAACATTCATATAAGGTTGAGTCTGAGGTAAATGCCATTCATTGATCAAGAGCCACTATAACAGCATTTGTTGCTTATTTTAAGAATTATCAAAGAAAAAAAAAGTCTTGAAACCTTTTTATTGCCACACTTCACAATAGGAATAAATAGGGGGATGGGGGTGAATACCTGAGCCCAATGTCTGAAGTAAGTCTTACACATGGACTTGGTTGTGAACATACACTGTATATATTTAGCCACCGAACAACACGTCTCAACATCGAGGTTCAATGTAATGAGATCTGGCATGTGTCGCAGCATGACACTGACTTTTCACCCCGACCCACGATGCTTTGCTGTTATACGTGTCAGTGTGTACAAGTGTAAGTGTGGTATGTCGGGGTCTATGGGATGGGGGTGGGAAGACTCTGGCTCTGGCTCCAAAAAGAAGAATGAAGGCAACAGCTGCAAACCCCGCACTTTTCTCTCCATGTTTTTTACATGTCTGCACAGTGTTCCCAACTCTACCAGGCTGAGTGAGGCCAAGACAGATTGCTTCATAAGCCATATGCCAAGTGGACACCTGCCAACCATTTTTGATAGACTCCTCTTCTTCCTGTGTTGCTTCTTTTTTTTGTTTTGTTGCCATTCCAGTCCCCTGCTAATCCTGGCTTCTTTAAACTCCCCCATTTCCACCCGTGTTCCTCAATTTATCTTCTACCTCGCACCAGCTGTCTCTCGCTCTTGTTCTTTTGTCAACTCAACAATTGCTTTCTTTTCTCGTTAAAAAGTGAGCAAGGTCTGTAAACTCCCATAAAACCGGACGTTTTCCTCAACAGCACTGATTTACGCCTGTACCCCCCACCACCACCACCACCATCGCTCACCGAGAATCCCCCATCTGTTAGCAAAAATAAAAACACTACAAGATTCAAGAGAAAATTGTTGCAGTAAGGCAGTAGGAAATAAAAGGGATGGTTATGGTTGGAAGCAGGAGAATGCAGAAGACTGGACTTTTGGATGTGGACGTGTTAGCCAGCTGCACAATGACGGGCAAACTTCCCAGATTCTTCTTGGCTTTATTGTCATTGGCTGCAGCGGAGGCTCGCCACTTCAACATATTGCAGCAGAGTGATCCTGCTAAAACACAAGATCAATGCTATACAGTATGCTAGTGTCGCCCTAGACTGCCAGATCGTCAGAGCATTTTTAACAACACAAAGCCTTGCCGTTAGCTTGTAAACATAAAAGGTCTATGCAAAATTATAATCTATGCTAAAATGCTTTGACTTAAATCTGGAAACTGCACAGTCACTCGAGCTAAGTAATACAGGAAAAATCTGGCCAACAACAGACACAATGAAGTTGTTAATTAAAAGACAAAATTCGTTTTTTGTCAATGGTTTTAGTCTACCATTTAACCTTAGAAAAAAGTTTGAATGCAAAGTGAGTGTAGCCTTTGAGTGCACTTTGGTGGCCATAGTAGTAACCACTGAGCTCAGTTTTCATATACTGTCCATACTTTTATTGCATGAAAACACATCGTGTCAACTTTAGTTCTTTCAAATCTTCTGAACAGACTCTTTTAAGATAAGACACAAATAAGCCTTTCGTAGTTAAAAGATGGTGGAAGCTGGGCCAGTCTCGGGCTCCACAAGCGTCAAGTCATACTGTCTCTCAGGCTGTGTTTGTGTTTGTCCAATGAAACCGCGAGGAAACAGGAAGCCAAACAATAAGTATCAGCAAACAAGGCCATAACTGTGAGGAGTCTGACATCATGTGTTGTGCATCTCCTAACTTTGGCAAAGCACAGCCCCCATGGAGCTGTGGGTAGACTCGACTTGAAGTTTGTTTTGTAGTTTGAAGGAAGGTTTTTGTATTTCTCTTAACAAATGGGATTTTCTGCATGAATGTGTGAATTCTGGCTCGGGAAATCGCAGGGACAAATTAACACTGTGACTGAGATTGCGTGCTAGACAAACATTCTAGCGTATGTTTAGCCAAATGCACAGTCAGAAACAGGCGTAAGAAAGACTTTATGTGCGCGTTCCCTTGGCCATACATCGTCCTTGCAGCAGCCGCGTACACTGCGAAGGACATACGGAAATAGCTCCACTATAATTCCACATAGGGTTATAGATACATATGCACATTCTTTTACTTTCTCCAGGAGGACACAAGACTGCATACATCCTACCACGCCAAAAGGGATCATTTTGTGCTGTGGTGGTTTTCTGCAGACAGAGAAAAATAAGGTGAGAGTGAAGGATACAACCACAAAAGAAATGGATGGTAGTGAGGAATTTACAGGGTGTGCCAAAGAATCCAAGGCATGTTTTCTGTTTAGGGCGGGTGGGTCTGGGCGACCGGGGGGCATGGGAGGCTGTACGTTTGTAAGGCAAACAGGCAAACTAAGAGGTTAATGATGAACAATTGCATGTGCACACAAGCCTTTGCTGGCACCACAATAATAAGCGTTATACAGGCGAAACAATGCGTTAATCCCATGTAAATACACTAAGGCAAGTGATTCAGATATTGCTGCGGTTTCCCAATAGGGCTGCATGACGTGAGAGAAAACTTGAATATAACATTTTCTCCAGTTTGACGTTACCCAAATCGGAAAGCTCCTTGAAAAAATGCGTCAAAATAGCAAGGAAAACGAGAATGAAAATGCAATAAAACAGTGACAAAAAAGCGGCAAAACAGTGACAAAAACATGCCGGA
Organism: Neogobius melanostomus; assembly: GCA_007210695.1. Taxonomy (NCBI): domain Eukaryota; kingdom Metazoa; phylum Chordata; class Actinopteri; order Gobiiformes; family Gobiidae; genus Neogobius; species Neogobius melanostomus. The sequence continues at coordinate 3,434,794 of VHKM01000004.1, read as the reverse complement.
AAAGCAACAATAACGCAACAAACAAGAGTGTGACAAAAAGTGTGACAAAAAAGCAACATGAAAGCCACAAGAGAGTGACAAAAATGAGGCATTACACTGGCCTCGCTCTCCAGTCGAGAAGCTTTTAGATTTGGCTAAAGCCGAACTGGAGAAAATGCGCTCGGCTAAATTCCTAATAATATATTAAGACAAAAGCAAGACTGAAAGGGGACTAAACAAACATTAGGCCGTGTGCAAAAATGTGTAAATTTCACTCACATGAAAGACATCAGTGATATTGCGAAAAAGTAGCATTTTCTTGGGCTATGAATATTGTGTCACCTAATACTGCAATAACGATGATTGGGCGACATATTGTGCAGCCCCATCTTTTTCTAAATACCATTTTAATCAAATCTTCTACTAACTCAACCAGGACAATTTTTTGAAATACCATTAATGTTGCCACCATTGGAGTAAATAAAGGAAATAGTAGTGGATATACTGTTTTCCGGACTATACGTCGCTCCGGAGTATAAGACGCACTAGTCAAACATTGCCTAATGAAGAAAAAAACAACCGGCTGAATAGGTGTACGGTATGCTAACATAACACATTGATGGTTAGCTAAATGAAGCATAATCAACAAACTAAATAGGTGTCTGATATGTTAACGTCACATAAACAGTTCAGATAACTATAGCATAAAGAACATACCAAACTATCCGTACCATCTCAATCCAAATCAATCGCCTTGGCAAAGACCTGGGCACCAAGATGTAACTGCACCGTTGACGAGCCTCTCCCAACAGCATGTTTTCAAGCTCTCATCTGCGAACTCGTTCCTCTAGCTGTGGCCATCTAGCTTTTAGCCTGTGATTAGCTTGTTTTGTTTACTTCATTGCAGTAACCTCCGCTCTCTCGCTCACTCCAAACTTTCTTTCTGCTGCTCGATTAGCCTGCAGTCCCCTTTAGCGGCATGTGAAATATATATATTTGAATGTTTTTTTAAAGGGGGGGGAAAATCACATATTAGTCGCTCCGGAGTATGCACCCCCCACCAAACTATGAAAAAAGTGCGACTTATAGTCCGGAAAATACGGTACTCAGAAATACAAGGTTCGATTAAAAATAAACAGAATATAAAATCCCAAACATATATGGAATCAAACTGTAGTAGAAGCCAACAAACCATTACTTTAGTCACTTTGGAAACTTGGGAATGACTTTGCTCAGATCCCACCCACATTCCCACATATCCCGTCTCCCTCTTTTCCTCCGCCGCTGTTCTCTTCCTGTGGGTGAGGGGACAACACTGGGCTAAACACACAGAGAGGAGGGACAAGCTTTTTTAATGCTGCATGGAACAGCACTTTGCCAAGACCGCAGTTCTTTCCTGGACCTGATGGGGACAAGTGTCGCCAGGAGCGAAGCCGGAGAGAAACAACGCCACAACGTACACATGCAGAGCAGCAAATTGCATAGAAAAAAACAACAACAACAAAACTGTGTGAAAATATAAAAGCTTGTACAGCCCGTCTACACTACACGGCTGTAATTAACTTGAGTTCATTTTCTTGGTTGGTGGTCCATTATATACAAGCGTAGTTGTGCCAGCCAAGCCTAATCCCGCACACATAAAAGAATCCATTACAGCTATTATAGTCATATGTAAAGTGCATACTAATCACATGTGGTTATTTAATTTAAAACAGAGACCATTATGGGTGTCGGGCATGGACATAATTCTGGTGCCACTAGCCAGCCTTAATCCCCTTTAAACAACAAACCAACGTGTCCCAAAATGTAGTGCTGCCATTACATATTTGAGATAAACATGCACAATGTTAATTAACAGAAGGCCATAAAAACAATAAAGCATAGAGAGCTTTTTAACCTCTTTAACCCCCCCACTTTTTGTTGCGTTTTCATCCTCGTTTTCATTGCTATTTTGACGCTTTTTTATTTTATCTTTGAAGCCTTTAGATTTGGATAAAGCCAAACTAGAGAAAATGTGATCCGTTCAGGAGGGGGTAAGAGGTGAGATATTACTATTTTTTGATTACTCTGGCTCATAATCCTATCCAAGAGTTGAACTCTAAATCTCTTTCAAAATAATACAAAGCTCGTAAAAGTATTGGATAAAGCAGTACGTTTGAAATAATAGCTTATTTTGCTGAAAACGTGTCAACCAGGTGAACGGAAGAGGATGTGGGGTGAGAAAAAGTTCCTTCCGGCTACTCTGGACACTTCCTAAACTTCTCGCGTGCACCAATCACAGTCTAGCAATGCTCCAGAGAGTTACAAGAGTGGATCTTCAATGTATCAACTGTATGATAACTCTTCATGTTAATAGCTTTGTTTAGATGTGATTCTGATGTGATTCTGAGGCATAAAGCTAAGAAAAGTAGCACGCAACATAGTGTCTGATTAATTTCTCCCTCTAGCCAAAGTGCAAGCAGAAGCGCTAGAGAAGGTTTGATCCAAGGCGAGGGCAGACGGCGGAGAGACAGGTTTCCTATATATAGCCAAGAAGTGACAGGACATCCGCCAGGAGAAGGACGTCTAGACGTAAACGGCTAGAACTAAGTGTGCGTTTTTGTGTCCGATACACTCAACATGGCACTGCGGTTTTACGTGTCGGGCGGCAGAAAGCTCAATAGAAGTGACAGATTTGGGTGTTATTATCACAGTCGCGCCGGATAGTTTTGACAAGAACAAATCTACGCTCCGAAAATGAGGTGTGTGGGGAAAGGTTACCAATGCAAATGCACCATACATCAGAATAAGCAGAGGGAGAGAGTGACTCACCAGAAAAGGAATGCCCTGTACCCTGCCAAAAGGAAGAAGCATGGAGACAGCATTGCAACGAGTCGCGCAGTATATCTTTAACAGAGCGCTGGCCTCGACTGCTCTGTCTTAGTGATGATATTTTGGTTTTAGAGATTGATGTTGCAGGCAGCGGACGTTCACTTTTGTTTAGACTGAGCTTGTTGAGACAGTCTTTCTCTACACGCTGTAATGTGGTGCAAGAGGGGTGCGTGTTGGAAGTTATGTGTGAGTAATTACAATACTAATACTGTCAACTATTCAAGTGGTTTGTGGTTTGGCTCCAATCGCATCTGACTAAAAGTTTAAGACGCTGACAGGAAATGAGGTCATTTCACCACAGCTATGAGTCAACATTCCTTGGATATTCATTCACCTGCCAGTGCCATTTTGTAGCCCCCGGGGGCGGTGCTGCGGTTGCCTACTGCTCCTGACAGGTCGTGGATGGGTCAAATGCACTAACACAATTTACCCACAGCAACATTCAAATACTGTATATCCTGATGATTAGAAGTGTTAGAAGTGACAGAATTTTGGCACCCCTGTTGTATTAGACCTATGCTCAAAACATGAGAATCACAACTTGCCGACTTCAAACAAGGAAATAAACCCAAATCTAAAAGGGGGAGCAACATTGTAACGCCTCATTTGAAAGCTAAGGCCTACAAAACTGATCCTAACTTTGTTGTCGCATTGAGGTTGCCTTTTTGTCACATTTTGGAAGCGTTTTTGTTGGGGTTTTTGTTCTTTTGTTACATCTTTGTTGCATTTTCATCCTTGTTATTTTGACACTTTTTTCAAGAATCTTTTAGACTTGCGTAACGCCAAACTGGAGAAAATGTCCTCTGTTCAGGCTGGGGGTAAGAGGTTAAACAACCCCAATATTGTGCGATGTTGTACATTGTAAATATGTAAATTGTGCAAAAGAATAAAGCAGCAGGACAGTGGGTTTGTTTGTCTCTCTGAAGTGAAAGAATGCAGCTATATTGAGGTTGTGGTTTGAAGGAACAACTGAATTCCACAAGCACACACTCCTTAAATCAAAGCCGTGAGAGACAAAGCCAACATAAAAGCTCCCAACATCATAGCCATCTTTAGGCTACAAAGGAACCCCAACAATAGCAACACAAGTCACCAAGCCCAAATATAAACCACAGGCCAGAGCTGAACTGACTTGTCTTATTAAAGGATTGAAAATGTTATTGTTTGGATGGGGTTTCATCACAAGAATACCAGAAAAGGGGTAAATCTTGGGGAAAATTATCTGTTTTTGGTAATGTGGTGGTGTACAAAGTAACAAAGTAACAAATAAATCAACCGACGTGTTGCTACTCTGCTAGTGGAATCTGAAAGCACAAAAAAACTAACAAATGACAAAGCAGTGGCAAAATTGTTCATGCTTCTCTCATCAGTGCACGTTGTTGTGAATCCCCAGTCTTGTCATATCTCTGAAGCTAAGCGGGGAAGGGCCTGGTTAATACGTGGATGGGCCGGGATGAGTGGTGTATGAGTGAGGCTCCCAAGTAAAAAGAATTTGGACATTGGTTCATTTTAAAGCCTAATAATTCACACTCTATGAACAGAAGGTGTTCAAATGCTATTGGCTCACATAAAGGAGGAAGGTTTGTCCCTGTCGTGAAGATGCAAAATGGAAACGGCAATGCAATCCACTTCCTGCAGTATGTCTGATTTCTTTTAGCAGGAGCTCAGCAGCATACAAAGAACCTGCTGCAGACCAAGCTTTGTTTTGACTTTTGAGACGGTGCGGCACAAATCCTTCCTCTTGCTGCAGTGAGCTGATTCTGAGAGACACGTACTACAGCTCTGGCCTTTACGCCCTCTTTCATCACATCCCAGCTTCTATAGACTGAGTGAAAATTTGACAATTTGAAATTGACAAGAGGACACTAGAGGCTGCGGGGGAGAGGTCAGATTGGGAAAGCCAGGACTAGTCCCAAAATGCAGCTGAACTGACAGGGATGTGGGTCTTACGTGTGAAAGTGTGCAGCGACGTGGAAAAGGCAACACCAGAAACACATCAACAAAAATGGCAGGAACTAGTGTGTGTGTGTGTGTGTGTGTGTGTGTGTGTGTGTGTGTGTGTGTGTGTGTGTGTGTGTGTGTGGTGTGTGTGTGTGTGTGTGTGTGTGTGTGTGTGTGTGTGTGTGTGTATGAGCAGAGGTACTCGCTTCTACTGCTAATTTGCCAGCGGAATAATATGCATATTGACGTGCCAATCAGGACCCAGATATGACAGCAAAGGAGACAGACGATCCATGAAGCCTGCCAGAAGACACGTTACACCACTGTATGCACAACAATTAAAAGACGGTGAACAATTGTGTGGGTGTATTATGCAAGCAGACAGACAGAAGGACAGATGGGGTAGGGGGCTGATCGCTGGGTTTCACAGCCGCAGGAAGAACGGGGCCTCTGTGTGCTCCTTCTCTGTTCAAACACACCTCACGGCTGTCTGCTCCCTGCAACAACAATACGTCCGCGCACACTCGACTGACAGCGGGCACAAAGACCCTATTGAGAGGAATCGATAAGATTGTGAAAGGGAGCGAGGAGGATGTTATAAAATATGATGTTCTTCAAAAAACTATACTGTTTCAAACTTTTCTGGACAAGTCAACATTTAGAGTCACCATCACCAGCTTGGTGTTAGCGACGTCTTCTTACCTTCTAACAGCATCATCTGTTTGTTATGCTACTTTATACAAATTATCATTTAAAATTGTAAATTAACTATAACTTGTAAACTAACTATTTTTTAGGATTTTTAGAAAAGTAAGTCGGGGAAAGGATAAATGTATTAGATTGCAATTTACAATCTATAGCTTTGTGAATCAATTTATACAAGTCTAGAATTCACTCGCACATTCACAAAGGTGAGTGAACTGTCCCTAACACACCCACCCGTTTCCTGTTCCCTGCAATACTGGACGGATGAATCGCCACATTACATAATCAACTCTTTAATCGTTTTTTTTACATGACACATTTTGAGGAAGAAAAAAATTAAAGTGAGAGTGCATGGGATGCTTTTGTAATGTCTATCACGCTTTGACTTTGACTTTCTCAGAGAAAGATCTCTAAGAAAACATACCAGAGCTTGTATAACTAAACCGCTAATCTTCTGGAGAGGCCACTGTTTACCACTAAAATAAAGTTTCTTGTGCAAACATTACTGGCTGTGTGCCCAGCCAGAGGGGCCAACGGCTTCTATTAGATTCTCACAAGGGTCTATGAGTCAAAGACTTTAGATATAGATGATGGAACGTCACAGCATGGGATAAATCTCCACTGTGCGTCCTTAATTCATCACTCATCTATCCAATCTGCCATGTCCTCCCTCCCATGTACAGAGAGTGTTTGGTCAGAGGTGCTCCACTGTATTGTTGCACAGGGAAAGCAGGCAGCGCAGTTAGCAGATGCATGCTTTATCAGATTGTACAACTCAAGCATACACAAAAGCACAAGACCCCAGCCACCACTACAACATCAGAGAAAGGAACAAGCAGCAGATTGAATAAATTCCCTACCCTTTTTTAATTAACTAGGGTAGCCTATGTGGTAGTGGGCAACAAAAGGATATTATGTGCTGCAAGGACACTTTTTGAGACAAATGTAACTTAGACATTTGAGACCTACAAATTTCTTCTTCTGATGCACTGAAGATGCACCAAGAGCCCCCCACACCTGCAGCACAGTGGAGGCATCACAAGAGGCGCTACAGGAAACAAAAAAGGGGCAAATGAGGAGGTATCCGGGCAAGACTCACAGCTAAGCCACACATGCCTTCTGCTCCTACTACTGTTCTGGCTAATGTTTGTTTACTGGAGAATAAAACGGATTCTTCTCTTCCCAGAAGATGATGAAAGACTGTTGTGGACAGGAGGGAGAGGAAGGAGGAGGTAGAGAAGCTGACCAGTGCAGGACACCACGCTCTGAAACAGAGACAAACTAAGGAGGCGCTGCACCATTTCAGAGGATCAGAGGAGACTGAAGGCAGCCAGCCAGGTTTCCTTCGGGTGCTACGGTTTCCCCTTCCTCCAAAAACATGCTGGCCACAGTGGCCAGGTTGACCCACAGTGGCAGCGCGGCTCTGTGGCAGTGGCTCAGGATTAACACCTGTACACAATTTTGTTGTACGGTTGTACAATGACAAATAAAGCACTTACTTACTTATTTTGGTTTTGAAGAGGTGAGTGGTGATGGTCAAAAAGTAATAGCCAGACTTTGATAAAATATCCCATGTCCATATTAGGCAAACGTGGGATGTAGTGTAAAAAGGTATTGTTCAGGTAGTGCTACCATAAACTGTAAGTTGTGTGGATCTGATAAAGAAAGAAAAGGTTTATATTAAACCTTTTCAAAGGCCATTTAAAATGACCTCTCGACTTTCCTTTAAGCATGTCATCAGCTGTTGAATGTGACACCGACCACACAGACTCCAAAGGTTGGGACTTCAAGGCAGAAAAGTCCCATCACACTACATCTACAAACACAGACAGTAGCTGACATGATTGTACCTAATCTGGACAGTACCAGGGGCAATAACGGAGATGTATTCCTGGGGTCTGACATGCCTCACAAGGTTAGATGACTCAATGGCTATATCTGTCCACAGCGTACTGTTTGAGGCATGTTCTTTTTTATTCTACGGCAGAGGGACTTTTACAGAAACTCCCACTCTTTCCCCAGAGCAAAACAAAGACAAATTCACAAGCTAACAAAAGCGGCCTGCACTATTTGGGCCTAAACTCATGCCCATAAATGTCCATGCCACTTTTCCATGCTCCGTAAAAGCTTTGCTTCTCAAACTGTGGTACAGTGATGCCACACCAGCTTCTTCTGAAGGTACTCACAAGCCTTTTGCAAGTTTTATGTCATTTCATTTTGAGCACTGCAGTCGCCCACTGCTCCTGACAGGTCATCCACTGGTTGAAGGTTGGGCCAAACACATGGAACATGCTTTACTACAGGGACAATAAAGTTTACGAATACTATACGAAGAATTCTTAGTCGACTTACACTTAGTTCTGCTTTACACTGTCATGTTAGTCCTTATATAAACACTTTCTGAGCTCATGCTTTGAAAACTCTGTGACCCACTGATGTAGACACTAAGCCAGGAGGGATGAATTGGAGGAGTGTTGCAGACGCAAAGAATATAAAACTAGCTCAGGAGCCCTAAGCAATTAGAAATGACATCATGTCCTCTCAAACACTCACTGCAGTCTTTGGCCAGGTCTGTTGCAAAACACTGCAAAGAAGATGAGCAGAGAAGCAGAAGGATTGAAAGACAGTGCGCTATTTACATTCATTTTTCTGGTTATTTAAAGCGATGTTGCTGCAAGGAAAACAATTTAAAAATAATCCAAAATGCCACCATGTCAACAAATACGCAATAGATTGAATTACAGCCAGTCCTATCTTTTGCTACTTTACTTTTGGGAAAACAAAATCCACTTTAATGTGCACTAGACTGAAAGCACTATTTAAATGCCTCATGGAAAGTGTTATGCAAAATATATGCAGGAGAGTTGGTGAATGGAAAAATAGGTAGAGAGAGAGAAACCTCAGCGGTGTACTCCAAATACAGCACAGAAGTCCTTTGGTAATTCATGCTATTGCCAACAACTTTTACTGCTCACAGAAAAACACAATGTACAACCACTGAAAGTGCTGTTACGATACTTTGTTAAACGAGGTTCTTTAGATGAAATCACTGTGACTGTGTTTACAAACGGCCATACCTTACAATGGTACAAAGACCATTCTTTGCTTAAAATTGTTTTCAATTTGCAAACAATATGGGAACTGATGTTATCAAAAACATTATGTATGAATTAAGAATCCTTTTTTCATTCATAAATTAAAAGTAAATGTTTTATTTGAATATAGTCTTATACAATAATAGATATTTTATTTAATGTGTGCAACATTCACACACAGGGTTTTTAAGTGTCAGATATAACCAAAGATGTAATATGTTAAACCACCGTTGTGCCCTGCTCTCCACCATGATTGAAACAGGAAGGTCGTTGATGTTATTTTCAAAACTTCTTAAATCTCGTGCATAAACAAGCAATTAAATGGGCCCATGTCTCAATAAAACAAACAGGCGTATTATCTCTGGGGTCACACAGTAAAGTGCCACAGCGAGGATGGAAACGATTAGTGAACCATGTCCAGTCAGCACCAAGCACCGATACAGCCTCTGTCTCAGGGGTCTGTATCCTCCTGTCCACTAAGGAGAGCATTCTCTTGTATTCCACACAGATGTCTTTTATTTACTTTAACAGCAGCCCAGCACCCATAGACCTACATGTGGCATGACACACACGAGTCAGGAGTCAAGATAGTAGCATCCAAAGAAAGAGGGTGTTTCCTAAACTTAGGCTCCACTCTTTGCGTTCTTTTAACACATAAATGAAAATACTTTGTGTTGGAAGTTATTTATTACTGTTTACTACAAATGCATTGAAATGTAATAACGACCTGTGCAAGCATTTTCCTGCTCAACTCAATCTTAGAGTTTTTCCAGATGATTAAAGTCAGGCCCAGGTTTCTTTGCCCCATATTTTGTTTGGCTGGCTTCTGAAGACATTGGCTAATTGACTGAAGGCATTAAAAAAGGCATTAGTGTGCTGCGCATCTGATTATAAAGTATTTATTGATTGTGCACAAGCAGGCCAGTTATTGCTGTTTACATTACCATATTGCTTCCTGAAACCTAGGAAACATGCTTACAAATGCCTGAGATACAAATGCATTAGGAAAGTTAGGAGTTAGTTTGTACCACAACTAATAAAAATGCTCCCCTTTTAATTGTCTGTAAACAAAAACAAAAATCTGATCTAATAATCCAGAAGTGAAATTACCTAGGTGTTGGTGTTTGTTGGTTTGTTTATTACTGATTAACGGATTGTAATGTTAATGCAGTGACTTCAGTTTACAGTTTATAAAAGTAATGCCAGGATTTCAGATGTTGTTTACAGTAGTAGACTTGATGAACTGAGTGGAGGTCATTGGGGTACCACACAAGTTACTGCTTGCAAACTGGCTACAAGACAACTAATGATCCGTTTACTCGTCAGACCTTTTTTTAAAGTTATAGCGATATAGAGAATACTACATGTTTTGCTGTTCCAGAGAGCTCTGACGTTCCCCCAATAATCAATCCCCGTTTATAGCTTAGCCAACTAACACTACGGTCTGGTTCGGCGAAAGCAAACTAGGATGTGCGCATGGACTGGCCACGACGCCCCGGTGGTGGGTGTTTTCCCCACATACAAGCAGCATTTTCCGACACCCCGTGAAAAAGCCTCCATGTAGCCACCACGACCACAGCAAAATCCAAGACAATAAAGCCAAGGAGCACACGCTGGGTGCTATAAATGCCCCATCTGGCGCCGCAGCCTGCCCGTCTCCTCTCCCTCGCCTTCATTACTTGTTTGCGATGCAGTGGGCCCCTCGTAAACCAAAAGCAACGCCACAGCCACAACAAGACGCAAAGTTAACTCACGTTCTGGTCACCTGAAGGCCGGTCAATCCGCAAAGGCACAAAAGATCTTCGTATGCATGTGGAAACAATGTGCATTCAACATCACTCACCTCTTCAGCACAGCTTTCACGTCCTCTCCCTGCGCTCTTGCCTTTTCTCCTCCCCTCTCTCTTTCTCTCTCTCTCTCTCTCTCGCTCGCTCTGGGCTGGATCTTTTCTTCCCCTCGCTCCCTCCCCTCGTGGATGTGCGCACGGCAGACTGCTCCCTCCCATGCTGCTGTTGTCCGACAGGGGGAACCATAGTCGGGGAAACGCTCATGTATGCAATGGGTGGAAAGGAGAGGGGTTGAGTTTGGGTACCATGCGTAACACTAATCTTCACTTTGATACATTTTGATTTTAAGCGGTGCCAAATTCATTTTGATCGATGATCGAAATAGATGTAGATCGTCTCGAGCACCTTGTTCTTTGTAATTATTTAGTTTTTTCTGTATTTTCATGGGATTTTCTTTGGAAATATCACAAAATCTACATTATTTTATTTTTTGTTTCACAGAGTTTATTGAAAATAAACCAGACTCTTTCGCTCAAACAATTACTCACAGTACTCAGGTATCAAGTACTTTTTTACTTTTACTTGAGTCATTGTGTCATTACTTTTTACTTGCACTTAAGTAAAATTTGCCTATTTTACTCTTACTTGAGTAAATATTTTGGTACTCTACCCACCTCTGGCTATATATAAATGCTGTGAAAGATCAGAGACAAATTCTGTGTCTCTTTTATTTATTTATTTATTTATAATAATAATAATAATAATAATTATTATTATTATTATTATTATTAATAATAATAGCAAAATACAAATCAGACGCTAGGGGGCGTTTAAAGAATCCGAAAATAGTGAAACAAACAACAAAATGTTTATTTATTTTATTTTATTTATTTATTTAAGTAGGGACAGTACATATTAATGAACATATAAAATATGTAAATATGTCAGATTTTAGCCATAGGCTAATTTCCATCTGTTGTCCCTAGACAGGCTGATGTGAAACTTCACATTGAACATTTAACAATGACACACAACAAAGTCACAAGACAGTACAGGAACAGAACGACTGCAGGACAAGGAACAATGGGACCACAAGATACACATTCAAATATACTGTACAAAGAACATTAGGGATCTCAGGCAAATACAATGACAAAAGACTGGACAGGACAGAGGACAGGGAGGACAGGGAAGGGTGAGGCAGAAAATGGGAGCGAAGGCGGTTCACTTCCACAAACCCAGGGGAAGACTTAATTCATTAATTGCTACAGATTTATAAAAATCTAAAATTTAATGAAGTTTTTTTTCTCTCTCTTTAAAATACCTATCTAAAGTGCTGTGGTGCATTGCATAGCCCTAAGGTACGTTTTACATAAAATGTTATCGATTATGTTGACAGGTTTGTGTTGATCTAAGCCATTCCTTTAAGTGACTTTTAAATGATTTGAAGCTGATTGCCTCCCTCACAGTGGTTGGTAGTTTGTTCCACTGGACACTGCCTTTATAGGACAGGACATTTTGACCAAAGGAGGTTTTCCTCACAGGAACCTCACAGTCGCCTCTGCTCATGGACCGAGTTGTTCTCGAGGCACTTGTTCTGTATTTAAAATATCTTGTTAGGGGTGGTGGAGCCAACCCATGTAAGCTTTTATAAATTAGACAACAGTTTTTAAATGTTATGAAATGTTCAAAGCTCAATAAATTATATTTGGAGAGGATATTACAATGGTGGTAACCAAATGGTTTTTTATCAAGGATTTTCAGTGCCTTTTTATAAAGTCTTTCAATTGGTTTAAGAATCGTTACACCTGTCAGAGACCAACTAGTTATACAGTAGCTTACGTGCGAAAAGATCATACTATGTAAAAACATCATAGCAGCTTGATCAGTCATTGACCTGCGTATTTGGTTGAAGTTGGACACATTAAATCTAATTATTTTTGATATCATTTTAACATGATTCTTAAAGGACAGCATAGAATCTAACAAAACACCAAGATATTTAAACTCTTGAACTAATTGCAGTTCTTGATCTCCAAAGTATACATTGGAGCGGGCAATATTAAAGTTTTTTTTTGAGAAATACATACAGACTGTTTTCTGTGCGTTTAGCTGAAGACATGATCGAGTAAGCCAATGCTGGATTCGAGTTAGGTTACATTCAACGAAAAGAGAAAGGTACGAAGGAGCATTGTAGTCAAAAAAATAAAAATAAATCAGTTTTCCAAATTATTTTTTCCCCTCAGTGGATTATCTTGTAATTACGAGATACTATCAATTTTTTTTAATCCGTTTTCCGAAAAAAAAAAAAAAAAAAATCGGGAAAACGGATTTAAAAAAATGTATTAAAAAAACGTTTTTTTTTAAAAAATTATTATTCAGAAAACGGAAAATATATCTCGTAATTACGAGATACTGAGGAAAAAAATAATTCGGAAAACTTTTTTTTTCTGACTACAATGATGTTCCCCATGGTCTCACAGAAAAAGCGGTATTCACTTGTAGTAAAAATTGTAATAAGGATTTGGACATTATTTGACACACGGTTTCATTCAGTATCATTTGGGTCAACACTAAACTATCAACACTAAATACAGAAATAAAAAGGAAAGGAAAATAATTTTATATTTTTACATAATTTATTGAGAAGACCCCTCCTGGAACCGCCACCATAACGTGGTGGAGGGGTCTGAGCGCCCAAATGATCCTGGAGCTCTGTTGTCGGGGGCTTCGTGCCCTTGGTAGGGTCTTCCACGGCAAACAGGTTCTAGGTGACGGTCAGACAAAGAGTGGTTCAGAAGCCCCTTATGAGAGACCAACAGGCCCGGTTAGAACCATGAGGCCGTCCTTCTGTAGACCCACCACCTGCAGGAGGAGCCATAGGGGCTGGTGCAATGTGATTTGGGCAGCTCCAACAGCTGCCCCCACGACCCGGCAACGGACAAGTGGAAGAAAATGGATGGATGGATGGATGGATTATTGAGAAGAGACACATTTACAAGGCACAGAATAAGTGCAATTTCAATAACTGTATTTTCTTTTCTTTTTTTAATGGAGTGACAACGAATATGTAATAAACATCAGTGCAATCATTGGCACAGAACAGAGCAGTAAGGTGCACTTAAAACCTGACTGAAGTACAAAAAAAATACTGGCCTCTGTCACAGCAAATCCATCAGGTTTATACAAAGACTCTGCAGCATAAAGCTATAATTTACTCATTAATTCAGAATGTCATGTAAACAGACGATGGGCAGAAAGGTAAACAAAAATCTGAGTCCAGTGAAGCAATTTGGTCAAATATTACACTGCAAATATGACATAGGAAAAGGGGCGTAGTGCAAAAAAAGGGGCGTAGTGCAAAATCTTAACTTTTTAAACTTTCAGCCACGTTTCCTACTTGTACTTTATCAACCGCTCAACTACAAAGGATGATTGGTTAATAGCAAGCAACAGTCTTTTTCAGAGTGATTTAAACAGATTTTGACATTGACTTTTGACGGTGATAAACTCAATATGGAGGATTACCCACAAAGAAATGAAAAGGGACACACAACACACTCCGTGTGGGAACAACAATATAACAAAAAAGGTTAGTCCAGCATCATGTTGGTCCTTTAAGATCGTTAAATATGCAATGCTGTTCTAGTTGTGACCAGGATTGAATAGCTTACAAAGGAAGTTAAAGCATGCTGCCCCTCAGTCCTGTTTAAAACAACTGGCACATTCTCCCACAACTGCCTCCTCACTCTCAGCTGCGGTTCAGCTGTTTGGTCACCAGGGTGTGGTAGATCCCCTTCAGGGCCAGCAGCTGTTGGTGTGTTCCCAGCTCAACAATCACTCCACTTTTAAAAACTGCAATACGGTCTGCGTTTTGGATGGTAGAAAGACGGTGAGCCACGACGATACACGTCCGGCCCTTGCTCGCCTGATCTAATGCGTCATGCACAACCTGGAATAAAGAAGAAATATATTTAGAGAAATCACAATGTACAGTATATGTCATGATTCATCTTTTGTTCCCCTGTTTTTGTATGTTGTCTTTGGTCTAGACCTGTGTTTTATTTTGACATGTGTGTTCTGTCCTTGTGATTTTGCTTTGCTTCCCTTGTGTTAATTGCCTGCCCCGCCCTGATGTGTTTCATCACCCTGATGTTGCCCCGTTTCCTTGTGTATTTATACCCCTGTGGTTCCCTTGTCCTTTGTCGTGTCATTGTTTACGTCAGCCCCGGTTTGTTTGAGTTTTGCCTTCTCTGGATTTTGTTATTTTGGTTTTCGTCATTAATTAAACATCACCAGTTTTGTTGCAGTCCTGCATTTTGGGTTTTATTTTCCTCGTTCCACCGTCACAGCATGACAGTATATTGTTTTCTCTGCTACTGGGCCTTTGATAATGATACGGCAGAGATAGGAGACTGTAAGCGAATACCACGGGGTATTCGCTTACAGTAAAATAATCAATCAAACAATCAATTGTTTTTTATTCAAAATGTTTACCCCATAGGAATATTTTTTTATCTAGCTTTACTCTTATTTGTCAAGGGTGTTGATAAAATGACTAGTGTGGAGTTTTTGATAGAATTGAAAAAGACAAACTCACTTTCTCGCTCTCAGTGTCCAGCGCTGAGGTGGCTTCGTCCAGCAGCAGCAAATTGGGGTTGCGGATGATGGCTCTGGCGATGGCTATTCGCTGCTTCTGACCACCTGACAGCTCTGCCCCCTTATCACCGGCTTGAGTGGAGTACTTCTACTCAGTCAAACACGAAACACAATGTTTCACAGGAGACATGAGCAACACGTCCACGCTAAATAAAAGTTAAAGTGTGTGACATGTGAAGGAAGTTATAATTGTTGCGGTACCTGTGGCAGTTTTTCGATGAACTCGTGGATATTCGCCATCATAGCGGCTTCTATTATTTCCTCCATGGTGACGGTGCGGCTGTTGTCTCCGTAGGCGATGTTTTCAGCCAGAGAGCAGTCAAACAGCACCGGCTCCTGGGACACGATGCCTATCTGTGATCTCAGCCAGTGAATGTTCAGGTGCTTCACATCTCTCTCATCCAGCAGCTAATCGAGACAACAACATTCAATAACAAGTACTCCATAAATGTAACATCAAATACAGATGGTGGAAGTATTGTGAGAACAGGCATAAACAGAAGCAACATTGAAGATTAGCGCCAAGGATAAATCATCAATCATCAATGTCTATGATTCAGTGTCAAAACAAATATTATCAGAAAAAACATTGGGGTTATATGATGATCAATAATGGCCTCAAGTTAGAAATAACATACCATGATCTGCAATTCATACGATCACTTGTAAATTAGGTATGTTCTGAAATCCTTAAAAGTTTATCTAAAAGTTCTGGCATGTTTACATGTTCATAACAAAGAGCAGCCTTCATGGTATCAATAATCATCTAAATATAAAACTGTTGTAGATCTTCTAAATCATTACAACACTACAATGTTGAATGTACAGTACATTATCTGTATTAGTTGTAAAATGGATGAATCTTGTATCTGAACACAAAGCTGTGGCTGAGCCTGGCGTAACGGATCAAAGTACAGTCAGGACAAGGATGTGCAAATAGGCAAGGCAAGGCAACTTTATTTATACAGCGCATTTCGTACACAAGGCAACTCAATGCGCTTACAAATACAGTGTGTCAAAGTCAACTCAAGTGTAAAAGCAGCATTTATCACAGCAGCGAATAAACCCTAACATTACAACAACTGTAGTTCCATTCCATGTCATTTTTCAATAATAACATTGGAATAAAGATAGGAGTATAATTAAAGAAATAAGATTTATTGCTACAGTACAAGGGTTGTCATTGCTGGTGTGCTGTTGCAAATGCGACTGTAAAGCGAGTTAAGCACATAGACATATTATTAATAGATCGTTAATACTCACTCCTCCCCGTTTACCACAATGATCACGTTCGAGGGGAAATCATGGCGGATTTACAGGCTCCTCCTCACCAGCTCTGAAGCATGTCCCTAATAAGGGCATAAGGGCGGGATCTTCACTGTAGACTCGGCCCTTGTGTGACGTGTAGCTCGCGCAGCTCCAATGCTAACAGTCCGAACCCCCGTTAAATAGGAGATTTCTAAAATTTATCCTACCATAACCAGCCCGGTGCCTCTGGTTGTGTCTAACCCAGCGTAATCACAGGAAGAATATCTAGCTTTAGACAGTTCCAAAAAATTAGGCACCGGGCATTAAAGTTGTTTTTAACGTGTCTAAAGTGCAATGCATTCCAATGGGGGCTGAGTATGGAGGTACTACAGCAATGGCGGCGCAATGGCGGCCTCCAGTGTCGTCGTCGCAAAGCAGAGCAGCCAGCGGCCATTGGTTAAGCATTATCCGGATGACAATAGGCGAAGGGGTTTGCTTACCACGCTCCCTTCATTGGCGTCGTAGAATCGCTCCAGTAGTTGCACCGTTGTACTTTTTCCACAGCCGCTGCTGCCGACCAACGCCAAAGTCTCCCCTTTGCCCACCTTCAGGTCCAGGCCTCTCAGGATGGGCTGGTCAGGACGGGTTGGGTAGTTGAACTGGACGCCATCGAAACGCACGTTGCCTTCGAACTCAGGCTGCGAGCCGAGAGAGAAATAAGTTATTGTTTTGTTTCAGTTCAAATTCTTTTCAGTCAGTACAAAATGAAATTATTGCCGTCAAAAGAAGAAAGGTGTTCAAGATTTTTAAATAAAATTAGAAGGTCGCACAGACAGTGAGATTGGCCTCTGTCCTCCTTCTGAGAATGCAAAAAAAAAAGTATTTTAAAAGTATTCATCTCTTAAATACTATATAATAATCTAAGAACTATATTCAAAATCACTAATAATACAGCTCCACCACCACTGAAGAACTTTGTCAGACTTTGTTCTGAGCAAAATACTAGAGCCACTCGGTCCACTGCAAATAAAAACTGTGTAATCCCAAAAGATCCTCGGCCTTTGCACAATGTGCCTTCTCATTTCGCTCCATTAAACAGTGGAATGAGCTTCCAGACTGTCTGAAACTGTCTGTAGATCTTAATAGTTTTACTCGAAATTTGAAAAGTATATTTTAGATCATCAATCGTGTCAGCATTGATGAATGTATTGTAAATTGTAGGGATTGTTTATATGTTTTTCTAGAAGTGTACAGAAAACTAATGTATTTTATATAGTGATTTTATTGTAGATTATATTTATAGATTGTAATGTTTTTTGTACTCACCTGTCCAGGGACTGCAGATGGAAAATAGCTCCTTTGCTAAATCTGGTACAAATCATCTCTTCTTTTGTAAAGACTAATGGTTTTGTACACTGTCCCTGTTTCAATAAACAATAAACTAAACTAAACTAAACTTGTCCAAGCGTTTCTTACCGGTGTTTTTCCCAGTGTTGAAAGGTTGTCGATGGCCGGCTCTCTCTTGATCAGCATCATGAGGTGGGCAGCGGACATCTTGGCACAAGCGTAGCTGGGAGCGAACGCGTTGGCCTCACCGACAGCCATGGCACCGTACAACATGGCTGTAATGACACTGAGGAGCAAACATGGATTAGGTTATTGTACTTAAAAACCTCCAATATAAAACGACGGAGTTTCGACCTGGATTATGGATCACTGCAATTACTGGTGACAGAAAACTTGACACAAAGTTTACTCGGGTCACAACTGGTGGCATTACTCAGTCACAGGCGTAATTGTTAGATTAATAGAGCAAATTTGACCACATTTCATAGTTTTCTCTTTGAAGATTTCTAACCCATAAACCAGTAAATCACCTATAGAGCTATGTTTGCCCCAGATCTCCGTTTGAAAATAAGGCTAAGGCCTATAGAGATCAGGAATGTGAACTTACTGTTACTCTGCGGCAAAATGGACATTGTTGATATAATGTTAATTAATTACTCATTACATTGAATCCTGAACTGTATTCTTTTGAGCATCAAAGAAATATTACTGTATTCAGTCTATCCACAGTTAAGTTAATGATTAATGTCAAGAATGTTTTACTACATAACACACAACCACAGCTCAAAGACTGCCATACAGTATGTTTGTGAACCGTGTGAATGGTTTTCATTCAAGAGCGAGACAACTGTTGTATGGACTGGATAGATGGAGTCTGTCAGACAGAGATGTTTATATAAAAAGGATGAGTTGCTTTCAAGCAAAATAGTAAATACATACAAAGTTTGTCCACATCAGTTTGAGAGTTTGGGCTCTAAGCAAACGACAAAAACTCACAGAAATAGTCCTTCCACAGTCACTCGTCCCTCCAACACAAGCCAAGCTCCAAAGCGGAAACAGCCGGCGTAACTGTGAGATGGCGTAGGTGAAGCCGTACACGTGGGCTTTTTTCATTGAGTTTCTAACAATAATAAAAGAAAACACATAGAAAATAATAAATAAAAAGATGGCAAAGTAACGTGTGGATAATGACATGCGATTCATAGTTTATCACTGGCAGACAGCAGCTCATTGGATGCATTATGGTACACGGTTTGCCCGGTTTGCACGGTTTGCACTCCACTTGCTGATGTCATGAGGTGATGCTCCTCTGTGTTTTTAAAAGTCTTATAGTATGTACTTATTCTGATCATTTCAGCGCTCATTTGCCGTCAGATGTTTTTTTCCCCTCATAGCTTGACACCTTTTATTTATAAAGGAGGTCTGAATTATATTTACATTTCCATACAAATTAGTTTAGGCCATAAAAAAATGAAACAACAATACTTAAGTGTCCAGAAGGATTTCAAAAATATGCCTATGACATTTTTAAACATTATCTAATTTATTTAAGTTAAAACCACATTAGGTAATAATTCAATAAATCTCAAGATGAATGTCGTTACAAAAAGAATTATTTTATCAAATTGGTAACATAATGAAAGGTTGTTTAAGTTAATTGATAATCTATTCAATGAGGACTATGAACGTGTTTTTATACTGTATGACATGAAGTTTTTCTCACAATAATCTAAAATCTGGCAGTGTCTTTCTAACCCTCTCCATAACCTCTTCCAGCTCCTCCGATGTGGATGCAGATAACGCACATAGAAATATACAATAAATATTTAGTTTTTGTTTTATCCGCCATTGCTATTCTCAACAAGTTACCGTTAATTTATTTTTCATACCTTGTGCACCCTTTTGTGTTGAATGTTGTGGTGCTGACATGACAGTCTGTGGAAACTATTTTCTAATATGGGACAATTAAGAATCTACCTCTATAATTTACCAAAGCAATGGGTCCAACCATAGGTGGCGGTGGCTCTTTTTCTTTGCCATTCTTATCTTTCTTTTTGCCATCCTTTGTATTTTTACTGTCACAAAGCAGATTGCAGACATAAGAGGAGCAGCTATCACAGGACGATCAATCAATTACAGTAGCTACTTATTCATTCCAAGGATAAAATCAGCAACAGGTTAACTAAAGCAGTGTGATTTTTGATGCCATAAATAAACTATGACATATGAATTCAAAAATGTACTTTACTGTAAATGTAATTTACTTGACAACCTTGGCCTCCCGTTTTGATCCACTTTTTCAGTCATTTTGTAAGATTCCTCATTGTCTGCCAGGTCGCCCCTTTATATAAGATTTATAATTTATATTACTTAATTGATTTACATTTACACGTTTTCTATTTTCCCAGATACACTAAGATCACAATTCACAATGGGCACAAAACTTGGATAACGGTTTAACGTTTACACTTTCGCCGCACGTTGATAGCTGATAATGGCCCCATCTCGGGTCGCCCGTTGCATTATGGGTAATGGAATTTCTTTTGGCTACCAAACACTAATGATAGTTAGCGTAAAGCAACGATGAAAGCTATGATTTGGACCGTTTTAACCGCTGGAAAGTTGATGATTTAAAGCGTTTTTGTCGTCGCCATGGAGCTGTTAGCTTAAAGTCTATTTTTACAACCAGGGCTGCGTACAGAGATAGACAGAAACGAAACTGGCATTCATACGAAGAGATGCTGTCAAAACTCAAAAGTGACGACCAGTCCTTGTTCATATAGTTGGAATAACTATGTCAGAAAAACATGTCTGACCCGTGAAGGCGACTGTTGGACAAAGTCCAGGGTCTGAAACTGTGGCCTCATGTCGCCGATATTCACAACATTTTAACTGAAATGAGAAATAAAAACATAGTTAGCCCTCTTTTTTCTTTTTCTTTTTTGTCAATAATGAGGTGGACAGTAGACAAAATCTTTTTTCTTAATTGTGACCAGAGAGATCCACATACACACATATAGGCTATGCCATCCAAATGTACTTTATATATATATATATATATATATATATATTTTTTTTTTACGAGTTATCTGTTGGTGTACAAACCCCAGTTACCTAATGTAACTACGGTTCTATGAATATGTTGCGAAGCACTTTAGGCTTTCGCTGATGCATAATCTCTCGGAAGCTCCGCTTCCCGCCTGAGAAGATCAAACGATCTAACCGCTCCAATCACCCTATGAGCCTGGCACACCCCAGGTCCTATAAAAGTGAACCTAGCCCAACACTCTGCTCCTTTGAACTCAGCCGTTGGAGGAGAGGACTTGCATCCTGGGCTTGAAGTTAAAGGGCTTCGCAACATATTCATAGAACCGTAGTTACATTAGGTAACTGGGGTTTCTATTTCATATGTTGCTTCAGCTCTTTAGGCTTTCGCTGATGCATAAGCCATCACGAAGCCGAGGAGACTGATGTACTCCCAGCAGGCATGGACTTAAGTGATTGGAGCGAGCCCGGGCCGACGTGCCCCTGACAACCAACGTGTCAGCAAGGTAGAAGCCCACAGGCTGGGTGAGGAGTGCAGTCACCATCCAAGGCACCATAATCTCTCACCCAAACAGAGAAGACGGGAACGCCACCCCAGCCGCCAACCAAAAGGGGCTGGGAGCGCCCGGTCAAAGGTACGAGGGTGCAAGGCGCCAGAGCGCCAGCACCCACAGGAAGGAATTACGGTCCTAGACAGGCAGCCTCTCCCAAGAGCGCCGGACACACCCAACACGACCCAGCCAGGCCGCCACTCCCAAGTGCGCCGCTGGGGAACTAAGGTAGCCCGCCACCCAAAACAGAATGGGCGATAGAGTCGGAGGCGACATCCAGCAGGTAAAACTGCACAAAAGTCGAAGAAGAGGACCAAGAGGCTGCTTGGCAGATCTCCTCCACCGACGTGCCTCGGAACAGCGCCACGGAGGCTCCACGTGTGGAGTGAGCCCTGCCCACCACCGGCGGTGGCAGCCCCTGTGGGCCAAACGCTGGGGGACAAATCCAGCTCCAAATCCAACAAACAATTGATTTGACCATCTGAAGCCAGACGCCCAATCCAAATAACAGCGCACAGCCCTCACTGGGCAAAGGCTGTGACGACGCTCATCCTCCACAGTAACGTGCGGAGGAGGGAAGAAGGGTCTCACTCTGATCACCCTGGACCTGAAGGAGGACATGACTACCTTGGGCTGGAAGGCCGGGTTGGGCCACAGCTTCATTAGACCATCGTCGGCAGGGAAAGACAAGCAGGACGGATGCACAGAAAGTGCGCACAGATCGCCCGACCTCTTAGCCAAGGCCAGAGCCAAGAGCAACGCCGTCTTGGACAAACAGGCAATGTCTGCTTTCAAAAGGGGGCCTAGATAGGCCCTTGAGAACCAGTCCCGTCGCCAGACGTCAGTCTTAAGGGGAGCATATGAAATCCACGAGGGGGCACAATTACTATACATACACTCTACTGTTTTTGGACCATGTTTTGAATAAACAGAAGAGCGC
This sequence comes from Neogobius melanostomus, assembly GCA_007210695.1. Classification (NCBI taxonomy): domain Eukaryota; kingdom Metazoa; phylum Chordata; class Actinopteri; order Gobiiformes; family Gobiidae; genus Neogobius; species Neogobius melanostomus. The sequence goes on along the minus strand of VHKM01000004.1, from coordinate 3,412,626 downwards.
GTGGCTCGGTCAGTGCTGTGGGCGCATTCACTTTTCAGTCTTTTTCAAGCCTTCAGCAGTAAAACGCACACTTCGAACAAATATGTGAGGTCTTTTTTCCAGACCGCACGCCTTGTGGGCGTTAAAAACGCGCTTATTCTCAGAGTGCAGTCTCTGTACTTGTGAACTCCGGGGAACGGACTTGCGGAGTTCCCGAGTGTGCGTTTGGAACGAGTGGACTTGATGACATCACAGGAAGTAGCTCATGAACATGGGGCTGTGAGCATCCCAGGTCAGTTTAGTGGCGTGCCAGAGTTCAATAGTAGGGGAGACCGGTGTAACAGGCCAGAGTATACCCCCCATCTGGACTACACCCGGGGTTAAAGGGGCCTAGGCCATTTCATACCCCGGTAATGGCCTAGGCCATAATATACCCCGGGGTATATTATGGCCTAGGCCAAACTATACCCGGGTTTAATCTAGGCAGGGGTTAATTTGGCCTGTTACACCTGTAATAATTGTAACATGGGGAGAGTTGTAACACCACCAATTCCACCATTCAGGGATAAGATAGGAGTCAAATGATCATATCAGTGTTTACCCACTTCCTCTCTGATCCCACATGGTGATCACTGATTGTCAAGGTTGTAAACCGGTTCATGCAGATTCTATAGAGAAAAAAAATTGATGTTGAGGTAAGAAAGTACATTTTTTGACCAAGACTATATTTTGTTTAGTGCTTATACTATTGCACATAAAACCATATGACTTACATTAGATTAAGTTGTAGTTTCTCAGGCAAAATGTGAGGCACATTTCCCCTGCTAATTTCAAACCATTATGCTAATAGAGCTAGCTGAACAATGGCTGACAGGGGTGGGGATGGTTGTAACACAATCATCCCCTATATACAACTAATAACACTTACTTGATTTTAATACTTTTTCAGAATGCCTAAACAGTGGAAAAGAAAGACTGACAGATTTGTGCCAGCTATTGTTTAAAAAAGAAGCAACTGATGTAGTCAGAAAGAAGGGCAGGTCAGATCAGATCAGTTGCAAGCTGCCATGTAAAACTGAGCAGATGCTGCAAAACAGCAGAAGCTGAGAGACCGGACGGAGTCCAGTGATCATCCCAGTGTAGGTCACACTGAAGCATCAGCAGAGTTTTCTCTGAGGTGCAGGAGGAAGTGCTGATTATTTGACTCAGACAGCAGACCTGTATTATGGACTCCACGTGAGGTTATGCATATGACAGGCTAGAGAGAGAGAGATTGTTCTGGATTGTTCTTTTATTTAAATAAACCTCTATTTGAATCATATCACATGACGTGGCCTCTGTTTTTGTTTCTTTTGTTTAACTGTTACAACTTACCCCGGTAGTTGGTTGTAACAAAGGAACACCATGTATTTGACATCAACTCACGAGGTCTGTGATATTCTTGCAGAGGTTTGAATTGGTGCCATTTGTAGTAAACAAATGTGGGTACTTTGTATACAAGTTTGAGAACTCTAGCTCAAAATTCAGTTACAAGTGCTGAAGCAAAAAGTGTTACAACCATACCCGGTCTCCCTACGTGAGATGAAAGGATAAAAACTCTGCACCGAGCTGCTGTGAGCTTTTATAACATTAAATAACCTCATCTGAAATGAAAAGGGTGAGACACTGCAGGCGAAGTGGAAAGATGTTTTTAAAAACATAAATTACACACTTGCAGTAAACAAACAAAAAGTTTACATTTTAGTCAATTTCACATTATTTATACAATTATAGCCTACACAAATAAGGCGTTATGTGTAAAGTAATTAAACATATTTATCTGATATGCAAACTATTTAAAATTTAAAAATAATAATAATAATAATTTTATTATGCATTTGTCCTCAATAACCTGTTCATGAAGTTAAGACTTTAAATTAATCTGTTGCTGATCATTGTGAGAAAATGAAAGCATGACCAAAGTTGAGGGAGACACGTCTCGCAGGACGGCGCCCTCACACCAAGAGCGGCGGAAGAGAAGAGGGCGGCGAGCTTCCATTCATTCCCTATGCTGCGTTTTTCCCCCGTTTGGTCCATGGATCTAATACATTGAATTATATAGTTCTTGTCTCTACGAGATAAACGTCTATAAAAATAAAATAAGTTGCTGTGTTAATTTCATTATGTCTGAAATATAATCTTTGCTGCCCTCTAGTGGCGAGTCTTTGTTCCGTTCGCCTCCAAACCAGCAGGGGGCGAAACATCATCGACACAACGAAGTTTTGTCCAATCACACCGGCTGTTGTCATTTCAAAGAAAAGCGGGGCTCATATCGCTTTTATGTCGGGAGATTGTCGGTGCTTTTCGTTGTAATGTAGGGTTTAACGTGCATTTAATTTCAGGTTTAATCGATTTCAGTTATATAGTTCTTTGTGAAGCTTAAATGCTACCCATCTTCAGCGATCGTTTACAAATCTTTGCGTATTGTCGGACTTTTTCTGTGCCACCATGAAATTTCTAAAGACATACGGCAAGCGAACAACAAAACTATCCGCCTGGGTTTCCATTCAGGATCGTAAGCAGGTCTTTGACAGCACCTCTGCCTCCGAGGCTGACACCTCTACACAAGCCTCGAAAACGACGCGGATACGGTCAGGCTCGAGATGAAGTGATAATAAAATGGTTTGTGGATATGTTTATTTCTGTCTTAAGTGATGTTTTTTATGTTTTAATTATCAAAAGAAATGCCAGGAACGCCGCTAAGAAGAAAGCCCCTCCTCTTCAGCTGACGAGTGAAGATGAAGAGAATAATTTTACCCTGCCTCTCTCACAGAAAAAGACCGCTCGGTATGAATTCAGTCGCGTCATGTACATTGTATCTATTCATGATGTGCTCAATAATTGTGTGACTGACCTTTATTCGTCTTTTTAGAAGAGGAAAACCAAATACGGTATGTTTGGTTCGCGCTCGTAAAAGAAAACTTCTATCTCTGAGTCTGAGCAGCGACGAGGAGAATGTGCCTCCGACTCTGAGAACTAAAGCAGCTGACAGCAAGAAAACAAGGTTGACTAGTTGTGCTGTTTTGCATGTCTTTGATAAATGAAATACCTGCGTCAATCAGTATTATTATTATACGCAAAAGAGCTAATGATGTAGTAATCTTTGTTACAGGAGAAAAGTGTCCAGGGTGTTCAATGATAAAAACACGTGTGATAAGACTGCAGACCCCACCGGTGATGGCGATATGTGTCCACCAGTGCCCTCTCAGAACAGGTAAAAGAGTTATTCATATGGCAGTAATATTAATCAAAACCTAAGTCTGTGAGGAGTAAAAAAAGTGTTTTTTTTGGGTGAGTTTTCTGCTTTTTAATGACATTTTCTTGTCAGTGTTCGTCTACCATCTGCAGGACGCTTTGTAACTCGAAGGAGATGTGCCGCTTTCCCCAGTCCTAAACCACTCACATTGAATTCCTCTGATGAGTTTAGCGCCAGTCAGAATATTCGTCCCTCAAGGATAAGGCACCCACCAGTTTTTCTGGAATCAAGTGCCGACGGCTCGGTGCATGCGGCAGTCCTCCGCAGCTTTGTCACAGTTCCACTACGAGATATTTCCCTCAATGAATCTGCTGAACACAGCCTTGGACCTTGCGCCAGGAAACCCATTTTCTGTTCCACACCATCAGCTGCTCCCTTGGGTAAAAGGTCAAAGCGTAAAAGTTTCAATCCAACCTCTAGCCCTCCTTCAATTTCAGTGAGTTGTATAGGTCCTGTAAGCACATTTCATGCGGAAGAGCTCCCCCCCACACCACACGCTTCACCTTCTGAATCCTCCATTGATAAACAAGCAGGTATTGGAGAGATACACACTAAAGAATTACGTGATAGTCCATTCAGTGGATTCTCAAAGACCAGCTCGAGCGGTGCTGCTCACAGTCGGTGTGAGGAGGGGCCGATACATGGCAGTCACGAAATGCCTAGTGTTGTCACCATAGGCAGTGATTTAAGCAGTTGCTTCACATCGGCAACAGGGGAGTTTGAATGGATCAGTGAATTTTTGAAAGAAAAGTGCTTGACGCAGCTTTGTACCGTACGCCTGGAAAGAGTAGAAGACTTGATCAAACTTTTTAATGAAACAACCTATTCGTCATGTTTGGGGGATTTAGGGTCCGTTAGTTCAAATGCAAAGGAACATTCACGTTCTGTAGACACAAGCCAGACCTCTCAACATAAAGCGTCTCCAGAGCCAACCACTAGTCCTGAATTAGCTGTGTCTGAATTACAGTCTGTTGAGAGCTCTTCTGTGCAGTACATCAGGTCAGTCATTGACAGTCACTGTACTGAGCCTGACGATGGCATGATGTCTGAGCAAAAATCCTCCTCAGATCTTTTTAGTGAATCTGATAATGGCTGCACTGACCCAGCTGACATGCAGGCTCAAGATAGGACTGAGGAGCTGTCCACATTAATAAAGAGCAAGTGTCTTTCTAGAGAATGCTCTGTTCAACTTAAAAAGCTGCCGCCATCAAGTATTGAGCAGCATCTGACGCCTGAATCAAACCACAGTGAAAATGACCATTCTAGAGCCAAACTATCGCAGAAGAACAGCACTACAGTTTGTCGGTCACCACTCGATGAGTCAGAAACCGAGGATAAGGCTAAGCTCACAAAAGTGTTGAAAGAGAAATGCCTTGATGGTTTTCCTCTTGTGAAAATTAGGAAAATGTCACGACGAGAATCCAAGCATAAATTACAAGAGAGCGCTGTTGTGTTGAACAGAAATGCATCAGCGTTGGTTGGTGAACAGACAGAACCAGAGAGTAACTGTGCTGTGGCTAGTCCCAAAGAAACCAGCCTTGAAGTGGGCAGGTGCGGAAAGATGACATCAGCTAGTTCAAATGAGCAAGCTGTGTCTGATAAAGATGTCATAAAAAGACGCAGCAATAAAACAAAAAAGCTGTCCCTGGCTCCTAAAGAGAAGAAATGTAGGACTTCCACACACCGACCAGGAACCACAAGGAAAGCCTGTGTCAGCGGACTAAGCGTGAGCCGCTGGAAGAATGGAGATGCGTTCACCAGCGGAAGAGGAGGCATGAAGGCGGTGGACTGCAGCATCAATGACCTAATCCCAAATCAGCACAGGCAGCCAGTGGTGAGACAACTGCAAACACTTGTTTATATTCCAGTAGGTGACTCTGAATAGTCCCTTGTTAATGAATGTGAGTTACAGTAACATGCATACGCTACTGTCCTCGACAGTCAACAAGATTTGTGTATTTTTCTAAGTTTTTCTATGTTATATTTATTTCTTTGATGTTTTTTAGGAGCTGAGTGATTTCAATAAGAACTTCTCTACTCCAGTTAAAGGCAGGAATCTCAACCTTTCCTCTCTTATGGGTGAATTGACTCCTAGTACACATACGTGGAGTCGCCTCAAAGCGGCACTTTCCATTCATCGTAAAGGTGATGCACACGCCACACATTTAGGTCTCTAATGTTGGATTGTATCTTTAAATGGTGCTTTACTGTCACAATGGTGTAGTAATGCTTACCCCAAAGACTCCTGGGCCTGGGCAGTCCTCTAAGGCGGCCTTGGCAGACCTCAGCTGGGATCTTTTTGGCACTCCTTTTCGAACGCCTCTCCCCAAACGTCTGCGGTCGCAGCTGATGACCCATGAATCTCAGGTATTGACCTTCTTTTCTTCCGAGTGCTACAGTTTCCCCGACCTCCAAGGTCATGCGGGTCAGGTTGACACACAGTGGCAGCGCGGCTCAGCCGCAGCAGCTCAGGACTAACACCTGAACACTATTTCGTTGTACGCTTGTACAATGACAATAAAGCACTTACTTACTTACTTACTTACTTTATAATACAGCGGGGCATTAAAAACCATTAGAAATCATTTATGCCAACATTAAGGCCCTAAAAGTCATTAAGAAGCATTAAATTGGATTGAAACTGACATTAGATCTACATTTCTGAGAAAAATAATATAAATATTATTTTCTTGGAGACAAAACCCACTCTGACATTACTCGACTATTTTTACTGCATACAATCGTCAAAAATAATAAAACTATGATCTAAAACATATTCAGCTGTAGTTTTTTTTGTGCCTGAAATCTTATACAAACTCTTGCGCCAAAGTTTCCCGTTGTGTCCAATTTGGTTTTGAATATCAACATCTACCTGTCATTCCTCTGTTTGATTAAATGTCTACAAATCATTTAAATGAAAGAAGCTAGGATGTAAGATTTTGGGGATTTGTGACATTAAGAATATAGTATTTAGGTATTCAAGAGCATTACATTTGACCTGCTGTCACCTGTGGAAACCCTGTACAGTCCACCATTTTGAAAGTGAGACAAACGAGGATTAACAAAAATGATATCATACTTTGATAACAAGAAAGAAATGGTCTAGGATGTAAATGTTCAAAAATCATGCTGCATTCTGTAATTGTGCCACCGTATCATATTCCATGTGGGTGATAGTCCTGATTCCTGTGTTATTATATAGTAGGTTCAAGCAGTGTTGTTTTCGTCAGCGAAGACGATAACGATATAATTTCGTTGACTCCCCTTTTTTTAATGATGATAACGTAACAATGACGAGCTAAAAATAGGTCTTTGGGGACTAAAACCTGACGAGACGCCTGAGTTTACGTCGACGAGACGAGACTAAAATGGGAAAAGGTGGTTCCTCAGATCGTTCACAAACAGAGTTTGTACGCGGAGTGGGAGAACACACTGGTAAACGTGACACAGAGCGGCGCTGTCAGCTCTCATGATGCAGCCGGGCAGTGGCCTGTCTCTCTCTATCTCTAGCGTACATCATCCATGGAGCGTGTCTGACATCGATGTCACAGGGACATCGAACTCGGGACAGTTTTAAATTCCGTAGCATATGAACGCAGAAAGCATGTATATCTACATTGTTTTACTTGTGACCTGCCTGTAAATTAGCAGTTTTGCTATAATCTGGCACATTTACAATTTGTGTACAACTCTTATATGATTGTTCATTAATGTGTGTAGTCCCGATCAAATAAATAAATAAATGTTGAGGTTGGCTACGTTTGTGCAGACAGCGCTGTTGATCAGAGGACGAGGAGAGCGGGCGCTTGTGGGAAAAGTCCTGTTCACAATGACACTTCTACTAGTGCCTATTGTGGTGTAATCGGTTTGTCAAAAGCTATAAAGCCAATAGATTACTATTATTTATCCCAATTTTCAATACTTATCGAAATTAATTATAACTTTTTATAATGAAATTGACTAAAACCTTTTACATTTTTGTCTGACTAAAACGTGACTAAAACTATCACATTTAGAAATGACTAAAATGTGACTAAAACTATAAGCATTTTCGTCCATAAGACTAAAACTAAAAGGGCTGCCAAAAACAACACTGGGTTCAACACACTAGAAAGCAAAGTGTGCAAGTAAATATCGTGCTAAATTCCTATACAGTTTGACACTGTCACCCAGTTTTTCCCCACACTTTTCTTAATGTCTTATATACTTTTATTCTGCACTTTCCAAACCTGTCATTCACAAGCCTTTCCCACTAAGTATCAGCACAGGAAAACATTCTCATAGACTGACTAAAAGAGGCCGAAAACATAAATAAAGCCTAGAGTGCAGCCCACTTACCAACAGTGGTGTCTCGGTCACAGTTAAAGTAAGACTGTTGTCCTGTGTTTCTTTTGTCTGTTTCTCAGCTGGTATTTGAAGACGACGAGCTGTCTGATGCAGAGAAAGTCTATGCTGAGTGTGGCCAGCAGTGCCCTCTACCCTGGGAAGAGTGTCTTCTGCCCCAGCGCATGAAACGGTGTGTGAAGATCGGGGAAGGCACCTTTGGAGAGGTCTTTTCAACAACCAGTGGGAAGTCAGACGGAGACACTGTTGCTCTTAAAGTAAGTTATGAGCAAAGGGGGGAAGTCCTCTTATATAAAATACATTATATTTACTTTGGTAAAATGTTTATGTAGCTGTACATCTTAAGAGTAGTTTTATCACACTGTACTTTTTACTTCCACTTTCATTTGGAAATAACAGCAGTGTTACCTGAGTAAAACATTTGGTTACTCTTCACACTGTGTGCAACACAGTGACATACTGACATATGAAAATGAATCTAAATTAAATTAAACATCTTGTGTTTCATCTTTAAAACAATTGTATCTAATTCTTATGGTGTATTCTTTAGAAACGTCAAAATCTTTACACTATTGAATGTATTGGCTGTCCTTTTACACTAAGTTACTTTCTCTGTACACAAGCTATATTTTCACATAGTACTTTTTTACTTTTACTTGAGTAATTACTTGCGTCACTACTATTGTCTTAATGAGTAAAATTATTTTTAAAGTATCTTACATGAGTGTGTAGTGTTTGTGATAATACTGAGTACTTTGTGTATTATCAAGGTAATACCAGTAGAGGGCAGTGAGAAGGTGAACGGGGAAGAACAAAAAACATTTGGCGAGATTCTTCATGAAATTATTATCTCCAAGTAAGTTATATTATGCAGTAGTATGAAATAATGTCACTTTGTAGGGTAACATGTTCCTAACATTTTCCTGCAGGGAGCTGAGTTGCCTGAAAGAGAAGGAGAATAATCAGACTAGTGGCTTTATTGGACTGAGAGAGTAAGCTCTGCTGGATTTCACACATTTCATACATTTTTGTTTAATATTTATGTTTTGCTTGTCTGTTTTGAATAGTCTGCACTGTGTGAAGGGATGCTACCCCCAGAGTTCCTCAGTGCATGGGATAAATTTGACAAACAAAAACGCTCTGAGAATGACAGACCAGGTAAGGACCAACCAAGACACGTGCAAAGATCAATGATTCTAATTATATAGATCTGTGTTGATTTCTCTATTTCTTCAGATTTCTTTGAAAAACAGCAGCTATTCATAATTCTTGAGTTTGAGTTTGGAGGCACTGACTTGGAGAACTGCAATGGGACAGTAAGCACGCACTGCCTAGACCCCATGATTATTGAGCACATGTTTTGGTAGTTACTTAGTTAGGCAACAGCACTAATAGTCTAGTACGAAAATCTGAAATTGTAACTTTTGTGGTTCCGGAATGTTAGGGGTTGGCAACCTTGTTTTTATGTTAATATAAGATGTTGGGAACATATTTCATGAAATGCCACTCGCGTATCGCGTTTGTCTGTTTTTTATTGAAGAAATAAGAAGAGAATGTTTACCAAAAAGTCGCACCTTCAGTCATGCACTATCTGTCAGATAAAATGAAATATCTGCAATATTAAACAAGCTTTTTCTCATGAAATTTGCACTGTATGTGTAGTTTGACATTATGTCACCTCACAGGAAATCTTTGCTTTATAGGTTTAAAAATACACTAATTATGTCAGTTTTTTCATAGTGGAAACAAGATGGTCACTGTAACTGAACTGGCTGATCCTCAGTTCGATTGTTGTATCTTCATAATTATACCAGATTTTCTGAAATAATTGCCACTGTATATAGACTATATCAACCTCATGCAGTGTGCAACATTTCATCTTCATCGGTTAATGCATAAATAAATTACATGACATTTAATCAGTGAATGTTAACCGAAATGGCTCATTTCCAGCCATGTACTGTTGTCACATAAAAGTAAATATCTTCAATATAAAATAAGATTTTCTCATGAAACTTGCACTGTATGTGTAGTTTGACATGTCACGTCACAGGAAATCTTTGCTTTATAGGTTTAAAAATAAACTAATTATGTCAGTTTTTCATAGTGGAAACAAGATGGTCACTGTAACTGAACTGGCTGATACTCAGTTTGATTGTTGTATCTTCATAATTATGCCAGATTTTCTGAAATAATTGCCACTGTATATAGACTATATCAACCTCATGCAGTGTGCAACATTTCATCTTCATCGGTTAATGCATAAATAAATTACATGACATTTAATCAGTCAATGTTAACCGAAATGGCTCATTTCCAGCCATGTACTGTTGTCACATAAAAGTAAATATCTTCAATATAAAATAAGATTTTCTCATGAAACTTGCACTGTATGTGTAGTTTGACATGTCACGTCACAGGAAATCTTTGCTTTATAGGTTTAAAAATAAACTAATGTCAGTTTTTTCATAGTGGAAACAAGATGGTCACTGTAACTGAACTGGCTGATACTCAGTTTGATTGTTGTATCTTCATAATTATGCCAGATTTTATGAATAATTGACACTGTATATAGACTATATCAACCTCATGCAGTGTGCAACATTTCATCTTTATCGGTTAATGCATAAATAAATTACATGACATTTAATTGGTGAATGATAACCGAAATAGCTAATTTTCATGCATGTACTGTTGTCACATAAAATGAAATATCTCCAATATAAAATAAGATTTTCTCATGAAATTGGCATAGTATGTGTGGTTTGATGTGATACTATCAACTCTCAGGAAATTTTGGACTTACAGGTTTGAAATAAACAAAATATGTGAGTTTCATTGATTGAAGAAACAAGATGGCCGCCATAACTGAAATGACTGGTATTCAGTGAAATTCTAATATCTTCAAAAATTATACCAGATTTTCTGAAAAAAATCTCACAGTATATAGAGTTAATCAAACTAAAGTTGTGTACAAAATTTAATCTTCATACAGTAATGTATAAAGAAATTACATGAACTTGAATTTGAGTCTAATTATACTATAACAATAGAATTCAGCACATAAAAGCTTTGCCCCTCAGAAATATTCACACTCTGACCAACATTCCTCGCCAACATTGTTTCGGTGGTACTGATGTTTGAATGTGTTAGTTTGAGGCTGTTTCTGAAGGTGGACGATCGGCCATTGGCACAATATCACCAATAATCTGCCTCTGACCAGTTGTAGCTGTGACAAAATATAGAGTCAAATGATCACACACTACAGGTTTATGCATAAACACAGTGTACGAATTTGATCTGAACAATGGGTAATCTAAGTATAAATATAAAATACAGAATGCATTAAAGGATTATTCTTAATTAATACATGAAATATAGAACTTATTTCTAGTCACAAGTATCATCAGCTTTTAGGGTGTTCTGATGAACGACTTTTGGTAAACATTCTCTTCTTATTTCTTCAATAAAAAACAGACGAACGCGATACGCGAGTGGCATATTCATGAAATATGTTCCCAACATCTTATATTAAAATAAAAACAAGGTTGCCAACCTCTAACATTCCGGAACCACAAAAGTGTTAACGGAGCCCTTTTTCAGATTTTTTTACTAGACTATAAGAGTAATGACAACCACTTAAGCAAAATAAACTTCACACTCAATCTATGCCCAATTTATCTTTTTTATATCTTTTTAGTTGCCTTCAATCATTGTTGCTAAAAGCATTCTTCATCAAGTCACTGCGGCATTGGCTGTAGCTGAACAACAGCTCCACTTTGAGCACAGGTAAAAAATAATGCATAGAGTGAGTCTTATTACAAGCCACTCATCTCATTTAGTATAATGTAGTGCATACAACTAAACAACGGCTGTGCCAACTCTGCGTTAGATTTCTACAGTTTACCCTTGTGTTGTCTTCCTCAGGGACCTCCACTGGGGTAATGTGTTGGTCAAAATGACCAAGCAGAAGACTGCCAAGTTCAGTCTGAATGGGACAGTGCTGTCCCTGGAAACAAAAGGGGTGCTTGTCCGCATCATTGATTACTCTCTTTCCAGATTGGAAATTGGTGTGAAACTTCGGCTGCACTTTTTACAACTGTTTTATCATATCAAAATATCAATTTGAATTTTGTTTGTTTTTAGATGAACTCACGGTTTCCTGCGATATTTCCCATGATGAGGAGCTTTTTATGGGGCAGGGGGATTACCAGTTTGAGATCTACAGACTTATGAGACAAGAGAATGGGTTGGTGCTTCATTTTCATTTGTATCTGTATTAGTTCCACATTGTAGTTACTTTTTCACTGTCTTTTGCTTTGAATAGAAATGACTGGAGTGACTACAATCCCCATTCAAATGTACTGTGGCTGCACTACCTGTGCTCCAAGCTGCTGGACATGAAGTACCGTGCATCGGGAGGCAGATGGAACAAGGACATGCGAGGCGAGCTAACCAGTTTCTATGACAACGTCCTCCAGTTCCGTTCAGCCGCAGAGGTGCTCCAGAACAGCCCTCTGTTTCAGTAACGCGGCCTGTGTTGGGGAGTGAACAGAGTGATGTTCTTCCCGAGCAGTCCGGGGATATTATTTTTGTAAAGTAGCCCTCAGCTCTAAAAGGTTGAGTCCTGCTCTACAGCAAAGACCTTTTTTTGGTATGATAATTTTTCCTTTTTAATATTTTTAGTAATTAGATTCCTGCTACTGTGTCTGCTGAAGGGATATGCCCGAAACATCACTTCTGGAGACCAATAAATAATTTTCCCCGGGAGCTTTTTGGTTGTGCTGATTTTTTCCGTGTTAACTCCAGAAATCGGATCATGATCAGATTTTTGGTCGGCATGTAAATGTAGACAGTGAAACTTTTCAATAAATATTTTTTATTTATGAGAAAGCAAATGTATGTATAGCCTTAAAAATGTATGTGGAGGTGTGGGGCATCTTAAATTCCATTGTAACTATGATAACTGTCTAATTAAAATGTTTCAATATTGTTTAAGGGTAATATCTATCTAGAAACGGGCACAAAGTTCAATGTATCTTTTGTTCCCACATATTACACAAGGTCCAATTATTATCTCATAATGGTGTCAATGAGTGGTGTGTGATGTTGGTCAATTGAAAGGACTCAGTCTAAAGATGTTTTTGGACCTAATAACTGATCAGATCGAACATGTCTGCTCTTTCAGACACACTGGATCTCCCAGCTCTATCTGAGATTAAGACATCATTAGGACGTACGTACTGAAGTCCAGTGAGAGGTTGAGTTTTCATATAAGGTCTGGCATGTACACATACTCGGATGGAAGTAGGTGAAGGGAACAAAGAAGAGTTGTGATTGTAATGCCTTTACAAACAGGATAGAAACTGCATAGAAAAACAAAATATTTTATTCATTAGTACATCAAGATTATTATACATTTTGCATCAAAACAAGCTTTGTTTTGGTATGGTAAGTTGCGTGTTTCGTTAACAAGGATCTTGATTGAGTATGTTATGAATAGTCTATAAATGAGAGTAAAAACATTGCTAGGATTTTTATGAAGAAATCAGCCATTTAAAAAGGAAGACTTAAAAAAACAGACATTTCAAACTATACAAAGATCCGACAGGCCCATGATATAAGAGGTCAGGCATGTGTTGGAGAAGCACTTTTTGGTTGAGCTTGAGGCAATGTCGGAGATGGCCTTGCTGGTGATGATGTTGGAATATCAGTCTGTGCTTGTCTGAATGTTACAGAGGCTTTCATCTGGATGTAGGAAGCAAATGGTTTACAAGAAGCATGAATAAATGTCAATTGCAGCTACGTTTTGTGTGCATTTGTGCTCAGAAGGAGAAGTATTTGGTGTACCACTCCTGTTTTAGCCCCTCTGTCCCTCTCGGCTCCAGATATGGACCCCTGGAAACGAAAGAAAATTGGTTCTTTACGACTGCAAAACATAAACAACAATCACCTGGCTTTTAGTGATCATAATACATGTATGTGAAGAATTTAATTGCACCCAGTGCATTGCTATTGCCATTGTACTATGTATTGTGTGTCTGCAGTGTTTACCTGATTGATTGTAAGTGCGGCACGTGGCATGAGGGCGACACGTAGCGGATGCCCGTCTGTGATGAGGGGCACACAGGAAGGGGGCTGTGGGCGCTGGCGTGGCTGGGATGCAGGAGGAGCGTGACCGAGGGGAGCGCGGGAGCGACGGGGAGGAATGCTGGCCCAGGGAGGTGTGCTTGTGTGGGAGAGAAGAGGTGGAGTAGTGGGTGGCCGTCTGTGGGTGAGTGGAAGACGCGTGGGGCAGGGTGGAGGAGAGGTGTGGGAGATGGGAAGACGAGGTGGAAGACGAAGAGGAAGAGTGGAAGATGTTTCGGTCACAACTGCCGCCAGACGTGCTGGTGACGCGAGGAGACTCCACGTTCTTTCGCTGGTAGGAGAAAAAAAGGTTTAATTCATTAAGTTTGAGAAATTCGAACATAAAGCATTAAAGCCAAACTATAGAACATTCAAACTATGTGTCAGAAGAGCAAACATTATAATGCATATCAAAACATAGATCACTAACATAAAACATATGTAAACCTATTTTTGGCTACCCAAAGCAAAGAAATCAACATCTGTGAGGAGCTGGTGCACTACAAAAACTAAATATCAAGCATGGGTTTAAATTCGTTGAATTGAGAATATTAATCTTGTTTTAGTGGTTTTGACTAATGTAGAGTTTTTTCCTGATCAGACCAAGATTACTTTTCTACTTTGATGACATTTCTCACGGGTTCTAAGGTGATCTCCCTTGAAAAAAGTCAAATGTTCTTACTCCATTGGCAGATCAATAATAATAATAATGTATTAGTCTTATATAGCGCTTTCCCAGTCGCACAAATTTTGCAATTACAATTTCATACATTATTCATTCACACCATACTCGGGGATGGTAAGCTACGTATGTAGCCACAGCTGCCCCAGGGGTAGACTGACGGAAGAGAGGCTGCGAACCTGCGCCATCAGTCCCTCCGACCACCACCAACCACTCACTCACTACATTCACCCTTCCTGGTGTTCCCAAATGGTCTCTCATTCAAGGCCCTTCTCTGCTTAGCTTCTGAGGTCTGACGGGATTGGGCAGAGTAAAAGCAGTATGGCACCAAATCAATGAGAAATAAATGTATAGACCCTTTAATTGTTTGTAAACACTCTGGGCTTAGCTGGAGGCGGGAAGCTCGATTCCTATCTATTTCCATTGTAGTTGTTGTCATAGTAACGATAACAAATGTCTAACTGTTTTTGGAAATATCAGATAAACCTTATTTTATCGTCTCAAATGTCATTCCTCTTGTTCTTGCACCTTAAGCCACAACAGGACCACATTTTTCAGTTGTAGTTTTACACTTAAAATCGCTAGTTTTAGTTTAATCGTATTTCTCTTGATCACTTCCTGCCTCCAGCTGATGTCACTGATGATGTCAGCAGTTAAAGGGTCTATAGGTCAAAGACTCTAGATATCGAGTCAGAACCATCTCAGTACAAGTGAAATAATCTTGTGCAAATGCCAGACTAAATCTTAACTGGTCCAAACAACTTAAATTTAAAATATTATGGGTAGAAATATTATAGGTCTGAGAATAGGCAAGCCCACTCACACATTAATGCATGTATTATCAATTTATTCAGAGAAATGTTAAGAATGATAGCTTCAAATCAATCTAACCAACTCTTAATTGAAAGTTGAATAATTATTCCAACATTAGTAGAAATACTGTAAATACTGTAATCAATAAATACATGTGAACAAATCAAATGCAAAGGCTGTTCCTGTATATTGAGAATGATCATCTTTATGAGGTTATGACAATATGGAAATGTCAATGAGAAATACCCCCCATATACCCATATAAATGCATTGGTTTCAGTTGTTTTGGTTCACTGTATCCTAAACAGATCATTATAATAGTGTGTCCTTTTCTTGTTATGTAGTTGGAATATGCAAACAATGCAGATGGCCGCAAGAGATAGAAATGAGGTCACACAAATGAGAATTCAAACTTTCCTAATTACATCCAAATAATTTATTGTGCATTTGGGGCAATTAGTTTTGTCATTTCAAAGCACACTTCCTTTTATGAGGCCAGCTGGTCCGTGATCACTTACCCAAAGCTGACAAAATTAATGTAGGCAAATGAATGCATATTTGATGGTGCGTTCAGTCACAGGCGCACACAACAAAAACACTGAAACTCTTGTCATATTTAGAGTATACAGTTTATAGAAAGTTCCAAACTGATTGGGATCTCTTTAATTTGGCTCTTTCTATTCTATTACGTAGCAGTCTGATGCTAAAATAGTTTAATTCCATTGTATACTGTAGGTCAAAATTCTATGCTGATTATCCCTACGTTTTTGGACGTTCATGAAAGTTCACCTGATTCCGATTGTTTGGACATGATTTGGAACGATACACTAGCTGTAAAAGCATGAACCCTGTATTGTAAAGTTTGGTCTTTCATTCTGGCCTCTTTCAGACCTGGTTGAGTTCAGATTTGGTCTAGGTCTAACACGTCTAACACGTGAAGATCTAAAGCGACCATCGTACCCTCATGGTTGGCGTGACACTTCCAGGGCGGGACTTTCCGTCAAGCTGCCTAGGGCCGCTGTTGTCCCCGGCAACAGGCAGAGGGTGGAGCTGCAGCTGATGCCTCTCTTCCTGGAGGCAAGGAGGATGAAGAAGGACTTTTCAATGGCCTTATTCACAGTTGTTGTATTACCGCAGGTCTCAGGGCTGTACTTGTGTGCTAAGCTGCCTCATGCCGCACAGATGGTAGGCAGAGCAATTGGCAAAGGATGCCAAAACTATGCCTGTGCTTCTGTCTCATAAGGATTTATGAAAACATTTGGAAACTAGTTGGCTTGGTATGGCAGGTAGAGGCAAAGCTAATAAAACTATTATATAAAAGAGTAAAAATGGTGTGGAAAATTGCAATACTGTAATAAGTATTAAAATTACAGATCTATTTGACATTAATAGGGACAGTATTTGTGAGGTTTTTTAGTTGGTTAACAGTGCTCTCTCTTTAGCTGTCAAGTGCTCAGTGAGGGATGGAGGTGGATTTACAGGCGAAACTGCTGGAGTGGATCTGGAGTGATGGGATGAGTGCAGCCGGAGCTTGTTGAAGGCACGTTTCTCTTTTTCTCACCACTAATCGTTTAATGAGCTGGTCCCTCTCTGTCAGTCTGTCCTGAAGTCTTCCCAAATCCTCACATCGACTCTGTCTCCCTCTGCACCGCTCCTCCTCTCCCGCAGCCTGAAAAACATCAAATACGCGCAGGTTCACACAGAGCCCATTTTAGAACCTTAGTTCAATTACAGACTGTTCTCCATTCATGCACTGCCCCAGTTAGAGAAATCTGACTTACTGCAGGCTGTTGTTTGCATGGTTACCGTGTACTTTACCGTGTTGGATGCTACTCATGGATTCAAATCTTTTCACAGCGTAAGGTTTGACACTTAAGTGCAAACTAATACGAGAATCACAAAATTAGCATCAAAACAATTGCCTAAAAAAGATTTAACCTCTTAACCAAGTGCATTTTCTCCAGTTCAGCTTCACCCAAATCTAAAGGTTTAGGTTTAGTGTAATGCCTTATTTGAAAGCTAAGACATACAAAACTCATCAACCAAACAGATCTTAATCCTTAGGCTGTTGAGAGCTTTTAGACATCTATTTTCATCACTTTTCTGTTACTCTTTTATTGTTTTTCATCACTATTCTGTTATTTTTTGGTTGCGTTTTTGTCACTTTGTCATCAAGTTTTTGTTGCTCTTTTGTTGCATTTTCATCCTCGTACTCGTCTCGTTTTTGTTGCTATTTTGACACTTTTTTTCCAAGAAGCTTTTAGATTTGGGTAAAGCCAAACTGGAGAAAATGTGCTCGGTTCAGGTGGGGGTTAAGAGGTTAGGGTTGTTAGAAAAATCCCTTTTTAATGTACATAAATATGACTTTGCGGTTTCAACCAGTCCTCTAACTGACAGAGGACACAGTCAGTGATATCTATACCATTGGTTGTGCAGAGAATGACCAACAATCTGATGATGAACAATAAAAGCTGATATGTTTATAGAAGTCCAAACTACTTATATATTTAATAAGCTGTTGCGATTTGGTAATTGCCACCATTCAAATTGCGATTCTAATTTGACCGTATTCAATTGTCCGCCCCACACCACAGTCTTGACTCACTCGTTCTCTAAGGCCACGATGCGCGCCTGCAGGTGTGACTGGGCGCTGCTGTACTCCGACGCCAGACTCTGCAGCTCCCTCTTGTGCTCCCTGCGGATCTCCTCCACCTCCTGTCTCCTGCGCTCCTCGTTACGCTCTTTCCTTTTCTCGTCGTCCAGCTCCTCGTCTTTCAGGTCGTCGTCCCGCCGCTCCTCCCAGTGCTTCTGAGACTCCTCCAGCTTCTCCATCTCCACGCGCAGCTTCTCCACCTCCTCCTTTAGACGCTGGGCCTCCTCCTCCAGCTGCGCATCCCGCTTCTTGTTCACATCGGTGCTATCCTCTTCTTTCTCGTCGACCTCAGGCTCTTCACGCGCCGTCCTGAAAGCATCAAAATTGCTGTCAAAGTGTAGGCATATTACAAATAACTTAACAAATGACAAAGGTTTGGTCATTGTTTCAAGACCATTTATCAAGAATCAAGAATGTTCTTGTTAAAAAGCTGTTTGGAACACAACTTGAGCTTCATAAATCTGGGACTCATGGAGTGACTTTTCTGACTAACTGCAAATGCAACTAGATTTGGAATTTATGTTCAGATTTAGTTCACAGTACAAGTACATCCAGAAGCACCGTATTTTCCGGACTATAAGTCGCTCCAGAGTATAAGTTGCACCAGCCATGGCAACTACCTGGGCATGGAGGCGTAACTGCACCGTTTACAAGCCTCTCCCGGCATCACGTTGTTCAAGCTCTCATTTGCGAACTCGTTCCTCTAGCTGTGGCCATCTAGCTTTTAGCCCGCGATCCGCTTTTTTGTTTTTCTTCATTGCAGTAAGAGTAACCTCTGCTTTTTGCCAGTTCCTCACAAGTTTCTAGCTTCAGTGGTACAGGAGTAGCAGATACTGGTACACAAGCCAAGAGCGCCCTCTGGCGGCTGTCAGTGTGAAAATAACAAACATGTGAAATTATATATTTTGATATATAAGTCGCACCTGAGTATAAGTCGCACCCCAGCCAAACTATGAAAAAAGTGCGACTTATAGTCCGGAAAATACGGTACATATTGAATTGCCAAAATACAAAAATCACATGAATGTTTCTAGGAGGTGAGGGAGCATTTTGTTGAATATTTAAACTACGACAATTAAAATTTGATTTGATTGTGCTTTGTCTGCCAAGTGACTATATTTTCTATATTTGTGATTAAGTAACATCATATTAAAGTATTGGTTGTAGCAGCACACAAGTAGAATATGCCCTAATGAAGATATATCATAGCAAATATATTTCTCTGCACTAGCAATTACAGACGCAGGCTGGATAGCAGCAATCCAAACAATAACCATGTAGCAACAATAATAATCATACTTTTCCTTCAGTTGTTTCTTCAGAGCGGCGTTTTCTCTCTGCAGCTCTAGCACGGCACAGCGGCTCTCGTCCAGCTGCCTCTCAAACACCTGGTGCTGGTTCTGCTGCTTTAGGTCCTTCACACATCGGATACATAACAACATATCGTCAGTGCTGGCGTGTGTGTCTTTAGCGCTCATGTCTTGCATTCACAATCCAGTCTCCACTCCACCGCCTAATTATGCAGAGCAGTCTGTTGGCTTGAGCTCAGTGGTATCGAGGATTACATGTCGTGAATAATAATGCCACGGTTGATTTTGTGGATAGATTTGAACTCATAGACGTGCCCGATTCTGTTTACTTTAGAACTCTTTATCCCATTATAAAGTTGTCCCCTCGTTAAAAATACACCTTTTGATTAATTCATGCATGTTTGAGTAATCCTGCATATTCAGTCAAACTTCTGCTCAAAGCTGCACACCCTCACCGCCACCACCTGAGCTCCTCGTTGTGGTTCGTTCTGCTCATTATAGAAGCATTAAGTTTGGCAGCTACCGTTTGCAGCTTTATTTAAACTGCTTGTGTCTGAGATCGGGGCTGAATTTCTTGCTTGAATGATCTGTTTTCGATCCACATACCTATTATTTTAAGTTATAAAATGTGAATTAATTGAGGACTTTTAAAATAAGGAACATACTCTTGAAAGTACTAATACACCTTTAAATTTTGCAAATTTTGTCATGTTTACAACCATAAACATAAAGATTTTATTTGAATTTTGTACTGAAAGTTCACACACAAGAAACAGACAACTGTGAAGTGAAAGCAAAATGATGCATGATTCTGTTATTTTCAAAAAATTGAAAACCGAAAAGCGGGGCGTACACGAGTATTCATACAGCATGAATTAATACTTTGTGGAACCCCTTTTGCTGCAATAACAGCAGCAAGTCTTTTGGGGTATGACTGTACAAGATTTGCACATCTAGAGACTCACATTTTAGCCCATTCCTCTTTACAAAACACCTGAAGTTCTGTCAAATTAGAAAGAGAGCGTTTGTGAACAGCAGTTTTCAGGTCTTTCCACAGATTTTCAATAGGATTTAGGTCAGGACTTTGACTGGGCCATTCTAACACATTAATATGTTGTTTTTAATCCATTCCATTGTAGATTTAGCTTTGTGTTTAGGGTCATTGTCCTGCTGGAAGGTGAATCTCCGCCCCAGCCTCAATTCTCTTGCTGACTCCAGCAGGTTTTCCTCCAAATGTCTCTGTATTTGGCTCCATCCATAATCCCAACTATTCTTACAATCTTCCCAGTCCCCGCTGAGGAAAAGCAGCCCCATAGCATGATGCTCCCCACCATATTTGACACTGGGGATGGTGCACTCAGGACGATGGGCAATGTTAGGTTTGTGCCATACATAACGTTTTGCATTTGGGCCAAAAGTTAATTTTTGTCTCATCTGACCAAAGCACCTTCTTCCACATGGTAGCTGTGTCCTCCATATGACTTTTAGCAAACTTCAAACGGGATTTCTTATGGCCTCCTTTCAATAATGGCTTTCTTCTTGCCACTCGTCCATGAAGGCCAGATTTGTGTAGAGTACGACTTATAGTTGTCCCATGTACAGATTCCCCCAGCTCAGCGGCAGTACGTCGCAGCTCCTCCAGAGTTATCTTAGGGCACTTGGTTGCATTTCTGACCAGTGCTCTCCTTGTTCGGTCTGTTAGTTTAGGTGGACGGTCGTGTCTTGGTAAGTTTGCAGTGGTGCTATACTCTTTCCATTTCCGAATGATGGATTGAACAGTGCTCCGTGAGATGTTCAAATCTTGGGAAATCTTTGTATAACTTAACGCTGCTTTAAACTTCTCCACAGCTTTATCTCTGACCTCTCTGGTGTGCTCCTTGGCCTTCATGATGTTGTTTAGTGACCAATACACTCTGACCATAGCTCTGAGGCCCTCACAGAACAGCTGGAATTATACTGAGAGTAGATTACGCACAGGTGGCCTCTATTTAATTATTAGGGAAAGGTGTGAACATTCTGCAGTCATTAGGAATGTTATAAAGGCAATTTAATGCACTCCGAAAATGCTGTATGAATACTTATGCAAGCCCCACTTTTCAGTTTTCGGTTATTTTTTGAAAAATAACAGAATTATGTGTCATTTTGCTTTCACTCCACAGTTGTCTGTTACTTGTGTGTGAACTTTCAGTACAAAATTCAAAATAAATCTCTATGTTTATGGTTGTAAACATGACAAATGTGCAAAAGTTCAAGGTGTATTAGTACTTTCGAGAGGCATGCGCGGTACATAATTTTCATTCTCGCCACAACTCAAAACAACAAATTAGAATTGCCACCCATTTGCCTTCTGTTACCATGTTGCTACCCCCTATATCAACCATCATCAATGCATAGTAACCTGCTGCAGAGCCATCATCTGTGTATGTGCTTGTAGCTGGGCCTGGAGGTCCTCTATTTGCTGCATATGTCTCTGGGTCATCTGCCTGCTCCACTCGGTGTGCTGTTGAGTCAGCTCTGCACGCTGCTTATCTGAAATCACACACACACATTCATAACGACAGGCAAAAATGAAAAATAAAAAACTATCTATTCAGTCTACTGTTACAGGTACCCGTCTGCTGTTGCCATGGTGATGTGTAGCCATGGCAATAGCAACTTCACTGGTGAATTTATAATCTAGATGTGTATCGCTGTGTGTTTGGGAGTTCATTAGTCACTGCAGATGTCCATGTCGTTTACGCTAATGCTCGTTTGTGCGTATAGTTATGTTGTAGTGTCGCACATTTATCATGGAATAAGTGTATGTTACCCAGGTCCAAGTGGTGCATTGTTTGGAGCCTATTTCTCTCCGACAGAAGATCTTCTTTCGCCTTTCTCTCCATCGCCTGCAGTGCCATGGCGTGATTGTGGCGCTCCTCGGCTAACGATTGGCTCTGAGGCTCCTTCAACACATTGACACACACAGAAGGCACAAAAAGAGTATATCCACATATATACTGTATATACTGTACAGAAGTGAGGATGTAGAGAAGTAGCATAAATACATTCAGGCCTAGAAAAATACAGGGATGCAAAGGGTGCATTGCAAACTCATTTGAATATGTTTGCACCCTCAGTGTAACTTGCATCATAATTAACTTTAATGAAAAGGATCTGTATTTGTTGAAGCACTTTCAGTCAGGTTGTTCTAGCGCCTTTGCTAGGTACATTGTCTTTCAACGCTTTTTTGAATTATTATTAACAGAGCAAAAATGTGTGTCTTTTGGGTGTGTACCTGCAGCAGCTCTCTCAATTTCTTGTTTATCTCCTTGGTGTCTTGGACCTCCTTTCGCAACTTGTCAATCTCAGGGTTCACGTGACAGTCGTCTCCAGAACCAGCTTTCTTTTTTCCATCTGTGGGGAATAAATATGTGACTGAGATCAATCCATAGATAATTACAAAAAAAAGAACAAGCATAATATTTTCATTTTCCTTGAACATGAATTGATCCACATATTTCAGCTGAAGGTAACTGTGACGCACTGGGAACACAGTAATAATAAATAGCTGTTGTTTTGTTAGCTTATTCACAAGATGATTTGCTACACAAGTCAAATTACAGAACAAATCATATGGAGGATGCTCACCTGCACTTGCAGCTCTTTCACTTGTGCCTCCAGCTCCTCGATGTGGCTCTGCATGTCCTGCTCCTGGGTTTGCCACCTCTGCTCAGTTTCTGCCACCGCAGCGTTCATTTCAATCCGAACTCTGCTCTCAAACGATCCTCACACTCTGCCCTGTAGCAACACACAAAACACATCACAGGCTTACTCTAAATACAAACCTTCTTTATGCCATCCTGATGTCAGGTGTAGAAGAGTGTTATTTTGATACAGGGTTTCTTTCTCCAGAGCTCAGGTTTATCATCATCCAAAGACAGGACACATTGTGTAATTTTTCTTGCTGATCCATATAACTTAACAGTTACATAGATCAGCATTTTGTTTCTGTGTGTGTAATGTAGCTAATAGCCTGCAACAATCTCAATCATTGTTTTTACAGAAGTATAAAGATAGAAGATTGTAAGTTTTTATTCTAACTCTTTCCAGTGCAGAGACAACATGGTGAAAAGATGTAATCCCGTATTTCATAGAGCTACCTAATGCGGTCCTCAGTCATCCGCTGGCTCTGCTCTAAAAGGCTCCTCTCTGTGTTGAGTCTGCTTTGCTCTAGGACTTTCTCCTCCAGCCTGTGCTTGTCTGCCTTCAGGGTGGTGATCTCCCGCTGCTGTCTGTCCCGCTGCCTCTCCGCCTCCTCCTGGATCCGGGCCATTTTGGAGCGGGTCTGGTGGAGTTCTTCTTCCATGTGGGAACACCGTGGTCCACATGTGGGCAGGACATCGGGAGCCTTCTCCTTCTTCTCCTGGAGGACTGCCTCTAGTCTGCATATCTTCACATAGGGACACAACAAATTGGGAGAGCAAATTAATGTGTTTCCATTTTTTTTTACAATATATCTCTTAATCGCTGTGGACACATAGTTAGTGGGGAAAGAATAGCTGCCACGAAACCGCCAAACATCTACATATAATATAAAGCTTTGTTAATTATTCAAAGTTATTATATTCAGCCTCTTAAGATCTCATATAAGCAATAAACAACATTAATCTTTTTTTGGTTGTTGTTTTTGAGAGTCGTGGACGTTTGGCCTGGGATTACTGAAGCTTAGTCAAACATTGATATTACAAATAAGCCAGCCTTCTATGTGTTATATCACTGTTTGACAAATCCTCGTGGTAAAAGTGAACTAGTTAACGACTAGTTAACTACTCTTAACAACCCACTACAGATGACAACAACCGTTCTCTACGTGCAGACTGTAGGAGCCATGATAAAACTCCTTTCATAGCCAATGTTTTCCTCACACCTCAGTTGTTGAGTCCTTGAGTTTCACCCTCAGCTCCTCCAGCTCCTTCTCCAGCCCACTGCAGAGATCCTCCCTCTTCCTCCTCTCTTCATCCAAACGCACACAGACCTTTCAGGAATATTAATCGAAAAGAATCACCATCAAAACCATGCCCTTTGGCTCGTTAATTCATTGCAGCTATCATCTTCCTATCAGCCGGCTTAATTAACAGACTGTTACATAGAAGTGCATATAACCAGGCTTACAGGAGAGGCAATTATGCGATAACATCTCAACATTAACATTGCATATTCAAATGATTCATTAACTGAGGTCTTTTAGCCTTGGTGCATGAGTCAAAGGGGGTAAAGAGATTGATCAGATCTAGATCTTGTTTGGTGAGACGGAGCATGCTCAACAGTTTGCTTTGAGGGGAACATATGTGGCTCACACAGGGAGAGCATTAGTGCCACAGCAGTGTGACGAGATGAAAGCAGACAAAGCTCAGCGGTTGTATACACAGCCATTAAACACACACGCACTGGAGCTAAAGTAATTAAGCAAAAAGATGAAGGAGGAATGAAAGAAACAATCCAGACTGAAAACAGGAGCACAGTACAAGAGCACGTCACATAGATGCACACAGATACAATTTGATCCCATTCTTGTCCTCAGTACCAAACTTATTTCTTATATAGTTTTACTTAAAATGTGCATGAGCTATTTTTTTTATCACTTAAATGAACAAGAAAGATATGATTGCACTCAAAATTAGATAAAAACTTATACTGGCCAGCTGCTGCACCCACCTCCTGATTGGTCTTCTTCTCGGAGCTCAGAGCCTCCTGGACACTGTTGAGCTCTGCTGCGTGTCTCCTCATCACCTCCTCTATGGCCTTTCTCACCTGATCCTTCAACCTCTTCCTGTCCTCCTCCGCCTTCTCTGCCAGCCTCTTCTTCTCCTCTTCCAGTCTCTGCTGCACACCGGCTCTCTCCACGTCCACCTGCTCCATGCTTTTGTCCAGCTGAGACCTCACCCTCACCCGCTCCACATCCAGCTCCTTCCTCTGCCTGTCCATCTCCTCCTCTTTCTCCCTCCTCAGACGCTCCCTCAGGTCCTCCATGTCCCTCCGCTGCTGCTCTCGCTCCTCCTCGCGTTCTCTGCGCACTCTGCTGAGCTCTTTCTCAAACTGATCTTTCTCCTTTTGCAGGGCCTCTCGTTCTCGTTGGATCTCCTTCTGCAGTTTATCCCTTTCGTCATCTGCATGTTTCTGTATGCGCCGCAGCTCCTCCGTCTGGGCTCGCACCATCTCAGAGCGCAGGCTGGACAAGGCTTCAGCGTGCTAGACAGAGAGACAGACAGTTGCGAAGATATCAGATTCAACTGCGGGCTATACTCTACAGACGGGCCAGTTTTACATTAGATTTAGAGCATATTTCAAGTTGTTCTTTCTCTAATAGTTACCTCAAATATATTCAAAATGTTCCCTCAAAGTTAAATTTGGTCAAGCCTCAAAAAGTCGTGAGGCTGTGTTTTGTAGATCTTGCTGGTTTGTATGTCAGTTGCCATTGGTAACTATATTAAAGCAAGTGAGATTTTTTATATTCAGTTTAAACGTGGACTGGGAATTTTGTTTTCCTGAGATGTCACAGTTCTCAGTTGGTTTGTATTGCTGCTTTTACGTATTTTGTACGTAATTTTTTACGTGCTTTTTAGTATTTTGATGTTGGGTATTTTGAAGTTTGCAAATAAGAACGGCCTTTTATCACTGATTAGCGTATAATTGAGTAACCATTTAAATGTGATGTAGCATTTAAAAAAAAGCTCACATTAAACGATAAATGCAAAAAACAATTAAAAGTGATTTCCACATTTATTGTGGAAATCAGACGGCTATAACACAAAGCTGGTTAAACTTAACCTGGATTTGTTCCTCTAGGGGAACAAACCCAGGCATGGAGCTTTTGGATAAGTGGTACTACAGAGCGTGCTGAGTTGGTTAGGATTGGGTTTCTCTGAGGATTTCGCGTTCATGTGAAACAGGAGGAGACACAAACACAGTTCATCTGAATATCAAAATCTATCTCTAAACTCATGAATATATTATACAGCACCATGAACGTAATAGTTCTGTTGATAAAAATATTAATTAGAGGCCATGTAACAAACAAAACAAGATTTATCATCAATCATTTTTTTAATAACCCGATGATTTGAGTGAAAGATCCAAATCAGTTGAGAGTTTGGGTCTTCGCCCTATTCTAAAGCTGGTAGATATGGTCATATCTTTGTTACAAATCTATGATAATATTATCTGGAATTAACACCCATGTGATCTTTAGCTTTTCATGCTAAAGACCACATCATGACGTGACCAATGGGCAATAGGCAGGGTGTTCCTCCTGGAGTCAATGGAGTATAATAATTAGTGACAGTGGTGCAGTTGGTAGAGCGGGATGTTTCATGATCGGAAGGTCGGGGTTCGAATCCCAGCTGCTGAAGATGCACACTGTTGTCGTGCTCTTGGGCAAGACGCTTCAAGCATCTTGCCTTCAGTGTCTGCATAACCATTCACACTCATTGATATGAGTGTGAATGGGTGAGTGGTTCCTTGTTGAAAAGCGCTTTGGGCCTGATGAAGGTAGAAAAGATATGTGTGGAAATGTGCCTCTTGTTGGATGACATGGGTACACTGATAAGAAAATAGGCAATATGGCTGAATACAAATAAGTGCATAATCATTACCTGTCGAATTTGGCGGGCGTGGTCGTTGTTCCTGCCACTGCTCTGTAACTCCAGCTCTCGGTTGCGGCTCTGGAGACGGCTCACCTGACTTCTGAGCTCATCCACCTCAGTGCACACACACACCTCGCAGCCTCCGCGGTTCAGAAGCTCTTCTAACACACACACAGTATGCAAATGACCACCAAGTCTACACAAAACATAAAGTAGACACAGAGTAAACTCATGGTAGAGCAACTGTAAATGAGTAAGGACTTGAAACAAAATAATCTCTATGCAGTAAATAACAGATCTCCAGGCATTTTGCTGACTTGGGATAATGACAGTTTGATGAAAAGGCTTGGCTTCGTGGAGGATGAATAATGCACGTCTGTTTCTTTTTGTATAATGACGTGAGGCGCAATCTTAATTAACGCTGAGTCAGAGTGAAACATGGAAATTAACTGAGCTAAATGCTGAGATCAGTGAGAGATTTGCAAACAACGGGAAGCAGCCCCGGATCTACAGGGATGCAAAAGGGTGCATTGCAACCTCATTTTAAGATGTTTACACCCTCAGTTTTAGTAGCATCACGATGTATTTTAATGGGAGAATCTCTGTTTGCACCCTTTTGAAACTCTGATGCACCCTCTGTCAGGTTGTTCTGGAGCCGGCGCTGACGGGAAGGAGCATGCACACACAGACACAGGAAGGAAGGGGCGGCATCAGAGACTACCTGCCCTGCTCTGCAACTCGTCCTCCTGAAGCAGCAGCCTCTCCTTGGCCACCACTAACTCGTCCTCCGCCCGCTTCACCACACCCTCCGCCTCGGACACACGCTTACGGTGCAGCTCGAGCTCCTCCTCCAGGTTCTGGAGGTGGGCGTAAGTGCATACGGTGGAAAGAAGCAGAAAGAAGAGGAAGAAACTGAGCGTATACAGTGCAAGACTTCAATTAAGAAGACAGACATGAAAAAGGTTTATGGTGAAAGCATGCAGGAAAATGTCAAGGGAAATGCGTAGTGGTGAATGTTGTCGCATCTTTTTTTAGGTCACATGACGTTTTTCTGGTGTTGGTGCCATCCCTTTGGGTACATGGGGATGAGTGGTAAAGACCTCATAATGGCACCCATAACAGGAAAAAAGACGTGTGACTGAAAAACATCCATTGGGCCCAATTCCAAATGTCACTGTTTTGTAAAATGAATGAATGAATAGCCTAATAATGATCAAAAAAGAAAGATTCACATTTGTTAATATGTGAATTACATGAAACACTGAAAACAACAATTTGCAACAGACAGATATGTAGCAACATAGAATGAAACAAAACGGGTGAGGGAGGGAGGGAGGGAGGGAGGGAGAGAGGGAGAGAGACAGACAGACAGATGGGAGGGGGAATTTTCGAGTAGAGGTTGAAATGTGGTGAGTCAGGGAGCTGTGAGCATTATTATTGTACTCATGTCAGCTCAGCGCTCCTCTCATAGGACATCTTAATGCTCATGCGTGAGGTGGTAATGGCAGTGCTGCAGCCAATCTGTCCAGCTCAAACTACTTATTAGTGAATGGTTGGCAGTGGGAATAGCACTCAGAGAGGGCAGTTCGTGGTTTAGATGGAGCAAGACTTCCCGCCTCTCCTCTATCTCCCCTGCTAACATCAACATTATCATTAGCTGAGTGCATCTGAGACAGGCCTTTGCAACAATCTTAATGATCTTTCCCTTGTCACCCGGAAGAAATAACTGGATCTGTCACTACTACAACTTGATTTAAACGTAGGGTTTGTAAGACTTTTTAATAATATTTTGTAATTATCACCCATCTGTGTTTCTAGATATGTTTCTACATATGAAACATGTTTAAATCAAATATTGATTTTATCTGCAATAATAATCTATTCACAATTACAAAAACATTGTACATGATGTAGCTGTATATGTTCACATTTTCTGCTTTGGTTCCTTGTATGACTAATTATTCAGAAATCACAAATAACGTTGTGCAATGGCTTTCCAGTGCAACGAGTTTGAACTTTAAAAGGACTTTCTTAGTTCCAAAATCCCAGCACATGTCCTCAATCAATAACTGAATTCTGGGGATTCAGATCTTGAGGTATGTTGAGTTCATGATGTTCAAGTGCAAGTGCATGAAAGTGCATATGACAGGTTTTAATCCTTTGTAATTATGACTTCATTAGATGGATAACATCTGTTGTAAGTAGCAATCATAATTTTATTTCAATGAAGCAGCAATTTAATGACAAAAAGTTGGGAAGAAAGGTCATTTTTATTTCAATTTTGAGTTAATGACGTAGATAGAGGGAAAGTTCCATAGAATTCTGACTCATTGATTTCTCACGGATATAACATACACTCACCTAAAGGATTATTAGGAACACCATACTAATACTGTGTTTGACAACTTTCGCCTTCAGAACTGCCTTAATTCTACGTGGCATTGATCAACAAGGTGCTGAAAGCATTCTTTAGAAATGTTGGCCCATATTGATAGGATAGCATCTTGCAGTTGATGGAGATTTGTGGGATGCACATCCAGGGCACGAAGCTCCCGTTCCACCACATCCCAAAGATGCTCTATTGGGTTGAGATCTGGTGACTGTGGGGGCCATTGTAGTACAGTGAACTCATTGTCATGTTCAAGAAACCAATTTGAAATGATTCGAGCTTTGTGACATGGTGCATTATCCTGCTGGAAGTAGCCATCTATCTAGAGGATGTGTACATGGTGGTCATAAAGGGATGGACATGGTCAGAAACAATGCTCAGGTAGTCCGTGGCATTTAAACGATGCCCAATTGGCACTAAG
Organism: Neogobius melanostomus; assembly: GCA_007210695.1. Taxonomy (NCBI): domain Eukaryota; kingdom Metazoa; phylum Chordata; class Actinopteri; order Gobiiformes; family Gobiidae; genus Neogobius; species Neogobius melanostomus. Next base: position 3,382,989 of record VHKM01000004.1, on the reverse strand, counting down.
GGGCCTAAAGTGTGCCAAGAAAACATCCCCCACACCATTACACCACCACCACCAGCCTGCACAGTGGTAACAAGGCATGATGGATCCATGTTCTCATTCTGTTTACGCCAAATTCTGACTCTACCATCTGAATGTCTCAACAGAAATCGAGACTCATCAGACCAGGCAACATTTTTCCAGTCTTCAACTGTCCAATTTTGGTGAGCTTGTGTAAATTGTAGCCTCTTTTTCCTATTTGTAGTGGAGATGAGTGGTACCCGGTGGGGTTTCTGCTGTTGTAGCCCATCCGCCTCAAGGTTGTGCGTGTTGTGGCTTCACAAATGCTTTGCTCCATACCTCGGTTGTAACGAGTGGTTATTTCAGTCAAAGTTGCTCTTCTATCAGCTTGAATCAGTCGGCCCATTCTCCTCTGACCTCTAGCATCAACAAGGCATTTCGCCCACAGGACTGCCGCATACTGGATGTTTTTCTCTTTTCACACCATTCTTTGTAAACCCTAGAAATGGTTGTGCGTGAAAATCCCAGTAACTGAGCAGATTGTGAAATACTCAGACCGGCCCGTCTGGCACCAACAACCATGCCACGCTCAAAATTGCTTAAATCACCTTTCTTTCCCATTCTGACATTCAGTTTGGAGTTCAGGAGATTGTCTTGACCAGGACCACACCCCTAAAGGCATTGAAGCAACTGCCATGTGATTGGTTGTTTTTAGATAATGGCATTAATGTGAAATTGAACAGGTGTTCCTAATAATCCTTTAGGTGAGTGTAATTGTGTGGCAACAGTTTAAAACAGTTTACCGCTATCTATGCCACTTCCTGTCTGTGTCCAATAAGGAAGTGTAATAATAAACATCACAAAAATGTCAAACGAACGTAAACTGGGTCAAATCTTCAGCAAATTAAGTATAATTGGGGTAACTATGTTTTAGCAAAAATGTGTCATATGCACTTCAAGGCAGGGTGAGTTGATTACAGCATATCTTATAAACCACTGACAGAGCATGCTAAATAAATAGATTACTTTTAACACATTTATGAAAACGGCCCCCGCCTGATTTGAGAAATACCTGTTTAAGTAGTCTAAAATGCAGCAAAACATTGTTAATTACTTTAAAATAAATGATGTGATGTACAATACCAGTATTTCTATGATTGAGTTGATTATTAAGTCAACCCTTTTCCTCCTTTTGACCAGGAAAAGATCAGCATGCACCAAGCACACTTACCCTTGCTCCAGGAAAAAAAGGCTGAGATGAATTGTGCATACCTGTATCCTCTCCTGCAGCTTCACGGTGTTCCTCTGGCTCTCGTCTAGTTTCTCCAAGTGACTCTCCACATCGGCCTCAGCCCTCTTCACCCGTTCCCGGAGAGCACTGTGCATCCCTTTCTTCTCCTCCTCCTCCCGCTCCTCCCACTTCCGCCTCTCCTCTCTCCACTCTCCCTCCATCTTTCTCCTCATATTCTCCATCTCCTCGTTCACATCATGTAACTTATGCTCCCACAGTTCGCTCTCCTCCTTCAGTGCTCTCCTTTTGTCCTCCTCTGCACGCTCTCTGTCCTGTCTCAGTGCGTTCAGCTGGTCCAAAAGGGCCCTCACTCTCTCAGTGTCCTCCCGCTCCTCTATCCGCCGCTCCTCCTCCCTTCTTCTCTCCTCTTCCTCCTTCCGTCTCTGCTCCTCTCTCCTCTGTCGCTCCTCCAGTTGGGCTGCTTTCTGCATCTCCTCACATTTAGCGTCAAGAGCTTGGACGTGCTGGCCCATGCTCTCCAGTTCTTTGCACAGTCTGAGGCTCTCCTCCTGGGAAACGCTCATCTGCACCCGGGCATCCTGCAGCGCCTCCTCCGCGGCTCGCAGCTTCTCCTCAAACTCCTTCCTCAGCTCAGTCTCCGCTTCACGTTCACGCTCCTCGGCCTGAAGGCGGTAGCACTCAAAGTCTGCCTGCGCCTGCAAGAGCCGAGAGACAACGCACATTTTAGTCATGATTGATTATCGGGCAGTATATCAAGTATTTTGCCCCCCAAACAAATTGAGGTTAATGTGGTTAAAAGAATCTCTTTGAGCAGTGTTTCTCAAACTGTGGAACATGTACACTGACTGCTTCAGGTGGTTTATAACTACAATAGTCATGGTTCAGTACTGTGTTTCACCTAGTATAGATCTGGTTGTAGGCCGACTCTAGAAACCAAAAGTGATCACATGGGTAATTTGCACTTCAGAGCACAGTAGTCGAGTGAAGAGACATTGATGTGTTGAGTCTATATGTGGCTTTAAACTGCCCATACTAAATTAATGTAAGAGTATTAACAACTGTCATTCAGTGTATGTCTCTGTGTCAGCCACGGGATTTATAGGAACCCAATGGATAAAACAAACAATTTATGAAAGACTGGATAATTGTACTAAAATATGACCCTTAAGGCTGGGGTACCTGATTTTTACTGTACAAAATGTGACTTTTTTTTTTATTTGACCCAAACTCGTTTCTGGCTCTCACAATCCCTCCTGCATGTCTGAATTATTCAAACAAATTGTTTATATGCACGTTTGAAGCCCATGTGCAGTTTTGAGCGGTGGCAAAGTGAAGAAGGGGAGACCACCCCAAAATAGATTTCACTCATTTAGATTCTGCTTCTATCTTCCATTGCTCAATGAAAGAAATGGTGAAGACCATCCAACAAGGTCTGTTTTTGCTGTGTTTACAACATCAGTGGTGGTAAAAATAAATGTACTTTACAACAACAAAAGTCAGGTATCCCAGCTTTAAGTTATATTGTACATCATTGTGTTTGGAAATAAGTTCTATTAAAGCCTGCATTACATTGTATTAAAATCTAGTCTACACCTACATGTCTACAATTTCTTTTCTCAACATTTGGACACTTTACCCATGGTCTTTCAGAGCTGGCTGTCAAGCACTAATTACATTATTAAAATGTACTGTTAATGTTGCAGTTTTGCCCATAAAGTTTCACACATGATTTACATAGAGGCAGTTTATAATTCATGATGGAGCTTTCCAGAGGAGCTCAGGATGTAAATTAGGCCTGAGGTCTCAGGCGAAGTATCAGGCAACAAGGTTGATCATTATAGGTCACATTGATTTGTGGCTCTCGTGGGGGGGTTACACATTAAATTACAACGAGACATGCCCTTGAATCAGGTCAGCTCAGCTCTGGATTGGAAGCAGGGGGTGCACCCACATACTAAATCCTTGTGGTCTCACTTGTGCTCCCACTCGCTGCTGCTCGTCCAGGCACTCCTGCAGCTCCAGAAGGCGGATCCTTAGCACCGAGCCTTCCCCTTCGTGGCAAGACTCCATCAGGACTCGGTGCAGCTCCTCGTGGTGGGCATAACTCAGAGCCTGCAGTGTGGCTTCCTGCTCTTCATTCTTCATATTCAGAGAGTAAATCACCTGCACAGCGTCACAGAGAAGACAAACTGTTGTTTACATCCGTCCATCATCTGAAGAGGGGAGAGACAGGCAATTGCTCATGTGGTTATGGTATTACTGAGCATAAAGTATGTTCAAGTATTTCAGTCAATATTTTATTAAAATTCTAGCATCTAAGTATATACTTTTTTATCTATGTTTATAAATGTACGAAGAAGAACTCCTATAATATATGACTTGCATATCAAAGACTTGAAATCTCTGGATAAAAAGGACATATACCTGAATGGAAGAATGTCAATGTCAGTACTCTATTTGTATAGATTATTGAAATAAACTATTCTAGTCATTGTACCATACTTTTTCAATACACACATTCTTCAAACTGAAGAGCGTATTTACTAGAGTTCGACTGACTTTTTTTTAAAGCCGATGCCGATTTTCAGGGGATTTTTATTGGCCGATGCCGATATGCACGGCCGATATTTTTAGCCAATTCTTTCCAAATGTCTTGTCTATAATCCTGTGCATGATGCTTCTTAACTGTAAAATGTGTCAGTGTTGATATGTGACAGTAGAGGGTGCTTTATTAGGGGCATAGTGCTGATTTATTCAAGACATTCATATTTAGTACTTCAGCGGGAGCTCGTTTGCAAGGAAAAGTCTGCAACATAAAATATATATATAATAAAACCAGGGTGTACAAACTTGTAGCCAATTTTCATCGCAATGTTTCTCAGTTTCCCGGAGGCCTAGAAAGTGATTGTAATTTTAAAAGCTCTGACTTAGCTCTTTCCAATGCAAAAACAGGAAGTGTCAATCACTGTATATCGGCCTTTTGTTGGCGTTAGATCAGCCGATCGCAAATATTGTAAAATATCCAAATATGGAATGGAAGTTTATTTGTATAGCGCTTTTCACATGACCCCAGTCACCCAAAGCGCTTCACCACCATTCATTCACGCACACACATCATTCACCCCTATATGCATGGTTTTAGGAGTAGGGGAAACCGGAGTACCCGGAGGAAACCTACGCAGACACGGGGAGAACATATAAAGGCCCCGCCCAGGGAATGATCGTGGGACCTTACACAAGCGCTACCTGCTGTGCCACCGTGTCACAAATACCAGCCCGATATATCGACCGGCCGATATATAGGTCGCCCTTATTTACTACAAAATAAGCTTTTTGGAGCTATTGTCCCTGACAATAGAGCCCTGTAGGCGTATTGTTGTTGTCTGTAGTGCAATATCTTGCTTGGATTGACTGATCGTGTGATTATGTTTAATACACCAGGGACTATTTGAAAAAATAAATTATACATTTCATTCTTGTGACACTATCACGGCATAATGTTAATGCTACTCGCTAGAATATGGCAGACATAATCTTCATCTGATATTACTATAAAAACTGACAGTATTTGGATGTATTCTACTATCTGAATTTCCCACACAAAAGACAGCTCAAACGAGTGACACTCACAGTGACAATCACAAACACAAACAGTGAATAGTGCCCATCTAAATATATGCAATGTAACTAAAGCGCATTGTGCTAATACACTGTATCATGTGCTTTGAGGCATGTTGGCTTCCTGATGCCCGTCTTTGCCTATTCCACATATAGACTGTGACTAACATGATGAAACACAGACCGTTATACCTATTCACTTTAGTCTCTTCACTATGCCTCCAGAGCCACCCTGTGCCGTGGCTGACCCTGGCCATGTCTCACTTACACATAGGTACGCAGAATGGGTGTGTGGTGGTGGGTTGCGTGCTCTCGGGTATTTTCTGGGGACACACGGCTCATATTTTACCCAGACGCCTCTCTGTCTGCAGCACTGATCTGGCACAGCACAGCAGGACATTCCCTCTGTCTTCTATGTGCTCGCAATGCCAATGTTAGTGTGCAGCAATAACTTCCTGCTACATACAGTGAACTATAGGTGACTATAATTTGAAGCATGATTTTAAGCGTTTAAGTGTCATGACTACAATAGGAGAAGCTCAATCTAAAGACATGACTGGTTATAAATTCAGAAACTGCTTGCTTCTTCACACAGTAGTTGTGTCTTGCCAAAAAAAAACAAGAAAACAAAAATAGAAAGCAGTTTAGTACGGTTGAATGAAATAAAAAAATGCCTATGACTTGACTATAGCCCCAGTATCAAAATTATGTAGGGTTCTACGTGTCACATTTTGTTTCAAGTGGCAATATATTTCAAGAGATTTGTCCTAAATTGGCGCTATGGAACCAAAATATTGTTCCAGATCTAAAAAAAAAAAAAAGAAGAAGTAGGCTATATTTATTGTGAGGATTGTCTTGAAAGAAATAATAAAATGATAGATGAAACATTTCGAGGGATGGTGGGCACGGTAAAGGTTGGGGATCTTGTTTTTAAGGCTGAGAGTAATATAATGGAAACTATTTTGTGCTCAATGGCACTCCATTGAAAAGCATTAATTTATTGTTTTAGGCTGGGTTTATTTTTAAATGTCTATCTAATGAATAATATTGCTAAAACATATTTATTGATATTATATATGTTCAATATTTTAAAGCGAAAATCAATAATCAATCTCTTGAGTTTTTTCACCCAGTCGTACAAGTCTCCCACAAAACAAACACCTCATATGGTCCTTAGATCAAAGTCTGGTGGCTGCATTTCTTTTCCTAGTGACAATTTATAGAAATTATGACTATTCATTGTAATTTTGACAACGATGAGTCAATCTGTCTAGTCTAAAACTCTAATGTATACCACTAACAGTAAATAACACACTCATTCCACTGTTCAAGTAAGTAAGTGCTTTATTGTCATTGTACAAGCGTACAACGAAATAGTGTTCAGGTGTTAGTTCTGAGCTGCCACTGTGTCAACCTGACCAGCATGACCGTGGAGGTCGGGGAAACTGTAGCACTCGGAAGAATCCTGGCTGGCTGCCCTCTGTCTCCTCTGAAATGGTGCTGCGCTTCCTGGGTTTGTCCCTGTTTCAGAGCGTGGTGTCCTGCACTGGTCAACTCCTCCTTCCTCTTCCTCCCTCCGCTCCCTCCGTTCCTCCCTTCACAACAGTCTTTCGCCATCTCTCAACTATTTGTTTGTAAAAGTGTGACTTATGAGACTGGTCGCATGTGGCCACTTGAAACTCTGAATCCTGTCTTTAGATCCACATATTGATCCCTCAGGTCGATAATGTTATTCATGTGGCCTCACAAGCCAGAGCCGGGGCTTACTGACAATAACTTCATAGTCAGCAAAGCATGAAATTATATGCTGTATACAGTGTAAAGAAGAGCTGCTCAGACGCTTGAGTTGCTTTGTGTACGAAATGCGCGGTATAAATAAAGTTGCCTTGCCTTGCCTGCAACAAAGCATGAGATGAAAGATAAATGATGGGTTAGGGCTGGGTGATATATTGATAGAAGATATATCGATATATTTTTAAATAGGGCTGCAACTAACAATTATTTGTAATTGATTAATCTATCGATTATTTTTACGATTAATGCTTGGCTGTGAATGGTGTAGGAACATTTTATTTTTTTATTTTTTCATCACATAAAGCTAAAGTGGCGCCGCTTGAGGACATGTTGATGGAGTAACTTAAAGTAAATGTTTGTTGGAGGCTTTTAGCGCTAATTCTGCTTTCTGATTGGATGAGACCTAGACAGATATTCATGAAATTTACAATGTACAAAACACTACATACACTATAAAAACAACATTTGCATGTTCTTTTTGAGTCTGTGTGAACTAGAAAACGATTAATCGATTACTAAAATAGTTGTCGACTATTTCAATAATCGATTAGTCGTCGATTAATCGATTAGTTGTTTCAGCCCTATTTTTAAATAAGATATGGAATTAGACCATATTGCATATATTGATATAGTTCAAATTTGTGCTGTAATACTTATTTTATAGGCTATTTTTATTTAAGATATTTTTTATTTATACTGTATGTGCACCTTACAGAGCTTTGTTATACAGTGTTTATTTTTACATTTTATAGTGAGTTTTAAATAAAACTACTCATATGTGGCTTTTACTTTGACTGAACATTTCATTTCACAGCTCTCACTTTGCGGAAAAAATATTGGGATATATATCGTATATCGATATTCAACCTAAATATAATCGGGTCCATATCGCCCAGCCCTATGATAGGTGCTGCTCAGAGAAAATAAATGGTCAATGGTCACATTTATATAGTGCTTTAGGCACTCAAAGCACTTTGCATTAAGGAACCAGGCACCTATTCACACTCTTATTCATATACCAGTATATGCAGACACTGGAGTGGGTGAAGTGTCTTGCCCAAGGACACAACGACAGAGTCTACACCTACGGGATTCGAACCGCCGATCCTCCGATCGCAAGACGACCCGCTCTACTCTCTGCACCACCTTCGTCCCAAATATGAGTCAGTCTCTGACAAACATTGCACAGATATAGACTATTACTGGCCATGTTCATCAAAATAACTGATGCAAATAGAGATGCAAGAAGCAGAAGTACTTGGTAAGTTAAAATTTTGTGACGTCAACCTTAATGGAACGTCACTATTATTTGCATAATCAGAAAACAGATGAATATTTCTGCACTCGAAAGCATATTGTGCTACAAATATTTCTCATTCTTAATCCTTCATAAATCAAACATATGATTAATTACCAATGGTTGGCAGCATGGTGTGTGCAATAGCCTATCACATTGTAACAACCCAACTGTCAGGTGCTCAAAGCAAAGCCTTAAAATAAAAGCTACATAATGCCCTGATAAAAGACTCAGTAGAGTCGAAACGCGTTGGCGTTATTAAATAAAACTACTCAAGGAATACGGAGTGCCTCGATCCTGTTTTCATTCAAAAGCTACATAATGTTTGGCTGACTTCAGTCTATACTGAGACAACTCTCTTTTGTGATGCAGCAGGAATGTGCAAGTACAAGCTCAAGTGAACATTCACAACAGCTGGCCGGACATGGTCAGTCTCTGCTGTTCTCCTATTGGTTTGTTCGCCCAAGTAAATACACTCCGACGTGCTACGGTTTATCTTTAGAAACATCCATTCAACCAAGACAGGTCACACTCACAAACATAAGAGCGGGAGTTGAATGTGGAGGGAGGGGGGAGTAAGAGTGGAAGTTGAGCATTTACTGTGGAGTGAAAGCATATACTGTCGACAAATGATGTCACTCATATAAACTTACAGCATACCAGAAGAGATACTTGTAAGAAGGTCACATAGCCATCTGTAATTGCTTGTAGGTAGCTATTGGCAGTAATGTTCATAGTAACAATGTGTAACTATGAATGCTAACTAGCTATTTCGCTATAACTCTGTCTCTATAAGCTTAATGTCTCTGAACATTGTCCTTTAAATAAAGATTAAACTAATCTAAAAAATAAGGAAACACTGTGTGTGTATGTACTTGCGTATTGCACAAAAGCTCTTCAAAATGTCCTGTTTGGGTTACAGTAGTTGACTTACGAATATATTGTTAATCTCAACAAGATGTGCTACGTTATCAGTGGTCTCACAGACAGACCTACTGTGTAAAAAGGGAGGGAAACGCTGTACTGGAGCAGTGCGGTGAGAGACGTGAGGAGGCGTGCAAAATGTGAGTGCACGGCTCTGTGTTTGTGAGAGGTGGCCTCAGAGTTGGGGGTTATTAAATATAGGGTTACCACAGCTGACCCATTTCACGCTCCCTGTCTATTATCCTCTGCCACAGATCCAATAAATCCTGAGTCACATGTCAAGCTCTAGAAAAATGCTTATGCCAAGCATGACATGCAATGACTCTAATCACCAATATTCATATTTGAGGTTAAATTGAGTGGGATTTTCAATTGAGTTCTGCCTTCTTACCAAATCACTTCATTAGGATCAGAGTAAATGGCACTATCCTGATTTTTTTCTAAAGCAATCGGTCTTTTCTAAGATATTGTGTATAAAGAGTAAACATACAGACAAGGGACAGATGCTGCAATTGTAGCTACTGCAGGCATGTTGGACATCTGCTGGCTCCAAGCTCAGGGAGGATGGAAACTGCACTGTCATCAGTAATTGTCACTGCTCAACAAGCAGACATGTCCTGCCTCGGTAAGCTATTGTGACAGGGACAGGGAGAATACTCAAATTGCATTGGTTACTGTATAAGTCAGTGCAGCTACTGCAGCTGACAGGCATCCTACACTGGCTGCACAAGGTGCACAGAAGCTAGGCGACAGCGGCATGGCCCCACTGACAGTGACAATGCCACATATGGCAAAACATATATACATTTTTAGTTTCAGTCATGTGAAGAGTTTATGTTGGAAGCAAGTAGACTATGATGACTGAGCTGCAACTAAGGGCCTTCATTTTGGCAAAATTCTGCAGCCTATCAGTGATCAAACTGCAGTCACGAAAACTGTTCAAGTTTCCAGTAGGAATACACCTCCAATACAGCATCTGAGCAAGTCATTATTTGCATATTTGAAGCGATCAAATTCTTGATTGCACAAATAAGTGATGTTTCACCATTACATGCCATTACGTTAATGTGCATCCGTGGTGTAAATCAAAAACCTTTGCTGTGATGGGAAATGATGGAGGCTGCCACCATATGCCATCAGTCTGGGACTGTAGTGACAGCGCGTCCACGGCGGCGCGCCTCCAGTCTCCACTGCCACTGGTGCCAAAGCTTACCTTGGTGAGTTGAGCAATCTTCTTGCACATTTTGCTGTGCATATGGTAGTCGTAGAGCTCCGTGTCTTGTTCAATACTCGGAAACTCTGCCGCAGTCCCGTTTACAGTCGAGCCCTGGCCAGCGGGCTGTGCAGCCTTACCGGCGCCTGAAGCCATAATAACGTTCTCGGGGAAGTTCCAGGAGCCGATAATCTATCAGACAAAAGATATCAACGCAGTCCGAACAGCTGCGGGTTTATGCATCTCATTCTTTTGTCGGTGAGCCTCCTCCTGTGAACAGTAACTCGAGCAAATTACGTGAACACATTTGGTTGTAGAGTGGCGGTGCTGCCCCTCTCGTGCGCTCCGCTTTCCCTCTCTCCCCGCGGTCCGCCTGGCGCTCACGGAGGTCACACGCTGGAAGTCCATCGGGGACGCGCTCGCGCCGACGGACTCTTCCCAGCTGTTATACAGTAACAGTCAGTGATAAAGCATGAAGGCGTACAGTCCACCTGTCTCGTAGCAGGAGCGGCGCGGAGCGTGCGTATCTGGTGGAACATTACCGGAGAAAGCTTGTCAACACAGGCGCACTGCTGCAGTGCGGCCCCGCCCCTAGTACCGCGGCTGTATCAGTGCCCATCACCGTTCAAGCGGAAAGGTGGGGGCTATGGATCTAGTCGCGTGATGTCGCCATCAGTCATATCTAGTCTAAAGATTGTTCGGAAACGTGCCTACTTGAAGAAACAAAGATTGCCCCATTGGGCCATAGTGCGATCGCCTTGCAGCATTCTACAAACCCCACATTTTTAATAGTCCTTCAGTGTGTTAATTTCAGTCATATGACATGTATCTGATACGAGCAGCTTTCTGCCATGCCAGTGTGGTATCTCAAATGAGTCTCACTTCTCGTAGTTGCCAGCAGAGGGCACAATGGGGCGTCGTAAGTGCTCAAACGGCGATGCGGCGATATATATTTACTTTTTGCGTTGACGATCGCGAACAAGCGGCACGTGCGATACCGCTCGACAGACACCACCATTGCTAGAGATTTGGTGGTGTCTGTCTCCCAACTTAACTAAACTTAACTTAACCATTGGTTGGGCTCATTGGGCTCACCTGGAAACTAAGGCTATTAATACAACTGAAGAAACTGAAGACACGCACGTAGGCTAACAGACAATGTGGTGCATTTTAATTGTAGCCTTATCATTTTGTAAAAAGTTTTATGTGGTAAAAATTTCCAGTAACATATTTCATAATCCACTTTATCTGAACTTTATTTCATCAATCATTAAACATTTACCTGGCACTGACGGAAGTGTGATAGGCATTTATGTCTCGCAGGTACTTAGGCCTACCTATCAGCAAACCTACAAATATTTCCTAACCACATAGATGAGTCGATGACCACTGACCAGCATGATAGTGCTGCCCCATGACAACTAGCCCAAACCATACTTGATTTGTTGTACCTCACCTTTCAGATTATGGATTATATTCAGGTGCTTATAAATAATGGACAATAATAATTTATAGTAAGCTAGCCAAGGATATTTAACAGAAAAGTGACGACCTTACCGAGGATGTGTGTGTGTCAGATTTATAAATCTTCAGATAAAACATGGTTCATGCTCCTACCAGACAAAAATCAGGGCAACAGTTGTACCGTCAGGGTCGCGTGCTTATGCTACAAATATCGCGAGATCTTACGTCAGTTCGATTTGAAAACAGGCGGCTTCAGAAAGAAACTTACACAAGAGGTAACTTTTAGTTAAATTATCTCAGATTCTGTGTTATTTGCGATCTTTATTCTGTTCAACCTATTTCAGTTTGATGGTATTACATTTAACATTCAAATGTCTTACGGGAAAACAGCCTCGAAGGATTTAAGTGTTTGTACATTGTTTGCTTGTGGGATGTGGGCGTAGCGGCTAACGAGGCTAATGAGACGTCGAGTTACGTTTATCTCGACGAATGTACAAGTAATGTTTATACATTGTTTTCTGTGAAGGAACCATGACCGCAGACAACGAAATAGATCTCAAGGAAGCGTTTCAGCGCGCTCAGAAAGGCCACTACAACAAGGCAAAACTAGTGGCGAGTCTGAAGAATCGTTATAACAAGGTAATGTGCGTTTTATTGTTATTGACAGGGAGGATTTCTTTGTATTGGCTTAAAGTTGGATATCCCCATTATTGACTCCGTATGGAGGATTTTTATCTTGGACAGGGAAGGTACACAAATAGGACAATGGACATTTTATAATAATTTAAATGCTACAAACAAAATTTCTTGGAAAATAATAAATGCCTTGATTTTTACTCATGAGTAGTTTGTATTGACCTGGAAATCCTTAGCGCTTTTAAACTAGTAACATTTTGTTTCAACATCTTGCAATTGATTTTTGTCATCTATTACATTTTTCTCCTCACTTCAGCTTGAAGACAAAACTTTGTTTCATGAAGAGTTTGTACACTATCTTAAGTATGCCATGATTGTGTACAAGCGGGAGCCCAGTGTGGAAAACGTCATTGAGTTTGTTGCAAAGTTTGCTTCAAGTTTTCAATCTTCATCAAAGCAAGAGGAAGAGCATGAGGACGAGGAGGAGGAGGAGGAGGAGGAAGATGAGGATGATCACCCATTCCTCAGTTGTATTTTCAACTTTCTACTGGAGGTAACATCTAATGTGCATTAAAATGTGTGTCCGGCCGGGCTTGTTGTTTCTATCAATGTACAAACCTCTTGTTTTTACTATATACCTGGAAATGTCCAGAGACTTGCGCCCCAAACACACGACATGCGTTACCGGAAGCATGCTTTGAAATGGTAATGTTCAGATCCACTTGTTACTAGGTATTATTACTAAAAATATATATATCAACCTGCCCAGGGACTACAGGTGGAAATTAGCATTTTTGCCTTTCCTATTGGTCAATGTTAAATTGTGCTCTGGCCCTGTCTAAAAATATATATATATATATATATATATATATATATATATATATATATATATATGGTATGATTTTATTTTTTTAGATATATTTTTAGTAATTGCAGACCTATTGCATATTACAGTAGTTGGCAAAGGTAACAAAGATCTTTGCCCTACCATTATTATAATTTTAGTGGCTGCAGAGCGTCCTCAGTAGAGATCGACCAATATATCAGCTGGCAGATATATGGGTAAATTGGCTATCAGCTGATAAAAGGCCCAGAACCAAACGTTTTTGCATTGGAAAGAGCTCAGTCAGAGCCTTAAAACGAACCCTCCCACAATGCCCCAAGTCTCAAAGGAACTGAAACTGAGGTCAAAATCGGTTACAAGTATGTACACCTCAGAGGCTCAGATTTATTTCATATGCTTTATGAAGCAGACTTTTGATTTATAATTTTGTAACCACTGGTTTGACGTTTTTTTGCTTTGGAATCTGCATATTTTTTGTCTTTCAAATAAGCCATCTCGGAAGTACCAACTAAACATGAATGAATGACAGTTCAACACTGACTAATTTCACAGTTTAGAAGCATCATGACATTCACAGGATTATAGAAAAGACATTTTTAAATTTGTAAAGTGCTATCAGGGGCAGCAGATTGAAATTGACTCAAAGAGACAGAGTCTGGAACAAAGACTCTTTCTTTTTTTATATTGGGCGTGGAGCTTAGATCGGGCCTAATAAATCCAACCCGCCCACAGGCGGGCTCAGACATAATATAAGTCCTGAACTTAAATTAGGCGGCAATGGCGCAGTGGTTGGCAATCGTGCTTCACTGCAAAAAGGTTCCAGGATTGATCCCTGGACTGGAGGGGGCCTTTCTGTGGGGGGACCCATCTGTGCTTCTGTAAAAGGTTAAAAGCCTGTGTTTTCCTCAGTGGTGCCGCATCTGATTTCAGTAAATCCAAATCGTGGTGCGGGGTCGAGCGTCGCCTCGTGTCACTGCAACCTCTGTGTGCGTTCTCTCATAGAAAATAATAGAGGCAGCTTTTTTGCTGCGTGTCAAAGCCTCTGTGTGCGTTGGCCTTCACATACAGTGTGTTTGGGGGCTAAGCCAAACTATAAATCCATAAACAATTAAACATTAGCCTATATAAAAGGGCCGTAGAACAAATTTTAATCACCCGACCATTACTGGTCCACTACTACAGTGCTCTTAAAATCACTATCGGTATACCACTATATTATTACCTGAGAATTTGCTGTAATTAGACAATGCAATCTCAAACTGTTTTGCCATTGAAAGTTTACTACACCTTTTCTTAACAATGTTTTTCTCCTATCTAGTCCCATAAAGCAAACAGCCATGCTGTACGATTCCGTGTTTGCCAGCTGATCAACAAGCTCCTGGGCAGCATGGCAGAAAATGCCCAGATTAATGATGACTTGTTTGATCGAATTCATCAAGCCATGCTGATCCGTGTCACTGATAAATTTCCGAATGTGAGGATTCAAGCAGCTCTGGCAATGACCCGCCTACAGCAACCAAGAGATCCAGACTGTCCCACAATCAATGGTTTGTGACCTATTGAACTTTGGCTGTATGTATTTTTCATTGTTAAACATTATGTATCATCCTATTTTATGTTTATATTTAGCATACATGCTGATAATAGATAATGATTCCAATGCGGAAGTTAGACGAGCTGTTCTTTCCTGTATTGCCATGTCTCCTTCAACACTCCCTAAAGTGCTCAAACGTACCAGAGATATTAAAGAAAATGTTCGGAAGCTAGCATTTCAGGTACAGTCATAATTGTTTCTATTTTTTCATTATTGGAAGCTCAATTACCTTTCTACACTGTAGGCAATAACAACATTTTGTATTTTCGTGTAGGTTCTGGCTGAAAAGGTTCATATTAAAGCTCTTACAATTGCACAGCGAGTGAGTCTGCTGCAGCAGGGTCTTCATGACACCTCCGGTAAGTTAAATTCCAATATTTATATGAACATTAGAGCAGCATTGTGTAGCATGCTTTATTATTCTTGATGTTGTAGAAGCTGTAAGGGACGTGGTTTGCTCACGCCTATTGCCAGCCTGGCTGCTTCGTCTGGATGGTGACGTCATTGAGCTACTTCACCGACTTGATGTTGAAAACTGTGTTGAGACTGCTCTGGACACACTGAAAGCTATATTTAACGGCATGGCTCCAGAGGATCTTCTGAAAACCAAACTGCAGTTTAATGACCGGTAGCTAATCTATTCAATTTAGCAAACTACAGTATAGTTCAACCTTAAGTTATAACATGTGCATCAACGAGTGCCAACTATTATGGAGCGGCATCGACCTTTCCAAATCACGTTCAATCATTAGAATTTCCCATAGGTTAACTTTAATGGGGGTTCAGAAACATCACACTTTGGATAGAGGGGAATGAGCGTAGCAAAAGTTCAAGAGCACTTGGATATGTTATCAATACTAATGTCAGGTTCCAGTTGACAATGTTATACCTTGTTATTGAGTAGAATGTTTAAAATATATGCAGCAGTTTGTGGGGGGGAAACGGCTTCAAGAATGTACTTTACAGACTCAATATATTTTCCTACAGGAAGCTGATTTCTGATGATTCCCTGAGCTGTGAGAACATGCTTTACTGGAGAGCCCTGTGTGAGTTCATCAAGAGCAAAGGAGATGAGGGTGAGGAGATGCTGGAGCAGGTTTTACCTGATGCTGCCACTTATGCCAACTATCTTTCTACGTAAGAGAACATCTATTTTTCTATGAACTGAATATTAACATTTTTCTATGCTTCAAATTCATGGTTCATTTTATTTTGGTTGTAACCCACACATTTTTGATTTGTTTGCACTTTGACGCTTCATTTGGACAGGTACCTAAAGGCTATGCCTGTTTTGTCAGAGGAACAGAGGGCTGACTTTAACCAATTGGAGCTTGTTATGACTAAAGAGTTCATCTCCCAACAACTCATCCATCTAATTGCTTGTCTGGACACAAACGAGGAGGGGAGCAGGTTGGTTACATAACTATAGTTCTAGTTTAATACAATGTAAGTGGGAGAATGTCTTTGACTGTTCCAAAACAAACAAAAACGCATCGATGAGATTAACTGAGTAAGAATTCAGGAATTCTGGAAAAACGGAAAACATAAATGGCAGAATCCAACTGGACAAACTGTTAATTTTACTGACTCATGTTAAAATGAATCACTTGCCAAAGTGAATCGGGTTTTTCGTTTGTTTGGGTGAGTTAATATAATGTCATTTACTATATAAACCAATAAAAACATTATGATATTTATTATTATTATCCTTTATTTATACAGGTATTCTCATTTTGTACATCAACATTTCATCTTTTTCTACCATAAAGTTTGGTGTAGTAGCACACTTGATGTAGGAGCAACTTGCAGTATGTGACAAAGAACAAAAATGCTTTTTTATTTAATTTTTCTCATATGGATTTGATTTTTTTTCATAATGAAATATTCAAGGACAGACACCTTTTTAGATACCTTTTTTATACGAATAAAAGAAATGGCTGCAAACCTGACGATTATTGAGACTGACCAAAGTAGAGATTGCGATTTCGATAAAATTTTGATTAATTGCCCAGCTCTACCTAATGGTGTTCAGTAAAGTGACTCACATTTGAACAATTTGCACATGCGACGACCACAAAAGGTAGAAAGTTACATGAATAATAATGTAGCTCTGAGAGGAGCAAAGTTTGATTTAAAGTTGCTGCAGTGATGCCTGGTGACTTATTTTTCACATCTCATTTATTGTAATATTTTCCAGAAAGCAAATGCTGGCTGTCCTGCAAGAGATGCTCTCTATGCCCAATACCCCTTTCTCTCTTGTGTCATCACTCACTGAAAAGCTTCTTGCGCTCATCCCTGATGACCAGAGACGGATTCAGTGTGTATGTATTCTAAGAATGAGGTGATGAATCCATGCCTTTGAATATCATACTGTATTATTCTGGTTGTGTTCATCAGGTGGCTGAGATCATCTCTGATGTGAGAGAGCCTATTATGGAGGCAGTCATGTTGTGGATGAAAATCTAAGCCGTCGACAGCAAGTTCAGGTTAGGTTAACATAGTGGCTTAACGGTTGTTGTGTTGTGGTTGTTTTAATTGTTTTTGTTTGCAGAATTAACAGTTGGTTATTATTTTGCCGATTACCAATGAAATACTAGTGACCCTCATCCTTGTGCCTCTAGCTTGCAGAGGTGAAAGTCCACATCATGGAGGCCAAACAGACACTGGAGGACTGTATTTCTGCTCAGGAGTTCAGTCGTGCCGCGGAGCTCAAGAACTCCATCACAGAGCTGGAAAATCGCAGGAATCAGATTCTTCAGGAAATTGCCCAAAGCAGTCAGCCAGCTGACAAGGAGACACGAATGGAAAAGGTACACAAGATAGCAGGGGTCTGCAACATCAGGCTAAATCTGGCCGCCCTGGTAACTTTTAGAAACATGACTGCACACATGAGATCTAAACATAGTTTAAAAGAATACTAATATATTATATATTTTTAATTCCTTTAAAACTTTCATGTTATATCTCTATTTTGCATTTTCGGAGTACTTTTTAGTTGCTGGATTCGTCTTGCAGATTAATTTAGTCCCATGTAACGGCCTGCTCATTTTGTAGCGCACACAGCACACCCAGCTCTGCCTTACAAAGAAGGCAACATTTAGCACTGGTTCAGCACAGACTCTGATTTAGGGAGTGTACTCTGTAATAAAGTCGCACTCAAAGGAACAGGCCACCGTTTTTACATACTGAGATGTTCTTACCTGAGCTTAGACGAGTTGATGCGTACCTGTCTGGTCTTTGTGCGTGCCCTCAGTCACACAAAATGACCCATGATGTTGTTAGCGTTTTGCCTCTCCCAGTATATTCCTATAGCTCCAAACGGGGTGAAGTTGGAAGCTACCACGGTCTTCCACGGGCACGCACAAAGACCAGACGGGTACTTATCTAAGCTCAGGTAAGAACATATCTCAGTATGTAAAACGGTGGCCTGTTCTTTTTAAGAATTCTCCAGCTTGTTGCTCTTTCGCGCACTTGAAGTGGTATCAGTTTCTGGAATCGAAACCACATTAATGATTACAAGCATGTGGTATTGGTATAGCCCTAAAAATGCTTAGTGAGGATAAGAGTTCTTCACTCTATTGGTACTACATATGGTACTTAAACTGCTCATGCAGGGGTGTGAAGGTGTCAAGGATTTTCTTTGCCTTGTTCACGGATCTAGACTTGCTGTATGTTTGGTAAATCACTCCAACAATTTTGCAAACTTTAATTTGCATTTACATCCTTTCATGCTTTCACAGGACAGTGCTGAATTTATCCCACAGTGAATCCCCCCCCAATACTGTCCGTTTGGCCTAAAATATTTAACTAAACCACTGTTTCTTTTTAGAATGACCCAGAAACTCTTCTGCGATGTCTTACCATGTGTGCTGAGCTACTGAAGCAGATGAACATCAAGTCACGCATTGGACCAACTATTAGTGCATTAATGTCCTCACTGGTAACTTTAACATTTAATTAATTGGTACCTGTAAATATTGCTTATAATAAATATGAAACATTCTGGCCTAGATCTTGCCTTGTATTGCAAATGCTCACCCAGCCGTCCGCAACATGGCAGTGGTGTGTCTGGGAACATGTGCATTGCACAGCATGGAGCTAGCCAAAACCCATATGGTTTTGCTGCTACAAGTAAGTTTTACTTGTAATAAAAGTATGAAGATGATTTACATTAGTAGTACAGAAGTATTGGAAATGCATAATGTTGTGCATTATTTGCATGTTTCCAGATTGCTCAGTTGGATGAGGCGAGGATTCGTATCAGTGCGCTGCGTGCCATCATCGACTTGTTGCTGATGTTTGGCTTCCAACTGCTCTCTGAGACAGCAGGCCTTCAAACAGCCCTGCCCTCACAGTCACCGGACAGACAGGAGGAGGACGCACCCTCTGACAAAGTAGAAACGCAGGAGGACAGTGTACAGAGTACACTGGTCATGCTGTCAGAGTTTCTAGACAGTGAGGTGAGTCCAGACTAGAGCTGCCTCTGTAAATATATCCTGGTGTTTCTTCATTATGCTGATTGTATGACCACAGGTAGCAGACCTTCGCACAGAAGCAGCTGAAGGCATTGCCAAACTCATGTATACAGGCCGAATTGCAAGTGCCAAAATGTTCTCACGTCTTGTTCTCTTGTGGTACAACCCTGTCACTGAGGATGACACTCGACTGCGCCACTGCCTTGGTGTGTTCTTCCAGCTCTACGCCCGTGAAAGCAGGTGATTTATTACGGCCTTATTACTGTCCGTGTAACACAATTTACCAGCGTTTTTTATTTATTTATTTATTTTATTACACATCAATAGATTACATTATTAACCTGTATCTTTCAAATGTATTAACTAAAAGTGTTTGCATTTAGAACCCACCAGGAAGTTATTGAGGAGAGTTTTCTGCCAACCGTGCGGACCCTGTTGAATGCTCCAGTCACCTCTCCTCTTGCTGAAGTGGACATTAACAATGTGGTGGAATTACTTGTTGAACTGACCCGCCCCAGGACACTGATGAAACCTTCAACCAACACAGAGGTAAGCAGTATAGTGCATTGTAATTATTTCTTAAGTGAAAGTGAGGTTAAAATGCTAGCTATGGGCATGTGGCTATGTGTTCAGGAAGTGTGTGTCCATGACTTCCTGGCTGTGCGCATGTGCGGCGAGATGATCAAAGACCCCACTGCCCCAGAAGTTCGATTGTATGCCAAGACTATTTCCAACCTTGAACTTAGCAGAGATGGGACTGTCAAAGAAGACCTGCAAACATTGCTGCAGGAGCTTCTACAAGTAAGTGATATATTCCCACATTGCTTTTGAATACATGGGAGATGTGCATTATTGCCTTTTATTTATTTTTGTTTACTTTAGGTGGTCAAGGATCGTGTGTGTCTGCGTGCACTGGAGAAAATGGTTGTTCATCTTGTGGATTTTAAACAGGCCGAGCTTCTGAGTGCAAGTGCTTTACAACCACTGGACGTCAATGCAGACGGTACAAACAGAACTTTATATAACGTTTTATGGCTTTCCACTTAACTAATACTTTTTTATGGATACAGAAGCTGCTGAAAGTCACACTAAATCTGTAAAGAGAGGAAAAAGGGCTAATCCAGGTATGTTTAGATCAGCACTTTGAGTGCCTAATGTAGGTGGAAAGGTGCTATATAAGTTGAGACCATTTACCATTTATGGTTGCCTTTTTTTTCTTCCACCAAATAACTTGCAGGTCAAAAACCTGGTGCTGCCAAAGGGGGTAGAAAGGCTAGCAAGAGAGCAGAATCATCAGAGGAAAGGTATAATTTACAACAGGCTACATTTACTTGGAGCTTTTAACTATAAAATTGTATCACTACTTTGCAGTGATGGAGAAAATGTTCCTGAATCTGTTCAGTCAGTTCGTCCATCGAGGAGAGCTAAAACAGCCGCTCTGGAGAAGACTAAACTTGATCTAAACCCACTGATCAACCAAGAGGTTTCCTAAATGCTGCATCACCATAATGCTTAACTTTGCAAATGTTACATTAAGAAAAGTGACACTTTTTTTTTAAAGAAAACATGTAATAAAATATTTCCCCAAAAGTTGTGTCAATGTAATTCACCTCACAGGAAAGGTAGTGCAACTACAAAATACTCTGCATTGCTGAATAATACCACACAAACACAATGAACCATATTTTAAGGGGGTCTTTATTGTTTTTTTACAGAAGACAAAACTTGCATCTGTACTGGATAGTATAAAACACGGTAAAATATACAATTTAGCACCAGGTCCTCCAACAGAGCTGAAACTCATTTCTCATGTTGAAAATCAACCTTAGTGGCATGTACACAACTAGCCAGGCACACAAACACACTTAAGATTTTAAGTTTGACCTATGGCCTGATGTCTTGATCCAACTGTCATCCAGTTAGGAAGTGTTAAAATGACCTCAGGCCTTCTATGACAAGAGTGACATGCACAAGGAGAGGTAGGTTCTTGCTTGAGAGAAACATGTTATGAGTAATGCTATAACGCTATTTCACACTTTAATGCTATAATGACTAAGGATCTGGAGGGGTGACAAAAATATTTAAAATCACATTAAAACCCAGGTTATCCGTACTAAATGTACATCCAAATCGGTCAGCAATGAAAATAATTACACTCTAAAACTTCTCTAGGATAGTATTGCACCAGTTGGGACATGGAGTGTGCAAAATATAGTTGAGTGTCATAATCTCGGACAATACAGTGCAACAAGCAACGTGACAAAGGCATATAGCAAGATCTAGGTGGCATCAAACTAAATTTACGTTATTACACAACAGCCTCGACTTAACCAATATTGAAAAAAGTTTTAAGTCTTCAATGAAGGTACTTGAGTCATCTTCTGTACTCAGTAGTTGAAGTCTCGAACGTTTGCCTCTCATCCAAAAGGCTTCGTCAGCGGACTAAAGTCCCGCTCAGCCCGCAGCTTAGATAAAGACAATGCAAAGAACATTATATTGGAGAAACTAAACAAGTTCTACAAGAGACTTTATCAACACCGAAAAGAAAGCACAAGCGGCTCCCAGTCGGCTGTGCACCTCCACCTCAAAGCCTCCAACCACTCCTTTGAGGACGGGGAGGTCAACATTTTAGCTAAAGAAGAACGTTGGTTTGAACGAGGAGTAAAAGAAGCTATTTTTGTCAAGAAAGAAAATCCCTCCATGAACCGGAATGGTGGGCTCAGATTTAATCTTTCTTCACTTTACTCCAATCTCCTTCGGGGAAAGCCGACAGAGCACGGCCAGTCCAAGGAGACGGCACCCCGGCCAACAAAAGAACAATAGGCAGGTAATTAGCAGTGATCAGCCATGAGCAGATAGTTAGAGACGCTCTACTTCAAAGGTGTTTACCCACAGGTGAGAGTAGCTGTGATTAGAGGGGAGGAGCCGGGCCAACCCCAACTCCTCCTCGTGGTCTTTATCTAAGCTGCGGGCTGAGCGGGACTTTAGTCCGCTGACGAAGCCTTTTGGATGAGAGGCGAAACGTTTGAGACTTCAACTACTGAGTACAGAAAATGACTCAAGTACCTTCATTGAAGGTGGACAACTCCTGTACGACTGAGAGCTTACACAGACAATATTGGTTAAGGGTACAATCACAAAGGTCTCCTTTGCTACAGGGAATTATTTGATGTTTTCTTCATTTAAAACATTTTGGCAAAATGGAACTATATTTGAGATGTTGACAATAAAAAGTTAAATGATCAAATTAAATATAAGTAGAAAAAAAAGACTTGCAATAAATATTTAGGGCTCAGATAAATATAAACAATCATTAAATACTCTAACAAAGATGTTTTAAACTAATGTATGATTGAGGGGAACATTTCCATCTCCAAGGCCAAAATATGAGCATATTATTGTTGACTCCTAACGGCATCTTCAAAAGCAAAATAATGTGAAGAATATGTACATAAGAATAAAAAATAGTGCAACATGAAGCCTTTAAGTTAAACTGCTACATATTTGCTGAGTGTTAGACTAAAACCTAGTGTCTGTTTCAGCTCATTGTCTAAAGGCACCATCTCAAATCAGTCCCTTTTACCGTGGAGGATGCTTTAAATTCATTTTCTTATTTAAAACAATTAGATGAGTGATAGACAACATTGTAATGCCAATTAAGATCACCGTCCTCATCCTCGGCATTCTACAGGAAAAAATTAGTTGCCAAATACAAAGTCACGCCATCTGGGCCCCGAGAGGCCCATCATTCGTGATTGTCTCAGCCTTTTTGCTGGTGGGGGCTGGATCAATTCAGATACCACCCCAACACTGTGGCTCCTGCCCCTCATCTGCGCCACATGCTGTGCCTGGACTGAGCTTTGTGAACAACTCTCAGAGTCTCTTACGCAAGCTTTGGAAGGGCTTTTTATTTGATCAGATTTCACAGCTTTGTCCACTGCAGCCCACTTCTCTCTTTTCCCAAACAGTGAAGGTGACCCATCATCCAGTGTGTCTATGCTTGAATCCCCTTCCGCCCCTGTTGGCCCCTTGTTCAGAGAATTAATTTTTCTGAGAAAAACACGACATTCTTTTAGTGTCTCTGGACTCACCTGTTTAGAGCACAAATAATCTTTGGCTGCATGAGCAGGATTCAGTGGCTGTCCACAAAACTGTTTTGTTGTTAGTTTAGGCAATGGTTGTATAGTGACAAGTTTGTTTAAAGAATGCTTTGTTTTATTGTTCAACCATCTCTTCCTCTCTCTCATGGTCAAGAACTTTGTCTTTGCTCGATAAAAAATGACTTGATATGTTCTGTATGATTTGCCCTTGGTAATTTTATCACGTATATCTGAAGCTGAAATGGTGGTTGAGTGCCAATATTTCCTATTACTCTTTTTCTGGGCCTGTTCAAAGTCATATGGACTTTTAGGCACAGTACTGGCAAATTTCTTTAGGTACTTGCGTAGTCGCTCTGCCTGAGGGCTATAGCAAATTGTTTTTTTGTTTGTATTTCGTGGAAAATGCATTAGTTCATAAGAATTGCGTGAGCTTGCTTTCTTGACAATGGTAAGAGATTGTGTCTCGGTGGTTTGCATGAACCACGAACAGAGCTGCTGCATGCTGCAGGACCTAGGCTTGTTGGGAGTGCAGTCAAACAAAGAACGGACCACGGAGGAATGTTTGGACTTCCTACTTGAGGCACTGCTGTGTTTAGCAGAGTCCATTCCTGTTTCTGAACCTACAGTGTCTGAAACCCAGGAGTCTGAGATGAGTCTGATACGTCTGGCGAGCTCCTGGTTTAGAGTCTTTTCCTGAACTGAGGCTGACCACCACTTCACTTCTTTTGGGCTGTAGATGGACTCAACAGACACGGTTGATATTTGGTGCAGTCCCCGGGGCCTGGTCTTCCCTTTTTCTTGCTCTCCTAAACGTTCTCCTGAAGTCTGCAGAGCTTTCTGTAAGCCATTTTTTTTCTGTTCACAATTGACTTTATTTAGCAGGAGCTGTTTAGAACGGCGCACAAGTGCACTGCTCCGGCTGTATGAACTAGAAGTGGCGACTGCATGTAAAAAATGAATTGAGGGCTTCCTCACTCTCTCAGAGTGCCGAATGGCAACAGGTGAATTTGGTTCAATTTTACGCTCCACTTGAGGCTCCTCTGCCTGCTGCTCTAGGTCACGGCTTTTTCTGACTGAACGATGTGTGATTGTCTTTGGCTCTTTGGCAGACACAGACTGTTGGAAGAGTGCTTTTTTATGATTACGTCTAACTGGAGAGGTCTTATCTTTGTTTATCTGTATTTTGCGTTGTCGCGGTGACACAGTGGTCACTGTAACTGAAATCCCAGAGATTTTAACTTTAGCTGGTCTACCTGGTTTGCGCAAGGGTGCATCATTCAGTGACTGACATTTGATGTTACTTTTAGCACAGACCTTCACCGGTTTAATCAATGGAATCTTTTGGGACAATTCAACCGGAGCCGTTCTTAGATCTGTTGAATTCACCTTAGTCTTCATTATCATGCTCCAGTTATTATTTAGGCCCACTGCTTGACATGCGTCATGAAACTCAGTTTGAAGCTGATCAAAGCCTTCAGACACCATCCTTTTATTTCTCCTTGAACGACCATATAAAACAGTGATTTTAAGATTTTTATTGACATTTTCCTCGATGTCAGGTGCTACAGTATTTTCAGTCACAGATTTTTCATTCACTGTTGATTGCATTACCTTCTCTTTGCGTGGACGTCCAATTGGCCTCTTGATCTTTTTCTCCAGCAGAGGTCCCAATTTTTTGGGCCTACCTGGACGTCTTTTTGGTGGAGTGGTCTCGTGTAAGGCCGGAGCTTCATGGCGGGATCTCAGAGTGTCATCCACAGCGACACACTTGGTAGGAGTACTTTCACCTGACCTTCTTGAACCTGCTTTGGGTGATGAAGTACAAGACTTAGGTGTAGAGTTCTCTGGTGGAGATGATTTGTTAGGAGTCTTGTTGGGTGAGGACTTGGCTGATGCACAAGCTTGTTTTGCAGCAGAACTAGATGACTTCATCGTGGAAAGCTCTGTGCCATGATTTGTGTTTTTCTCTGGTGTCCCTGACCATGAAGATTCTTCACAAGGATCAAAATGCTCATCTTCTTGAGAGCCATTCATAGCAGCCGCTGATTTCAAACTGTATTTCATCCCTTCCTCATCTTTAACTGGGGAAACAAACATTAGCTTTATTGGACTAGTATACTCAACATAGGTGCTGCCATGGTTCAGATTACAAGTAGAAGGCATCGTTGAAACATCTGCTAATGTATCTTCTAGCTGTATACGTCTGCACTTGCCAAATGTATTAGAGTTGTTTTGAATATCATTCCTCCCTTCAGTAGTTGTTGGAGTGGCCTGGCTTTGACAATCAGAAAACACATTTAGACTATGAGAAACACACCCGTCATCACCGGACTCAGACTTTTGTGGGTGAGTGGTAACTTCATCTGTTTGACTTTTCTGGTTAAATATAGAGTCTGAAAAGCATGCCACAAAGTACATCTTCCGGGGCTCGGTCACGTAGGAGGAAAAGCGAGGTGGAGGCACAATGGTTCGCCTAGATTTCTGGGCTCTTCGAAATTGTTTGACTGTTCTATTGGACACTGGACATTTTTATTGTAACTTGAACTCTCATGATCTTTATCCAAATTCTTTACTGTTTTACAATTTGCCACTTCGTAGTTGTCACTCTGAATTGATGGATATTCTTTGACAAGCCTTTTCCCATTTTTGAACTTGGTTCTCTTTTGTTTACTGCAAGACTGGTCCAGGCTTGCAAGTTTTCGTTTAATTTGAGTTTGATTTCGGTTGGTAGCATCATCAGCAAGAGTCGCCATAGCAGCGAGCACATCCTGCCGGTGTCTGGAGCGTGTGAGTGGAGCCTGAGGCTTCTCGTTATTCTGATGGTCAATGAACTCAGTGAGGCTGTATTCACTGGTCCTGCCTGTGTGAAGAACTGTAGTGATGATTTCAGTCAAATTGGCATCAGCACTTAATTGAACACTTGTAGAGGCGCCATGCAATGGCTGCTTTTCAGTCACTGACGGAGAGGGAAGAGAGACCCTCCTCTCTAAAGGCTTGATAGTTTCAAGTTTATCACTAAACTGATTTACATCCTGCAGGAAAATGCCACTGCTTTTGCACTTATGCCTTTTCACTGAACCTTTCTTGAAGTTTGCATTACATTGACATTTTTTCTCCACAGATTTAGCTTCCTGTTCTTCAATATGGTGAAGAGATGGCGGTCTTTCATCACTTTCCTTAGGATCTGATGGGATAGGGACAGGGGTGGAGGAGAAAGACTATGTTCTCTCTTTAGGACAGAAATATCACTTTCTTCCTCTGTGCTTTTTGTGCTCTCGACTTCAGTGAGAGAGGAGTGCATTAAATGGTTGGAGCATGTTTGGTGGTTGTGTTGGCTACAGCACATTGATAATGGACATGTTGACACTGATGAACAGGAGGGATCAGTGGGTCTACATGTGCACACTACATTGTCAATGTTAGTTGAAGAGAGGCTTTGGCAGGAATGACTGTGGACCTTATTGGGGCCAATAATTGTGCAAGTCTCCCTTTTGCAGAGCTGAGCTTTCAAAGCAGATTGATGCTCGTTACAAGTGGAGTTAAAGTCTTCTGGATGGTACCTTGAGCTGCAGTGATCATTTAGCCTGTTCTGACAGCAGCCACATGAAGCGCAGTCACTCATAGCACCATTATGACTAATGTGATTGTCATGGTGTTTGCAACAATGACAGCAGTAGCACTCAGGCTTGACTTGTTTAAGAGAGTTTAAAAAAAGCAGTTTTTGCTGATGTGCAAGCTTTAGGATTCTATACACCAACGATTTATGCGCCGGACAAAGAGAGCTCAAAACAGCACCTAAAGCAGAGTTCTTGGTTCCTTGATGTTCGGGTTCT
Source organism: Neogobius melanostomus (assembly GCA_007210695.1). Taxonomy (NCBI): domain Eukaryota; kingdom Metazoa; phylum Chordata; class Actinopteri; order Gobiiformes; family Gobiidae; genus Neogobius; species Neogobius melanostomus. Next base: position 3,355,948 of record VHKM01000004.1, on the reverse strand, counting down.
CCCAGTTCTTGTACAATTGGCGACAAGCAGCAGCTGAAAAGGACAAATATTGGAGTTACAAATCTGTTAAATACTGCACAAGTAATTTTTCATCCATTTGAAAACTGTTCACTCAATCAGGACAAAATCACATCAGCTCACCAAGTAGATTGATAGACCTGTTTATTGAGGAGTTGAAGGCAATGAAAACATTCTGCTCAGAGCAGAAAGAACGATTGTGGAAACGCTCAAAGTGAGGAAAATTGTTTCAAAACGTTTCATCAACATGTACTAGGTCCAAAACCTCCTGATGTTATGAATTGGTTGTTTATTAATTACACTGAACAAACATATATTTGTACAAGTTTAATGTTTAATTTCAATTCTTAAGTATTTTAATATTTGACATTTTAAGACCTTGTACATGGTCAAGAGCTATTATGGAAAACATTCTGTAGTGCGACTGTTGTTAAAAGTTAAATATTTTTAAAATAAGCAAAACACTAATCACAATATCAAAGAGGTTATTTGAAGAAATAAATAAATCACATTTAAAAGCGTTCATGCAGTAGTAATACACGTTTCACATGGCATCAAAGTGCTTCATTACAAATTAACTACATTGATATAATAAATAGGAATCAACAGCACAAAACAGGTTTTACTTTAAATCATAGTGCAATAACTCATTTAATGCATAAATATTTGATAATTATTTTCCTGCCTTATGGAACAATCTGAGCAGTTTTGTGTGTTTTTACCAAGGCTAAACTAGCATAGACATTTTGATGACCATAGCTGTTCAGCACTGAAGTAAAAGTAGTTCCCCGAGTATTAGCATCACGTGTCACTCAAAATTCAAGCATTATGCGTTTCAGTATTTTTACATTGTTGTTGTACATTCAGTTTTTGAATCAATAGTTCCTAGACCGAGAGACTGGGGGGGGGAAGCAAAAGCTCTACGGTTGGCGCAAAATTACCAAAACACAAAAAATACAACAAAATTCAATTGACATTAAATGGCATTACATTTACACTTAGGTGTTGTTCCTTGAGAGACAAAAAGCTTGCTTTCAAGCTGAATATCCCAGCATGAACTGTGTCAAAGCACACAACCGACGGATGGTAAACCTGATGCTGGGCTACAGGCAGAGAAAGTTTAGAGGTATATGTGGCAACGAGGTTAGAAAGACAGGGAGGCTCACATAACAGCAAACCGCTGAAGCAGCTTTCGGGTTGGTACCCATGAAGCGCTGCTTTGGTACTAGCACTCAGCCCATCTAAAAAAAATACATAAAACAAGCAATTGTATGTAACCTGTCACCTGTCTATAAATCAGTCTTGTGATTCGTTCAATTGTTCCATCAATAAGCACCCTAACATTACCTAAAACTATGACTACATCTTTCACTGCAGATGGCCTGGTATCCCATTGGCTGAAATGAGCATCTTTGTTTTTGCTATACATCTTTGTGCCTGGGATATGGTCCCAAAAAGAGTTTTAAAGCAGCAGTCATGTGATGAGGTTTGCAGTAATACAGCTACAGTAGCAGAATTAGTACATCTGTGATCATAAATAAACAATACAGTACACATACACAATAACATACACATCCCAAGCTCATCAGTGCACATCAGAAAAAACATGCCACAGTTTGCATTCCGTTGACGCTCAGAACATTACTGTTCAGAGCATCTTGCTCAAAGAAAATGAAATGGCTTCAATAGTATAATCTCTTCAACCAAAACTACTGTAGATTAATGGTGCACCGGCACCCCTACTGCACTGTACAATCACTGTTTGCAGAGGAGCCTAGCAATAGTAACAAGTTTAAAATCTGTTATAATGGCTCTAAGTCACTTGAGGAGGCTGGGTGAAATACCCAGAGAGGAGAAAAAGTTGCAATGACAATCATTAACACTCCATTAACATGGAGTTTTAAAATTGGAATCAAACCTGAATAACCTACTAAAATGATAATCACGCCAAGTCAGTATTTCACACTGAAACATGAGCTAAAAGAGTTCATACAAATCTATTTGATGCATCTGAACCTGCATCCTTTGAATCACCCACCTTTTTGACATTTTGTCAGCCTAATAGATTATCTACAATCTATAAAAGCCATGTTTTCTTCAGTGCTGAAACACAAAACATAGTATGACTATCATTACAGACAAACTGTTTAAAGACCTGAATATTAACATCTTAGAATTCTGTAAAGGCATGTTTTGTGTTAAATGTCTCCTAAAAATGTATATCTTGTAAGAGGTGAGGAGTTCAAGTGTAAAGCAGATTAAGTAGAGGCGTTCTGTAGTTCACTAGTTTAAAAACTCTTGGTTGGAGCAGCTGAGGTGACTATCCCTGAGTTAGCTGAACCGGTGGACCCAACACTGGATAAAGTGGTGCTGGAAGGGAAAATGTTGGCCAATTTTTTCTTGGGTGGATTTTTGAGTGTGCCTGTGCGCTCTTTAACTTTGTATTCCAGTGTGCTATGTGGCACACCATAGACCCCCTGAGCCTTGGACACACTCATGCGACCGGCCATCACCATAGTGATTGCCTCCTCCAACAGCTCGTGGTCATACTGCCGATATCTTCCACGCTTCTTCCTGGGTTGTTTGTCTTTATCACGGTGGTCTCCTCCCTCCTCCAGATCGTCTATTGAAGAGGAGCGTGGCCCCAGACGATGAGGTGATTGGTTGGAGCTATTTGCCAAGGCTGAGACCCTGAGTTTGAAGAGAGATCTGGCAGCAGATGGCATCAAACTGCCTTCTGCTGATGAGGTACGAAGATGAAGGCTTTCAGCAGCGGCAGTATTCTCAGCGGGGCGTGACCTACTCTGGTCAGACGTGGAGCGGACCTGAGGGATTCTCAGTGGTGTCAAGGGCTCTAAGCTGGGAGTGGGGCTTATGGGAGGTTGAAGAGCATCCCTGAGCTGGGGAAAAGAGTGGAGGGTGGTCTTCTGAAGACTGTTTGGCTGAAAAAAGGTCAAAGAGGACGAAGGGAAACTGAAGTCCCCATTCTCCTCTGCTGCTCCTCCTATTTCTGCCCGTTCTGCCCATGCTGCCACCTTCTGTAAAACCAGCCGGGCCTCGCCGCCCAGCATGGAGGACATCACACTGTAGGTTGACACTTCCTCTCTGACGTCTCGGTTTCCTGATGACAGATGTTGCAGAAGCCCTTCATCAGGCCAGCTCTCTAAGCCTTGCTTTAAGATGTGAAGAGGTATCCCATAAAGCAGCGCAGCTCGCTGCTCCTGGAGCCTCCCTGAGCGAATATCCTTAATGGCCTTGGACAGCAACCCCTCAGACAACTCCAGGCTTCTCTCAATGTACTCCTTCTGTCTTTGCTGCCTCCTAAGGATGGGAGGACCAAACATCAGGTCAAGATGGAGGTGATGAAGGGTATTTAGGCATGGGGCATGGGGTTGCAGAGTCAGGGGTCCACTCCTTTATGCCTTGTGTTGGTAACATCACTGCGGCTCTTATGTATCATGTTTGTTTCAGAGTGTTGAGCCCTCATTTGCACACTGCTGCATGTCTCAAGCATGTTTGTGTAGAAAGCCTCTTCACGTCCAGGTGGGACAGTCTGTGAATGGCTGGGGCTACTGTAGCACATAACATCACAGTAGTTTAGTGATATCCTTCAGCGAGTGCCCTACATGCTTGAAGGTTGAAATAGCAACATTTTAAGTGGATTACAACAAAAGGAGGTTCACTGTCATACTGACGCGTTTTGAAAGTTTCCCTACACCTGAGGTAGCGGTAAATGTACAATGCCATTGTTGTGACGTTACCGCTCAAGATATAAAAGAGTCAACCCCAAAACGACAAAGCATTTCAAAAATCATAAACAGTTATTAAGTACTAAAATAGCATTTATGTACATTCACAATTGGTTGTTGCCAAGAACAAAAGAGGCATTAAATAAGTTTTAATTCATTAACCCACAAAGAAAACAATGCTTCTGTTAATGTCAACAATATCATTTAATACTCACGCTGACTCTTTGTTATTAATGGAGATGGAAGGTTTAGTTGGTAAACTGGCAGACTTTCTGTTGGAGAGGTCGAGCACGCCATCTGTTAGAGATCACATATCAAGTTAACTGTTAAGAGTTTAAGCAACACAAATGTATTTCAGGACTATCAAATTAGTCATCAAAGCTATTTACAAGAAAGTGCATTTTATAAAAGCACTTTTTACATGCATTTGTATTTTTTTCTGTAGCATCAGGTGTCACTCCAAATGTAAACATTGTGGTTAAATACCTGGTTGTGGTTCCTTTTGTTCCTGGGCACGGCTCATCGTGAGGTCGAGAGGGGCATCTGCGTTTTCTGATGGAGGTGAAGTGTTTTTTCTTGCAACACCATTTGAGGTGGTGTGGAGCAGGCACTTGGAGGCATACTCCATGGCAAACTGACGGATCATCTTTTTCATAAGCTCCTGGGCAATTAGGGGGATGTTCGGATCACAGTCCTGAGGCACATCTACGAGAAGAAATGTCACAAAAAAAAGTCAACAATTGTACAAAAGATGTTCCAGAAAGGACAGTTTTGTGTGTCAGACTGTGTCTCAAGCTCGGCGATAAGGCTGGACAATTAAGAGGATGGAAATGAGCTTTAAATACAAATAATTAATGGAATTTTAATCTAATTATGACAGAGAGGCACACAAGTCTCTGATAGGCAAGTCCAAATCAAGTTGAAGTCCCATGGTGTCTATATGTTTTATATTAATAAAAATCACGGTACAATAAAACAATTTTAAAAGGGCGACGGTGGCACAGTTGGTAGAGCGGATCGTCCCATGATCGGAAGGTCGCGGGTTCGAATCCCAGCTCCTTGTTGTGTTTTTGGAAAGACGCTTCACCCTACTTGCTTCCAGTGTCTGCGCGAGAGTGAATGGGTGACTGGTTCCATACTGTAAAGCGCTTTGGGCCTGATAAAGGTAGAAAAGGCATACCCTGTGTCAGTCATTCAACTATTTCCACTAAAGAGAAAAAGTCTCATGGGCTACTGGGGATGTCCCAAAGAGCATCTGGGAGCCCGCGTGCAAAGGGTTGGAGACCCCTGCCCTAAATAAAGGCAAGACAGTGGCTGACCAGTTAACACTCTTGCCTCACAGCAAGACGGTCCCAGGTTTGATTCCTGGGCCTGCAGGCCTTTCTGAGTGGACTTTGCATGTTTCTCTCCCCGTGTCTGGATGGGTTTCCTCCAGGTGCTGTGGTTTCCCCACATCAACCAAAACATGCACAATAGGTGAATCCTCCAGTCAGGTGATTCTGACTATTACCCTGGCTCGACAGGAGAATCCGGACGCCACCGACGCTGTAGCACCTCTCTGATCAAGCCCAGAGAACCACATGAACAAACAAACAGGAAGTCTGGTGCCAGCAAAGGAAAAGGATCTGGAATTTAAGAATAAAATCCAGTGGTTTAGTCGACGTGATACGCAGGTATACGCAATGTAACCACTAGAAAGCCTGCAGGATTACCGTATGCCTACAAAATTCAGCAAAGATACGTATAAATCATTTGCGCATAGGAGTGGGCGATATTGACAACAATTACGGTAATATCTCGAGTCGATTTTTTTCTCAATATTCATTCAGACAATATTTTTCGCGATCGTTGCACAAACATGCACAATTTTGCAATTAATGTCTTGCTGGCCTTTTGACTTGATGCGTCCCATTGTATTGATTTAGCTGCACATAAAGATATTTGTTATTATACATCAGCTTTAACTATAGAGGCTATGGGGAATATAGAGGCCTCTGCTCAGCTGTAGTGGGCGGAGCAGATGGGCAGTGGGCACCTGTCGCTTTGAGGCCTTTGACTCTACACAACTCTGATAAGACACAGAACTAAACGAGGCCCAGAGGAAAACAACAATGATGCTTGGAAATGACGGATTATTTCATTTATTGAGCTTCTTCCCCGTTTCCACATTCCTCAAAGTGCGCGCCGCAAAGGAAAAAGAAGCATCACGGGAAAAAGAAGTGATAAATACACACGCAGCATTTATCGGTCAAATAAATGCATATCATCGCCGAATAAGGATCCAGTAGCAGAGAAATGAGACTGAGGCTGGAAAGAGCACAGATTGCCGGTGCTCGCTAAAGTCAAATCCGAGGAGGAGAGTGAGAGAAGGCTGCAAGTCCTTGCGGAACCACTGTTTAGTCTAGGAGCTATTTTATCAATCAATTACATTACACCGGCTTTCGCTTTACGTTTTTGGATTATTGCTACAACCTGTGATGTGCCCATTGACTGTAGAAGGAGCAACATGGCACAGGTAACTTAAAGTGCATATGACAGGTTATCAAGTTTTTATAATTCTTGATTTGGTGGGACAATACCTGTGTTAAGGAAATATCACAGTTTTACACCCATATAATATCAGCTTAATATGATTAAAAAGTCAAAACTGTGGTTAATTTAATAGGGAAATGTCCTTAGCAACTCCTTAGCAACAGTAGAACGCTCTTCAGTGCTGACGTAGAAGAAGGTAGGTGCAATAAAATACAGCAGATGGTGCTCTTTTTTGTAGGTATTTGACAGTCTTTTTTCTTATATTCTTGATCAGATTTTATGATTAGCTATATTTATATTAAACTGAATTGTAATTTACTTAAATAAATGTACGTTATTGTGTGTGTGGAGTCAGCCATTTGTTAAATGCACTTCTGGTGCAGTTTTCTTCAGCTAAGGTGTAGCTCGTTTTATTTTATAATGTTTATACAATTCTTTGCAGTCATTAAAAGTTTGCTTATTTAGAAATGCAGTTTAGTTTCTTTTTAATATAAGAAGTTGGTTCCACGCAGGAAATAAGCTCCTCCTTCATTTTGCGCCGCCTGCATCAAAACAAAAACAGCCACCATGCTGACAGGACACATGTGCATTGGCATTTTGAGGAACAGCGGAATTACAGGAGTTTATCTGTGCACACAAGGATTTTATTTTGCCCGCGGGACGATTACGCTTTTCCATATCTATACCAGGATGGATATTTTAGCTGCGTGTGGAGCAGTGGCTGGTCTACCCAGTGGCTAAGGAGTCAATGTTTTCCAAAACTTGGACATTATTTATGGGACACTTTGAGGACTATTGAAGGCTTTCACACAATGGAAAAGCGATGTCTGTGTTTGGTGAGTACTGTAACTTTTTGTTTTTCTGCATGTTTAGTGAATCAACAGTTGGCTGTAAGATACATGCTGCTTTGTGGTGGTTAGCTTCTTAGCTTCTTAGGGCTGACGTTCACTGTGCGATTTACTTTTGTCTAAGATGTTTAGATGTCACTTGACACAAGTGGGGTTTGTAAAATCGTGAGCTGCTCTGTCTCCAGTGTGCGATGGTTCAAAGAGAAAATTGTGGCTACGACCGATGGTTGTCAATATCAGGCTACAGACGTGTGTGGCCGCATGCTAACGGAGGCTAGCAGTGTTTTTATTTCCAGAGTCAAATCCTGCTGTTTAAGGCAGGGTCACGGTACAGATCCACATGTGACTTCATCCTACACACTTGATCTGATGGATCGGTTTGTGTTTGTGAGCCATTGTTCCGCGTTTGCAAGCCGTGAAGATGTCGTCTCCTGGTGTTAGCTTTGGCTACTGTGTGCTACAGTGTAGAGGCCAAGTTTATCATCAGCAACTGTCATTTTACATTTCTACCGTGAGCGAATTGCTCTCCCGTTAATGCAAAGCACAATATAAAAGTGGTGTGAACGTAAACAAACTAATCCTGAATTAATCTGCTTGCAGCGGCGGGCTAGTTAGCTTTAGCCTGCTAGCTTCTTTGCGTTATCAGCGCTGATCTCCCTTCATTGCATCAAGACCTTTTTAAATGTCAAGAGCTCAACATTTGTTCTTATCGTTGGTCCTTAGCCAGGTGTATGGTGATATAGTTGTGGTTCGCTAAATGTTTGTGGGAGAGAGACCGTTTGCAGTTTATTTGGACAAATTATCCCATTGACTTCAATGGCTTTCAGCAGCCGTTAACAATTTTCAGTTTCACTCTGTCACTTCCGGTGCTCCATGGCTAATGCGGAAGTGTTTTTCTTTTCCAAAATAAAAAGGTATTTTTTTTGCCAGATTTAGGGAAAATTTTAAAATGAATCTTGAATGTAATTGTGTTAACTACGTATTTGTGAAAATGTAGTCTGATGTGTCATATGCACTTTAAGACTTCGTGGCTGTAATGCAATCAGTAGCACTGCGTAGCCTAGTATCCTGTAGTTGCAGCAGAAACATCGTGATTTGTGTAAAGATAAAAAATACAGTCAAACTAACCCTTGCAGTATTAAGCTCTCGAAATATAATTATTTAAAAAGGTTACGGTGCGCGTTACTTATTTTCTCTACAACTTTCGTCAGTTCTTCTCATGTTTGGAAGGTCGGATTCTACAATTTAAGAAATACGCTATTCCAATTTATTCAACTACATACTATATTATCGTGTAAACGATACATCACCCACCCCTATTTGCACAGTGTTATTTTTACATTTTGTGTCCGTTTAGAGATCTGAACAAACTTCACAACAAGCATTTCCTCTCTAGAACACAAAAGGGACCAAAATCTCTTGATATCTCTTCCCTTTCTCTTTCTCTCACCCAACGCTGACGCGCCGCAGTTTTTAGTTTTCTCTCCTCCCTCTCCATCGCTCTCTTTCCTTACACGAGGTCCAGAGCAAATCTGGTCATGTTGGTCAGTGTTTTCTCTCTGCACAGTGCAGTCAGGCTGAGGCTCATAGATAGAATATGAGACCTACAAGAGCAGAGCTGAGGAATCAAAGGACTGAACGAACAATGACCATTTAATATACACAGTATATATGCAGCACAGTGACGCAGTGGTTAGCACTCGTGCTACATATCAAGAAGCTTTATTACTATAATTCTCAAGAACATTGTAAAACCAACTAAACTAATATATTGTTGAGTATTCTATTCTGCAACGTAGGTCTACAGTGCAATAGTGCTGGGCGATATGACGATACATATCGTGGGGACGATAGAAAAGTGCCTATCGTGCCATTTCTCTTCTATCGTTTCTATCGTTTCTAACCTAATTTAATCAATTATTAAAGCAAATATTTCATTAAATAGGCCACAAGAATGTATTAGTGTTGTCTTGTCACTATGCATCGTCTAAGTTTATATTAAGTGATTATAAACAAGAATAAAAAGAACCTTTTCGCAAAGAAACTCTGCCTTGTGGTTTTGCGACACCACCCTGCTTTACGATATCTCTGTCCGCCGCCACACCTGCTGTAGCAACGGCGACATCTAATGGACGTACACGCGGGGCTCTCTCTCCCTGTTAAACACCGCGTGGTTTCACTCTGCTTTACGCACGGCAACTAAACAGCTTTTAGTGATGGATCTTTTTAGCGAGTGGATCTGGATTAAACACACGAAAGAGAGGAGAGGCGTGGTGCAGGAGGTAAGAGACGGATCGGGCAGCGAGTAGAGCAGCTAAAGACGTACAATACAAACTGCTCGCCCACTGTTTCTTAAACATTACATTAAAGTTGAGAAAATGGCGATAATAAGCTCCAATTTACATTTGTTTTAGTGTAATATGAGCCTTGATATTGAGGAGCAGATGATGCTCTGAGTAAGTCGTTCTCTACGCACGAGTTTACACATTTCTGTTGTTAAATTCGTGTTGACTCTGGTCAGATCATGTTTAGCCCATTTATCCTGCAGTCTCACATTTTTCCTGACATTGACAATATATGCTATATAAATTATCCATAGCAAAACCACTGCTTCAAAATAAAGTTGAAAAAAAGTAAGCAATGATATTTTTGTCAAACTTTTCAAAGAATAACTGAAAACTGACTTTATTGTGGTATATCGTGATGTGTATTGTTATCGTGATATAAAAGAATCCATATCGTGATATAAGTTTTTTCCATATCGCCCAGCACTACAGTGCAAGATGGAAAAAAAGAATTTCCTACATCAAATACAGTGAGGAAAATAAGTATTTGAACACCCTGCTATTTTGCAAGTTCTCCCACTTAGAAATCATGGAGGGGTCTGAAATTGTCATCATAGGTGCATGTCCACTGTGAGAGACATAATCTAAAAAAAAAAATCCAGAAATCGCAATGTATGATTTTTTTAACTATTTATTTGTATGATACAGCTGCAAATAAGTATTTGAACACCTGTCTATCAGCTAGAATTCTGACCCTCAAAGACCTGTTAGTCTGCCTTTAAATGTCCACCTCCACTCCATTTATTATCCTAAATTTAGATGCACCTGTTTGAGATCTTTAGCTGCATAAAGACACCTGTCCACCCCATACAATCAGTAAGAATCCAACTACTAACATGGCCAAGACCAAAGAGCTGTCCAAAGACACTAGAGACAAAATTGTACACCTCCACAAGGTTGGAAAGGGCTACGGGGAAATTGCCAAGCAGCTTGGTGAAAAAAGGTCCACTGTTGGAGCAATCATTAGAAAATGGAAGAAGCTAAACATGACTGTCAATCTCCCTCGGACTGGGGCTCCATGCAAGATCTCACCTCGTGGGGTCTCAATGATCCTAAGAAAGGTGAGAAATCAGCCCAGAACTACACGGGGGGAGCTGGTCAATGACCTGAAAAGAGCTGGGACCACCGTTTCCAAGGTTACTGTTGGTAATACACTAAGACGTCATGGTTTGAAATCATGCATGGCACGGAAGGTTCCCCTGCTTAAACCAGCACATGTCAAGGCCCGTCTTAAGTTTGCCAATGACCATTTGGATGATCCAGAGGAGTCATGGGAGAAAGTCATGTGGTCAGATGAGACCAAAATGGAACGTTTTGGTCATAATGCCACTAAACGTGTTTGGAGGAAGAAGAATGATGAGTACCATCCAAGAACACCATCCCTACTGTGAAGCATGGGGTGGTAGCATCATGCTTTGGGGTGTTTTTCTGCACATGGGACAGGGCGACTGCACTGTATTAAGGAGAGGATGACCGGGGCCATGTATTGCGAGATTTTGGGGAACAACCTCCTTCCCTCAGTTAGAGCATTGAAGATGGGTCGAGGCTGGGTCTTCCAACATGACAATGACCCGAAGCACACAGCCAAGATAACCAAGGAGTGGCTCTGTAAGAAGCATATCAAGGTTCTGGCGTGGCCTAGCCAGTCTCCAGACCTAAACCCAATAGAGAATCTTTGGAGGGAGCTCAAACTCCGTGTTTCTCAGCGACAGCCCAGACACCTGACTGATCTAGAGAAGATCTGTGTGGAGGAGTGGGCCAAATCCCTCCTGCAGTGTGTGCAAACCTGGTGAAAAACTACAGGAAACGTTGACCTCTGTAATTGCAAACAAAGGCTACTGTACCAAATATTAACATTGATTTTCTCAGGTGTTCAAATACTTATTTGCAGCTGTATCATACAAATAAATAGTTAAAAAATCATACATTGTGATTTCTGGATTTTTTTTTTTAGATTATGTCTCTCACAGTGGACATGCATCTACGATGACAATTTCAGACCCCTCCATGATTTCTAAGTGGGAGAACTTGCAAATAGCAGGGTGTTCAAATACTTATTTTCCTCACTGTATATCATATATTTAAAACAGGATTTTTCTTTGTCGTATCAAAATCCATCTCTCTGACTCTTTGAGCAGGTTGAAAGTTCTGCCCCCCCCTGCAATTCCAGACACACTTCCTAGGGCAGAGGTTAAAGCAAAACATCTTACTGAAAAATGTTTTCAACAGTGACATCACTTCAATGCTGGGTGCATTTTTAGTGCTCATAATGGTCTGAGCAACATTACAAAAACTATGGGTTCAGGTTCAATTTATTCTAATGTTGAAATCTGCAGAGGAAAATGTTCCAAATGTTATTTTTAACCTTGAGTAATCTACACTCAGGCTTAGCTAAACACTGTAATGTTCTGTTTCATGTAGGGTTGATATCATCGTCCATCGTGATGGATGAGCAACATCACGATGGAGAGCCACCATCGTGATGCCACGCCCCCTCCTGTCAGAAACGCGCGTTGATCTTCTGTGGGCCTTGTAAACCCACAAACTTTGCTGGGATTGCACTGTAAATTAAATCTCGAATATAGCTAATATGCACGCTAGTTTAAGTAGCCTACCAGAGGCCCGAAGACGTGATGGGTTTGCCGTAATTATTAAAATAAAGACGCAGCGCTGCTCTATTTCTGACGCGCGGGGCTCTCTCTCTCTCTCTAAAAGCAGTTACTGTTTAACACCGCGTGGTTTCGCTTTGCTTTTCGTAAGGAAACAGTTTTAAAATGCAGCGATGGATCTCACAAAGGAGAGAGAGAGAGGGAGAGAGAGGGGAGAGAGAGAGGAGAGAAAGAGGCGCAGAGGTACAAGGCTACGAGCACAGACCGGGCGGCGCGTGGAGCAGCTTCAAAAACGTAGTCTCAGATGCAAACTACTAAAAAAAACTACTAACCGTCCATCAATAAACAGTGAGTCCAGTCCACGGTGACATGTCACCTATGTCTCCTATGCTATGTTTTAGCTTTGAAGGAGCTAATGTTTTTAGCCGTGAGGCCAATGCCCCCCCTCACACCTACTCACTTTTGATTGGCTGATAGCCCTGCTCCAGAAATATTTTACTATTTAAATGTGCACCTTACGGAGCTTTGTTATACAGTGTTTATGTTTCCTCTTTATAGTAAGTTTTTAATAAACCTACTCATATTTGGCTTTGACTAAGCATTTAATTTCACAGCTCTCACTTTGCGGAAAAAATATCGGGATATATATTGTTTATCGATATTCAACCTAAATATATCGGGATATGACTCTTGGTCCATATCGCCCAGCCCTACATCAGCAGTGTTTCCCACACATAGACTATTCTGTGGCGCAACGCCACAGAACCAACACCGCCCGCCACATATTGCGTTTCATATTTTTATTTATTTTTTCGTTTCGTTTTTTATTTTTTTTAACACCATTAAAAACACGCATCGTATAGAACCGCCGCAGTGGTCAATTTGACTGCGTGGAGGGGGGTTTAAAATGCGGCAGCCCTATAAGCTATTCCTCCGTAACTCTCACTCACGCGTCTCTCCCACATATTTACTTCAATGCACATAGTCTACACATACAACCCCTCCCCTTCGTGCACACCGCATGTCTCCATCAGCGATCATCGCTGGAAGCGTAGAAGCGCTGTCTATTTGGTGCAGAGACGACGGCCGTTCGACCGCCACACATTGCTTTCAAACCTGTGGGAAACACTGATAAGCATTGATCCAAGTGCATTGATCCAAGAACATTCACTGGGACAGTGCCAACTAAGTATAAGTGCTTTATTTGTCATTGCACAATGAAATTGCGTTCAGATGTTGGGTTAGTCCTGAGCTGCTCTGTGCACCGCCATTGTGGGCCAACCTGACCAGCATGTTTTATTATTATAGTCATGTGTATTTTTGTCACTTTTCTTAACAGATGTAATACGCCTCACATTTGCATAATCTATGTCCTGTACTTGTATGCTAACCATACACAAGACAAGGAATCATGGCACAAAAAACTTGTATTACCTGCAAAGCAAGATCCTGTAAGATAATGTTACAGAGTCAAGAACCAGACAGGAACAGGGCGTTTTCAAGTTATGACTAAAAAAAGTATGTTTGTTTTGTTTTTTTCCTGTACAAGATGAAGATCTCAAACAATGTGCTATTTTTGTTAATTTATAACATAAACATCTTGGTAATTCGATTGAAATTCATATCCCCATTTAGTTCAGCAAAATCCATCAGTACTGTGTTGCACCAAAGATGTTAACATTGAGCTTTCATAATGCCTGTCGCCGCATCATGGCTATGCAGAATCAGAATAGTATCTATTGCCATGGTTTGAGAACAGGTTCACAAACTAGGAATTTTTCTCAGTACAAATCATGCAACATTAAACATGTAACACAGAATTTAGATAATAAGCTATAAAAACCTTAAACCTATAAAGCATGCATAAAGAAGTTTTAAATAAATAAATAATACAAAATAAATAGTGGATGTGGGGGCTCTGCAAGATCTAAAAACTGAAGAAATGGCCAAGTGTTTTTAATAGGCAAAAAATTGCATTTGAACAATACCACTGGTGTGCAACTCATTTTACCTTTCTTGTGGAACACAGCCTGCAGAAACTGTGCTGATTGGCTGCTGTCAGAGAGGATAGGGACATGGCATGGCGAATAGTCAGATGGGGACGAGAGGGGAGATGTGGCTGACAGAACTTGATCCTGAAAAAAAGGAAAATATTCACTTGGGTGTAAAAAGTAACAATACTACAATACTAATACTACTTCCAGTGTTAATTTTGACAACATATTTTAATTTAGTCTTAGTCTTTTGACGAAAATGTAATTCAATTTTAGTCGAGATTTAGTCAAAAAATATATTCAATTTTAGTCTAGTTTTAGTCGACTAAAATTGTAAGTAAATTTAGTCGACTAAATTTAAGACAAATTTAGCCGACTTTGCATTTGTAATATTCATTATAATCATATTTAATCAAGGTCCTCTGCTTCATGGAGCTTCTCCCACATGAACAAAGCTCAGAGCTGTTCCTTTGGCAGTGAATTTACATGATATCTCTTTCAGACTGTCAATATAAGTTTGGATGATTTTAGTCTCTCCTTTTCATTTTATTTAGTCGACTAAAATATCTGGACATTTTAGTCATAGTTTTAGTCTCATGAAAAACTTTTATTTTAGTTTTAGTCCAATTTTAGTCGTCAAAAATATCACTTTGACTAAAATTAAGACTACATATTTTAGTCGACGAAATTAACACTGACTACTTCAAACATTAAATATTTCAACTGGAGTTTTTGTTTTGATTTGAGGGTGTATCAATTAAGTCGTTTCAACAGTCATGATCAGTTTACTACTACTACTACTACTACTACTACTACTACTACTACTACTACTACTACTACTAATAATAATAATAATAGTGTTATTACAACACACATTTAAAAGTGGACACTTATGAGTGCATGGTACTAATGACTGAATTGTGGAATGGCTTACATTGTTTTTATCCAGGGAAAGATTGCAGAATGAACATTGAGAACTGTTTTCATCAGGGGACCAGTCGATGACCTCTTCAGGTTCACAGTCTATCAAAAAAGCCACAAACAACTATTGTGTATAGGAGTTTGCAAATGCGGAATTACTGCAAATGATAACATAACACAGTAAGTGTTTACAGGCCACCCACCATCAAATAAATTAAGGTCTCTGAGCAGTAATGGTCCGTAGATCCCCTCGAGAATACTTTCAAACCCTGCAAATATAGACACGTTATCATGATGATTTTGACAGCTACAATGTATTATATGCATAATTGTGATTTATTTAATTGCAGGCAGGCAAGGCATGACGTTACATGATAAATAGCTTAATCTGAGAGATAGCTCTACAGCAACCGCTCGCTAACGTTGTCTGACAAATCTGAAAAAGCGGGCTCCTCTGGGGCGGAAAACATTAGGGCAATTTAGCAGTCTAGTCCGTGCAATGTGTGCATCATACCAACATTCGCCGCACCTACCCATCTCCACTCCTAAATTACATGCAGCGTAGTGTTACTATTAGCATGGCATTTAGCCTTGCTAAATCACATAACAGTTAAACGTTGAGGAACAGTAAGTAAGCCGCTCTGTCGGGGATTCATTGCAAAGGCTTCACTTCATAGTACGCATTTCGTTGTGTGACAAAACAGATCACTGCCATTGTTTGGTCATGTAGTCTTTGGATTACACGGGGCAGAGGGACAAAGAGCCAACTACCGATATGTAACATTAGCCATTAGCAGAGGCCAGTATAATTATTACCGCTGAAACCATAGAAATCCGGGTTATCTACCGTGCAGGCTATGCTAGCACACCAGTAGCCAATGGCTCTAGCAAGCCGCTTAGCAGGTGAACACCTTGAACAAAATCTATTAAAAAAAAATCTAAATACACGACACATACCAATGCAGTGTATCAGTTTGTGTCGCCACGAATCCAATTCCCGTTTAAACCCTTTCCTCTCGGCCGTGCACTTGGAGCAATGCACGGTCGCCATTCTGCGTCCTTCCCCCCACACTCTCCCTCCGCTCCGCTGGTCTGCCTGCTTTGCCGAGTGTACAAGAGAGAAGCTCTCATAGCACTAAACGCTAGAAAGGATGTAGCAACCCTTTTATGGCAAATGAGGCGGCCATCTTGTGACTGTATCCATCTGTGTTTGAATTTAATTGAAAAAACTTTATTATCCCTCATAGGGAAATTTCTTGTGGACACACACACACCATATCATCAGAAAGTCTCCTAGAAGATGTGAATGCAGCTTTGAGCGCGATTCCTACATCAACCATCACTGAAACCAATGAGCTGATATACTCCACAGCAGCAGTGATCCTAGAGCCGCTTGGCTATCATACGTAAGAGCAACCATGAGATGAAATAGGCCAAATACATCCAACGAGTAAGGCAGGTCCTAAGAAGCCAGCTCAATGGTAAATGGTCTCAACTTATATAGCGCTTTTCCACCTTCATTAGGCACTCAGAGCGCAAGGATCCACTCACCCATTCACACTCTCATTCATACACCAGTGTACGCAGACACTGGAGGCAAGGAGGGTGAAGTGTCTTGCCCAAGGACACAACGACAATGTGCACCTTCAGGAGGCGGGATTCGAACCCCCGACCTTCCAATCATGACAACCCGCTCTACCATCTGCGCCACCTTCGCCCCCACCGTAAGAACAAGTCCTGGGCAATAAACAGCTATGGCCTGCCAGTAATCAGATACCCTGCAGGAATAATAAGCTGGCCAAAGGAAGAGATACAGACCACAGATGTTAAGACATGAAAGCTCCTAACCATGCACGCAGGGTTCCACCCCAAATCAAGCACCCTAAGACTGTACGCTAGCCGTAAGAAAGGAGGCCGAGGACTAGTGAGCGTGAGAGCCACTATCCAGGATGAAACATCCAAGATCCATAAGTACGTACATAAAGGACCAGGCTCCAACAGATGACGTGCTCAGTGAATGTCTCAGACAATGGGGAACAGAAGATGAGGTGCTGGAAGTTCCGTCATGGGAGGACAAGCCCCTACACGGGATGTGCTACCGAAATATAACTGAAGTGGCTGATATCAAGAAATCCTACCAATGGCTAGACAGAGCTGGCCTGAAGAACAGCACAGAGGCACTCATCATGGGAGCAGGTCTTGAGCACCAGAGCAATAGTGTAGACTGTGCGAAGAGGCTAATAATCCAGCACATAACTGCAGGGTGTAAGATGCTGGCAGGGAAAGCTTACATGGAGCTCCATAACCAAGTGGCTGTGTACAGGAACATCTGTGTGGAGTATAGGCTGGAAACCCCAAGGTCAATGTGGGAAACAGTTCCAAAGGTGGTAGAGAATGACCGAGCCAAGATCCTGTGGGACTTCCAGATACAGACGGACAGAATGATAATGGACCATTCAGACATTGTGGTGGTGGACAAAGAGCAGAGGAAAGCCGTTGTGGTTGACATAGCAATACCAAGCGACTTCAACATCAGGAAAAGGAACACGATAAATTAGAGAAATACCAGGGGCTCAGAGAAGAGCTGGAGAAGGCCTGGAGGATGAAGGCAACAGTGGTGCCCATGGTCTTTGGGGCACTCAGGGCAGTGACCTCCAAACTTGAGGAGTGGCTACAGCAGATCCCAGGAAATACATCAGACATCTTGGTCCAGAAAAATGCAGTTCTAGGAACAGCAAAAATACTGCGCAGAACCCTCAAGCTCCCAGGCCTCTGGTAGAGGACCCGAGCTTGGAGGAAAAAAAGAGACCACCAGAGTTTATATATATATACACTATATGGCTCTTACGCGCACTAGTCTTCGGCCTCTTCCCTTAGGGCTAGCGTACACTCACTTTTCCCAGAGATGAACGTGCTGTGGTCTGAAATGTGAATATCAACCCAAGCACAAATGCAAAAGACCTGGTGAAAATCATGGTGTGTCATTAATATCCACAGTGAAACAAGTATCTACTGTACCGACATGCCCCTTACTCCAAAAGAAACATAAAAAACCCAGATTGGACCCTACAGCATCAGGCTGTGGGGTAGTTTTGCTGCGGGAGGGACTGGTGCACTTCACAAAATAGATGGCATCATGAAGAAAGAACACTATGTGGAAATATTGGAGCAACATCTCAAGACATCAACCAGGAAGTTAAAGCTTGGGCGCAGATGGGTCTTCCAAATGGACAATGACCCAACGCATACTGCCAAACTGGTTACAAAGTGGCTTAAGGATAACAAAGTATGTGTTTTGAAGTGGTCATCACAAAGTCCAGATCTCAATCCAGTTGAAAATGTATGGGCAAAGCTGAAAAGGCATGTGCACGCAAAGTGGCCTGCAAATTTGGCTCAGTTACAGTTTTGTTTGGAGGAATGGACCAAAATTCCTGACAACTATTGTGAGAAGCTTGTGGAAGGATATCCAAAACGGTTGACCCAAGTTATACAGTTTGAAGGCAATGCTACCAAATAAAATAACATATACGTAAACCTTTGGCTTTGTAAAAAGTAATATAAGACCATGTAGAAAATTCTATCTCTCATTCTTCTGGCATTTAGAAAATTAATTGACCTAAAAAGTAAAAGCTAATTCTGGTTTCATGTCAGACACTAAAAAAAAAAAAAATGAAAATGCATATGTGTCTTTTTATATAGTGTATGTAATCATCTTGTTCCCACTGTATACACACAGATACTACAAATACGCATCCATACGTCCGTGTATTCTTTACACAGGTTTTATACAAACACATGATGTACACACTAGTGTATATCTTCACGTAGACACAGTTTAAAGCTGGGGTACCTGATTTTTTGGTGTTGTAGAATGCATTTATTTGCAACCTCCGAGTATGTTGTAAACACAGCAAAATACAGACCTTGTTGTATTGTCTGCACCTAAAGTTTTATTGAGCAATGGATTTAGAGCAATCTAAATTAGTGGAATTTATCTTGGGGGTGGCCGCATCTGCTTCACTTTGTCACCACTCAATGCTGTATATGGGTGTGAAATGTGCATGTAATTACATTCTTTGAACAATTTATT
The DNA here is from genome assembly GCA_007210695.1 of Neogobius melanostomus. Lineage (NCBI taxonomy): Eukaryota > Metazoa > Chordata > Actinopteri > Gobiiformes > Gobiidae > Neogobius > Neogobius melanostomus. The sequence continues at coordinate 3,336,842 of VHKM01000004.1, read as the reverse complement.
TGAATACACAGGAGAGATTGTGAGAGCTAGAAATTTCTTCTCCTGAGACACTGAAGAGGCACCAAGAGCCCCCGCAGCTGCAGCACAGTCGAGGCGTCACAAGAGGAACTACAGGAAACAAGGAAGGACAAACAAGAGATGGTGAAAGACTGTTGTGAAGCGGAGGGAGGAAGAGGAAAGAGGAGGTGGAGGTGACCAGTGCAGGACACCACGCTCTGAAACAGGGACAAACCCAGGAGGCGCTGCACCGCTTCAGAGGAGACAGAGCCAGCCAGGTTTCTTCCGAGTGCTACAGTTTCCCCAACCTCCAAGGTCATGCGGGTCAGGTTGACACAGTGGCAGCGCGGCTCAGCCGCAGCAGCTCAGGACTAACACCTGAACACTATTTCGTTGTACAGTTGTACAATGACAATAAAGCACTTACTTACTTACTTACTTAGAAACAAGTTTGGGCCAAAACAAAAAATTTCACTGTTTGAACAGGAAAAATCAGGTACCCCAGCTTTAAGTTTACCACAATATTCATTTAGATTAATTTTATATCAATCTTATAAAAGATAGGATAAACCTGTAAATGATTTCGTGAACCACACTGTTAAATCCATACACTAGGGCATTCAGGCATTTTTTTTTTTAGATTAGTCTTTATTAATTATCTATACTTTTTCTGGGAATGAGGGAATGACTGCATCACTATTTATATTTTATTTTTTACATCTATTTTCTAATTACTAATCTGAGAACACAGCAAAAGTGAATAACGAATTGTCTACAATGATAAAAGATTGATTAATATACTGTCCACATGAGGGCAGCATTGTACTTTTGGACACCTCAGCCAGTACTAGCCCACCTTTGAAGATAGTTCTTTTTTTTTTTATCGAATCAAATCAAATAATGTTTCTCAAACTGTGGTACACGCAAATCACTGATAGCCTTTTTTTATTTTATTTTTTTCAGGTGGACGTCTGCAATTTTTGACTTTGTTCATTGTAACTAAAGATAATTTTATAGACACATCTAACTTGGATGGTTTTCTGGCTTGGACATGGTTTACACCCGGGTAAGATCATTCAGTCCTGTGATTCTCAAATCTTTTACACCAAGTAGCCTACCATCTCATGAAATAGGCTATTTGTACCACCAGGCCAAGATCATATCCAGTCTAAACCAAGTATAAAACTATTTTAAAATGGTGTGTACTGTATATATTTGTATTTGTATTTGTATACGTTATTGTCCCCGTAGGGACTGTGTACATCTTAAAAGAGTGTTTATGAGTGAAATACAGCATACATGGATTTGTTTAAGTCAGTTTACAAGAAAGGCAAGGATCAGTTTCCCTCACTATGTCATAAACAGCAATTTTGAGGTGCATATACCTAGACCAGGGTAGGAAACGACTATCTCAAGCACCACATGCAGCACTTTAAAGCCTCTGGTGCGGCCCTTTTTGAGCTTTGATTCAATAAAAGGCCAATAATAGACTTAATCTATAAGCTAGAATGAAGGCACTGACAAATGATTTGTTACAATTTTCCCACAGATGTTTTTTTCTGAAACTACAATTTAAACTATTTAACACAGATTAGTACTTTTAAGTCATTTATGTATAATTGTATCAATAACAATGTGTATGCATTGTTTTAAATGGATAGAAAATGCTTACTTACTTAATTTAATTCAGTTTGAAATGGACCAAAGTGGCTCTTTTGCAGACCCCTGACCTAGACTAGATCAGGGTAGGGCTGGGAATTAATCGAAATTTAATCTTTATCGCAATCGCTACTTTGGTAAATCTCAATAATCGTCATGGACATCGACAGGTTCACAGCCATGTCTTTGACACAAACAGTACCTAGTTTTGGAGTTTGGACGAGACCATGGAAGACTTTTGTGCATTAAATGAGATTTGATGAAAGCATTTGTTTGAGCTGAGGTTTAAATAAAAGATTTAAACCTCATTATTTAATTTATGAATCAGCAAGATGTATTTAATTTATTATGAAAGAATAAAATCGAATCGAAAATTGGGATCAATCAATATGGGGAAAATAATCATGATAATTTTTTTCCTAAATCGCCCAGCCCTAGATCAGGGGTTTCCAACCTTTTTTATCCGGTGAGCTACAGTAAGGGAAAGTCTACGCACTTTTGCACTTATCCCACATTTTGTCATATTACAGACTCATACCAAAATTGTAAATATGTTTTTTGTTTTTTCTAATCAATCTACACACAATACCCCATAATTACAAAGTGAAAAAGTGTTTTAGAATGTTTTGCAAATGTATTAAAAATATAACTGCATTCCACTAATCAGACTGTTATGGTCAAGATGGTTGTCCTTCTGTAGGTTCTCCCATTTCCTCAGAATAATGCTGGAGCTGTGTCAGAGTGACCATTGGGTTCTTGGTGACCTCGTGACCATGGCCCTTCTCCCCTGATTCCTCAGTTTGGGCGGGCGGCTGTTCTAGAAAGAGACATGGTGGTTCTGAACTTCTTAATTTATGAATGATGGATGCCATTCTTTGGGACCTTTAATGTTGCAACAGTTTTTCTGTGCCCTTCCCCAGATCTGTGCCTCGATACAATCCTGCCTCGGAGGTCGACAGACTGTTCCTCTGACTTCAGGGAATAGTGTCTGCTCTGACATGCACTGTCAGCTGTGGGACCAGAGAGGTGTGCGTCTTTCCAAATCAAGTGCAATCCATTTAATTAACCACAGTCAGTTATAGAAACATCTCAAGGATGATCAGTGGAAAAAAAGATGCATCTGAGCTCAGTTTTTAGAGTCATAGCAAAGGGTGGTATACTTATGCACATGCAATATGTCAGAGTTTTATTTTTAAGACATTTCCTTTTTTCACTTTGTCATTAAGAGGCATTGTGTGTCGATTAATGAGGGGAAAACAAACAAATTTAATGTAGAAATTGCATGTAGAAAAGTAGAAAGCCTTTGATGAGCTACCAAGAAAGGCCTGAAGAGATACTGGTTGCTCCTGAGCTACTGGTTTCCTGCTATAGATCATTTCTTTTTCTCTGTATAAAAACATTGAGTATACCCTTTTGGCACTATTGATCTTATAATATAAAAGTATAATAGTAATAGTAATATCTTTAACATCACTTTTGTTTCACATTTTGGAATAGTTAGATGTGTTAAACACAATGTTTCCCTGGCATTGCATGGTACATTTACACAGTGGTTTGAAATGCTGTGAATTGGCAGGCATATATAGCAAAGGTAAATAGGAAGGGGAAGGAAGGCCAGTAAGGTGAGAGCAGCAGGCTTAATTGAGGCTGAAGTGTGTGTGGACATGCACGCTGTTGCCCATGAAGAAGTTTTAATAATAATAATGCATTGGTTTTATATAGCGCTTTTCTGGACACTCAAAGACGCTTTACATGGCATTATTCATTCACTCCATACTTAGTGGCGGTAAGCTACTATTGTAGCCACAGCTGCCCTGGGGTAGACTGACGGAAGCGAGGCAACCAGTCTGCGCCATCGGCCCCTCCGACCACCACCAACCACTTACTCACTCACTCCATTCGCTAGGCTTCCTGGTGTTCCCAAACGATCTCCCATCCAAGTACCGACCAGGCCCTTTCCTGCTTAGCTTCCAAGGTCTGACGGGATTGGGCAGAGCAAAGGCGGTATGGCTTTGCTATGCCCAATCTATGTCACTTTTCATAAGTTACCACCTCACCCACCCACCCCTTCGACCCCCTTTTCCTCCACACTCTCAGGGCTGCACTCTCAATTTCCTTTTTCTATTAAACCGTCCAATTTTAGTAAAAGTAATCGTACGAAGAAAACATGTTGAATTCATAAATATTTTTTTGTTGAAATTGAGCATGGAGTACCAGAATCAACTGTTTTATTTAAAGGGGGGTGCCATGCTTCAGTCACACAGCTACAAGGCTTTGCCTACTATTGAATATTTCTGTATATGTTTTTGTCATAATAGGCTTCAAAAGATCTGTATCATGCATTTTAGCCATTCCAAAGTAAAGTATAGGCATTTATATGATATATTGTACCTCTATCACTATGGAGTACTCATTTTTGAGAGAAATATAAGTATTTTTGGGGGGTATTTTCCCTACCCGGAAGACAAAACGCTTCGATTCAGTTAACTCCGCCCCTCTCTCCGCTCATTCCACATTTACAGTATTATAAATATCGCTGCAAAAAGTGAAGTTACTTCACATAATGCAGTTGGCTAACACACACGCTAACACACACGCTAACACGCGTTTTGATTGACTCACCGCTCAGTCTGGCTTCCCCATGAGATCGCGTTGGTTATAAAAGTTAATCCACTTTAATTCTGGCCAAGGTTCACCAAGCATCCATCAGTGTGGTTGATATAGTCGCTGAATCCCGGAAAGAAATTCCAACTTCTGGTGAGTGCACTCTTCTTTAGGAAGGTCGAATAGTCCTGTTCCTCTCGTAGCCAAACGCGCATCCGTGACATTATCATTCGGTAAGAAAAAGAACAGGCGGTGTCCAGAGTAGGTTAGAAAGAGCTCAGTCTTCAAAAACAACACTTCTGCTGGGATCCATGGCTCCTCCAGCCGTGGGTGCGCTTGATTAGCGTCGCGGGACAGCACAGAGGCGTCGGAGAGTTGCTGCTTTCTTTTTTCTTTTTTTTTCTTTCTTTTTTTTGAAAAAATAAAAAATAAAATAAATTAAAAAGCTGTTTTATAAATAAAAATCAGGCCATAAGGCATTACATTACAGACGTAGAGCACTTCCGTTCCTTTGTGACGACACAACTGAACAGCTCAGTCGTTTACCAGCTGCTCAGAGAGCAGGATTCAGGAGGATTACTTAGAACTGCGTGAATGAAGCCAAAAACCGCTCTGGGGGTGTTTTTGAGAAGGAAATAGCATAACAACATGGCTAAAAACTCAAAAAAGTCGATTTTGCATGATATAGGACCTTTAATGATTATATATGAAACTGTGATGTAATCTCTGCTTTGAGGTTCCCCATTTTACTGTTGTTGTCCTTACTCTTGGAATCCACTGGGGGGCAGTGTGTTAGGAGTCAGATGGCGCAGAGATGACGTAGAAGAAGCATTCCAAGAGCGCTGATTGGTTCTTAGACAAGGAGACGCCTCCTTGCTGTTTGTGATGGGGCACAAGTTGGGGATTTTATTTTTACTTGTGTTTATTATGGTGTGTATTTTAATTGCATGTTTTTACTGCTTTTATTCTTTTATTGTGGATTTGTATTTATAGTTTAAGACATCGGTCCTTGTTGCCCCTCAACAACCCCACATGGTCATTTTGGCCAATCAATCGCCCCCTGCAATTACACACACCTGTAGAGCATCAGACAGGACCATAAAAAGGGAGTGACTACGGAGACAAAGAGAGAACGCTGACGAGGTCGGGTGGGGGTGCAGGACGGAGAAGCCAGCCAGTCTGCACCAAGAGCACCGTTGAGGCACCGACAACACGGCCTGGGAGGAGAACACCGCGAGGTCGAACACCAGCAGCGGGAGGACGAGGAGTCCTCCCTGCGGTGTAAGTAGCGTACTTTGTAGCTACAGCAGCGGTGTTCATAACGAGGCTTATGGTCCGTGGGTCATGTGTGTTCGGAATGTGCTGGCCTGTGTGTTCTTGGTGCAGGAGGACGAGCGGCTCGGACCGTCCTGGACGGAGGAGCGCTGGTGAGAGTGCGGCCCGAGGAAGGAGCGAGTGAGGGAGACCCGCTGGTGCGGACGTTCGAGCCCTGCCGCCCTGTACAGCCCTGTCGCCGAAGGAGAAGAGTAATCCCGGATAATGCCCGCTTTACTTTAATTTAGTTTAGTTAGTGGCGTTTAGATAAGCCCTGGTTTTAAGTCTATTCGCCTACTCTTTTTAACTGTTTTTAGATTTTAGCAAATAAATTGTAAAGACTTTTAAATGGTTGGATTTTATTGATTGCACCACGGAGTAGGCTCCCATTGCCCTTTTTAACCTGTTACATGTTTCTATAAAAGGCCAGGCACGGGCCGCTCCTCTCTTCGCTCCATCCTTCGTTGGCCACAGATCATCACCATGTAGCCTTCTGCATAGCTTTTGTTTTAGATTGTAATGTTAGGGAATAAATAATTATTTTGATTTTAATAGAACGAGCCTCCGTATTTTTCATCCATTTGTGAACACAACACTACGTAATTTAGTGCTTCCTAACAGATTTTTATACCACTTTTGCCACTTGTAAATAGTACAATATCAGGCTACTTGAGTTCGCTCTACACATGTGGCGGCACAATGGGTGGAGGTGCGGTGGTTGAGCAGTTTGCGCTCTTGCCTCACAGCAAGACAGTCCTGGACCTAGTGGGTCTGGAGGGGTTTTCCAGAGGTGCTCCAGTTTCCCCATCAACCAAAAATATACACAGTAGGTGAATCTTCCATCCAGATGATTCTGACCATTAGTCTGGCTCAACATTGTTCAGTTGTATAATAAAGACACCTTAGCCACCTTTACCTTAGACACACTGCGTAACATTTAGGACTATACTGTGGCCAGCACTACAAAACGTGCTCCTAATGACCAGCTCGACACAGTGAATAATCAAATTTGGATAAGGACCTAACCTATTTAAATCTCGTATTTAGCTGCCTTTAGTCAATGTCCATGTAGACAAGCTGGGTATATCCCTGTTCCAGTAAAGTTAGTCAGGTCTGAGAAGTCGCAAACGCACGTTTGTTTTTTTGGTATTTTCAAATATCTGTAAGAAATAAATGCTTATATTTAATGGGTAAAATGTTATGTGGTGTAGGCGCATTGAGTTGCCTTGTGTACGAAATGCACGGTATAAAGTTGCCTTGCCTAGCTTTAAACTCACGCAACATACACTGTGGTTCAAAGATGAAAAAAGAATGATCTGATGAAGGCTAATGCCGAAACGTTATCATCCTTGATTAAAAAATGGACATCGGCTACTTGAGTGTGCGATGCTGTTTGATTTATGAAGATTTGCCTCAACATCTGCACCTCTGAGACTACTTCTGGTGTGCGTTGCTTCTCTTTTCTCAAGTAGCTTTAAACTCGACCTTTAAATTTAGGGTAAGGAGAATGCATATGGCATATTCTAAACGGGTAAGCCTAACACCATATCACTAGGGCTGCAACTAACGATTAATCTATCGATTATTTTTTACGATTAATCGAGTAATCGCTTGGCTGTGAATTGTGTAGAAAAAATTTATTTCATTTTTTTTATCACAAAAGCTAAAGTGGCACCACTTGAGGACGTATTGATGGCGTAAACTTAAAGGGATACTTTGGGATTTTTGACATAGGGCCTCATTTCCTAGTTATCCAGAGTGTTTTTGATGTCTGGAGATATTTTTTTCTTAAATTCATGCAGTTCTTATATTTGAAGAGTCTTGTTGCGCTAGCCTAGAGCAAGGCTAAAGCATTTCTATGGTAAACGCTAGCCCGCATTAAAAAACAGTCTGGCGCACTCCACAGTGCACCTGAGGTAAATCACTTATAATGCCAGACTAACCATATAAATGTCTGTGTCGATAGGTTAATTTTAACCATTTTGCGTTTAAAATAACTTATATTTGAGCGGCATCAGCTTCGTGGCTGTAAGCTAAGGCAGCGGCGGAGTGATCTGCGAGAAAATAGTCCCTCAAAATGCGGTAATTCATGTGATACAAGGTCAGTTTTATTTAAAATTTTATTCTATTAACACAGACATTTATATGGTTAGTCTGGTGTTATAAGTGATTTACCTCAGGTGCACTGTGGAGTGAGTCAGACTGTTTTTTAATGCAGGCTAGCGTTTACCATAGAACTGCTTTAGCCTTGCTCTAGGCTAGCGCAACTAGACTCTTCAAATATAAGAACTGCATGAATTTAAGAAAAAAATATCTCCAGACATCAACAACACTCTGGATAACTAGGAATTGGATGAGACACAGACAGATATTCATGAAATGTACAATGTACAAAACACTACAGACCCTAACTATAAAAACAAAGTGTGTTTCCATCAAAAAATACTACATTTTCATGTCATTTTTGCTCTATTTGAGTCTGTGTGAACCAGAAAACGATTAATCGATTACTAAAATAGTTGTCGACTATTTCAATAATCGATTAGTCGTCGATTAATCGATTAGTTGTTTCAACCCTACATATCACATAATAGAATGGAACGTTTTTCACTGTGTGGTGATCGAGCTGGGATAAGATCTTAAATTCACCCGGCCCTCCGAATCACCCACACAGTAATTCACTGTGAGATTTTATGAAGCATGAGCTGCTTTTATTTACAGCTAAACCATAAAACGCCACTACTGCACACAGTCAATTGTAGACGGTCGCTGACAAATCACACAATGGGGCTGGAAATACAATGAACAGTTTGAACACAGTGTAAAAAAGACATACACACATGAAAAAAACACAATAGCTTCTGGTAAATTTAGGTTTTATCAAAAAACTTCAGAATTGCACATTTCAAGGTTTGACTGACTGTGCTGGTGTCCATAAACAAAGGCCACTTTGCAGGTACACGTCAAACCCTTAATTTATTTACTTTCAGAGTGACAGTGATTGCTCAATAAGCCAAAATGTATAAGAAGATGACCACAGGTAGGAAGAACAGACAGGTGCTCTTTGAGATCTGAGGGCTAAAACCACTTGAAAATAAAAATAAGATCAAGGCACTCCATATATCCAGGGATCTGCTATAGCCACTCCTCCAGTTTGGGGTCACTGCCCCGAGTTGCCCAACGACCACCGACACTACGGATGCCTTCACCCTCCAGGCCTTCTCCAGCTCTTCTATGAGCCCCTGGTATTTGTCTAGTTTCTCATGTTCCTTTTTCCTGATAATGCAATCACTTGGTATTGCTATGTCAACCACCACGGCTTTCCTCTGCTCTTTGTCCACCACCACAAAGTCCGATTGGCCGCTCCATTTCCTGTCAGCATCTTACACCCTGCAGTTATCAGGGGCCTCTTGGCTCAGTCTACACCTGGGGTCTTGTCCGGTGTGATAGATCTGGGCCTCTATTGCTCTGGTGCTCAAGGCCTGCTCCTAGGCAGCCATGATGAGGGCCTCTGTGCTGTCCTTCAGTCCAGCTCTGTCTAGCCATTGGTAGGATTTCTTTAGTTATGTTTTGGTGGTGCACCCTATGTAGGGGCTTGTCTTCGCATGATGCAACCTCCAGCACCTCCTCCTCTGTTCCCCCTTGTCTGAGATGATGTGAGCCTGTTAGGATGCCACCATAAAATAAAAAAATTAGCGTTAAGCTGTCCCAGGGGTGGCACGGTAGTCCCTGGTTAGCGCTTGTGCTTCACAGCTAGACGTTCCGGGTTCGATTTCCACCTTTCCCCGTGTCTGCGTAGGTTTCCTCCAGGTACTCTGGACACCTCTACGGGTCGTAGTGGTGTCAAGGGATGGGTCAAATGCAGAGGACACATTTCATTGTACAGTTGCTGTATAATGACAAATAAAGCACCTTTACGGCAACGCAAGTTTATTTGTATGGCACATTTCATGTACATGACAATTCAATGTGCCTCACAGCAACACCAGACACCCAAGCACGATAAAAAAAAAAAATAATGCAATAAATAATAAAGCATTTAAAACACAATAAATTACATTAAAATTATATATGTAAATATTAAAATTCGTTAAAATACAATCAGTTGCCATGGGCAGCAGTAAATAGGTGTCCTTTCAGCCTGGACTTCAACATAGTCAGGGTTGAGGCCTGTCTCATATCCTCACGGAGGCTGTTCCATACTTTAGCTGTGTGAAACTGAAATGCAGCCTCAATGTGTTTGGTGGTGACTCTGGGAACCACCAGAAGACACCTCCCTGAGGATCTCAGGGCCCGCAGGGCCGAGGTGTTTCATACGGCTCTAACATGTCAGTAATGTACTTTGGTGCACGACCATGAAGGGACTTATACACAAACAGAGCTATTTTAAATTCTATTCTCTGAGCGACTGGAAGTCAGTGCAGACACCAGAGCACTGGACTAATATGGTCGCATTTCCTGGTTCTGGTCAGGACTCGAGCAGTAGCATTTTGGATATACTGCAGTTGTTTAACAGCTTGTTTGGAAAGGCCAGTGAACAGGCCATTGCAATAGTCTAATCGACTGGAGACAATGCATGAATTAGTCTCTCCAAATCTGGTTTAGATACAATGTTCTTTATTTGAGCAATGTTTTTAGGTGGTAATAGGCCGCTGATGTAATGGATATGACTGTTAAAATTCAGGTCTGAGTCCATAATTACTCCTAGATTTCTAACTTGACTTTTCAGTCCCAGTGAAAAACGCCCATAACCCGCAGACATTCAGCGCGGCTGAAATGTTCAATATTTTTTACTAGTTAAAAGAGCTCACGTGCTCCTGCCACAATGAGAAACTGCCCCTTTCTCCCCTGCTCATTGACATAGCAGCTCTCAGAGCCTTGGATTTGAGATTTTGTCATCCTAAATAGTGGTTTTGATCAAATATGAGATACAAATAATCCATTTTACATTGTAAACAACAAGGCAAAAAAAAACGCTGGCAGTTTTTTTTCACCCGCAGCAAGTCTTAAAAAATCGCCCAATTCCGCGTTTAACCGTGGACCTGGCAACCCTGCCCAGTTTGATCTGCCCTTCTCTCACTCTGAGCAGCATGCCTATCACACACAGCTTAACTCCGCCCCTTTCCCTTTGAGTCTCTATGGAGACAGCTGTCAATCACTCAGATCAGAGCTCAATAAAGGCATGAGGATGAGAAAACTATAACGCTTTTGAAAACTCCATGGCTTATTAAAAAGTTTTACTTTTGAGAGCAGACAAGGAATATTTAACATAAATAACAATTTTCAATGGGCCTAATTATCGGTCAAAAAATTGTGACGTCGCATTCGGCCCACAGGAGTGCGCCATTGTGGAGGTTGAGTTATTATTTACGTTACGCTAAACAGAAGAGTTTGCAGTGAGAAAAGGGTGAACAGTTGTTTGTGAAAAGTTGCTGTAGCACTTTGGACCAAAAAATACACCAAAACCTACGTTTCTATAGGTTTCCTATAGGTGGAAAATATGCCATGGAGGGAAGGTTGAGCAAATGAGCAGAGGACGCCAGTCAGCTGTGGGTGCAATGATTTCCGTGACTCTCCGTGCGGTAAACCAATCAACACAACGATTGACAGGTGTCATATAACACGCAGCCGAATGGCGACTCCAGCGGACTCGTTGGTCACGTGTCTTCATTTGACCGATAGGCTATATTATGAATGTAAATATAAATGGTCTGCATTCTGAGCAGTTTTCTTGATATGAAAGATCAGGAGACCTTTTGAAGTTTATTTCCAATTAAAATCGATTAAAATTGTAATCGTCCAAACTGAGTAAAAAAATTGAGATTTATTTTTTGGTCATATCGCCCAGCCCTACTGTCAGTAAATCATAGATCTGAGTATCGTCTGCGTAATTGTGATAGGACACGACACATTGTTATTGGATATTAATTGACCCAGTGGGAAGCATGTACAAATTGAACAAGAAGGGCCCTAGAATCGACCCCTGGGGAACCCCACAGGTCAATGCCATTTGGTCCAAGACAGTTTCCCATTGCGACATAGTAAGTTCGGTCCTCAAGGTAGGCTCTGAACCACTCGAGAGCCTTTCCAGAGATTCCCACCCAGGTTTTTAACCTCTCTAGTAAGATCTCAAGGTCCTTTAATTTTTCATTGTTTGTAATAGTGCTTTTAATTTACCTTAACTTAATAACGAGTACATTTTCTGTTTAATCCTCGTTGTTAGGCCCGAGCGCCATCAGGGCTGGCGAAGGGGCTCTTGTAATCGTATAGAGTGCGCGGAGCGAAGCGGAGCGCACTTCCCCAAAGTGTGCGCACAAAACGAGCGCAAAGCGCTCGCCTCCTCTCAAACATGCACTAACGCACTCCTCTCTTTGTGCACGTTCCGTGCACGTGCACATGTATCAGAAAACGAACATTGTAATTGGATGGTGCGCGGAGCGAAGCGGAGCGCACTCCCCCAAAGTGCGAACAAAACACACAAAACGAGCGCGAAGCGCTCCCCTCCTCTCAAACACTCACTAACACACTCCTCTTGTCGTGCACGTCCCGTGCACATACATATATAATGCAAAAATCAACATTGTAATTGTACAGAGCCCATAAAAGTCAATGGGCGACTGAGAGCCCTGACTTTGAGCCCTGACACTGACGGGCGCATTCCTACCATGAGGTAGGAATGCGCGAGCACTTTCCGAAAATATATAGTTTATGGTATCTGCGTAAGCGGGAACATTGTTTTCGTATGGGAATATTATTCTTTCTTTCTTTCTTTCTTTCTTTCTTTCTTTCTTTCGCACCGTCGCAATTTTCACCCAGTGAACATCGAGGAAAAGTCACAGATTTTGGCCCAAAATTCAAACCCGATCCGACGCAACTTTTGACTATTTCCAAATTATGAATTTCAAAATAGTGGCGCGATAGCGCCACCTCTGTTTTTTTTTAACATTGCGAGATAGGACTTGGCCAAAAATGAAGTTTGTCGTAGAATCATAAAAATCGGTACAGACGTGCATCATGACAAGTTGAGCAAAAAATATATTACGGCAACGCCGTCCGCCATATTGGGTGTCGGCCATTTTGGATGACAGCCCGCGAAGCGGGAATCCGCCTTTATTTTCACTTTGTACAAAATCTATCTCCTCCTAGAGCGTTTATCGGAACGAGCTAATTTTGGGTGGAAAATAATCTTGAGAAGTAGAACTTTAAAAGTTATCCAAATTACTTTTCTAAGTCTTACGGTTTTTATGCGGCGAAGCCGCAAACTGTACGAAGTATTTTGAGATTTTTCGCAAACAAAAATGGCTCCCATTCGCACATATGAAGCCCGATTTCGCTCATTTTGTTATCAGTTGTTAAAGTCACAGTCCTAAACACTTTCATTTGGAAAAATTCAAATTGGGCGCGATAGCGCCCCTATAGGAATTATATGGAGAGTACAAATTTTAGTTTTACGAAAATTAAAATAATTTGGCACAAAATTCTATTTGGTCGTTCCGACCAGAAAAGTCAATCACACCCATGCCATATTTTTCACGGTGTTGCCGTAGCGATGACCAGAACGTCCCATTTCATTCTGATGGAAAAATGTTAAACTCCATAATTCAGCGAGAAGTGAGGAACCAAAGGTTATCCAAAGTACTTGGATAACCTTTGTGGATGTTCTGCGGCACAGCCGCAGCCCTAAGTAAATGTAAAAATATGCTTCAGTTTGCAGATATAGTGTGATACAAATTCATACTAATTTTTCTCTGTATAATGTCAAAATTGAGCGCGGAGTGCGCGTTAGCGCATTCCAAAAATCCTAAAACTAAGACCCTTGGGAAAAAGTAAAAAACAAACATAAAGGCAGTAGCAATACCATAATTTTAGATTGAGGGAGACAAAAGGCGCGAAGCGCCCCCTCGCTTTAGGCAGGGCGGTCGGCGAGGGCCGATAATCGCCGCTTGTGGCTATATTTGTTGTTGTTGTTGCTACTGCTGAAATGTTTTGGCCCTGTAATACATTTTATTAATTTGACAACAATGCCAACAATTTTCAGTTAGTCAGTTCCTCTCCTGTTCTTGTCTCTACAAGAAATTGTAATAAACGTCTATAAGGATTTTACCATTGGACACACCCCTTTTGTAAAAACATCTCATCTTTCGGTATTTCCTTAATTTGGTTAGTTAGACTTTCAAATATTTAATATTTTAACAAGGCTATACCACAGACATACAATTTTAGTATTTTGATGTCATTTACATCAAAATGAAATTCTGCTTATGTACAACAAATCGGTGGAATGTTAAAATCAATGGCCGCTGGCTGCTCTGCTTTGGGACGACGACACTGGAGGCCGCCATTGCTCCGCCATTGCTGTAGTACCGCCATATAGCCGCTAGTCCCCCATTGGAATCCATTGCACTTTAGACACGTTAAAAAAACTTTAATGCCCGTGCCTAATTTTTTGGATCTGTCTACAGCTAGATATTCCTCCTGTGATTACGCTGGGTTAGACACAATTAGTGATGGGTAGATGAGGCCTCGTGAAGCGTTTCGGCACATCCCCCAAACTGTATTGATACTGTGCCGGTACAGTGTCGCTGTGTTGCTCTATACTGACACCTGGTGGATCTTATACCTCCTTGCTCCCAGACAGTGGTGTAGTCTACGTGATGCGCAGGTAGGCCGTATAACCACTAGAAGGCCTGCAGAATTACCGTATAACCACCACAAATTGGGCAAAGATACGTATCACTAATTTGCGCAGTGTTATTTTTTACGCTTTCTGCCCGATTAGAGGCCAGCCCAAACTCCACAACAAGTAGTTATTTCCTCCCCTGAAACCGAGAGGGGACATTTCATCCCTCTCTCTCTGTTTCTCTGTCTCTTTCTCTGTCTCTACAGAAACAGTTCCCTCTCTCGTGCGCTCATGCGTAATTACACACGGCTCCCGTGTTGTCTCTCACATAATACCGGAGAATAGCTGATAACGATAGAGGCGTATTAACAGTATGTCTCACGCTCAGCTCCGCAACTCCCTGCCAGACACTTTCTCTGTTCATCCCCCGCTCTAAGAGTCCATCGTCCCTTTCTCCGTCCCCCTGCAGCGGCTCGTGAGCATCTTTGGGCAAAGGCAGTGACAGGTGCGGGCTGGTAACAAGCAATCTGTATTTTACTACAAAGCGCTGAAGTACACGGAAAAGACCCCGCGGTTTGTTCGAAGTGTGACTGAAAAGTGGATGCGCCCACAGCACTGACCGAGCCACGGCTCTCCTGTTTATTCAAAACATGGTCCATATAAACAGTAGAGTGTATAGTAATTGTGCCCCCTCGTAGAATTCATATGCCCCCTTAAGACTGACGTGTGGCTACAGTACTAAATATGATAGCTCTGTAGAACAAATGCGGCATTTAGCCTGCATGAAATGAAATGAATATGCTGAGAGTCACATTACTATGTGTTATTAATTCTGATATAGATCGAGCGTGAAAAATGAAATACAAACAGTTACTTTATTTGCCACACAGTGGAATTTTTTTTTTCTTCTGGCTCCATTTTATTGATGTAGGGGGAAGTTATTTTATCTTTGGAAGGGTAAATTTCTTCTTCTGACAGTGATTCATCGCGTTGACACTTGCAGATGCAAGTAAAACACAGTTTGGCGCGTCGGTGACGAGCGAAACAGCAGCAGTATCGGTCGTCTTTTTCTTAAAGCGTCACGCGCGTCGATACGGGCTTCGCTCTATGAGCTCGACACATGCACCGGTGCGTCGGTGTTGCTGGACCCATCACTAGACACAATCAGAGGCACTGTGCTGGTTATGGTAGGATAAATTTGAGAAATCTCGTACTTAACGAGGGTCGGACTGTTAGCATTGGAGCTGCGCGAGCTACACGTCACGCAAGGGCCGAGTCTACAGTGAAGATCCCGCCCTTATGCCCTTATTAGGAACATGCTTCGTCAGAGCAGGGGAGGAGGAGCCTGTAAATCCGCCATGATTTCCCCCTCGAACGTGATCATTATGGTAAACGGGGAGGAGTGAGGAGGAGTTGTCTATTCTTTTTAACGGTCTATAGTTAAAATTCATATAAAAATTACTGAATAGAGCTAAAAGTATACTCATTTATAAGCTGTTAAGCATCCGAGTTGTCCTCATCTTGGGAAGTTGACGTGTGAATTTCATGTTCTAAAACAAAGCTAGCCTACAAATGGAAGTGGGGGTGTGTGTAAACGGTCATTGTCATCCCTCTGGGCTCATACTCAGATCAAAGCAAACTTCCAGGGCAAAGTCAATTCCAGCGTTCCCGAGACCGCCTGGAAATTCCCCCTCACTTCAATGGAGTTGCCATAGAAAGCATCAGGGAGTGTGCGTGCACGTGGTGAGGCATGCTGGGTATCCTGAGGGTCAGTCAGATCTTTTATTTGTCTCATATTCTGAGTTTTCTTGTGTAATGTCCTTTTGTCCCACGTCTCTCTGGGCAGTGCCTAACCAGCCCTCTGGATGACGGGTGGATGTGGTGGCTGTTGAACCATTAGGCCCTGGGTCACTGCTGAACAGAAAGTCAACACTCATATCAGAAAGTCACTTTTAGGGGTTTTCCATAGGGCACATTTCGACCCTACATTGTTCAGGACGTTGTAATAATATACATTCACTCTACTCTTTACACGTGCTGTTTCCATTACAGTAATAATCATATCCACAACAATAACACACATAATAGAGCTTAACACGTGCTGGGTCCAGACGTAAAAATCCCATTGATTTTTAGCATTGATTTAAAAAAAAAAATCCAATTTTGAGAGTTTAAAAATGACACTTTAGCGCCGGCTCCAGAACAAACTGACTGAGCGTGCATTAGAGTTTCAAAAGGGTGCAAATAGAGATTCTCACTATTAAAATACATTGTTATGCCAATAAAACTGAGGGCCAAACGTTTTAAAATCAGGTTGCAATGCACCCTTTTGCACCCTGTAGATCTGGGCGCCGGATAATCAGCTGTGCGCTAACTACCGACCACTGCGTGGATATTTTAAAAGAAAGAAAACACTCAATACTTCAAAATACGGCAAAATGATTTTAGGGCTTTTCAGTTTATAACCTTTTAGACAAATCATCAATTTAACCTTGTGTGTTTTATGTCCACGAGTTAGCACATAGCTGATTAGACGGCGTTGTGCTTTTAAACTCTTTCTATAGGAATTTTTCAAAAAATCGGTGCTAAAAATGAATGGGATGTATTATGTCCGGACCCCGGCACCACGGTTGCCAGGTCCGTGGTTAAACCGCGGAATTGGCTGGCTTTTTAAGCCTTCCTGTTTTTTTGCCATACTGTGGGCTGTTTCTATCTTATTTCTTCAATTTTTCCTTCAATAAGAGAGGGCAAAAGGGGGAAGTTTCTCATCATCGCAGGAGCATATGGGCTCTGTAATCTAGTAGAAAACATTGAAAATGTCAGCCACACCGTTTGTCCATGGGTTATGGCCAAGTTTTCAGATACTTTGGTTTTCAGCTGCCGAGACCTGGCAACCCTGCCCGCCATGTGGGGGAAAGTGGGGACTATTGAGCTCAGTAGCTAAATTAAATCAAAGTCTATGGGCTGGTATGGGAATACTGTGGACAAATACTATCTTATGATAGCATTTATACAATTATTATTATTAAGTGCCAAACCAAAAGACAGAGGAAAAGTAAGCTAATGTGGCTAATGTAACAGCATCTAATGCTATCAATCAGCAGTCTGTGAAAATCACCTCTTAAAACCACCAGTGAAATATGTATTTTTACAGTCTCTGTCCTCTCACTCATCAAAGGCAGCAGTCTGCTCACGTTACATTAGTATCAGTGTGACAAAGTGGGTTTGTCCCATTATTTATTTTTGACACTTTGTTTCATTTGCAATATCCATCAACAATAACCAACTGATTCATATATTAACTTATTAACTAATTACAC
Organism: Neogobius melanostomus; assembly: GCA_007210695.1. Lineage (NCBI taxonomy): Eukaryota > Metazoa > Chordata > Actinopteri > Gobiiformes > Gobiidae > Neogobius > Neogobius melanostomus. Next base: position 3,319,328 of record VHKM01000004.1, on the reverse strand, counting down.
TTTACATTGTCTGTTCAAAACTTTGTTTATTTGTTAATTTAGTCAGTATACAAACTTGCCTGTACCACATGGCTGGAACAAAGGGAAGGCATGGTCCTTGTCGGCCATTTTAAAATATACAATTTCCTTATTTTGGTTTGTATTTTGTCTTTATTAATTTGAACACTTATAATTTTTGGACACTTAACACTTATTGTTTTATGTAAAATGTGAAAACTTACCAACTAAACCTTATTTTGAATTGACCTATCACGCTAATGGTACTCACCTGTAGGAGGTCCTTTCCCATTAGGAGAGGTATAAAACCTGACTGCTGTAGTCACTGGGAGAGAGGCCATTTTGTTCATGCAAGTGTGTCATTGAGAAATTCCTTGTTTTGGAAAATACATTTTGCTTGGTAAGAACCATACTTTTTGTGTGAAGGCTGAATGCTCATTTCGACCACTCGTGGCCAGCTTCCCCACATTTAGTGGCAGCGATGGGATCCAGGCCAATGGGAGGCAGTGAAGATGCAAACCAGGCATAAGGAAGTGTGTGTCGAATCCGGAGAAGATCCATATTTCAAGGACCAACAGGAGGCACGTGAAGTACGGCAATACTGTGGGGAGAAGGGAAGGCCCTTGTCTGGAGAGGATTGTCAGGAAAAGGCCGTTCAAAAGTGTGGGGGACCTTCACAAGGAGTGGGTTGAGGTCTGAGTCAGTGCATCAAGAGCCACCACACACAGACAGATCCTAGACATGGGCTTCAAATGTCATATTCCTCTGGTTGAAACATCCTGGTCTTCCATAACACCTCAGCAGTGCCACATCCATGCCACGCCCCATTAAGGCAGTAATTCAAGTAAAAGGGCCCAAACCAAGTACTAGTACATGTACATACTTTTTTATTGACTTCATGTAATATTCTAATCTTCTGAAATTTTTAATTTGGGTTTTTTTACAAGCTGTAAGCCATAATCATCAAAATTATAACAAACATGGGCTTGACATATGTCACTTTGCATGCCATGAGTCTATATCATATAAGTGTCCCATTTTTAAGTTGAATTACAGAAATAAATGAACTTTTTCACGATATTCTAATTTTCCAAGTTTCACCTGTATATGAGGAAAATGTCACAATTGTACACAAAGAATACCGACTACGAACAATAAAAGCTGTATTTATGAATGTTGCAGGAGTAAGAAAGTCATGTGTCGCTAGGCTATCGGCGACACACTATTGGTACAGCGTGGTAAATGGACTCAACTTATATAGCGCTTTTCTACCTTTATCAGGCCCAAAGTGCTTTACAGAAAGGAACCAGTCACCCATTCATGCTCTCATTCATACATGGCATGAATACTGAATATGATGCCGCAATATTTTTACAGATACATTAATTTGCAACGCTGGCTAAATGATCATGTTGTTGACTGCAATAAGTGATTCGTTGGATTCAGAGTAGGGGTGTCACGATTAATTTTTTTTAGTCACGATTATTATGAAAGAAATATTGCGATTTTACGATTATTCACGATTATTAACCGAAGGAAAGAACTTATATTTTATTAGTTTTGTCTGAACTTGTAAACATTCACTGTTTCTAAAAATGAAAAATGCTTTAAGATTGTTTTGCATTAAAATAAATAGGCCTACATTGAATCATACAAAACAATGTCAACTTTACTTCTTTATAATCATAATTATCATAATTATTTTACTATATATTATTAGGCCACAGTCTAGGCTAGGTTTCCTGTTCTCAAAAGTTATGCTGCTGCTTAATTATTTGTCAGATGTTTTGATGAACAGAGAATGAAACGTGTTTACAAAATGACTAAGGAGACTCTTTTGAACAGCTGATTTCCACATGTGCGCGGATTCACTTTCCTTTCTGTTACGCATCACTGAGCTTTTTGTTTACATCTTGAACCAGTTGTGGCGGCTATTTCCGAACATTTGGACAACTTGGGAATTATGCAGTTCGTTACCTTCACCTGGACATTACAGCAAAGGATTATCTCCAAGATGTTGTTTATATTCGACGTAGCCTATATCAGCGCCTTTTGCTGCAACTTTCTGACGACAGGGTTTGCATAACGGATGTCCATCGCCTTGGTCATCTTTTGGATACCTAAAAAGGTCCTACTCTGCTGACTTCAATCGTTTTTTGGGTGGATACAACACTGGAGGAGAGCGTCCTTCTGCCTTGCTCAACTACTGTACCGATGAGTTTACGCGCTGTTTATGGTGAAAAATTTCCGCTGTAAACCGTGGCTTCTGAAATTCTTACGGATAACCTACCTCATCCTTTTATAATCGTGGTAATCATAAAACCGGTTAATCTTGACATCCATAATTCATTGCCTGGCCTGCCAGACACTCCTCCTTTCTGTTCAGAAGAAAACGTTTTTGGAAAGGCTTTCTGCCGCTTGTTACTGCAACGTATCTAGCGTTGCTCTAATTGGTTGATGCCGTCTGTCAATCATGCCCACCGGGAAATTGCTGAGATCATGCTTGCTCCCAGACTATTGCTGCATCCGAAACCATCAAAACAAAGCAAAACATTGCCTTGTTTGTAAAAAGACTACTGGTACAAGTAACATGAACACTGGCTGCCGAATCATTAAACTAGTCAAAACATTTGACTAGTTAAATTCCACTTAAAAGTGGAATTTAAGTGCTTTAACAAGTCACACAGCCAGCACCACCTTTTTTTCTTTGTTTTCCCCTCAAGAGCCGTGATGCATTATGGGTAATTTTGGCTGGAGCAAGGCAGCGAAGGCTACACTGATGTATCCTTGTGCTGCATCTGAAACCATCAAATTGTAGCCTCTAAGTACTAACACTAGCAACTAATCCTTAACCTTTCATAGGGTCAACTGTTAGATCTCTATGCAGTTAGTGAACTAGAGCTTCAGCAGCATTTGCCCAATTCGACCATCCTTACCCAGGGGAAGGGGAAGTGACATCACCAACAGCTATGTTTCTTCTTTAAAGTTCAGTGCAGGCCAAATAAAAGTGCATACCACCACCTACTGTATATTGTCCAACAACAACATAGTGTCCAAATAAAGACATTTAAGGTGGAAAAAAAGAGAAACATCCAGATGATCCTTCACATTCCCTTTATTTTATCTCAACAGCGGTTTCATAAAGCTACAGTATGCAAATCAGCCATGTGGCTTAAGTTTCTACTAAATGAAAGCAAAAGCACAAACTGCCTTCATTTAGGCCATTTACTGAGGAGGCTCTTTAAAACCATGTGACTGCTGTGGTGACTCTAACATGTATTTTGTCACTTTTATAAAGTTTGGCTTGTGCAGAATCTTAAAAAAAAAAAAAATTATTAAATGCGCCTGTCAATCAACAGTAGTTGCGCATGAATCACTCGAGGGTGGGGCGAGGGGGGTGGGGAGATTGGCGCAGTGGCTTATGGGATGGCACATAGCTCCTAATCGCCAGTGAGTTAGCATCAGAGGTCCCTATGCTAAAGTGGATATGATAGTTAGCATACAGGCCACTTTCCCTAACTCCTTCCTAACTGACAGCCCAATTCGGACGCATCTTATCATGGCGGACGCACATCCGGTTTGGCGTTAGACCTCTTACCAATTTACTGGTTTCGGATGGAGCATTGGTATATTAGCCACATGCTAAGCAAAGGGAGGACATATGCCTTCAGACGACTTGAGCATTGGAACAGCACTTGGTCGGCTAGTGATGATGTGGCTGCCTGACCACGCCCACTTTTGACCAAGGCAAGGCAAGGCTTTGGAAAACAGCCCAGAATTGGGCAGAGCAGGGCTGGTATCAAAGCACAGAGGAGCAAGAAGTGTAGTGTGCAAACTGCAGCTCCCTACCACTCATAAAACAAGGGCTATTTCCCAAAGCATAGGTACCTTCCCTTGCCTTGGTCTGAAGTGGGCGTGGTCAGGCATCTACATCATCAATCGCCGCCCAAGTGCTGTTCCAATGTTCAAGTCGTCTGGAGGCATGTGTCCTCCCTTTGGTTAGCATGTGGCTAATATACCAAGGATACATCATTGTAGCCTTCGCTGCCTTGCTCCAGCCAAAATCACCCATAATGCACCACGGCTCTCAAGAAAAGAAAAAAAGTTTAAAAAAAGGTGGCGCTGGCTTGTGTGATTTGCTAAAGCACTTAAATTCCACTTTTAAGAAAAAATACAAGCTTGGACTAGTTTTATAGTTCTCGGCTGTGGTCATTTAGTTGCAGTCTTTTTTTTACCAAAAAAACGCAAATCTTTGTCAAGATTTGGTCAAATAATTATAGGTTTTTGTCTTTTTACTCAATATTATTAGGCAGGACACTTGCCTTGGACTGGAAGGAAGTGAGTTTGGAGGCACTGCCTTCAACACCAAGGCAAGGCAAGGTACCTAGGCTTTGGGAAACAGCCCAGTCTTACAGGATTTTATGGCATACTCAGATATAATCAAATGGAAAGATAAGACTGCAATATTGCTTGTTTCAAATTATTTTCACCTTTTAGTTACGGACTGACAGTTACAGAAATTTCTCAGAACGAAGTGATAAAAAGCACAATCCCACTTTCTATACAATGTAGGCCTATGCCAGTTTAGTATGCTACATTGTACCTTTTCTCCCCAAAGGTGAATCGTATCTCGCTCAAGCAGCTTCCTGACTACCGAATGATGCCGTTTGATAGTTGTGTGAGAGTGAGACTAATGAATTGGAAAGCAAGGGTGTGTTGAGTGCATGCAGATCTACAGGGAACACTCAAAGTGAGAAGATCAGGCGATACCAAAATCCCACCTTGAATTTCAACATGTTTTCCCCTGCAGATCAATAGCCTCGCAACCAGACCGCTTAAATATGCTAACGTGGCGGGAAGGGTGTGTAAAATGTAGGCTACATTCAGTTGCGCTTAACTGTTATGTACAAGGACCAAGAACGCCACCTCAGGAATTACACCTGGATACTGTACAGTTACAGCACACAGGTTTGTTTTACTGAGAGGCAACAGACTGTTCAGTGCAATTTGACATTGTTATCTATAGTACAACATTTAAGAACAACCTTTATTATAGCTATTTAAAAAGATAAGACATTTAAAACGTGTTCCAATTATTCAAGCTCTCACTCTTTCACGCACACACTCATTATGAAAACCTAGGAGCTGGAACTTGACTGTCGATGGAGCAGGAACAACAGTTAACGGTAACCTAATATCAAAAAGAGTAAATAGTGCACCACAAACCACAAGGAGACCACCACCAGGGGGATCCACTCGACCATCAGCTCCTTGGATGACAAATGTTAAATTCACAAAAATAAGAGTCAGTGTGCTATAAACACACTATGTTCAAAGCGGAGCTGCAGCGTTTCTTCTGAAAGGAAAGGGTTAACTCTCGAATAAACCACTAATACTACAACTACTAGGGCGGCACGGTAGTGCAGTGGTTAGTGCCCTAGCTTCACAACTAGAAGGTGCTGGGTTCGATTCCCACCAAGGATGGGCCCTTTCTGCGTGGAGTTTGCATGTTCTCTCTGTGTCTGCGTAGGTTTCCCCTACCACTAAAAAACATGTACAATAGGCCAGGAGGAATGATGTGTGGGAATGCATGGAGGTGGTCAGAGGGACTGTTAGTGCAGATGTGTGCAGTCGCGACAATGCTTCTGTCAGTCTCCCCCAGGGGAAACTGAAGTTACTAAGGTAGTTTACCACCACTGAGTATGGAGTGAATGTAAAATGCTCTCATGTAAAGCGCTTTGTGACCATGTCTGTGAAAGGCGCTATATAATAAAGATCTTCTTCTACTACTACGTGTCAATCCCAACATTTTAGACAAGAGTCAGTGGTGCCCAAAGTGCGGCCCGGGGCCAAATACGGCCCTCAGACCAAATTTTTGTGGCCTCAAGCCGCTTGTTTAATTGGCACACATCGCCTTTTAACTGCAAATGTAATCATTCTGCATAATTATAGCCTCAAACTTTTTTTTTTTCTGTGAACCAAAGCTACATTCAGCGTCCAAGTCTAAATAATGATGTGGTACACAGTTAAAACGGCTCTGAAATGCATCAAGTTGAATGTTTCTCTGCATTGACCAGTGGTTTGTGGCCTCTAACTTTGTACAAACTTCAATAATGCAGCCCTTGATAACAAACGTAGGACATCCTTGCTCAAAATAAGCAATAGTTCTATAACAATAACAAAATAGAGCACATTCTTAAAAACGGAAAATTGTGATTTTTTTAGAGATAGACAGAGATGGAGATACTACAGTATAACTGTATTTCTGGATCTCTCCCACCTCTTTAGACATTCTTGTTTTGTTGCTGTTGTGTTGTTGTTGTTGTTGGCGAGTTGTACTACTCAAGTACATGTAGCCCATGAATAGAGTAGTTATGTTATATGGTACTTTTACTTCTACTTGAGTAATACTATAATGAAGTATCTGTACTTTTTCTTGAATAAAAAATAGTTTTCATTCCACAGTGAGTAAATCTTTAAGTGGCAAACGCTTCATATGACACGTAAATAGATGTAGTCTCTGTGTTATTTACTTTATTCTTCAGAAAAAGGTTTGTATATTTTTCTTGTATTTCCTTTGAAATATTTTTTTTTACTTCATGTTTTGTTTCTCATTATTTATGTCACTTCTGAGTCAAGCAGTACCTCAGTACTCAGAGTACTCAAGTAGCATTTTCCCCAGTTACTTTTTTACCCTGACTTGAGAATTATTTCAGTCACTACACCTGTCCTAGATTTGCTGTAGTGAATCCGCTGCCGCCAGCAGAGGGTGCTGCGACTGTTCTGGATCCGCTGCGCCTCCAGGTCTGTAGCTTGCTTCACCCTACTCCTTTTATGGACCAATGAGAACTTGGGCCCTCAAGTGGAAAGCCCGCCTCCAGCCACGTAATCTCACACTAACATTCAGGAAACCTCACATTTAAAAAGGCCTACGGAAGTTTGGATATCAACCTTGGTATGAAGTTACTTTATGCATTTCATTTTCTATTTTATGATCAAAACATATATTTTTAACAGATTAATCGCAGCAAGACCATATGTTTGAATTAGCCTTGCATGCTCTATTGATCCCTCCATCAGAGAATATTCAGCTCTTGGTGATAGCGCTATTCTTTCCAGACAAAAGCACCCATGTCCTTTGATTCAATGAAAGGTTTGATCTTAGTTGCAAGTGATGGATCTGTTTTTTATTAGCGCAAAAGCAATAAGTAGCTAGATGCAGATGTTGAATAAGCCAAGACAATAAATTAAATACTGTTGTTATATTCCAATAGATATCAATCAAGGCTAACAGTATGCATTATGCCACCTTCCCTCACTATGACCATTTTGTGACTCATCAAATAATTATGTAGACAGGGCCATATTCCTGATCAATATACGGCACACATGCGAACAAACGAAGCCTCCATGATTCAAGGTTAATCTAAGTAATGCTGATAAGATACTACATCCAAGTGTATTATTACCATTAAGCCATAATTATTAGTGTAATGAATTCTGTGAGTGACATTGCTACAGCTTAAGCCAAAATTACCAGAGAATACATCAATATCTCCTTGGGTCCTCAGCCAGCCAGGACGCTTGATCTCTGAGTCTCTCTCTCTCTCTCTCTTGCCTGTCAACCTGTCAGTGTGTCCATCCTCCTGTCAGTCTGTCCACTGGTCTGACAGGGCCCAGACTCTGCTGTCTTCCCTCTCTCTGTGTCCACCGCTGCTGACAGTCTCACACGTCACACGGAGGATTTGGGAGATGACAGAAAAGGAAAGGGCAAAGTCACAGGGACCAATGAAACAGGAATTTTGGAGATGACAATATAACCTATAGAAGCACAATATGTCTAAAGTGTGTGTTGTGAGCACTCATGCATTCACTTTACTTTTGGATGTATTTTTTTTGTATTTTGACTTTCCCATTGAGAAATGTGTCCTTTGCATTTGAACCTGTGCAGTGCCTCTGGACAACAGCTGTACTTGGGGACCATTGCACTAGGATCTTGGCCACCATTAGCCAACATGAATGCTTTGTGTTGATGGGGTGAACCACTGTTTAAAAACACTGCACTAGGAGAACAGGCACAGTCCACACAAGTCCAGGAAACTAACTGCTTCCCAAACTCTACAATATCTCCTCCAGGTGTTGCCCCACACAGTCTGAATGCAACTTTATTTTTTAAGATGACAAAATGACACAAAGTAAACAGCAAACACTTTCGCCATCCCTGTTGTTGTGTCTTGCTTGGGGCTGCTGAATGCCCCCCTTGACCATTTTATTGTTGTGAAAGATGAGTAAGGCATACAAACGAGAAGAGCTGAGGATGGAAAGGCTTATTTGCCTTCACCTACCTCATCTCTCCTGAACAGAAAGACTTTTAGCAGTGTACTTTCATGTTGAGCTTTTATAAATTTTGCATGTGTCTGGGAAGATATAACACATCTAGCCTAGTTTTGAGTGATATGTTTGAAACATAATTATTTTTTCCCTGTTTAAATCTCGTATGGTATTTTAAAATATTTGATTTTGTACAACAAGAAGAACTTCAAGTTATTCTTAATTTACTTTTATCTCTTTGGGATTGCAGCTGGTGTGAAGAGTTACGAGCAGAAGACAGTATGAGCAGTCAAACTATAAATCCTGTCAGCGCACACAGGAACACATGCATTGACCCACACATAGATAGACATACATTCAGACAAATGCATGTCCAGAGGCCAGAGGTTACTGTGGTTCCTGCTGTGCCACTATCGCAACAGGATATCTCACCAACTGTCGCATTCACCAGGGGTTTCAAGGAGACATGTTCTCAAAGACAAGAGTCCCAATAGTTTTTTTCGATGTTTGAATATAACCATCTGTTTATTCCAGTCGAAATGTCGCATTCACACAAACATTTACAATCAATGCATTTAAACTTCTATCAACAGCTGTTGAAGAGGGCAGGACTGTATGGCTTGCTCTTCGGGGGTATAACAGTGAACAAGATGAGGCATTGAAGGAAGGGGCAGGATAAGGCCAGTCGAAGAGGACCATGAACGAGACTATGAGAATGGTGACGTTTTTAAAGTTTTATTTAAAAAAAATCAAAGTCATTTGAAAGGCTATAGGAGAGGGCAGTGTCAAAGGATTGGAGCGTGTTGTTTTTCTGTGCATGGGGAAAATTCTAAATTTGGTAGCATGACAGTTACTGTAGGTTCTTGCCAGGTGTCCAGGGTGGGTCGGCTCGCTCTGCCTCCCGTCCTAGCAACTGCTCCACTTAGAGCCTAAAATACTGTAGTTTGGGATGGGTTGTTATACATTTAATTTACCATTGGAATACACAGGTCTAGCAAGCATTACCCGTAGACTAACTTCTGACACACGGTTATGGCCAAATGCTTTTATGTGAATGATAATTCCTGTATTTTACATTTTCATATCTACATTGGCTTATTATTATGGAATGTGTTTGGAATCCCTGAAATATTTGCATTTTTGACAACACAATTCAAAGCGCTATAGTTGCTGGATATGCAACAGGAATAGGGTAAAAGTCAGTGAATGTTTCATTGAAGGCAAAAGTAGAATCTTGGGTCAGCAAATTGCCTTTTAGCATTAAAACGGCATAGCTTTTTCCAACATAGCTACTTACTAAATTTAAAACTCGTTTTAGTGACATTTTTCCACATTTGATAATCACCCGTAGTTCCATAAATTCACTTGCAATCTTGGGTGGATTTACAGGCCTTTTGTGAGTTTAAATGGATGATGTCAACGCTCCTCCGTCACTTCTTCTACTGTCTGCTCTGAGGATGTCTATATGTCATAAACTGTTATTAGTGTGGTGAAACTAGGCTTTTCTCCTTTCCCTCCCTGCTGCGCCATTCTGTTGGCCCAGACTGAGAGGACTTTCTTTTGCCAGGTCTGTATCCCACGTACACACATATAACCTTGAGTGTTCGCTTCGTTTAAGTGGCACTAGACTGGGCACAGCGCTGTTGGCATGTGCCATAGATTATGTGGGCCTGCCGAGCCCAATAAACCTCGGTGAAAGACGAAACAAGGAAATTTGGGATTGTAATGTAAGTAGCAGAAAGACATACAGAAATAGAGTCTCCACAACAGACAAACATGTATCACTCAGAGGCATGGAAACTCAATGGCCACATTTGAGGTGTTGATACACTAATAAATACATCTGCTTCATAAAGCCATAGAGTTGTATATCATCAGTGACGCCCTTTAGTCTGACATTAACACATTTAGTGATTGACATTCATTGCAGTTAAAGGAGAGGTCTCTGTGTGGGGGTTTCTGGAGTACCATGTGACATTCATTTTGTTAATATGGGGAGGTCCAGACAGAGTCAGCACTGCCTGTAAAGTGTAGAGCTAGTGGGCAGTCTGAAGGTGCCGGTGGGGCCAGTGTATGGCATTATGGTGAACCGCACTTACTCAAGATGGTGATCAAAAGTTACAAATTAATAATGAATTCAAAGATTCAGGCTCGGAAGACCATTTGTGACTATTCCAAAATAAAAACTTCACACGGTTGGTTTCAGTTGTTTTGTTGCTAGTGGCAACCTTTCTTGTAGCAGTCTCAAAGCTGCACTGACTTTGTCTTGAATCGTTAACTCACGATTGCACGATTGCACCAAAGAAAATTCCTAGTTTGTGAACCTGTTCACTGTTAATGGCAATAATAACAGACCATAGTGTTGGTACAGTTTTCATAGTGGCTTTAGGATACCGCTAGTGTTTTAATATACAGAGCCGATGCTGTAAGTTATGGTGCATTTCAGGCAACTGGTAACTGGTAAATTTCCGACCTGGCACTTGGAAAAATGCTTTGGAACGCCACTCGAACTGGTAATTACAACTTGTTAACTCGGAAACCTCAAGACTGCTAGTTAGTTTGTCTACGAGATGAAGACAGTAATGGCAGGCCCCAGTGAAGGAGGAGCGCAGCTAATGTTAAAACTATAACAAAACCATTGCATCAGTGATGTGAACGTTACTTTTGGTCTCAGCTTAACATAACGTTATGTCACATGTTTTTAATGATATCTGGTTTGGAGAAATGTTCATATAACGTTAGCATCGTATGAGCTAACTGTTGTAGTTTAATCACCTAGAACGCGCTGAGGTCGTAAGTCATAATTTTCAAGTGGGAAAGATACCAGTTACCAGTTGCCTGGAACGAACCAGTAATCACAGCATACGTTTGTTAAGTGATGATGTTATCGCTCTACTTCCAGGTCCAATGGAGCTTTAGCCGTGTTCATTATAACGGGATTTAGCTGATTTTAACCTGCTGTAGATGCTCTTCTTAAACATCTGATCGCAAAGAAATATTACATTTACTTTGGATTTTCATTTATACTGCTTTTCTGGCATTAATTATCTTTTTTTTTTTTCCCATACACAACAAACATCTTAATTTTGTCTGGAGAAATGGTGAGCTATATTGTTCGAAACAGTTTTTGGCCTTTTATCTGTTGTTATTTCAGTAGGAGATTCAGATAAAGTTGCCTTTTTCCCCTGTGTTTATCAGTGGAACTCTCAACAGTTTGGACCCGGAAGTAGTTAATTATTGTGTGTGATGTCACACTTAACAAACGTACTATTATCGTTTACTATTCAAAGGAAATAGTAAAGCAACTCTCAATTAATGTGCAAAGTTAGGCCAATAATATTTTTTTCAAGGTGCCATACCCTTTAAAAATCAAAGTATTAATTTGAACTCCAAATAAAAACCTTTTTTCCAGTTTGACGCTGTTGTATAATGTAATATCAAATTACAGATAGAGTTCTGTCGTTTTAGGCATTTAGGCTTACAATTGAAACCATCAATAGAATTATCTGCTTTCATTCTTGGGACAGCACGCGGCTCACTCAAAATTGTCCCATGACCTTTGGGTCCCGACCGACCAGTTGAAAACCAGTTATAAGCCCTAGCATCAAATATAAACAAACAATTTTGCATCATTGGATAGAGTTCTAATGGGGCGAGGGGTAAAAACACTGAGATCCTCTATGTTTTCTTTGCCCTTAGATTGCAAAAATATTCCAATTATATTGTATTTACGCTGTACTCTGATGATGAAACTGACAAATGGAACAGATCTTTCATTAAAGATCACAGATTTTATTAGCTTGATCTACAGCCATAGGTAGACATTGTGACTGTTCAAAATGACACCAGTGAACATAAATCACTTGTTAAACGTATGAACACATCATGAAAACCTGTCTGTTCTGATAATGTTCTGATCATGTAAAGTAAATCATCTGTCTAACTTGTGGATGTTGTAAATGTAACTGGAAACTCCCTTAAGGGGTCTTATCAGGACCATCAACAGGTGTGCTTAGTCTTACAGTATGATTGCATATAGACATTCTTGATTCAAATATGCACATGGAAACAAAACTGAAAGCAAAACAAAAAGCTTAAGGTTAAATATCTGAAAGACTAGTGTACAATATTCAAACAACCCCCAGCATAGACACACACACACCCACACACATACCTGGGAGTATAGTGAGCATGTCCAAGTATTTTCAGTCTGTTGAATCCAAAGAAAACACAGTGGTAGTTCATGCTTAGATTATATACAGCGTACACTCAAGGGGAAAGATGGCTGATCAGATTTCTGGGCTTAGACCTTGTGTAAACACCTGTCTTTCATCCTCCAGCTGAGAGGAATCCAGAGATGGAACACAACCTGTTCCTACAGCTCCTCTTAGGTCTGCTGAGGGTCTGCTGCTGCTTCACATCTCAACGTCAATTCACAGAGTCCTGGCAGCAAGGATCGTCTTCTGTCCACAAATAGTCAATACCTTCTGGAGCCAAAAGAAATTGATCTGCACAGTCATTAAGGTTATACACCAGTTACCAACCTTGCTTAGCGCTCACGTATCAATGCTTGAGAAACATTTATATTCAGCTTCAGTAAACTAGTGTTGTGAAGTAATTTGTCTATTTTGCCTTTCATTTACTTCTGTAACATCAATCTTGATCAAGTTATGATGTATTTATTTTCTCCATGCTGTTTCTTGCTGTGACAGTTCAATCCATGATCTATCTTGATATTAATTGCCTTAATAGACCTGTCTAGACTCTTTTGATTTCAGTCCTAAGTCTGAATAAATTGTCATAAAGGGACTTAAACTACAGTATATTCCAAATGAACATAAATAGGGGAAAGATCATTTGCAGAAGGCACACCTCAGAAAGCAAACTAGTGTCCAACGCTGAAACATTTAAACACCATACACTTAATCTTGAATCTGAATCTCACTTAATTCCTCATTCTTGTTAAATGTACTATCTGCTGATTTACAACACGCTGTGCACATTTTCACATCTAAAAGTCTTCTTTGTGTCCTGTGAGAGAACCCGCTCTCCCTCTGTTCTTGGCTGGACTGCACATTCTTTGTCAGACTATAAGAGATTAGATGAGCACCAGACAGTCTAATGGCAGTATCAGAGCACTATAATGACAGATGCAGGTTTGAGTCTTGATCCACCGGGACACATATACACGCCATGATCAGCCTGATAGAACTATTAAGGTGCACGCTGCAGCGCGGGCCCCTGTTATGCTGATTGACAGCACTGTCTCCAGCAGATTTTGAGGTCACATTTGGGATACGAGTCATTTGCATATCAATCTACTGCAGCCCCAGACCTGGATTACGCTGGAATTGTCATTTCATTGCAATGCAGTATCTTGTATGAGTGCATCGGCCGGTTATGTGTCGTCTACATAAAGAACGCTGATTTCTGCTGTCAAAGTGTGGAAGACATAGAGAGTCTCCTCATGCTAACTGATATGATGTTGACATTTCATTTACCGCTGCTGACCACCAAGGTTAATAATGCTAGCAAAAGCAATCAGGGCTAGACGCACGTACACACATATACTGCTGCATTCCAATCATGTCAGCCTATTAAAGTGGCCATAAATAAGATGTCATTTCAAACTAGAAATTTGAGAGTGTCAAATGTCCTCATCTTGTCTTAGCTTAAGCCTTAGTGGTTCTTTCCATTTTACCAGTCCCATATCTGACAATACGTAGTAGGCCACATTGTATACATACAAACCATATCTAATATTACGATATATGATATGATATACGATTCACAGTGCAGGACTTGGTGGAAATGCGATACAAATAATACAATACAATTGTATCGGTGAAATATAATATATAATAGCCTAAATGTTCATCATTAGACAGTATTTATAATCTCAGGATAAAATTGGCAATGCTTTCTAATTTTCAAAGGTGCTTTATAATAAAATGTGCCCCTGGACTCACAATACAAAACAAAATAGAAAAGAAAATCATAGTGTTCTAAAGAAAAAAAGAAAGAAAAATGATAGCACACTGTCACATGTAGGCCATGTGCTTATTTCGTGGTAAGTTTTTGGTTTCGTTTTCCGCTGTTAATAACACGTGCAGAGCAGCACATTTGATTTGAGGCTCGTGTTGGGCTGTTCCTGGACATTATGCTTGCACTGGAAACTAAGCTTTTTCAAGGCCGGATTATGACCACGATGGGATTTTACGCATTTGTCTGCACCTCTGACAATGCACAGTGCACTGTTTTTGGAGGATGTCACTTTGCAGGTCTGGAGTGTCTATAGCTTTCAAATTAGCAGTAAGAGACGATGACACACATGTTCTTTGTCTGGGTGTACGCAGAGTTTATAAATAAAAATATAGGCTAAAACTTGCGCCGTCACTTTAGAATGATGCATATCGTCTGATTTTAACACCACAGTGCATCAAGGCACGGTGCATTGTTACACCCCAGACACATTTATTTTGCTTTAAATTTATTTTAATTTATTTTTACCTTGCACCATTATGGTTAGTCAAATTCACCTATTTAAGCTCTATTTATTCCATAGAAGTAAGATGGGTGTGTTTAATTCAATTGCACAACAGCAGTATGTGGGAACCAACACACTTTGGACAATTGCGCAAAAGCTCCTGTTACATGTTACATTTTCATTATACAAAGAAACCAGCAATTTATGCTTTGTCTGCGTCACATGTATGTTTGCTGGTTGAATTTAAACACAACTTTTCAACAAGAATAACATTATGTGCCCAATACATCTGGAATATGAGCCTGGATCATTGTGGAGATTTTTGTGTTGATATAGTGCAGGGATCTCCAACCAGTAGCTCAGGAGCTACCCATAGCCCTTTCTAAGAAGCTCGCCAAAGGCTTTCTACATTTCTACATGCGCTTGATCATTTCGATTTTAGATGTATTTTCTTTTCATTCTGAACGTTTTAAACACAATCTGCAAACCAATCATGCAAATAAAGTAAAGCATAAGGACAAAAAGTCATGTTCAAGTCATTTTCTTTAATTATGTTAAAATATCATTTTGGCAGCTAACTCTCCAGGGTGAGCTCCTCCTAGTTGCAAAGTTACACAAGTGTCTTTGAAGCGTAAGTAGCTCCTTGATGGTTTTGTTATGTAAAAGTACCTCACCGGGTAAAACAGGTTGGAGGTTGATAGCATAAGAATGACAATCAACAGGTGGAGAAAGGAAAACCGAATATGCTGGTCCAAATTAACCAAAGCATAGGTATTTTCTGGCATTAAATACAAAAGTATATCCAGACATCACATTAGGTTTGTCCCTGGCATGGATTGAGACTCAGCGGACTTCTCCTTGAGTCAGGACTGAAGTGGCTGTAAGACGAGTGTGTCATTTGGTTCTATCTATGTTCAGCGAGGGGCAATACACGTTGCAGTTGCTTATGTTGTTGGTTCTGAGTTGGTGGGAGGTTTTCGATGAAGAAAGTGCAGGTGGCGTCTGCACATAGCCTAAATGGATTGGTGCCAGTTGGTATGTGCGTGTGTATGGGGCCCAGCGTTGGCAAGCGGGACCACTCTCTCCACAGGCATTACGTTTCAACCACACACACAGGAAAACTGGAACAACTGCAGCTAATGGAGACAGAGAGAACGATAGGCAGACAAATAAAAAGGGATGAGAGAGGAATTATCCCATCAGAGGCGTAAAGGTGGTTTCAAACACTGCAAAGGCGAAACTGGAGAGAGTGGGAAAAGTGAGGGATTGTCTCTTTCCAGAGCAAATACACCGCAAAAAGTTGTGTATTTTGTTTGGGTTGACAACAAAAAAGAAATCTTAAGGAGGGTTTGCATGTGAAGTATGGAAATCAACCTGTCTAGAAATGTAAATTGTCCCAGATGGATCTGCCAATGGTTTCTTGATATTGATCGTTTAACCTTTTTAGGTTCAACTTATTTCATCTAAAGATACCAGATGCCTCAGATGTTTGAGTCTTCTGTAGTTTCACTTTGCTGCTTCTGATGTAATCACAAACTGTTGCATGTCAGCATAAGTTGATTTCCATTCACACTTTTCTTCCTGTTCGCTGAGCTTTACCTTGAGTGGCCTTGGTATCTGGATTAGTCAGGACAATGAGTTTACATCCAAACCACTGTAGCTTGTTGGATATATTTCTAGAGAATCTGATTAAGATTTAAAGCAACATTAGCCTAACAATAGCCTCTCTGTGGGATGTAGAAAATTGAGTCATGTACAGTAGCCTATTATTGCATTGCTGCTACTCAAAATCACCACTTGTATGAAGGTCCATGCGGTGGTCAGGTACTTTATTTCATAACTACTACTGGTCAAATACTCCAAGTAAAAGTTGTTCAGTCAAATTCTTACTAAAGTTACTACTCAAAGTCACTTCTTACTAAAGTTACTACTAATTTCTTACTAAAGTATTTTCTGATGAACATACTTGGTGATCAAACAAAAAGTTCAAATTACTTTAAATAAAATTGTGAGTAACAACTTTGTGATTTCAAAATCCTGAAGATCGGCAGCACAACGGGAACAAAACGTCTTCCTTGTTGTGAGCTAGTAGCATTGACAGTGCATCTGAACACCGCCCCCTACTGCTCTGGAGGGTGCGGGGCTCATACAATGACCAAACACTCAGCTAACTTGGAGCCTTTATTCAAATGCAGTGGAGTTGAAATCGAGTGTTATCTTTTAAAGTAATTGTAAAAGGTTTTCCACAAAAATACTACTCGACTGAAGTGCATATGCTCAAAACCTCTATCCAAGTACAGTATTTAAGTGAACTGACCCACAGAAACATACATTATTGCCTAAAGGATGTTTTGTTTGCAACTCTCTTCATCATATTCATAAAAGTGAAACCCCAATTTTTGGATGTACAAAAACACTTTCAATTGGAGTTCTTGTCTAACCTGTGTGATTATTATGAAGGTGCTATCTCTTCAAGCTATTTTCTGGCATGGGTCGATCTTCTGAGGCTTTGTTTCTACCTCAGAATCCTTTGGATGCCCTCGTGCAGCGTGTAAGTAGGAATTCCCTCAATGTTTCCCTTACCACTGATTGTTGCGAACATGTAAAATTTCCTTTGAGGTGTTGGGGCTCCGTTGAATCGTGCTGCTGATGGAGGCCTGTGTTATCCGCTGAGGCAGAGCAACAGATATGCGTGTAATCAAATCTGCCTCGCTAGGGGCGACTTTCTGAGCCAAGCCCTCCACAAGCCAGATTTATACAAATGGGCCTCTTTTGTTCAGCCTTATACTATACAGCTGCTCAATTTAGAGCAATAATGGCTAAGTGATTAAAACTAAAACTGTTTAACAAGGTTTTATAACAGCTGAAGCGCCTGGGAAACCTGTGCTGATGTTAAAGGCCTTATCACACATGGTACAAAGAAAGAAAAATCTTTGATCCAGACTGACTTTTCCTGAGGTTTTTATTTTTTCCTCAAAAACAGTCAGATCACCCAACAATCTAAAATGGCTGTGAACCGACGTAAATTAAAACCTGACAAATGATAATAAACTTAATTTAAACTTATGTTACACAAACATTACTGTCTTCTTATTTTGTGTTTGATCTTGAATGATAGTGAATTGATGGACCCCATGCGTCTGTTTGTTTTAATGGAAACATACAGACCTTTACAATGAGAAAGGTCGAATCAGGACCAACAGACTATTTCAGTACGTTTTCCTTTGATTTAATTTCGAGCACAAATGAATGGCCGGGGAAAGGTAATTGTAACGATTGCTGACGTGTGCCTTAATGTGTGATAGCAGAAGAGTATATCAATGTTGGTGTCAAAAGGTTGTGTTCCTCATTAGAGAAAGAGCTGACGTGGGCACCAGGGCTGGTCCGCTAACTGACAGCTGTAAAGATGAACAATGAGGCCGTCTCTTTTCATGACCGACATTTACGCGCTGGCTTTATAGGAGCCTGTCCTTAAAGGTGAAACACTGCAGAGGGCAATTTATTCGAGAAGTCACTGAATGAGTTTTACAGGATGCACAGCAAAAAGACAAGACACATGGACTTTGCTGCATAAAAATGTCTTAAAAGGAGATATTTTCTAATTAAGTTTAAGGATTTTATTAAATATATTTGTTTATACATTTGCTAAAACATAATCTTAAATTTAATCTATAATGCCTCCAACAAAATCTGCACTTCTGATTATAATGGTAGCCACATATAATTTATTTTAGTAGTGATGATAATGAAGAGTAATGACAGTTATAATAATGACGGCTATATGAATTAAAACAATAGGGTATTTTTGTGTAGTTGCGAAAGTACTTACTTTGATTTTACTGCTAGAGCCCTCCCCCGAAAGTACCCCATGTGCCTTTGATCAATGTCGAATAAAAACAACTGATTTAATTCGTTTTGAACTAAGATTTAACATTCACATTGCTTCCTCTCTTTTTCGATGCATTGTCAGAACCTCAAAGCGTTCGCTGAAGCCATGAAGTCAGGCCTATCTACAAACACTCTCCCTTTTCCTCTCTGTTCTCCTCTCATTCCCCTTGTCAGTAGCGATCACAATCAAAGTCTGACCGGGGCGTTTAGGCTGCCGAGCTGTCACAGAGATGTTGCCACCGTTATTTGACGCTTCACACGCCTGGCGACAAAACTGGCCTTTATTCACACATGTGTCACTAATAAGCCACTTTCACACGCTGTTAGTCCCTCACACGCGCAACCAGTCGCACTCTACCTGTGGCTATCTTTCACATTGAGGGTTTTGCACTTCATAAAACCAATATTCTGCTTTCTAGGTTCGTAGAAGACGAAACATACATTTACAGTTCTGCTTGTCGGCCTGTGTTTATTGAGAACTTAAGTCCTTTTTTCAATAACATGATAGTAATACTGTATATGGACAGTGGACAACTGCCCTCCATCATGGACAATACTCACTCACTCCACCAGACTGTAGAAGGGCAACAAACATACAGCTCCGCTGACAAAGTGAACATTACAGGAAACATTCATACTCTACAGCTGTACAATAGCCGACGCAATTTGTGGATCAGTAAAGTCAGCCTAAATCGTCATGAGATTACAACATGGTGGCAACATGGGAATAAAATCTTGTGTGGAACTGGCCAAATGAGTTTTCACCTAAAACATGTACAATAAGCTATTCCTTGATACTCCAAACCAGTATCCTGGCTGAAGAGAAGAACGAGACAAAATATCTACGAAAGAAAGAGATGAGAAAATATTGTTTCGTCCAGAATTATTTGAAACACAAATACTTTTATTGCTAAAATTAACTGATAAAAAATGGTAATGGAAATTACAGATTGTTTAAAAAACAAATAAAATTCAACCAGCAGACCAAAATGACGCCATTCTAATACAAAACTCCCCAAATGTGGTTAGACGCCTTGCAAATGCTGCATTAAAGGACCTGATTAACCATGATTCAATGACAAAATGCTCTTAAATAAAGGCAGATGAGTCGTCCCTATCTCACACATGTCAAGGCCGTGTGATTTGTCAGCCACCTGGGCCTAATAGAGAACAGAAAATTTGACGTCAGAGGTTTTGGCTTCTTACAATCACACATAAAATCTCAACATTCTGTGGATCCGTGTCTGTGAACATTTAGCTCCGTTTGAAGTGTTCAAACCGTGGCAAGTATTTGGGTAGCACAGCGATGTTCCAGTGACAAGATTTGTTTTACATTATTCACTTGAGTGCAGTTCACCGCGATGACAGATTTGAGTCGGAGGTGATGGAAAGAGAGCTTCTTACAAGTCTTGTCTCCTCCAGCGCTGTCAGAGATTCACTGTACTATTCGCCCAGATGTTGTTCCACATGAGCGAGGCCTAAACACCTGCGGACTCCCTAATGCCACTGTTTAAACTCCTAAGTCTAATATGTGCTGAAAACATAGCAAACACAACACGCTTTGGTAACTTCTTGACAGGGTCTGGGCATAGGCATAGGCGACCCAGGCGGTCATATAGGTTGCCATCTGCTGGAGGGGCACTGAATTGGAAACCCCTTGAGGTCCATGCCGTCAACATCGCCAATTTTCGGACACAACTTTGGAACAAAAATTGATCGAGATTGCGGTTTTGTGTTGGAAACTATAGACATTTCAAGCTTTTCAAGCTCCCTGGTTCTAAGCCACGTAATGCTGTGAAAATTCGTAAATTGACTTCAGAGGTAGAGGTTCCTCTTCCAATATAACTGTTGTGGGCACGTTTCATGATCGCCTTTCCCATATCGTGTGTCCAAAAGGATCGGGATATAAAAACACAGGGAAAATGTTCAAGCTTGCCTAGGGTGCTTCTTGATCAAAAATACTAATCAAACTGATTTTAAATCTTGAAACCACCTCGAACCACCTTGAACTAAGCACATTTTCTTCAGTTTCCCAAATCTAAAAGCTTCTTGAATAACATATCACAACAGCAACGAAAACAAGGATGAAATGAAAATACAACAAAAATGAAACACAAAAAGCAACAAAACATGAAAAAAACACGACAAAAAAACCCTACACAAACCAGACAAAAAAGAGATGAAAACACGACAAAACGCTTTAAAAATGTGACATAACGCGACATACAAAAAGGTCAGGATCAGTTTCATGGTCTTGGCTTTCAAATGAGGCTCTTCTCTAGTCTATAGGCTGTAAGCTCCAGTTGAGCTTTTGGATTTGGGTAAAGCTGAACTGGAGAAACTTTGCTTGGTTAAAGCTGAGGTTAAACTCAGAACTGCCGTAGCCCCACTTGATGATCCCACGACAGACACAGAGCGATGTGGTGTACTCCATTCGCTGCGATGGAACTTACTCAAACTTACGCAAAGTTTCCAAATAGGGTCTTGTACAGGACTCTTTATTTCAAGCCTAAATACATCTGTAAGGTTATCTGATGCTATGATTTCCTTTTGTCAAATTAAAACCAGCCTCAGTTCTTGTCTGTCTTGGCCACAGTAAAAAGACACTGATGGCCCTTTGAGACGGGGACATGTAAGGATGAATAAGCCAGTGAACCGCGCAGACTGAAGAGTGAATGAATTGAGGTAATGCTTAGATAAATTGCTGTGGTTGGCTCCAGTGGGTATTTCATATGCATGTGTATAAACGTCTATAATGAGCCAGCTGTTAAACTGTAACAATGACCAGATTCCTGCACAGACGCTTGCCCTGCCAAAAAGTTAAGCCGTAACAGAGACAATGTGTGCAATAAGGCGCCTTTTATAGCAAGAATGTGGCTTAAAAGCACATTAAACGTACCTTGTCTGCTGTGTTTCAGGCTCACTTTGTGATGTGACATGCTGACTTTCAAAGCGCTTGTGCGGGTTTGTTTGTTTTCTGATAGTGTCACACCCTTTTTAGAGCAAAGTCATAGAGAAATAATATGTAAAACGTGTGTATGTCTGGCATGCAGAGCTCTCGTGGCAGCTCCCTCCAAACTGGTGCCTCTGAACTTGTTGGGTGTTCTCCTCATATGTTCCTCACAGATTTTCATCTAGTTCTCTCTATGCAGACCCAAGACTCATTTATTCTATATTTGTATTGTATGTGCACATACTCACATTTCAGAGCTAAAACAGCTTCATAAGATGTCCTTGTGCTTTTTTGACAACACAATACAATAAAGCCTTAAACTCCAGCCCGACATATTTAGTTGTAATGATGAAAAGAGAGTTGTACTTTCCAACATAGCGTCCATAGGTTTGGTAAGTCAATATGTAACCCATTTCCTGAAGCTGTAAATCGCCAACAGAATTACCTCAGTGGCTGGAAATCTTCAGAACTTTTTGAATCAACATCAAAACTCACACAACAGCAGCTGCCACAACCCTGCAGCCTCCTGCCACATGCCCCTTTAAACTGTCACTTTGGTTAAAGACGGAGAGATTGTGCCCATCGAGGCCCTTCTGTGGTCATGCAAAAAAGGATGTCGGAAACAAGGGTGTGAGGCTGGATCGTAACCACATCAACCCCAAGGGAAAATACAGTGACACACTTCAGCAACTATTTTCATATCACTTCCTTGGCCAAAATAAAAGCTTATTAATTGGTGTAGCACGCCAAGTTGTAATTATCACGACATGGGGCACGAGTCACAGCGGAATATCCCTGGTTTTAGTTTCCAGGCTTTTCGTTGGCAGTGGGTAATGCGAGGCTCATCAGTGAGTCATTGGGGAAGGGAAGGCCCCGTCACCCCCAGCCAACAAACAGTCACAAACTGCTATAGTGAACGACAAGGTTACTTCCATCTTGAGCTGTGGCTGATGTACAAACTAGGACTGATTATAGGTATATTATTTTGCTGTACAAAAAGTATAGCAATGTTGTATTTAGTGAGGTGTGAACAATGCCCAAGGTGAACATGCTGTCGAAGGCCCAACGTTACTGCAACAAGTTTCTGTCTGCATGCCCTCTGTACTAGTGATTGCATTTGATCAACTCTGACATTTTAGTTTAGAGATGCAATGTTATTATCCTGTCCTTTCCAACAGTCAAAAAATATGAAAGAATAATTTGAGTAAGCAATTTGACAATGACCAACATATACAAAAACCTCTTGTTGCCAGTTGCTCACACCTCCTCGTCAACACAACAGAAACCCAGGTGTTGAGAGAGAGACCCACTGAATCCCCAAAAAGCAAATAAATAAACAACAATAAAATAAACCTCTTTAAGAAAAAAGTCCACACCAACAGCTACCTTTCTTCGACAGTCCCTGCTTGAACTTTATATCGATTTGTCTATTGCACGGCACTTGTCATCAGAGAAATTGATTGGGACTCTGCTTCTGTGCTGGATTTTGACTCCGTTCTTAGTATCAAGTTAGAGATACAGTAACTGTGGAGACATGTCTCAAGGTTTTAGGCAAGGCAAGGCAAGGCAAGTTTATTTGTATGGCACATTTCATGTACATGTACAACTCAATGTGCCTCACAGCAACACCAGACACCCAAACACAATAAAAATGCAATAAAAACACAATAAAATTACATTAAAAACAATTACATTAAAAATTACATTAAAAATATGTATATATATCTATATATTAAAATTCATTAAATTACAATGAATTGCCATAGGCAGCAGTAAAAAGGTGTCCTTTCAGCCTGGACTTAAACATAGTCAGGGTCGAGGCCTGTCTCACATCTTCACTGAGGCTGTTCCAGACTTTTGCTGCGTGGAACTGAAATGCAGCCTCACCATGTTTGGTGGTGACTCTGGGAACCACCAGGAGACCCCTCCCTGAGGATCTCAGGGCCCGAGGTGGTTCATACGGCTGTAATATGTCCGAGATGTACTTTGTGCCTGACCATGAAGAGACTTATACACAAGCAGAGCTATTTTAAAGTCTATTCTCTGAGTGACAGG
This sequence comes from Neogobius melanostomus, assembly GCA_007210695.1. Classification (NCBI taxonomy): domain Eukaryota; kingdom Metazoa; phylum Chordata; class Actinopteri; order Gobiiformes; family Gobiidae; genus Neogobius; species Neogobius melanostomus. The sequence continues at coordinate 3,295,617 of VHKM01000004.1, read as the reverse complement.
AAGCCAGTGCAGAGATCGGAGCACTGGACTAATATGATCGTATTTCCTGGTTTTGGTCAGGACTCGAGCAGCAGCATTTCGGATGTACTGCAGTTGTTTGACAGCTCGTTTGGAAAGGCCAGTGAACAGGCCGTTACAATAGTCTAACCGACAGGAGACAAATGCATGAATTAACCTCTCCAAGTCTTGTTTAGACACTATGTTTTTTATTTTAGCAATATTTTTTAGATGGTAATAGGCCGCTGATGTAATGGACTTAATATGACTGTTAAAATTCAGGTCTTAGTCCATGATTACTCCGAGATTTCTGACTTGACTTCTCGGTCCCAATGAAAGCGTTTCAAGATGACCAATGACAACCTCTCTGTGTTTTTGTGGGCCAAAGACAATTATCTCAGTTTTATCTGTATTTAGCTGAAGGAAGTTGTTTTGCATCCACACACTAATCTGGTCGACACAGTGTATCCGCGGGCCCATGTTCACCCACTGTCAGTGAAACGTAGATCTGAGTATCGTCTGCGTAGTTATTACTGGATATCAATTGACCCAATGGAAGCATGTACAAATTGAACAAGAGGGGCCCCAGAATCGACCCCTGGGGAACCCCACAGGTCAATGCCATCTGGTCTGAGACACAGTTTCCCATTGCGACATAGTATGTTCGGTCCTCAAGGTAGGATCTGAACCACTCAAGAGCCTTTCCAGAGATTCCCACCCAGGTTTTTAACCTCTCTAATAAGACTCCATGGTCCACTGTGTCAAACGCAGCGCTAAGGTCCAGCAGAACTAAAACTGTGACCTTGCCTGCATCTGTATTTAGCCTGATGTCATTTGTCACCTTGATCAAGGCCGTCTCAGTACTGTGAGAGGGTCTAAAGCCCGACTGGAACACATCAAAAACATTGTTTGCAAGAAGAAAGTCTGTAAGCTGGTTGTAGACCAACCAGTTTTATACAACCGGGTCCTTCTGCTCCTTCTTCCAAACCTAGTAGCGGGTAATACTTGTGGCGACGGTAATCCCTCGTCAATACGCCCTCACTGTTTGCTTCCTGTGTGCACCCTCCTCAGCTCTTGTGGCAAGTGCCTGGATCTCAGACATTTGTTTAGCAATGGCTAATAAGTGTCAATAACCTTTATGAGCGCCCGCACAATGGTGTCCACGTCTGCAGTCCCAACAACAACGCTTCTTCCATGTTTTTATCCCTGCAAAACAATCACCATCACCTTCTTTTCTCTTCGTCTTTGGTGGCACGTTCTCAGCACTTATGAAATAATCATTGAGGCTCATGTTAGAAACACTTTGGAAATACTTGCTCTAGTTTAACCACATGAATGAGACATTGGGAATATTTTTTGGAGCGTCCACAATGATATCTTTCTATTACGGCACCAATGTTAAAACTGACTAAGTTTTTAGTTTTACTTTTTAGCAGAGTTGCTAATCTCACTGCCATCATATCTGACCATTCTTTTACTTTTTTTCCTATATCGACAGATCTATTGTGTTTCTTTTTCATGCATCAACAAAATGGATTTTAAAACCTTTTTTCTTTGTGTGATTTTATTCTTGCTCACATTTCCCATGGTCGTTTCCAGTGTCCACAATGACTCATACTCCCTCTTAACTCTCGTACCCTCAGACCTGGGTAGAGACATTCTGGATGGTGAGAGAGGGGGCTGCTGTGGGCAGGTTGGGAGGGGGTCAGCGGGCGTATATATAACGGTGGGTGTTTCCTCTTATATTCCGCTTGGCTGCGCTTTGAAAAATCAGCTCTTTTGGTGACCTCTGGAAGGCTCTTGCTAGGTGTGGACTTTGTGGAGTGGATTCAGCCATAATGACAGCTTTTGCCTTACGCTGGACGCAGACTCTATCTCACGCGCAGCTGCTGGAACACTTAGCGGTAAAACCCCACATTTGCAGGAATCACAACGACAAGAGGTATTAACCCTAAACGTCACTGTCAATTTTGCTTTAAGAGAGGAACAGAGTGTTATGTAGTCGTGGACGTTTTGTTTGGCTCAGGCCCACGGAAGAGAAAACCATATCCTCTAGGTTCAATCGTGTCTTAAATGTTATTTGACGAGATAAAAGTAGCTTTAGGCCTCAACTTGGTGGGATTTACAGTTATTTCACAAGTTTGCTGTTAGGATTGTTGCAAAGAAAAAGTGACATGTTTTACTCATGTGTGATGCCCGTAGTTTAAAGTAAGTTGCATACACTTACAGTGGCAGGAACTGAATGATAAAGATAGAGAGAGGACTTTTGGTTTGTTTTATTCATCAAAATATACATAACTTTACCTGTCTTGATCACACTGTCATTGGGACCCAAAATCCACATAGGGTGACAAGTCAAATAGGGATGTATTCCATCCTCACAGATTTACAGCATTGAGTCATTTTAACAGAATAACCATTGACAAACATGCTCATGACCCCTTAACCTCTTAACCCCCGCCTGAACCGAGCACATTTTCTCCAGTCTAATCTAATCACTCTAATCTAAAGCCTACTGAAAAAAGTGTCAAAACAGCAAATGAGACGAAAACGCAACAAAGAGAAGTAACAGAAAAGTGACAAAAAAGTGATAAAAATGCAACAAAAAAGTGAAGAAAAAGTGACCAAAAAAAGTAAGACGTTAAGAGGAGATTGAGTGAATACGCAGGATTAACAAAAATAATTAACCATAAATGAATGAATAACAACCATACCCCATTCGTTCACTAACACACACAACTTTAAAGGGGGGGTATTATGCATTTTTCAATCACATAGCACCAGTCTATAGCATACTACAATGATGACGTAACCTTCTGTTGGTCTGTATATGCAGTAAATTAAAATAACTGCCTTGAATAAAATTGCTCTCTCAAAATGGCTGTACTGAACGTCTTGAAATAGGCCTCTGTCTCTTTAAGAAGCTTTCCGACACGCCCCCTTCAGCACACTGCTGTGGCATTTAAACAACACTACTGTGCGGGGAGGGGGCTCTGCTGAGCTGAGGAGCAGTGGTTGGTGGCTTGGCTGGTGACAAAAGGTCCAGAGGCGTCTCCAGGAGGTGGGGGCGTTCCTAGGAGGACTGAGGCATAGCTACACCTAAAATGGCTGCCGTCTAAGTTTTTACTGATCACTCCAAAATATGTGAATGAGCCAAGGCAACACTCCAGGCATGTGTTTAATGAGGGAATGACATAATAACATGATATAAAGCTTGAAAAAGTCGATTTTACATAATACCCCCCCTTTAAATCTATTACAGACTCATTATCAGTGATTTGGGACTGCAGGCTGGTATCACTTTGCTGCAATTAACAACTATAAAAGACCGCTTAGGCGCTTTTGCAGCACAGTGAAGCTCCAGCTAGATGTCCACACTCGTCAGCGGAGTGATATTTACTGAGACGCTTCAGCGAGTGTGAGGGAAATACAGGGCACGGCGACTGTCAGCATAACTCTAGTTAACCAGATGCCGAAAGGGACGTGTGTGGAACTGCATCGAATCCGTGACCAAACTTGAGCAACGTTGACGCTATTTTTTCCTCAACCATTAGGCAATAAACTGAGGAGTACTTCATGGTGTTAATAGCGTATTTCTTTTACAACAACATGCACACCTATTCTCCCACGCTACGGCCAACATTAACAGTTTTTCCCCCACTATTTTTATGGGCTACCTCATACACACAATGAAAACAGCCTTATGAGGTTTTAGAATGAATATACACATAATAAAACCAGGCTCAAAATGGCATTTAATGTGGTGAAAACACTCCAATTGTGTTTTTTTTTTTACCATCTATTCCTGGTTGCGATTTGCTTGTTGTTAGTGACTGCAAGGTTAACTCCGACCAGGAAGCTAGACTTGACCTACTAAACTTTCTTCTCTTTCCCTGTCTTTTTCACATCATATCTGTTGTCTGCTGAGTTCTCTTGACATCGGCGTGTGCGCAGAGGGAAAGAAAATCTGCCTCCGGAGTTGTTTTTCCATGTCGCTGTGAAGTGCAGCCGTGTCGTCCAACCTTTGCCTTGCCCTGCCAATAGTCAGAAGCGGTGATTTCTTTTGCATGCCTGCTTTTTTTTCGGTTTGTGTGTCATATTGTAGTTATATATAATGATTTTCTGGTGCCATGGCTTTACGCGGCAGCTCTCGGTCTAGTTTGAAATGAGCTAATTAGGTTTACAGTCTGGGCAGAGGTACGACATGAGTATACGGCTAAGAGAGTGAGAGGATGTGAACCGGAGAGAAAAAGGGTCAAATCGAGGCTCTGGGAGAGAGTTTGAGAAGACCGCGGTAATTAGCATGTTAATCATCTGGTTTAAATCGCCCACAGAACCGTCAAAAGCCTCCAGGTCGCATTGTATTTGAGGAGGTGTGTTCATATGCCGAGGTGGTCACTGCAGAACTGGTGGTGACCCCGCAATGCCTCGCAGGAGGAGACTTCAGTCATAACTCAGCCTCAACCAACTCCGACGCAGCAGTGATCTATGAACTTTGCACCAACAGAGCGGCAAACAGGAGATTCATGTCTGTCCAGGTAAGGCAGAAAGTCTCCGACAAACTCCATAAAACATATGGGGGCTGAGAGCTGCAGTACAAGAGGTCTGAGCGTACTCTCTTCTGCAGGAGAAAGACCACAGTGCTGGAGTTGTTCTAAACAATGCTTCAGTCAGAAAAAAACATTTCATCTCCTCACTCAAGAATCATTGACTCAAATTATTGAAACCAGAGAAAGGCTAATGAAAATTACATTTGTAAACACCACAATCAATCACAATCAGACACCAGGCGACCTTTCAAAAGAGACTGTGCCCTGTGACTTCATGTCAATGTGTCTTCAGACTGGATTATTTCAACTTCCGTTCACTCACAGTAGCTGCAGCTTTAGTGGCTGTGTGCTTTGTCGCTCACATCTGCAACCGCCCCAGGACACGAGCTGAAGTCTACTGGAGTTGGCAGGCCTCTTTGACCAAGTCCTGTGTGTGTGTGTGTGTGTGTGTGTGTGTGTGTGTGTGTGTGTGTGTGTGTGTGTGTGTGTGTGTGTGTGTGTGTGTGTGTGTGTGTGTGTGTGTGTGTGTGTGTGTGTGTGTGTGTGTGTGTGTGTGTGTGTGTGTGTGTGGGTGTGGGTGTGGGTGTGGGTGTGTAATCTCTGGTGTGTGTGTGTGCGCTTCACCTTGCTGTTGGCCAGACTGACGTGTGGGAGGTGAAAAAGCTGCATAAGGTCACAAACCACAGTCCTTCCTTCAGGCTTCTAATGCCTTAGCTGACATGTCTGTTCCGAGAATGTAGAATTGTCATTTTATGTTTAAGTAAAATCAACAACAAATCAACAAGTATTGGTAATCTTCTTCCTGCAAGATACACGATTAGCCTTGAAAGTCAGCCACTCCTTCTGTTCAAAAGCAGGAGCGTCTGGAAAGACTCCAAAATCATTCAGAACTAACTTTATAACTTCTCTCGCCTGTAATTAAAAGAGTTTAGTTGTTCGCCTGTTGATTTGGCTGTAAATGGTGCCTTTTCTCAGTCTTGATGCAGCTCCAGCATGATTTATTAATCATTTTTAGGTCTTCGTGCTCGATAACCGCCATGTTGGACAGACACATTTTTTCTCTGATTTATAAATCTTCCTGCCAATCATGGCCAATTGGTAAAACGAAGAAACTACTCCTTTTAAACCCTAATCTTTTGAAATATGCCAGTAATTATTACACTAAAGGCCTTTGTACAGTGAGGTGGATATCAATACTGTACATTCCCGTTGAAGTGCACCTCAAATCCCCCTTAGTAAAAATGAATGTTTGTTAGTTTAGGCCTGAAACTAACTGGCCACTCTCCAGAGAGCGTCCCGGTGAGTATGAAAGAAGCACAGCTTTATTAATTATTGGATTCAATTAGGCTCTGCAGAGTAAATGAGCAGAGCAAGAAAGAAGATGGATGGAGTGTTTATTTTAATCCACTGGGAATATCTGGCCAAAGAAACAGACCCAAACAAGCTGAAATAAACAAACTGGGTTATTAATTTCTCCAGTTTCTCCAGAGATCGTATCTAAAAGTGTTTACTCAATACAAATGCAAGGCAAGGCAAAGTGTAGGGATATAACAGACTTGGAAATACCCAAATCTACCACTATTTATATCTAAGGGTAATTTTACATTCATATGAGAAGTACACATGGTTTGGTTCTGGGTCTGTTTTTCTCATTATTCTGGACTTTGCTGTATAACAAGACGATTATTAATGTGATAAGGAACTGCAGATTTGTTCTTCCTTTTCTTGTAATAAAATATCTTGTGTAAACAGAGCAGTGCAGGCCAGATCAGACACTACACAGATCTCCATCTTGTTCCTGATTAACATCTTTGGCTCGTTCTTTGTTAGAGCTCAGTGTTTTTCTCATCTCACAGAAATGCACAGATGAATGATTAGTGCAAACATTTTTGGGGGTGGAGATTGGCCTTGGACATAAACAAAAGCGGAGGCATCTGAGGACAGCAATGCAGGTTGAGTTACTGCCAGAATGGACACCGCGATATATTTTTGTCTGTGTTTAAACGTTACGCTCTATGATGTTCTTCCAATGACACATGCCTTCACAGTCTGGAGCTTGTGCTAATGCTGTATAACACTGTTTTGGTCTATTTTCCAACATTCTCCTAAATATTTTCAAGTTGAGCCGCTCCTGAGACGTGACGATTTGTGATGTTTTGTTGGTTTTGTGGAATTGTGTGTTATTGGAACTATGACATAAACCCCGAGTGGCACCTTTCCCACAGATTTTGTGACCGATTATGACACGACATATCCTTCTCAGGGCAACTCGCAAATGGACCGTGAGTTTGTGTAAACTGGAGAGCTGAAACAACAAATTGAAATTTATGGGACAACACACCATGTTTGCTTCTGAGAAATATTGAAAGCAGTGAGTCTCAAACTGTTGTGTGAAAGCTAAAATGTGAATGTTAAAATGGAAGAAGAGAGGTGATTTTTATTAATGAACCAGTAGGTGGAGTAGTGGACCCTGCTCTGTCCCTCCCTCACCTGGCTTTACCCCTCACCCATACCCCTCGCTGCCCCTCAACACGCTGCCCTTGTGATGCTTTCAAACAGAGAAGGGGTAAAAGATATATGCAGCAAAGTAAACATTATATTAAACTTATATTTATTTGCTTAACTGCAACTTTACTAACTGCAACTACATTTTCAGTACCGTGCTTTTATTTCCTGCAACCCTTGAACCCTTGATACACTTCCTAGTGCATGCTTTATAACAAAATTTAATTAAAAAAAGCAACGACATGGACATTTCATGAGGATTTCAGCTGCATCTGAGCAGGTCGGTCAGATGTTTATCAGTTCATGACCTTTTGTAAACTTCTGAGATAATGCTAAACTGTTAGCCGCTAACTGTTGCTGTGTCTGCTGCTTCAAACATTTGTGATCCCTGCATGTGTTTGTGTTGATATGGTGCACGGGCGTGTAAGGGGCGGGGTGTGTTGGGGTGATGCGGGGGAGCACGGTGCTCGTCTATGCGGGACAAAGTTAGCACGCTGTTTCAAATGCAACCATTCCGGGCCGACAAAATGCTGAGGGCGGCTTTAAAGGAACTATACCAGATTTCTTTTCTAGTTATAGAATAACATTTGTTTTGTCCTCTTTTAGTTTATTGCAAACTCAGACATTTGTGGGGAAAACACTGTGTATCCAATTATAAAGCATTTGTATCAATTTCATGAGGCTGGTTTTCTAGCATTTTGTTAAAGTGACTCTGAAAAGTGTATAAACGTATAGACTCATCCCTGTAAAGAATTGGGATATATATTAGCAAATATATTAGAGTTCAGTTTATACTAGAGCTGGGCGATTTTTCCCCAAAATATAAAAAACTCGATTTACGATTCGATTCGTTTTTTTTCTCCCCCATTTTAAAGATAATAACGGCGAACTGTAAATATATTTTAAATATATATATTTATTGTATTTAATGAAAGTGCATCAACATAAACAAAATTGCAAAGGCAACCCTTTTTCTAACTGAAAAGTCTTGCACTTGTAATGCAAGCCTGTATTACCAAGTTTCTCAAAGTGCTACACTGTCACTGTCGTACGCTACTGTTGTAGCCACAGCTGCCCTGGGGTAGATTGACGGAAGTGAGGCAACCAGTCAGTGCCCTCGGCCCCTCCGACCACCACCAACCACTCTCTCACACACGACATTCGCCAGGCTTCCTAGTGTTACCAAACGGTCTCCCATCCAAGTACCGACCAGGCCCTTCCCTGCTTAGCTTTCAAGGTCTGACAGGATTGGTCATAGCAAAGGCAGCATGGCTATTGCTCTATTTCGACTGAGCTAATAAAACAAAAAATCCTGAAGTGGGCTCTGTTCTTCACATGACATGTATACAGCAGGACCTTCTTCAGAGACGGGGACAGAGAGCTAAAAAAAAAAAAAAAATCCAAAATCCAAAAAATCGATTTTTTTTGAAAATATGAATCGATTTGACTATACCAACTCGATTTTTAAATCGAATCGATTTTTTTCCCCAGCCCTAGTTTGGACCTCCCCTCCTGGAACCGCCACCTGGAGCTATGTTGTTGGGGGCTTCATGCCCCTGGTAGGGTCTCCCATGGCAAACAGGTCCCAGGTGACGGGTCAGACAAAGAGCGGTTTAGAAGCCCCTTATGAGAGACCAACAGGGCCGGTTAGAATCGTGAGGCCGTCCTTCTGTGGACCCACCACCTGCAGGAGGAGCCATAGGGGCTGGTGCAATGTGATTTGGACAGCTCCAACAGCTGCCCCCATGACCCGGCAACGGACAGGTCTCAGAAAATGGATGGATGGAGTTTCGACCTCGACTCACATTTTAATTCAGGTATAGGGCCTTTAAGAAAAATACTTGACACAAACTCTGCATTTTTTTTTATTATCTTCATTAAAAACCTAAACTAAAACCTATTCTTACTGACTTCCAGTTCATTCTTTTCACTGTATACCTACTGTGGCCTAAATGTGTTAACACAGCTAATGAACATGACTGTGAATTGTTGCCTGTTTGTCCTTATGGGTCAACCTCATGAAAGAATATGTACATATGCAATAATGCAAGGACTGCAGGCTGTCTATCCAATTTGAGCAATATCTTTTTTCAACTACAAATAGAAGTGACCCCTCTGAGACCCCTTTGAGACTCAAAATCCAAACTGGTCATTAACTCACTATTTGTCAGAAAAGGGCTTTATTTGTGATTTGTGGCGTCAGTGGAGGATAACTGGTGGGCAATGTGGACCCTATTTGCATACTGTACATGCACACACTCAAACCACCTCTCTTGCTGATAACTCTCCAAGAGCTGGAAGGTGCCAATGGCCTTAAAACCACAGGGAAATTGCATTTTGGAGTCATAAATTCAACCCAAAAGTCATATTAAGAGCAGACTGAAAGGACATGGTTGCTGTTTTTCCGAAGATGGCAAAACCCTAACAGTGTGTGATGAACCTAAGACGGCTATTTCATTTTAACAGCGTCTTTTCCCAGAGGTGCATTCAAGAGTTTTAGTGGTCAGTAACTTTAAGTGCTGAGTAAATGTACACACCAAGTGCTATTTGTGGCTGGATTATTGCTCCTCATTCTGAGTTTGTACAGTGACTAAGCAGTGACTTTGCTGGAGATGGTCATTTCCTCTGACAGCCTATATATTTCTTATTGCACATTCAGGAGATGGACCTCTGGTTACTCAGCCACAGTGATTGCTCTTGTGGGACTTTTTTTTTATTGCAGACATTGTTGTTGCTTCAACCAAAATCTATATTTGTAATGTGAAGAGGATGTTGGTCATGCAGCGTGTCATCCTTTTGTCCACATTTATTTCCAAAATGAAAATCAATGCGTGCTTCACAATTAATTAACCGAATATTCAGTACAGTAGCTCAGCATTGTAAATCCTCATGGAGTCATTTTTCGTGGGGTGCAGTAAAGTAGGGGTAAAAAGCATTCATCTGGGACTTGATTTCCCCATTTTGATCCCTGTTGTTGTGGTATTATTGAAAAAAACGGAGGAAAAAAGGACATTTTACCATCACTCTTAGGCACCAAGCCGTTTGCTGGCTTTATCGCATCGAAAATCCGCGATAGTGTTGGAGTCTATACTGCATGCAAATTAAGAGTTACATTAAAGTTTGCATGTTCTTCCCGTGTTTGCGTAGGTTTCTTTTAGGTGCTCCGGCTTCTCCCTAAAAACATGACATCTGAAACTCAGTGGGACTTTTTCCAGTTAAATAACATTCAATTAAAGGAGTGGCTCCAGACATTTTGACTTACGTTTGCAGCAACAGTCAGACAATATGGACTGCTGACTTGAAAAAGATAAAGACAAAAAAAGATAAAAAGATAAACCAACGTCAAACTTTGAATTTAGAAACTGTCACCAGCAATATAATATATTCTCTACATTTTCTCTCAAAGTTCAAAGTGTCGGCAGCCCTACATTTGATACACAGTGACTCTGAAGGTTCATAGGCCAGCCTCTGCATGTAATCCTGGGCCTTTGAGAGACAAAAGGCTCCAGTTCTGTCTGCAGCCACCATGCTAATCTGCCCTCCAAACTACAAAGGGCCCCGAAGCAGCCTGCCTCCTGCTCCTATACACGGATTATCATTCACTTATTGAACCCCCTTTTCACACAGGGTAAAGGAGAGGTGCAGTCACATACAGTTTAAGGGAGCAACCGGCAGAGACCCTCTCCAGTTTATGTTCTTTCACAGAGGTAAAAGCGTGATTGAAATGTTAATATTGCCAAAGAGCAGCAGTCCCTTATATCCTCAGTTTAGATACATTTCTTTCCATCACAGAAAGGCAAAGGATTGTGAAAAGAAAGGAAGAATGAGAACCTGGGCATTAAAAAAGTAACAGAAAGAGAGTGGAATGTGGGAACTGCCAGGAAAGCGGCCCATGTAATTGGCAGAGTAATCCTTGTAAAATAACCTGAAGAAAGGGGGAGGCCCGTGTTTGTGTATCCTGAGCATGAGCCTAATGAAAGTCTGATCAAGTGAAACTATGTGATTTTACACAGTATTTGGTCTCCTGTTGAATATAAAATAACATATCATAGCAAAATCCTTAACTATATCGTAAGCAAGTACATTTTATTCTGTGCGCATTGTTGTGGTTGTTTTGATAAGACCTTTTGGCCTGAAGGCATTAATGAACATGGTTGCAAAGCGGGAATAGAGTGTGAGGAGTAGGGTTAAACATTCAGCAAACTGTTGGTGCTGCAATCAACCTAAAGACCGGCTCCAAGTCATAATAGAAGAATGGGAGAATGAATGAAACTGGGCAAAAGTTCACAACATAACATTTATTCACAGAGGAAAGAATAAACATAACAAACTAAGGCTAACAAAAGTTAACTAAATCTAATTGTGCATGGAGGAGCAGCGGCGGCTCGTGGCATCAGGCCTGATGGGAGCGTGGAGGAGGAGAGAGAGCGGGCATCCCTTTTATGGCCACAGCAATGGAGATCACAGGCCACCCATTGACTGTAAATTAAGAACGGACTAATTGTGGCTCCGGAAGTTCTTGGCTCTTATGTACATTCCATTTAAACTTATTTTTTATTTTTGTCTTTGTATTTGCATATTTATTTCCTGAATCAAAATAATTGAGTTGGCTCCAAAACTGTTAGCATGAACTTTAGTTAGCGCACACTGAATGCTAAAGGGGAAACCACCCAGACTGAGTCCATTCTAAATTTAAGGAGAAGAGTATCTTAGATTTTTATGCACATCACTGGGCCTTGAGACTGAATTTCCTTCTGTTGTGTTTTTTGTCATGTTGGAATGACAAAAAAAGTACCCTGAACCTTGAAGAGTTGTGGAGACAGTGCTGACAGCTAAAGGCCTACTTCATAATAAGGCCTATTCATATTTCATGAGACGCAATAACTTTGTTCTCGCACCCAGAGCTGTAAGAACTAAGTGACATCATTTTGTTCTTGTAGCTCCTGTTTGGCAGTTCTTGCAGGTGGTTCTTGACACCTCAGCTGAGCAGAACCTTTTTCGGCAGGACTACGAGAACATTTCTGATAGCTGTGTTGATTGGTCCACACATGCCGCCTATTGTGGTTTACATAAAATGCATGTCATATCCCGGGCTGTAGTGTACATGGAGGGAAACTGAGTGAATTCACAATTAACCAGCGCCCCAGTTATATATTTATTTATTTAGCATATTCATTATCACCTAGTCACCTACTAGACATTGTCAGCAAAGAAGTGGATATAGCCTATTGCTAACCTCTAAAAGTAATAAATTATCCCAAGCAACACAACTGAATCCAAACATGCCAAAATGCAGTGAATCTCCCAGAAAATGAAGTTACTTTAATAACACGTACTGTGAACGGATTTGTAGGACTTTTTCGTTCGATGTAACGCTGTTTTCGTGCGGCATAGGAACACTCATTTGAAAACTTAGAATGAGTAGATTCCAAAACAATAATCAGTACGTCTCTATCCCTTAGTCGAAGTTATACGATTGGGTCGTCGGCTACCCTTCAGACTTTGCGAGTGAAAAACGGGTGGACCCAGGTTGTTGTTATGTACCTAAGGGTGGGCTCGTTTGAAAGAATCCAGGGAAAGATGTATCATGCCCCCCCAATTGAATCTGTCGGTGTTAACATGGGTTTGGGCGATCCTGTTCTGGTCTGAATAGGTGAGAGATTGGATTTTCCCATTCGTCATGTAACTGCAGTGACTGTGTCCAGTAAAGGCCTGTCACCTAACTTGAGAGGGACATCATTAGCTCGTCTCCATGTAGACGTTGTTTTGACAGGTATGCACATATAGTCAAATAGGTTTAAATATATAAAGTCATCTTCCAAGTGTTTTATTTTGCAATAATCACTGCAAAATAGAACAATCATGGTTTTAATAAACTGACCACCATTCTATAGTGTGTGAAAATAGGTTTGACACACTTGAGATAATTTTGAGTCATCCTCCACTTGTGTTATGTAATTCTTTCATGAGGACATGCTGTATTTTTTGAGTACTTCTTTCAGCTCTGGCTACAACTATGATGGCCATTCATCATTCTCAGGCTGCCAAACCTCTACATTCACCTCGCTCTAGTCTCAAGTGATTCCCTGTGAAGCATTTTCTGTTGCCAAAATGGATAATTTCTGCTGTATTACAGTAGCTCTGCATGCAGTAGCAAACACTGAAGAGGGAATTGCAGACACAAATTAACAGGATGAGCCTAGTCTCCATGAACCTGAGCTCACACTTTGTTATGTTGTTTTACTTCCCACACCTCCTGGATGTTTAACAAGTTCATTAGGCCAGTGTTCAATGGACTCAGTGCCATGAATGTTATAAAACTGAAAGAGTGAGAGCAGAAGAGTATGATTTGGGATGGGCACCCTGGGAACACCCTCCTATTTAATAACCGTTTATTCAGCTGATTGGTCCATTGTGGGAATACTGATTATGTTCTTGTTTTGATTTTTAAGAACAAAAACTCAAGCAATATATTTTTTAATTTATATTAAATTTCAAAAACTTTGATAAAGCATGCGTTTAAAAAATAAATACCTTCTTTCTTGTACCGCTGATCAAAACCTGTTGTGTGTCAAGCTGACGTTTCACTTTTGATCTATGTTAATCTAAAACATAATGTGCCACATCTGTTTTATGGTTTTCCCATTAGGCCACGAAACTGACTCTCTCACTCTTCCATAAAACTCAGACTACGGCAACAAAGCGAGATCTGGAGAAGACTTTCTTTTATGAATGGGTCACACCTGTGTGTGTGTGCTCTGCCACTGACTGTTTCTCACAAATATGACATAAGAGAGGGGTGGATGCCCAGCTGGCTGTGACACCATTCACAGTAAATCGTGCATTTGGACAGAGGGTGATGTCTGAGAAATATTGACGTCAGTGGATATGTGGACTGGCGCACTGACCTGGCTGTGACCCCTCCCTTTTCCGCTTCAGGGAATATTGATCTGAGAGCTGTAAGTAAACATGATATCACCTAAGCACATAGAAAACAATATTAAATAACTAAACATATTTTAAAGTAAATTACGTAGTCGGTGAATGAATCAGGTTAAAGAACAGCGTCACATTCATACCAAGGTAAGGTGCCTTGCTGGAGTTGGGGTTGAGCCACCAAGGCCCGTGGGTGAGCGCTCTATCACTGAGCCCCTACTGCTCCAACAGTGTGGATATCTAGTTTTGACTTGTTTATGCGGCAGATATGGTTTACATTAGTAGTGTTTGATGTCTCCATCTATGGCCTCTCTTCTACTTGAACTCTGTTTGATCTGCCTCAGTCTGGTCCTGATCACACTGCCTTTGTTTACTTTAAAACACTTTCTTTCTTTCTCTAACCCACTCCACCTGTCACTCACTCGGCATTTGTGCAGGTTTGGATATCGTTTGTTCTGGGAGCTCTAAAATACATCTGCAGAATGATTTTTCCAGCTATTTGCTTTTCAAGATGTGAGTAAAAGCAATCTCTCCTGTTCGGGACGGTACCATTTTGTGAGAGGTGGTCTGAAAACCAGCCAAGTACTCTCTGTCTATTTTAACCCCAATTTAGATTTTGAAATCCTGTTTTTGGGACAGGTCCACCAGAGTCCAACTCCCTGTGACTCATTCAATCGACGTCCATGTGCAAAACCGCGGCCTCCAAAGTCTGGGATTATGGAAGGAAGTGTGTGTTCTTTAGTTGACTACCACACTCTTGACCTTTGAAAGATAATGTAACTTTCTCTATATGTGTTCAATGTTGTGATGAGTTTGGCCTTTGTTACACCCAAAAGCCATGCCAGCGGTGTCAAATTTAAAGAAACTGGAGGAGATATCTTGCTCTTTTTTTTTCCTTTACCTTGTCCCCATCGTGTCAGCAAACGATGATGTCTGAAAACTGGTGGTTGTATGGCAGCTGCATTTCCGTCAGAGCAGCCAGTGCAGCTTTGACTAAAAGTAGGCTTTCTTACCACTGTGTGAGACTGAGGACAGAATGACTTAAGTGTAAATTGACATCAAACAGGTCACATTATATATAGCACCTTTCTACCTGCTTTATGCACTGAAAGCTCTTTACATCAAGGAACCACTCTCCCATTCACACTCTAATTCACACACAAATGTACGCAGATAGCGGTTAGCGCCTCCGCTTCACAGCTAGAAGGTCCGGGTTCGATTCCCACCTGGCCTCCCCCTTTCTGTGTGGAGTTTGCATGTTCTCCCCGTGTCTGCGTAGGTTTCCTCCGGGTACTCCGGTTTTCCCTACCACTAAAAACATGTGCAATAGGTGAATCCTCCAGCCAGGTGATTCTGACCATCAGCATGGCTCCACATCATGGAGATGGGTTCCTGGGCGCGGCACTGCCGTCGACCACTGCTCCTTACGAGTTGCCCCAGCGGCATCGAAGGATGGGTTAAATGCAGAGGACAAATTTCCCTACTGGGACAATAAAGTATACAAACAAAAGATACAGGTGTTTTTGCTGCAATCACTTTATATCACTTAAGGGGCCATTAGACGACAAATATAGAACACATACTTTTACAGGGTGATCTGTAAGTTGGAAAAACTGGTGATTCCTATGTATCTTTGGACTTCCCTAGCACAGCTTAAAAGCCTGGCTCCATATAGTTTATTTTTTTCAAAAATGCTGTGACTCATGTGAAAACGCTGTGCTGGGTATCATATTTTTAGCCACGCTGGACTTTGTGCAGCAGAATTAAAAAGTTGAAGCCTAAGTCAGTGATTGACAGGCTCTGGAGCACAGTGGAGGCTCGTAGCCAGTCCGCCCTCTCCGTGAGCAGCCATGTTCATTACACAGGCCACCTGGGCTCATTACTATGAATGGTTAACTGGTTGTCTCTTGTATGTTAAATCTGGGCAACTTTTTAGAGTACGTTTGCCCTCAGAATGTATTTTTCAAACTTTTCTGATCAGGGACTCATTAATGAAGATCATTGTTTCCAAGGTAATCAATCCGATTGTTAAACTTCAACGGCAGACTTACAAAGGGACTCCCGATCTGTGCCAGTTTGAAAAATCCAGCAATCAGTGAATAAGTTATGCTGTGGAGCCAGCCTTTTGATGTTTAAATAATCTCTGTCAATCCCAGATTTGTGAAATAAGCGCGGAGTGAGGAGAACACCTAATTAGATTTGATATATTGAGGTCACAGGAGTTTGGAGATAATAGAAGTCAGTTTTTTACTTTTCTGTTGTCTGTTGTGTTCAGTGTCCAGTGGGATGTGGATTGGCCCGTTAAACTTTATTAGAGTAAGCACGCTTCCTGAGTCTACAGCACATTTAGTGGCTGAGAAAAATTCCTACAATTCACACCCGTAAACACAACAATATGAGCCTATTGTAGGAATCATTTCGGGTGGAATGAGAGGACGTCATGAAGCTAGGATGAATGAGGTGCTTGTTGGGTCACAGAGAAAAAAAAGAAAATATGTGGAATATTTCAATGTTGTCATGCTTTGTTTATGTTGTATGAATAAAATAATTTAGACTTTTATTTGTGGGCTGGCACACAGAAGAGTGCTATGGAGGCACATTAAAGGGAATGAGTTCCAATATGAGTATCACCGGCTGCATCACTGTGTAGTATGGTGCCTGCACTGCATCCTCTTGTAAAATGGTCACATTCATGTCGCACTTTTCTACCTCACACTAAAGAGCTAGGAACAATTTACTTCGACTCGCCAAGTAGCCTCCAGCACAAAATGAAAGCAGCTGAGAAGATTATTGGGGCATGGAAGGCCCTCCCTCCATTCAGGATTTTGACTCCACACGTCCCACCCTCAAATCTCTTCAGTGTGCTGCCTTAAGGGAGGAAACTAAGCAGAATCTCCAGGCCAGGTTCCGACTGACTGACGGGCAAATTCATCAAGCAGGTTATCAGATCGCTAAGGCTGCTTCCACCTGCATTCACAGTGCCCTGCTTTTGTTTTGTTTTTTAGATTGCAGATTTTATTCAAGTTTTTGCAACGAGGGCATTGAGAGCACCGTAATTTATTTTGGCACTAAAACTGACTATGACTTGTACTACTTGCTAATCAGAGAAGCTTGTATGTATTCCTATATTAAATCAGTCTGTAAATAGATCTCTTTGGCATGTGCTGCAGGTCTAGCAGTACTTTAACTATTTGCAATTTATAGCACCAACATTGCCGAGCACTGCCAAGTGCACTTTGGATTTCATCATTGACATTTGGTCCAGAAAATATTGGTGCTATTATTGTGTTCAATGTTGACCCATATGCTTTTTACCCTTCACCTTTCCTCCACATAAGTCTTGTACCCACTTATGTACATGTTGTATGAGTGATCAGTTGCTCACCTTTGTGAGTTAATCACTCACATTTTTCCACCGTGGACCCTTGTTCTTTCTTCCCTAAACACCCCCAATCAAAGGGCCTGTGGATAGCCCAATATTCTGTCTTTCCCCCCCACTTTTAACAACTAAATTATGCAAAGTAATTAACAAGATAAGCAAAGGCAGACCGTGTGAAGTTCTCAGCATAGCAACGAATCATGGGAATAGCAGTGAGGAGTCGTAAAGCCTTCAACAGGATCGGCGCTGATTCTACCAATGTGTGCTGTCTTGATTAGCTGCAGCATCTATCACCTTGTGTTTAGACAAGACCAATGACTCTGATGATGGACGCGGTGGGGTCACTCCCGAGTACAGGTGCACAGGGGACTAAACTATCACAGTGTAATGGGTTGATGTTTTCTTTTTGGCGTGTACAAGTCATGTCCGGCCCAAGTCTGTTCTTTAAAGATTCAGTTGAGTTTGCGTGGGCGGGCTAGATTAAGACATAAGCTAGTGCAGTTCTAAATTCCCAGGAGGCAATCTTTTTCCCTGATGTCAAAGTTAGTCATCGTAGTTTAAATCTAGTACTAACAGAGATAAATGTTTGAGCTGACTCGTTTAAATAACAATAGTATCCTGAGATTGAGGAGATGAAGGTGAGAATGTTAACCTTTAAATGTGACAGGATTTATTTATTATTTACTTAATTTTACCTTCTTTTTTTTAGGAACAGGCCACTGTTTTTACATACTGAGATATGTTCATACCTGAGCTTAGACAAGTTGATGTGTAACTGTCTGGTCTTTGTGCGTGCACTCAGTCACGCAAAAAGACGAAAGACATTGTTACATTCAGCCTCTCCCAGCATATTCCTATAGCTCCAAACTGGGGTGAAGTTAGAAGCTACCAAGCTCTTCCACGTCTTCCCTATTTACAAATACAAATGCTAACAACGTCTTTCGTCTATTTGCGTGACTGAGCGCATGCACAAAAACCTGACAGTTACGCATCAACTTGTCAAAGCTAAGGTATGAACATATCTCAGTAAAAACGGTGGCCTATTCCTTTAACCAGGCACCATCTCTTTTACAGGAAAGCCAGGCAGACTTGGAGCACTCCGAGGAAAGATAAGGAGAGCTCCACAGAGAAAGGCCTCACTCATGCCAGGAGTCAAATCCAGGAAATCTGCTGTGAGGCATGGATGCTAACTGCTGTGCCACCAATGACACTCACTGTTGCCTCTTACAGTAAAACCAAGACCAAAAAAGTTGAAATTTGCTTCAAACAGACTTTGGTCATTTCCCTTATCCAAACTTCAGAACCATTTCATTGTGCAAACAAGCAATTATGGTTACACACATACCAAGTCTTGAAGTCAGTGTGCTGCTGTGTGAGTCATGCCTAGTCTTCTTCTTCCTTTTTTTCTTCTTTTCATATGATGTAGATTGCTAATACTGTTGTTAATTTTGAATCATGTGCAGTATGTATTGCACTTTAAATGACCCATGATAAATAAACTAAAATAGAAACCAATATGTTTTGGAGAATATAGTAAGCATTTAACATCTCCAGGGCACAATAGCTTCATAAAGTATGTAGTAATCCGATTCCAGAGATTATTTTGGTTAGTGCCACTAAATAACACAGACTTGACTTTGATGAAAATGGCCTCTCCATCTGTGTCTGCTTACAGTAGTTGTGATTCAGCAGCATCAGGTGGCGACTGCTGCGTCTGCGTCGTCTCCAGAGCCTCAGACTGATGGCTCCAGTCATTTTCCCAGATCTGGGAATAATCACGGATCTGATCTGTGAATTCTGTCGTAAACATTGCACTTTCTTTGCACATTCAGTCCACATGTACAAATCTGTATTCAGATATTTTTTATTTAACTTCTGTGTTTGCCAGTAGCTCTGTCTACAACAGTGGTTCTCAACTTGTGTGTCGGGACACAAAAAACAGAAAGGGTAATGAAACACCTGAGGTTATTTCATAAAGCTGCTTACTCTGCAAACTAGGCTTTTTTGGCCAAGTCTGGCTTATTTTCGGTTTCATAAACCAGGCTTACTCTGAGTCTGGCTCAGTTACTATGGAAATATAGTCAGAGAACTTAGAGCAGACTGAGCACAAGCTATGTTTCTTCTTCGTGGAATCCAACACCAATGGGCAATGTAAATGACGAAGCAGGGTATTAGCGCCATCATCTGGCCAAAATGTATGTTGGCCTAAAATTTTTGAAAAAATCAATTACTTTATGCAATAAATTATAAATATACACCAACATTGTCTTTGTCTCTCATCTGAAATACAAAGTTGCGTGACTTATTAATGACATTATGTGTCATCAAAAAGCTTGTCCAATAAAAGGAACCTTAGCCACAGGACCAGTGCTTAATTTGTAAATTAGTAGTTTCAGGAAGACTTTTGGTCTGATGTGATGGATTCAGGGAACAGGCCAAAACATTTGCCGAAACATCCATTATATCAGATTAAATCTTTGTCGGATCCTTTACCCTGAAAAACTGAAATTGGGGGAATGCGTTCCCCCAAACGGGGGATCAAATTAAGCACTGCACATGACCCACCCTCATGACCTGTGTCCTGTGTCAACAGTGTTTTCTATCATGTGTTTAAATTCCTG
The DNA here is from genome assembly GCA_007210695.1 of Neogobius melanostomus. Lineage (NCBI taxonomy): Eukaryota > Metazoa > Chordata > Actinopteri > Gobiiformes > Gobiidae > Neogobius > Neogobius melanostomus. The sequence goes on along the minus strand of VHKM01000004.1, from coordinate 3,275,629 downwards.
GGGAAAAAGAAAAGTGTTTAAATTCATAAGCGCTAATTTATGTTCTTCCAAGTGGGTGCCCAGTCCAAAAAAACAGTACGTCAAGGCTGAGATCGATCTCACAACTTTGTTGATGGGAGCCCTGCGCTTACCTATGGAGCTAACGTAGTGGCACAAAGCTGGCGGCCTGTGAAGTATGCTGCGCGTTCACTCTTGGCCATGATTTCTCAGTGAACTCTGTGATCATTAGTGTACTTATGTCTGCTAATGTACGCGGCAAGTGCTAATTAGTTGAACCCGTCTTGAATTAGTGAGATTAGCCAAGCTCGGCGTCCCTTTGGTGAAACCCAGTAATCGCAGCTTGAATTGTTGTGCCTAACATAAGCCAGGATTTGGAGCCTAAGCCTAGCTTTACTGAGCGAGTTTTATTAAATAGCCTTCGGAGTCTTAAAATTACTGTTATCAGGTTGGTAGGCCGAGCGCCATCAGGGCTGGCGAAGGGGCTCTTGTTGTTGTTGTTGTTGTTGTTATGTTGTCGTCATAATTTCAGATTTTTGTCTTATTTAATCTTTAGTCAGCAATCATTTGTGAGGAAAAGAAAGTACATTATATTTAACAACTTCAAGTCTTATTTGGGTCGCAGCTTGTTATCCCAGGGTTCCAACGCAGCTGAGAACCTCTGATCTATAACATATTATCATTTAACAACAAATTCTATCTGGTCTTGTGGTCTTGTCATTCACTCACTCAACTACACACTGTATTTTTCATCCCAACTCGACCACAGCTGCACAACCATCAGATCCCCCAGATCTTCCCCAGATTGAGGCTTAACACATTCTTTTGGTTCCTCAGGTTGATCAAACATCTAAAAATTTGAGGTATTGTCTAAAGAACAGAGAGTAAGGAGTGAAAGACTGGGCTGGTCAGGATTTCAAATGGGCCTGGAACAGCCTCTGCAGGAAGTCAGTGACTGCGAGTTAAGCTAATGGCATAGTAGCAAATCGGTGGTGCTGTGATGAACACACTATAAGGGGGAAAAAATCACGACAGTTTGGATTAGACTTTAGAAATGTGTGACAGTTTTGTGTTCCCACTAATCCACATATATACAGATCAGAGCGCTTCAGCAGATAAAGAAGAAATGACCAAAGTCAATAGGATAACTCAAAACTGCAGGTATGAAGCAAAAATGTTAACTCCAGGTATCTTTTTGATAAAGGAACAATCTTGTAACACAGATAAAAGCTCAAAAAGATTAATTTTGTGTAATACGTATGCCTTCTTTAAGTGCTAAAGGAATTGATCTCATTGATAAATTGTTCACTCCAGTTTGCTCATTGGCATGCATTGCTTTGCGCCTCCACTGGTTGAAATTATACACACAAACAAAGAACACAATTCAGTCCAAGTCCAAGCCTTTTATGCAGTATATTCTCTTGCCATGTGTGATAATCACTATGTAGGCCTTGTGCATTTACCCTTGAACTAGATGATCCAAAATTTGAGATTACACTTAATCTTTTGATTGGGGAAATGATCATTCTCAGATTGTGATTCAAAGTCACAATTTTACTCATCAAATTTACGGTCCAAAACAATCATCAGCAAGTAGATCTCAGTCTTTCCAGGAGTAGTAGCGTTACAAGTTGCTTTACAAAATTGTTTATCCCATTATTTTACATTTACAGTTTTGGTACATTCTGTTAAAAAATATGATGCGTAATTTCGGGGCAGGGTGAGAACATGATTGCTTTTTCGTCTCACTTTGTGTCTGCGTGCTAATTGCTTCCAGAGAGTTTGTTTGGAAATGTGTTGAGTTTTCCATCACACGCGAACGCCGTGTCAGCCAAGGCATTCCCCATCATTCACTTACAGTATACACACAATTACTCCAAGGTTCAATCCGTCTGAATGCACTAACTTTATAGCAATATATTGAAGATTCCTGTGAGGTATTTTTGATTCATAATATAGCTTATAATTAGCCAGGATTGTTGTTGAGACTCCCCACATCGCCCTCATGTTTGTGTGTGCGTTGTCGCGGTGATGGCACTTTTTGTCTTGGCAACCATATCGACAAAGGTGAACGCACCACCCATCCGTTTCCTCTTCTGCTCTCTTTTTTCCGTTTTATTATCATGTTTTCTTTTCTTGTATTCTTGGCATCCAAATGTAAAAGTCATCCCACTTAAACCACAAGGAAAATATTGGGATTTCTCAATTCTCCTTTTTCGCCAACTGCGAGTTCCTTTTCCTGGCTGTGCTCCAGTGAGGTCAGCGGGTCGCATCCAAACGCTCTCTCTGGGAACTCAATTTCCCATCATGCACTTCATGCTGAGCGTAACCTGTCCACATGCTGTGCTGGGATAAAAGCTACGGAGCGAGTGATGAGATGTGACAGTCTGGGGGGAAAAAACAAGAGCTTTGGAGGGTAAGATGTTTGGATGTGGTGAGAGACGTGAAGTAGAAGGTTATGTTAGCAGGGCCGGATGGAGGGTTACATGGGTTATGAGGTGCTTTCCCAATCCTGGTCCGCAGCGTTTCTTCCAAAAACATGTGGTCCTCATTTGTTTAGAAGGAAGAAGATGGACAAGATCACACACACAGTAGTACAGAGAATACAGAATGTGGACCAACAGTTACATGCGATCCATTTGAAGTGTGTCTCTGAGCACAAAGGCATTACAGACACTTGAGGGAGAACTCTCTTTCAGATTGTTCTCATCTATTAAAGAACTGGGAGAGCTTCACAGCAATTGCAAACATGCTTTAGCTATTAACTTTTGTTGGTATGTTTGGAAGATGCCAAGAAATATAATAAACCAGTAAGTTCAAGATACGAGGATTGAACATTGTTGTTGTGTTGTTGTCAAGGCACGTCGCTTACACTGCATTTTCTCATCACAGTAGAATACAGTTCAGAACGAGAGCAATAAAAGGGCCCCGTGCATCAGATATCAGAAGACCTGTTATGATACATAAAAACAAAACAAAGAAAAAACAAAACAAAAAATTATCTTTATGGTATTAGGGTTAGAACGTTTTTTCTATTTTCTCCCAAACCTAAGAAAATAACTAAAATCTCAAACTTGTCCTACTAAGTACCACTTAATACAATCTGATCCAGTGGCATGTCCAAACTGGATCAGAAGACATGACATGGGCCCCCCGCTTTCTCGCGTGGCCCTGGGGTTGTGCAACAACCAACAACCATTCATTTGTAATGCTGTTTCACAATTTGTTTGGCACGGTGGTGCAGCAGTTAGCACAAGTGCGTCCTGGGTTCGCTTCCCACCTGGACCGGGCCTTTCTGTGTGGAGTTTATATGTTCTCCCTGTGTCTGTATAGGTTTCCTCTGAGTACTTCAGTTTCCCCGACCACCAAAAACATGTACAGTAGACCAGAATGAATATAGTGAGTGAGTGGCTGGGGTGGTTGGAGGGGCCGATGGCACAGACTAGTTGCCTCGCTTCCATCAGTCTACCCAAGGGCAGCTGTGGCTACAATAGTAACTTACCACCACCATGTAAGGCATGAATGAATAAAGACTGCAGGGTGATATGGCCATTTCGGTATTACCGTCCGTGCACGATATGATATGGCCCAACCCTACTACAGTGTAGCGCTTTGAGAAAGCTGATAATTACAAAACAAGTGTAAGCCATTATTATTATTATTATTATTATTATTATTATTTCAAATTATGTATCACTGTTAATGGTTTTAAATCCCTACCGATTCAATGGTAGAAGAAACAATGCCCCAAATACACTTCCTCGGCCTCCCTGAGTGGGGAGACACCTGGAACAAACATGAAGAAAACTGTCTCTAAATAAAACTAGACTTGAAGTGCATGGGTACCACTTAAAGCAGCCTGTGTACTGCAGTTTGAGAAACACGGACTTACACAATCATGCTCAGAGGCAAACGATCAGCTGGTGTAACTACTGTTTGCCCGCCTAGCCTAAATGTCTTCAGGCTGTCAGGTAATAGCCTCTTATGCGCTTGTTGACCAATTGGCTAATAGAGCTTTTTCCGGGTTTTCATCACCTAAGCCGCATTCATCTGTTTCCACTCAACCGCTGACTTAACTATTGGTCCACATTCTGTTATTCACTCTTTTTAGGATTTGTTCTGTTATTTGTGAAGAAAGGGGGAAACCCAGATGTTTTGCCGTAATTATAACCGTTAATCCTCAGACGCCCTTAAGCACGTGTTCACATGAACTGTCAGAAAAATACGACCGCATCATCACTTCTCATAATGTAATGGCTCGCGAGGAGTTGCCAAGCTTGTCTAATGCCATGATGGATTGGTATGTCATGACCTAACTGTGTTTTATATGACTTCTCAGGATTCATTTATATGGGGCTTTTGTTTTTAAGATAAGAACACATTGTCCTAACCATTTTGAGTCAGCAATGCCAGTCTGCAAAGCTAATATTTTACAACCGAATAAAACTGAACCAATAGAAATTAAAAGCGCTGAGAGCACAGACCTAAATCACATTGGATGGTCCCAAAGTCTGGTTTTAAATCCCTGGGAGACATGGCTTTTCAGGCTGTAGCTCGCCCCGTCTCTCCGTGTGGATTTTATGAAAAAGCAAATAAACAATCTTAATTAGAAAGCTGATGGTTGGTTTTGGTTGTTTTGTTTTGTACAGCACATTGTAATTTTTATCTGTGAAAAGTGCTTTATATAAACGTAACTTTATTTTTGTTAGGGCTTGACACTATCACTATAGCAAACTAGCCGGTCATTGCAGGACTTATTTTGAGTTGATTTTAATAATACCTATTACTGTGGTGAAGAGGGAGCTGAGTCGGGGGGCAAAGCTCTCGATTTACCGATCGATCTACGTTCCCACCCTCACCTGTGGTCATGAGATCTGGGTAATGACCGAAAGGACAAGATCGCAAATACAAGCGGCCGAAATGAGCTTTCTTCGCAGGGTGGCGGGGCGCACCCTCCGAGATCGGGTGAGGAGCTCAGTTACTCGGGAGGAGCTTGGAGTAGAGTCACCTCTCCTTCACGTCGAAAGGAGCCAGCTGAGGTGGCTTGGGCATCTGCTTTGGATACCTCCTGGTCGAGTCCCTCGGGAAGTGTTCCAGGCATGGCCTCGTGGAAGGCCCAGGACACGCTGGTGGGACTATGTCTCCGAGCTGGCCTGGTGTTGCCTCAGAGTCCCTCCAGAACAGCTGGAGGAGGTGTGCGTGGATTGGGAAGTCTGGGCATCTCTGCTCAGACTGCTGCCTCCACAGCCCGGCCCCGGATAAAGCTGAAGAACATGGGCCTACTACTGATATCTCTAAAGAAAACGAACATGGTCCACCCATAATATTGTATGGAAATAATGTTAAACCATCCATTTTTTCCTCTTTATTTGATGTTGGGTCGTGAGGCAGCAGCCTGGGCTGAGATGCCCACACGTCCCTATCTGCACACACTTCCTTCTGCTCTTCTGGAGGCATTTTCAGGCCAGCGTGTCCCAGGAGAATATTCTGATATATCTTCAAAGATTAAGGTGCTTTTTAAGTACACATTGTTCAGCGTTATCATAGTAATTTTTTGTGTTGTGGAGGATCATCCCACCTTGGATAGCAACTTTCTTAGCAGACTGTGTATTAAAAAGGGAATTTGTACAAATCTTCCATAGTCCATAGTCCAAATTGCACATGATCCATCTTGTTAAACAATATCACCTTTCAATTTCAGTGCGTGAAATGGAAAAGCGCATTATCAGCTAATGTGTTTTTGTAAGCCGCATGTAGGTGCAAACCGCTCTGAGCTGTGAATGTTCATGGGTGGCTATAAGTGGTTATGTATGCACTCAAAGTGATTTTCAATGGCCACATTATGAATCAGTGTCAGCAAAAGAGCTCGTTCACAAGCATCTGCTGCTTGATGCGGCTACTGCCAAATGTGTGTGTGTGTTTGTACATTGTTTCTATTGTGGCATCTTAAGAGAAGACTTGCGATTGCCAGAAGGGGCCATTCATGCTGTAAGAGAGCCTTATGTCCAGTGTGAATGTGTGCATATGTACCATAGAGCTTACACTTACAACAGAGAACTCCCATGTGGCACATTGATGGTGTTCACAATAAACAATAAACAAATGAAAAAGCAATAATTCAAAATGGTTTACATAATTTATGCTAAACATGGAGAAAACATGACGAAACGGCCATTGGCTTGTGTTCCACATTGATAAGCCTAGCCCTACAAATTTACCCCTAATGTTTGGCACAACCTTTTCAGAGAATAGTTTGTGGATTTGAGCTAAGGTTTCAGAGGAACACAAGTTTGACAAAAGTTGTTGCCCTATTTCTGACCTTACCACCCAAAACCAACTCGTACCACATGGTCTACCTGATTTTAGATTCATATTTTTACACCTCACAACATCAACTGCCTCTTGACAAAGGCTTGGGATTGGTGAAAAAGAGTCCATTGTTATGTGCACACTGATGTCCTGCCCATTGATCGACCTACAAGCAAAAACTACAATTTTGGCTTCTTTCTTATATATTGACACTTCTTGCAACACTGGGGTCCCGGAGGCAAATGTCATTTTTGATACGATAAAGGTGTCAGAACTTTGAATTCCCCTCAAGTGTGTGTGTGTGTGTGTGTGTGTGTGTGTGTGTGTGTGTGTGTGTGTGTGTGTGTGTGTGTGTGTGTGTGTGTGTGTGTGTGTGCGTGCATCAAAAGAGTAGCCTGTGAAAGGTGAATGTCAGTCTTTGATGTAAAGCTTCCCACTGTTCGGCTTTGGCTTCAATCAACACCAGGAAGGCAACATGCACACGGTTAGCGGCTCACATTAGAGACTGCACAATGAGAATCCATAAAGAATGTGGAGTAAAAAGAGCTTGGACAAAAACTGATTTAGACAATTCATCTGAATAATGCAGCTGTTTATGTATGTCATTTGTTCAAATGTGTGAGAGCACTGAGGGCCAACAGGGATCACATCTACATGACAAAAACAAAGTGCTATATGAAGATTTTCTTTAAGACAATGAAGAGCAAGAGCCTAAAGAGACATACGTCTGTGCTGCTCAGAAAAGCGGAGCTTTTCATTGTTTCATTTCATTTGAGAAACATTAAAGTAGGGTTAGTGATAGTGTAGCCAGTTCGATGATTTATTGAAAGCAAATCCATTAAAAATAAGAAATGGAGAAAAATCAGCCCTAGTTCAAAGATATCTTTATTAGTATTGAAATGCTTTTAACCTACCCATTTTAGTCATAGTTTGAAACATGATTTTCTTTTTTGTAGAAGTTCAAATCACACATTATTTACACCTGTCAGTTCTGTATTTTAGACCACTACATTCTGGCATAAACAAGGATTATTATTGCATATTTGTCCCATATGAAACCATGTTTATACCTGTAGAAAGAAAAACATAACAAAACAAAAAGGACACTAGCAAACAATGATATTTAAAGGGAGTAAGAGGGGATTAAAAAAGTTTTTTTCAAGCAAGAATAAAGCACAACCATCCGAGCACAACAGGAGATAATTTGTGTATTATGGTTCTATAGTCTCCATGTTCATCTGCTTCACGTCTCTACAGGTGTCTGCACAACTGCATCTGCAGATACCTCTTTACATCTCAGTGTAACGGGGCGTTTGTGTTTTTTAAATGTGGGCGTGCATCATTTACGTGATCACACAGTGAATTTGGCACCAGACCACGGCGCTGCCATCTGCCTCTAACAAAGCCCCGTCACGAACACATACGCCTCTCAGACTGATGCAGCCTGACATACTGACTTGTTGCGTTAAAGGGGTGATTTATGCTGCTGATTTGTGATTTTGGGTAATGACAGCTTTTTACACTAGAGAAAAATATCTTAAAATCTGACAAAAGCACACGCACAAACAAAGATGGGCACAGTAGTCAAAACATTTCTGAAGAAATGGTAACGTTACTTTGATATAGGTGAAAACTGCTGTGTCCCAATATTTAGGATTCAATGAGGCAAATTGATCCTAAATGAAGAAATGCTTTATTGGGTACAAAATAACTTGCACATATTGTGCTTATGTTATACCGATACCAAAGAAATGCAACAATAGCGTTATAGTTAAGCTATTAATGACCTAGTTATCTTTGAGTTTTCTCTTGTTCATCAATTTAAAGTTAAACTCTTTACACATACTTTTATGAGTTCTCTTATGAGTTCTCTCATCCTCTTTCTGGTGGTTTGCATCTTATTTTTTACATACTGTAAATAATGTACATTTGATCAAAATTTAACATATTTTCTTTCATGAATATTAGTTACTTCTTTACCTCTTAATTTCTCCTTACTTTATGTGCCTGAGCATGCGTAGCTTTACCACAGACTATGTGTGTGTTTTCTTAGTCTGGGTATCATAATAGACCCCTGCTGTTTGGACCTCAATTAACCCCCTGCAACTGCCCAGTGGACGGGCACAAAGCCATGATTGGACACAGCAGAGCGATGGAGAGACCGAGGGAAGTGAATTTTGTGATTGGTAAATTTCTTTCTGTGAGTGGTCGTTTTCCTCCTGTCTGCTCTCCCCTCTGCCACCCCCCGCACCACCAAACCCCCCGTCCTATCACCACTCCGCCCCTCACCCGTCACCCGTCTCCCGTCAGCCTGAGAGCAGCCCCGGGGCACTGGGAGAAACTTTATTCTGCAGGGGACCTGGTCAATGGTAGGTCAAGCCAGCTTTACAAACCTGAACATCTACTGAACTCCAAGTGAAAACTACTGGCCCCCGAGGCTCGCAAAAAATCCAAACCACTCACTCATCCGAAAGAAGACAAGAGCTCTTTTTTTTTTATATATAACAACAAAAGCTATCAAAGCAAGGTCACTCTGGAGAAAAGAGCATAAGACAGTCACAGTGGCCCATTGCCTTTGGCACTTGAAATAGCAGTAGTACGCTCTGTTAGTCTGTAAAGCGTTTGTAAGCAAGAATCAAGGCAAGGAAGGTGCTTGAGAGGCCATTTGTGGATGTGACACCTCTATTCTTTTTCAACTCAGATTTAAGTTGTAACTACGTTTAGCAGGCTTGGAACAGGCATGGACTTTTGAGCTGATTCAAGAAAACTTAAAGTTATTTGAAGTTCAGATTAAGTAAAGTGACAACTCATTATCATCTGTGAGTTATAAAGGCTATGGTGACACAGTGTGCGCAGCATTTGTCCTGGACGAAATCAATCAATCTTTATTGTACATTGAATCAAAAAATTTGGTTTGCTGTAGAGTACAGATTATTTGACAAGAAGACAATAAGAGTGCAACAGACTGAACAAAATAACAAGTTTACATATTCATACATTGATTACATGAGTAAGTTTATTCTTTGGAGAATGAACATGAACAAACATCTCCCAAAAAGATTGATGATGCTGGACCAAGTGGACCGAGCCTTTTACAGAACGTGTTTCTCGTAGATTTGTGTGAGACAGAGCTGCTCTTCGCCAATTAACTAAATTAAACTAGAAACCAATGATAACAAAAGATTGCCCACAGTACTGGGTATGCATTGTAATTGTGGGGAAATCGGCGCAAACTCTGCTTCATCTTTCGTTTGATCTGTTATCTTTTATGAAGTAGGTAGAGAGTGATGAACTTCAATGCCATGAGGTATAGAACAATAATGACACAACTCTATCTCAGTATGTCTATTACTGATGCATTTCATTTACATGCTGTGTACACTAGTGGTTCTCAAACTTTTCACACCAGTACTTTATCAAATACTGATAAAGTACTTGACTTTTAAAGAAGCGCCTAAATCAAGATCAATCGGGACAAAATCGGGTGTAAAAAAAGTGTAATGTCTAAACCAGAAAAAACATAATTTTAAATGAATTACTAAAGCACACATTAGATCATGTCTAATTCAAACAGATAAAGTCTAAAGCGTACCACCTCAAAGCCTGAGGTTTTAGAACCACTGCTGTATACTGTGTTTTAGTACGGTACAAAATCATTTTAAATTTAGCTTGCTACATTAGCTTCAAAGAAAAGTATGTGTTGAACTAGCCTGGTCTTACCATACCCTCGTACTCATCTCGTACAGAGGGTCTGGAACTTCACAATTGAGCTCCGTTTTCAGGTGGGAGGGATGAACTCCTTTGAAACGATTGCATCTGTTTTCAAACTATAACCAGCAATCCGGTGCAAATGCGTAACGTCACCGACAACACCCGCCTCCCCTGCTCGCTGAATGGTAGGTTGGAATTCAACCGATGAAACGCAGCCACTGAGATCAGACCCAGACGTACATGTAGGGAAAGGATAATTGACCAGAGTTTACGAATAGCAAAGGCCAGGCTAGTGTTGAACAATTTAGAAAAAAAAAACTAGAAGCATTTGGTTAAGACCTACAAGGTAAGAGATAAATGACGTACCAGCTTACTGAAGCACGAAGCCATTATAATGTAAATCCCTCTGTAATCTTGGGGCAACGCTCTGGACACAACAGCAAACAAATGATAAAGAAAAGTTAATTTATTACACTTCGACAGAGCCAGTTGAACATGCGTTTGGGTGAATTTTCATGCACAAACGCTGATGCGCCGACACAGGTACACAACAGGGGAGCCGGGGGTCAGACACGACTGATTGTCTGTTCCAGTCTCTGCAGAGGACATATTGATTTTTCCCACACTCCTCGCTCACTCACCTCTTTCCCCTCATCTGTCTCCTCCACTTCACCAAAGCGAACTCCAAAGCACTTTCATATCAAACTCAACCAAAACCGATGCGTCTGTTCTCCCTTCCATCTAGAAGAATCGGAGCCTCAGTGTTGGACCCTCACTGGAGGAGCACGCAAGAAACATGAGCTGGGTTAAGGTTAATGTTGGGATCTGGACGTAGGATTGGAGCCGTCACTGGGTACGTGTGGAACAGTAGCACTTGTCCAAGTCTGGAAGGCGCACTGTTCCCCAGGAATGCTGTTCCCCAAAACGGAGGTGGACGGACATGCCCTGCTGTTCCCCACACTTAGAAACAGGGAAACAGCGGTACCGAGGAATATGGGTACACACCCCTGTGTGATTGTCAAATCCATTCATAACGTTGCAGACTTGCCACTCATTTGGATTGTGTTGTCATGATGCTGCCATGCTATGACACCACATGCATAACCTCAATACAAGTTTTAATTTATAACACAGAAAAAAATGACATCTGGTTTACCTTTAAAGTCTAAAATTTTCCAAAATCCAATTACATTTTATCCTTGGATGTACTTGCCGCTGAATTTTAGAATATTTTAATCACTGGTTGTGAGCGTCTATCACACATCTGAAAATGATTGCATTCTATTAACGTACCCGTCCTATGACTAGTGGTTTGACACTAAGTGGGACAGTTTGTCGATGCCCTGCAGTGGCATCATATTGTACCTCTTTGGAAAAAAGATGCTGAAGTGGCTTTAGACAAAGTACCACCAAAGGGCAGAGCTGCATAAAGGGCCAAATCCTGTCTTTTTTTGCAGTGTTGGTGGCTGTACAATTGTTCACATTCTCCGTGTACCTCATACTCACAGAAGGCAGAACTCTTCTCCCCATCTTTCACACCTGTCCTAAAGCATTCCTACTGCATTTCTATGATTTTATGCATTCGGAAAAGCTAGGAATGACAGTTTAAACCAGGGGTACCGGTAGACCAGTAAATCAGTAGATCACCCACACAAACGAGGTATAGATCGCTGAATCTTATCACCTCAAAACTGTACATTCTTCACCCGAGGGTCACCTGTGAAACTCCACTTTACAGTTGAGCCAGGAGCATGAGAGACCCAAAGCTACAGTACAAGCAGAATAATGATTGTCAACGGCAAAACACCGGCAGCATTTCGGTTGCATTTCTTCAACATGGCCGCCTGTAGTGGCCAGCTGTTGCTGCGGCTGCTCAGCGTGAGAGATGGCAATATTGTCACTCACGCACTCGAAGGAGGAAGAGAGAGAAGAGATGAAGAGGATGCAGGTAGACCCATAAAATGCATCCCTCCTACCTGTTCCCTCGGTTCCTGTCCTTTGAGTAGTTTGTTGTTGTTATAGATGTGAGCCAAAACAGCTGACGTTGTATAAGACTGAAGCCCCTGAGCGTTACCATGAAGCTCCTGTTACTCACCAAAACTCAAGACGCAAGAGATAATAATCCTCCATTTACATTTATCTTTGGGATAATTATTTGGGCAATATAAGCCATGTTAGACATTTAGTCCAGGCCTAATCTATTAAATAAATATTATGTTCTCTTTTTGTTTTATTATGCAGTATTATACATTATAGTTGAAGAGGTAAATTCAAAAGCTTTAATTTTTTTGTGACCTTCCGAGATGCTGTAGATCGAATGTAGCTCACAAGCCTAACTATACTCATGCCCTGTTTCATTGCTTGGAAACAAATAAATTGGGTACAGGTTCTTTAACCATGGCACATTATTGTGAAATTTCCACTGTGTTTAACAAGGGAGCTACAATTAATGTAGGAGTGCATGAAAAAAGTAAACTTAAGAATAAAAACCTTGATTATTCAAAGTGAAACTGAATAATTTTACACCTGAAAATAATACTTCTTTTTTTTAATATATAATCTCGCTTAAACTTCAACCAATTGTGAAACCTTTTTGTGAGAGCTATATGCACATTGTTTCAGTGTGTTCTACACGTAAACAGAGTGATAGCACATTTCGGCTTTTCCCAGGATACACCACACAGCCATAAAGTGAAGAGATTGAGCATGGCATTGTTTGTTATTCTTTCTAATTAAGATTAAGGAGAAGTGAAGGGAAAAGCTGATCTGCGATTGTTGTTTATCTGTAATCTCTTCACTGTCACCTTGACGACGTCTCCCTCGGTTCGTCCAGACAAAGCGTCTAAGGGATATATTGTATTTCCTTTGCTAATCTCCATTCAGCTCGTGTGATGAGCCCCGACAGATGTTTTAACCTGTTGTCGCAACAAGGCCCCGCTCAACACACCAGCTCTGCACTGCACACTATTACTCATACATATGTTTATCTTGTAACATGCTATTTAGGAGCACAGCAGCAGCGGAGGTTGGGTTGTTTTTGGTTCACGTTCATGGAAAAGCCACAGTCAGAGTGGTTGGTGCTTAAATACACAAACACTGGCAGATAATTGTGTTAGAGGATTAGGACGGCTGAGGCGCCATTGTTGCGCCGAGAGGGGAAGTATGCAAAGTTCCACGTCTCACCAGACAGCGCTTTATCGGGGCGGAACATGTGCTCCAACTGTAACAGACTTTTGTATTAGCAATGCAGAGCCATATGAGTGTTATTAATGTTTTATTTTGTTTCTTTTTATGCTTCGGTAGTTAGGTCTAAGCGCATTGAAGATAAACGTAATGCTAAGGCATTGTGGAGTGTACAGGGCAAGTCACGTTTGCAAACAAATACTTGAAATCTCACGCATGCGCATTGTGGTGGTGGGCAAAACAGCGAAGATTCAACATGTGCTCTGGAGCTGATTTTTGGCGATTATCTTCAATAAACGATAGTCACGATTATGAATAAATTCTACGATAAATTAATCGTGCCTTCCAAACTACCAAAGCTCTTTCAAAAAAAGTATTCATTGTCCAGTTACATCGTGGTATATTTAAAATGCACACATAATAGCTTAGTAATTAATACATATACACATATGATAACTGATATGAAGTGCTTTCCACACACTTGGCTGCAGGAGCGTGCTGGCACCTCATATCGGCCCGAGAATTTATCTGTGGGTTTATAGCTCAGTGATAGAGCGCTAGTCTCTGGTGCAGAAGGTCCCTGGTTCAAGTATGGCTTTGACATTTTTCTAACACTTTTTTTAAACGCTCTTTTTACAGGGGCCGCTGCACACACAGTCTGAGCCTGATACAACTCCACAATCAGCACCAAGTTATGAAGATAAAATATTTATGTGTCCACTTTTCTACCTTTCACTGCCTCTTTCTCTCTTTACTCGCGCGGACACTTGTCTCCGCAGGATTGAACTGCACCAACTTCCACTAAAGCGGAGGGGTGTTCCACTTAAACACCTCTCTGAGTTAGTTCAACGTCAAATGGTATCTCCCGCCACAAGGATGAAAAGTTAGATGCGAAAATCTTTTCTGATTTTGACACATTTCTCCCTCGTGGGGGCGGCCCGGCCCTAAACAGTGCCGCGGCCCACCGGGAAACCTCCCGACTCTCCCTATGGCCAGCACGCCTCTGCTTGGCTGCCAGTTCTTTTGTTTGATCGCCTTTTTTTTTTTTAGAATGGTGGCAGTAAGGTAAGCATTTATTCGGGCAGCCACTAGTTCAAGTCCAGGCTGGGCACATAGTACTGACATAGTGCTCAGAAGTAATTTATTAATATTATTATAGTTTATTGACATAAAAAAAAAACAGTAATCAACAGTAGATATGCAGAGTCTATACAACTGTAGATACATCCAGACATTTTGCAGGGTCCAGGGTTGTTTCTGCAGTACAAAGCAATTTGTGTGCAAGTTTTCTTCAGAAGTGCAGAAGAGATCAGCTGGGGAGCTGAACTGAATATTCAGCTGGTCACGCAATTGTTCTGTCAGTGAACAATTTGAGATGACATGAATCTCGCTCTGGATGTCCAAACCACACGGACACGTTCTTCGGTCCAGCAGTATCCTTGACCATCTGCCGGTTTAGATTTTTAGACAGTGGGAGCTGAGTTTTATTTGTGTGAAAGCAATCCTGTCTTGCTCATTGATTGGGTTAATTAACTTCAAAGACATCACAAGACTCGGAGATGGGTTTGGATTGATTTGAGTATAGCTTTGTCATCTGGTTGAATCGCAGAATTTGATTTTGTCATGTAATTCTTTGAAAAGGGTTTGGTGAAAATTGTTTTTTAGAGTTGGTGCGATCTTTGATTACCCATTGCACTGGAGTCTCTATGTGACACCATGAATGAAGCCATAAGACTAGACTCTAGTCTTATGGCTTCATTCATGGTGTGGATGATATAATTTAATTTATGCCCCTTTTGGTAGCTTCTGGGGTAGAGGAGCGTGACAAGGCAAGGCAACTTTATTTATACCGCGCATTTCGTACACAAGGCAACTCAATGCGTGCACAGTAACTTTGAACCAATTCAAAGCAGCTTGATCTCACAATGGAGAAATTCACTTGTTACATTCGGCTCTCAAGAAACACCCAGGGTGTGCAAAATAGACAGGAAATGTGCAAACAGTTAAATAGTAAATAGAGGTATCTTATGTATAATGAGTAATAACAATAATTTTAAAGGGGCAAAACAATAAACAATGAGAAAAATAAATAAAATAAAAATGAGAACAGACTATAAAGCAGTAGAATATCAAAGTCGGCATTGGCAGTGCGAAGTTTACAGTCCTAGAGCAGGTTGTCGATAAAGTGACGCTGATACAGGGAATATTGCACGATTCAGCTAAGCTGTTACAAGCAGCGCTACAACTGCATGTAACGGCACGGTGGGGGTTAGCACACTTCACAGCTAGAAGGTCCCAGGACAGGCCTTTCTGTGTGGAGTTTGCATGTTCTCCCTGTGCTTGTCTAGGTTTCCTCCGAGTACTCCAGTTTCCCATATGACTAAAACATGTACAATAGGCCAGGATGAGTGTGAGTGTGGGATGCAAATTAGCCCAAGGCTACAATCCGGTGTGGCACGTCAATTAACATGCACTGTACCTATACTGTACCTATACCAAATAAACCAATAATAAATAGTCTACTTACTACAATCGGCCAGGCAGGTCGATGATCAGCTCAGGGGACAGTTGAATAACACCCTCAGCCCCCAATTGAACTTCCTGGGTTTACATGGGATTTGGGAATCCTGTTCTGTTCGGACTAGGCTAGAGATTCAACTTTCCCCTCATTCATGTAACGGCAGTGTTTGTGTTCCTGATGGGTACCAGGCTTAACCCCCATTGCCCTCTGCGGTTACAGTCGCAATAGAGAATCGAAAAAGGCGAGATTATGTTTGACAGACGTCACCTGCGGCCCTTCCTCATGAGAAAGCAGGCGCACCTTCTTTCAGCAACAGTGTTTCTTTTATTTACCTTTCTCTATTCTTTACCCGGTCATAACCTCCCCAGGCCTCTGTCATAACATGGGTGTGTTTCAGACTCTCAATCCAACTTTGACACCTGTCCCGTCACCGCACACACCTCCAGGCTGCAATCCGGTCTAAATTTTGTGCTCTAATTCTGCACTGGGACCAGTTACTTTAGCTGTGAGTGGTGGCTTGGTGGATTCTTAGAGGAGCAGATTGAGCAGTTAATGTTGTGTGCACTGGTCTGGCAGTGTGTGTGTGTCAGGCCGTTTCTGCAGCTGTGTAACCAGAGTGTGTGTGGTGACAATGCCAGTCTAAACATAAACACCATTGGTTTTTAATGATGTGATTATTGGAGGCACACATGTACAAGCTGAAAGTGGAGAGACATCTTGTGGTGCTGTAATTATTGCATAATTGCAGGGAGTTACTCGTGGTTCTACGGTTGCATTCTCTTCCTAATGTGGTTTAAAGATTATTTAATATAACATGACTATGATAATATTTGTAAAGCGATATAGTAGCTGATTATAGTTGGTTATATTTGTAAAACAATTTGAAAACTTTAAAAAATTATGCAATTATTGCAACACCTCTTTGGCTTGCAGTCTTCCATCACTTCAAGAAGGTCCTGGGTTCGAACCCAGACCAGGGAGGAGCTTTTGGAGTTTGCAGACTCACCACTCTTATATAGCAGTGGGCACGAACAACCTCCACCTTACTGTAGCTCTTCAGGCAGCCCTGCAGCAGCTGCCTTATAAACCAGGTGGCCCAGGGACCCCCTCATCTCCAGCTTTAGTGCACGCTATAAACCTAAGATAACACAAACAGCTCCTAAATCAACAAAGTAATGAGCAGGGCATTCTTTCTTTAAACATGATTTTGGTGACTGATGGTCACAAATATATGTAGTACAAAATTCATTCATTCATTCAATTATGCCAGAGACACTGTTTGAGATTTATAGATATTTTTCTCCAGTGAAAACTTTAAATTGACTCATCATTTATTTATTAACAAATATTTATTTGTACTATTTATACAGTGCTTTTCCACCTACATTAGGCACTCAAGGATCCGCTCACCCATTCACACTCTCTCATTCATACACCAGTGTGCACAAACACTGGAGGCAAGGTGGGCGAAGTGTCTTGCCCAAGGACATAACGACAGTGCCATTAGCACTGACAAGCACCATAGCCTGGGCAACTAATGAATAAGTCTTTGTTCACCTCATATTGACCACAGAATAACAACAATGGCATTTTAAAATGAAACAAAGTTATTTATGGAAGTCCTTCAGGCCATGCCCAACCTCTCCATCAACCAACAGGACAGCACCATGGGAAACAAAAGCCGTGCGGAACATTATCACTTGACCTCACAGCCTCAGGTCTGCCCTCCAATCTGAGGGTAGTTAGTAACTTTCCAAATGGGTACAAATATGATAAGGAAAGGGTAAAGAAGACGACAATTTAGAGATTCTTGACCAGTTTACTCGTATTTTAGTCCAAGTTATACCTCTTTTACCCCCGTATACTATATTTGAATAACATTAATGCAGTAACTTGAATAAATTGTGATATCTGTTGATTAAACTTCAAATGCGCTCTCTGAGTAGATTGTGAATTGAACAACATACAGTACTTTGCCTTCGGGAAAAACAATTTGAAACGCCATCGTCTCCTCCATCTCAAGTGTCAGCCCTCTTATTTTCTCCTTCAACACTCATTAAAAAGTAATGTATATTTTGCGGGGGAATCACATGACTCACGTTTATTTGTACTTTGGTCTAAACCAACCCAGAGGCAAAGCAGACACACTCGCCTCTTTGCACCGGAAGACTTAACTATCCAGAGGTTCAGTCTGAGCTTTCAATGTAATCTGAAGCATTTAGGAGCATGCATGTTCAAGTGCGCGGGAATTGGGGCAGGTCTGGTTATGCTGTGCTTAAACAAGCCTTTTGCCCCGGAGTCCCGGTGCAATGCTGCAATATAGGGCCGCACATACCACTCCCTATTGTCCAATTGATTGTGTTCTACATTTCTAGAAGCATCAATGTCCCCACTGTTATTTAGGCCTGTACGTTTATGTTTATTCATACTCGCTGATATAAGCAGTAGTTCATTCTAAAAATGTTTAAGTGAGGCGCACATTGGTTGAACATTTCCTACACATATTTCACCTTGGAGCCATTTCAGTCATTACAATGCACCAGTAATCATTCATGTGTTCTTATTGTAAAGGTCAGAGATGTCACTTCAGTCAGAACATCATCACTACATGCATCAGTCTAGAGCGGTTAAATTACATCATTAAAGGGAATGAGTGTCCAGAGCCATGATCCGTCTGTATGAGGTACTATGTGCAGCTGCGCTTGATTTCCCCACACAAAAACTTGTAATTTTATGCAAAGTAATTCAACCTGGATAGACAGACAAAAGCAGCGAATAGGAAGATTTTTTGAAATGCGTATATATTATTATTGGTGATCAGACCCCTGCAGGAGACATCAATATATGAATTAAAGTCAGTATGGATGAGCAGGTTGGAGTTAGGGACACTTGATGGATGCAGCAGGGTGAAGCCGTGGATAGAAGAGGGGGTGAAGGGGTGGAGGTGGGTCACAGCACGGCTGGGAAGCAGACAAACCATGATTGCTGAAGGCTTAAAAGCAGGACCGAGGGTGAGGATTGGCTGCTACGAAGGTGCGGCTCTTACGCTAATGGGCTGAGGTAGAGGTGTGACCCTCACGGAAGCGTTTATTGGCTGGAGGTGATGCTGAAATTAGTCTCCCGGGTTGAATTTACGCCTATAGGCTTCTTAAAGTCAGATTTTAAAACAAAACATCATCAAGAGTGTGTTCTTTTGTCCCCAGGGACACTGATAATCTTTGCCCCCGTGTACTGTAGGCTCTATATATCAATACTTTTTAAAGACCTTTTTAGTCTCCTCTTCTCCTATAATCTCCAAATCAGTTATTTTCTAAGTGTGAAGATGGTGCTTCTGCCTTTCAATATGGTAAATTTTAACTTTACTTTCACTTGACTATGACATTAAACATGAACTCATCGTTTTTTGAAAAGTGAGCTCATGAATCACACTCTTCATGAATGTTAAGATGTTCAAATTAAAATATTGTAGCATTGGCACAACTCTGAAGCTCAGATGAGGGGATTCCCATGATGTTTCTCTCCAAGGACAGCACGAGAGGCTGTCAGGTGACCAGGAGGACACTGCAGTGCGTAAAGAAAGTCCCTTCCGAGGTCACTGTTGCTGTTTGACTGGCGGCCAGTTGGAAACCTGCTGCTGCCTCCGGGCTACGCTCACTCCACACACAGGCTGCGCGCAGTTACAGCGAGGGGGTGGACGCACTGAGACTTGCCCGCTCTCGTCCTTCTCTCTCTCCCTCTGCCCTATCACAGTCTCTGAGGAGCGGCGCTTTGACGCACCACGCACAGTTGGATTATCACACGCTACTCTTTCACGGAGCTTTTTCCTTGCTTGTTTTCTGCCTCCGTTGTGACCTGCTATGGGTAGATGATCGGGACCCTGCCGCGGTGATTTCTGCAGCTTTGTTGTTGTTGTGGTCGGACACGTTGTGAATTAAATGCCTCTTCTCCCTGTCACCTGGAGTGTATGCGTAAATCCGGGTGGGTCTGAAGTGTGTTCCTGGTGGTTGGTGATTTCAGCAAAAGAGCTCACGCACTGAACGCACCAGGGATTTGTGCACCGCATGTTGGAGACATGTGGAAGTTTGCGCCGCTGTAGCGCAGCCACAGAACCGGTACAACGCTTCCACAAAGACACGCTCAAGGAGGACCAAACTGTACAATCTTACACGAGCAGAAGTCAAATGTAAATTTATCACTAAAACTCAATTCTACGATCAGGAGGACTTGAAGGACCATTGCGGATTTAAGGTTTTACTCAAATTGTGCAGTGTTGTAAGGGTCTCATTGACCCCACTTGCCGCAGTGATGGTGGGAGCTCTGAGCCCCATTGGCCCCATGGTGCTGGCGTGTGTCCTGTTACTGCTTGTGGCTGACAGCGGAGTGAGCGCACAGCCGTGCCCAGCGCCGTGCTCTTGCACTGGGACCACGGTGGACTGTCATGGCCAAGGGCTGCGCAGCGTGCCGCGTAACATACCCCGCAACACGGAGCGACTGTGAGTACCCGCACTGTACGCTTTAGAATAAATACTGAGGCTTATTTTGGTACTTTCTTCAAATAAATAGGGCTGAATATGAATATGGTTCCTTTCCCAGATCATGGTCTTTTAACTCCACAACACTCGTAATTTCCTGTCTTATTGTAATTAAGATAAGAGGCTTTTCCTCGTGTCCGTTGCGCAGGATAGACTTACTACCAAGATTCTGATTTCACCCTAAGTTGTAACTTTCGGTCAATGTAATCAACCAGATAGGCCTGTTATCTCTCCATATTAATGCGTAAAAGTAATCGTGTTCTTAATTATGGTCTATAATCGGAGAGTCTGAAGTTGTGCTTGCCTGCGGTCGAGTCGCGGTTTGTTGCTTCAGACCACATCGTCTTGTCTGCGGACCAGCGACTTAATCAAAAACGGATTTGCACAAGTGGGCTTAAACTTTCGCTCGCTTATTAGGCGATGGGAACCACGGAAAAGCAGCCTACCTGTGGTGTGTAAAACAGTGAGGGTCTGGTGGTCACTAAGGGCAGTGTAGCAGAAGTTTGAACAAAACGCCTCTCCAGACGCCTTTGTCCTTGTCACAACACAATTACACAACAAGTGTCACGTGTTTACTTTGTTTCATTATTTCTCTTCGCAGGGATTTGAACAACAACAATCTGACTAAAATCACCAAGGCGGATTTTGCCGGACTCAGAAATCTGCGAGTGTTGTAAGTAACTTTTACGCACGACAATCCTATTGTGAGGTGAACATAGCCTACTTGTATTTGGACTATACGCACAAAAAGCACATTTCCTGCCACCAACTCTCCTAATGCACATTTATCACAGTGCACGCGGGGTGCGCCTCATTACCTTTGGATGTGCCGCATGCAGCACTGCGTCAGTGGCCACAGAAAGATGTGACACCTGTTAATGCTGCCGTGTTAATCTGCCAGTGGAAGTGTCAAAGGGTCTTATTTTAAACTGTAGGAGCCCCTGCAAGGCCCATGTGCTGGAGCGATTAACGCGCTCCTGAGGAAGCGACGGAGGCCAAACCAGGGAAAGAGATAGCGGTCATTAAGATGAACAACCACAGAGGAAGGAATGTAAGGAAAGAAGAGAGCGTGCAATAGGAACAGGTTTCGCTACCTGGGATGGAGTCAGGTGGAAATGTGTGCGTAAAGAAGGTTGCACTATTGTGTGTCATTGTGTGTGCTGCTTTTGAGCCGCAGAAAGTGAATGGCAGGGAATACACATTACTGGAATTCCTCCAGAGATTATGTCCTTAATTGGGTGTGTGCAATTTCTTTCTCTGTGTCTCATGTTTCCTGTTTTGTACATATTTACCGGTTTCGCTCTTACGGGCAACCTTGAACATTTCAACACACCACTTAAAGGTTAGAATTACTTTTTATTACTGATTTAAAGATTGCTTCTTTTCTTTTCTTTGTTGTAATTGTTGGAGGTGACTCTATGCCGTCAGACCTCATGAGGCCGTCATCTGTCAATATGTCTCTGCAGGAGCGTAAAGCGATGTATTTTATGTGGAAAATCGTTTTGATCTGATCTGTGTTCACATGAGATGTTTCTGTAGGCGCATTGAGTTGCCTTGTGTACGAAATAAAGTTGCCTTGCCTTGTACAGTCAAGTAAAGAAGCTGAATCTTTAATCAGGAACAAAGCTCAACCACATAAACTGTGTTCGTTTTCTTCTTATATTTGTCAGTGCCACGTCGTGTCATGAGGATTTGTCAAGTTTTTCTGGGTGAAGTTTTGGAACCACCTGTGCCACACATTATATCTGTTCTATTCATTTAGACCAGAAGTTAGTGCCCTCCAGGTCAGGTCACTGCGTCTGCTCATGCATTTGATATCATGTTCTTCCTCGCTGTATGGCCACAAATTGTTTATTGTGAGCTCAGGCCCCTAACGCCTGCGTGTCAGCTTGGTCAGCAGGCTGCAGCTCGGGGCAGAGGAGTTGTCCTCAGAGAATGAGTAGTCACAGGCGTGTGGTTAGATAGGAGTAAATTGGATGATAGATGAGTCTGTGTCCAAGTGATGGACCAGTTTTAAAGTCAATTCTGGGCTTCTATCGACCGCGGCTGATTGTCTCCTGTCTCCCTGTCTTTTGCTGCCTCAACATTCTATCACCAACCTGCTCCTCAGCTCTATCTGCCCATCACTGCCTTCCTCCTGTGAGTGCTGTCAATCTCTCAGCCATGTCTCACTATCCTCCTCCCCTTAAATTCCAAGTTTTCTGTGCCCGATATAAACCTATCTATCTATCTATCTATCTATCTATCTATCTATCTATCTATCTATCTATCTATCTATCTATCTATCTATCTATCTATCTATCTATCTATCTATCTATCTATCTATCTATCTCTGTTTCTCCACGCCCAACTACTCAGTTTCATTTTCTAAGTATTCAAAGTAAACAGATGGAAGTATAGAGAGTATGCACTGAATAATTATGAAGAAATGAATGTACAGAAAAACGCGGTAGTCCCATGCTTGGATAAAGATACAGAATCACATGAAGTGGAGCAATGGTATGATGCAACATTAGCGCTTTTTATGCAAATAACAGTTCAGTGATGACAGCTGGACAGTTCACAATCAATAGAAAGGCTTAGACGCACACGCCACAAAAGCCTTTTATAAAAGTGTCTGCTTTTACAAGAAACCGGAGTACAATTTTGTCACCGATTTACAATTTGTATTCCACTGCTAGATCAATCAGTGCCTTTAATTTGATGTGCATGACTATTTTGGCTCCTTGAAATAATTACAACTACTTGTTTTTCAGGCAACTTATGGAGAACAAAATCAGCACAATCGAGAGAGGAGCTTTCCAGGACTTGAAAGAGCTTGAGCGACTGTAAGTAACCACTTCCATGCAATATCAAACAGATCATAAATTAACATCACTATAACTTTGCAGGCATGTCACTAAAACATGCCTAGGAGGTTTCCTTCTTAGTTAAACTCTTTGGACAGCGTCAGAGGGAAGTGATCGAACAGTCATGGGTTGTTACGGTGCTGGTCTGGAATCACCGGTATTCAGCAGTCGGCCCCTAGGCTCTTATGGTATAATTAAGCGTGTGAGACACACTGAGACAAAGAGAGACATGGACCCCTCACTGGTGATATGACCATTGTCTGAACTGTCAGCTCTGCTTGATGTGTGAAGAAATGTGTGCAGCACAATGACTGACTGGAATGCCCTGACGTGAGATAGACTTTTAATTAGTGCTCCCAGTGTTTGCTGCTCAATTATGCATGAGCATTTAAACATAACGCAACATATAGAATATACAGTATTTTACCTCTGCTATGGCAGAACACTGTTCTGTTCTCTGCGTTGTGGGTTTGAATCCCGGTTCCAACAATATGAAGAAAGTCTCTCCTCTCCCTCTTTCAAATTGTGCTGTCCTATAAAGCCTGTGGGCCATGCAGTCCCATATCTAATGCCAGACATAATAGTTTGATAGATTTCATCAACTTTATTCAGCTTCTAAAGGAATACAACCAAGTCCCAGTGCTGCTCCTATTATACATTTTTAAAATACCTGTTGGCAAAGCATTTGTCAACAATGAATGCTGTGCATTCCTGTAAAATTATATAATATCAATAATATAGATTTGATATCAAATTTGTAACAAACAATTAACAAACACACTTGATTGCCCATATCACAATTTGCAACACAACATGTCTGTGTTGTCCTTCTGAGAGTAAAACTGTAATTCCGTGTCCGCAGCGTGGCATGTTCACAAACACAAAGCTAGAGCCAGTCATCAATGCCCCCCCGCTGCCACAGGACAAAAACTTGTCTCTGGAGTCTAGAGTCTGGGGGCTCATTTCAAAGACCTTCATGCTGTGTGGGGGGTGAAGGGGGCCTGCTGGGCACCGCTGCCCAGAGGAGAGGGTCCTAAGCTGGGCTGACAGATCCAGTGTGACTGTCCCCCATAGGGCTGAAAACGTTCCTCTCTCATCTCGTGTGTGACAGACCTGCGGGGCAGGGAGGGGCTGGGTCAGGTGTGGGCAGTAGCTGAAGGGCATTCAGTGTGAAGTCAGTGTATAGACATGTAAAAAACATATAGACATGTGCACAAATAGCCCACATGCGTATTCATTTATGCAAGGCTGCTCTGCCACTTCAGGTTTGCTCTTATATGCCCTACCCACCCCTATTGTTTGGAGCATACAGGAATGTCAAACTTCTCCACTTTCTCCCTGTGGCTGGAGCAGAGGAAAGACTTGAGTTCCTGGTTGGTCTTATCTCTTACATTTGACTGCTTTATTGCCCCATCCAATTCAAAGCTCAAGATCTAAACAGATAGCCACCACAAAAATGCACCACAATCCGAAGCACTGACGGGATCATCTCACAGAGCGGTGGTGAGATAGAGCACCAGATAATTAACTTGTAATTGAGAGAATGCATCGTCAAACCCCATTTGAATAGCTATGCATAACTGGACTGATTACAGGTATCTTTCAACCGCTAGTCTCAAATGAGATCATTAGGTTTTGTTATTCTTGAATATGTATGGCATTTGAATAGAGAGAGGGGAACGGCTTTCAAACCAACGCCCATGATTGGTGCTCAATTATGATCTACAAAGCCTGAATGATAGTATTGTTCTTGCTGGGCAACTTTCAAAATGCTCTTTTCTTCATTTTTATTGAGCACTAGAGCTTGAAATTATCTGTGCCGCGAAGACACACAAAAGCCACATTTCTACAGCAGCGCTTGTGTCGAGAAAGTCATCAGTGATAGATTATCCTCCTGGGTCCACTGTGCTTTGCTCTTCTACAGAAAGTCGCAATTGTTCTGTTTGTTGGTAAACACGGACTCATTTTTGTGATAGTGGAGGAATTTGGCATGTGGCTATGGGGAAGGTGATTGCGTCAAGAGATACTGTCAGACAGGACACAATCAGACAGATTTCAGTGTGTATCATCTGAGAGGATTTTTGTTACTATATTTATGTTTGAATGTGCTCACAATTTAGTCATTTTTTAGTGAGTGTTTACTATGTGCAGCATGGTTTTTAGCATCTGTTTATGACTGCGGGGATTAGCACCACCAGACTGCGAGGCTTTGCGTGAGACTGAAACAACTCCTCTCATGACACACTCCACCACTTCATTATTTGCTCGCAAGAATGATGCTTTTGTGTTGTCTTCCTTAAAGGGGCATTATGCAACTTTTTATGTGGAAAAATAAAGTTGATGTTTACGCGTATTTGACCTTGTAGTGTGACCCAGCGGCTGCGTGAGTGGTCAGCATGGCGCCTTTACTTTCAATCACGGTGGTCTCTACAACGCTCAAGCATCAATTGTTTTGTAGGTTTTCACTGCTGACGGACCAGAAAACCTACAAAACAATTGACACTTGAGCACACAGCCACTGGGTCACTACAAGGTCAAATACGCACTAATATCAACTTTTCTTTTGGCAAAAAAGTTGCACATTCAAGTCATTCTCTGCATTACCATTGTTTCTTATGTCTTTATTAACAAAAAGCTTATCTTTTCTTTAGCCTTTTTGTCCTTTTTCTTCTCTCATCAAACTTGAAGTCACCAGAGCAAATGACCAGTAAACTATCCGGTAGAATCATTTATATCGTGTTTGTATCGAAGACTTTTCCTAAACTAAGAAAAGTCCTCTGCCATGGTGCAATGGTGTTCAGTCCAGTGGTTGTTCAGGTATAATTGTTCTTTTCACTAAGGAGCAGAACAACATTCCACAGTCCAAAATTCAAACTCAAACTCGAAGGTTTTTTTGGCCATCATGGAGACATTTTTATAATATGCACCAATAATAGACATGTAAAAATTTAATCTGTCCATAAAACCAGCAGTTTCAAATCACACGGTTTGTCCTCTTTCCTTAGTTCACTCGCTCACTCTGTTAGTCTGACAGCATTGCAACTATTTTAAGTGAATGAGCTCATAGCCCCTCTCCACCTGCAGCGTCCGCACCCCCACCGGCCCACCGGGAGGTGTAGCCCAGCGGTGGGTGCCAGCGGCTGGGTAGGAGCGGAGCTGGGAGTGGGCCTGTGCACTTTCTTGCTGGCAGCCAGAGCACAGAGGAGTAAATAATTCACGGCCCATCATTTCTGCGGGACGTTAAATATTTAAGTGGCCTCTGATGTAACTGCTACGTGGATTTGTGTGCATGTCGGGCCACTATGTTCCCCTGCACAAAGATAAGGTGACATCATCCCAAAGTGCTCAATAGTTTAAATGAATTGTGTATTTGTTCAAATTTGTGAGTGACCTGGGATGTCCTTGGGTCAAATAGGGTATAGTTCTCGAGACATATTCACGTTACGTAACTGGTGAAATGTCTGGCATGTCTGCTTAGGTGAGATGAAATGAAGTTTAGGGCTCGTCATGAAGTGAGTTTCTATATATTCTGTATTTTAACCATTATCATTATCCTACAGCTTTGGTTATCCATTAATTTTCTAAAAGTGACATTAAATGTGACATTCAGCAAATTGTCAGAACCGGGACTCCAATGAATGTCAGTGCAGCAGCCCAGCCTTACCAATAGGCCGACCGGGGCACATCGGATACAATATAGTACAATTTTATATCTATTGCATTTGTTTTTAAGTCTTCTCATTCTAAATCTATGTGCAATGTCAAATGTCACAAGTTTGGGAACGTCCCTTACAATTTCACATAGGACAGCCTAATAATAATAATAATAATAAAAAAGGATTTCATCATTGGAAACCTTGACCATAAACTCAACCTGACCCACTTTTATCGCACTTTACCTCTCTGCTAATGCTTCGATTCCCTCCACTGGCAGTGAAAGCATCCTCCTGAGGTCTTGTGGATGTGGTTTCTATAAAAGTCACCCCGCCCCCCCTTCCAAAGCCCCCCAATCACATACACTAACATATTCCACACAATCCTCTTCAGTCCACTTCAGCCGGGTTAAATGATTGCACCTAGATTATTGAGCTCACCCCAGTTTTCTCAACTCTTCTGTGTGTGTCTACACGTGCGTGTGCGTGTGTGTGTGTGTGTGTGTTGGGTAGGTTGTTGTGAGCCCTTTCCTTGTGAAGCCCTTGTTTACTCAATGGGGTCCTTTTCACACATTCGGTAGCCCGGCCAGACTGCCTGTTTGTTTTTCCCACATCGTCTCCTCTCTTTTCGCCATTGTGGTAAAAGTAAAAAAGTCCCTCCCTCCCCTCTCTCATCTTCCTCCGCCCGCCTTCTTCTCTGGTCTCCGCCGAGCCCGCTGTTTGTCCGACGGCCTTAGTTGTACCCCTTAAATCAACGGGCGAGACGCTGTAATTCACTCTCACACACACACACACACACACACACAACCTACACGCTACTTCCTTATCCCCTTCTAAAGTGTCAATGTAGCAGTTCCAAACACAATATAAATCTTGATAAGAAATTAATGACTAATCTGACTTCAGTGTAATCATCGAATTTATGTTGCAAAGATGTACG
The DNA here is from genome assembly GCA_007210695.1 of Neogobius melanostomus. Taxonomy (NCBI): domain Eukaryota; kingdom Metazoa; phylum Chordata; class Actinopteri; order Gobiiformes; family Gobiidae; genus Neogobius; species Neogobius melanostomus. Next base: position 3,247,934 of record VHKM01000004.1, on the reverse strand, counting down.
TTTCCTAATTCCTGTGTTTTTTCCAGACGCCTCAATCGGAATAATCTGGCTGTATTCCCTGAGCTGCTCTTCCTGGGAACAACCAAACTCTACAGACTGTAAGTTCACTTTTGTCATTAAATTATCTGGAGCTTTTGCGTTGCTAAGTTCATAAGTGCCTGATTTGACTTTATGATTTTGTATGAGGTGCGCTCTTGCTATTGTTTTTTTTTGGAAAATATAAGAAGAAAGGGGTTTTACATGGCACCCCAATCCTTGCCAGTTCAGTAGCTGTGATGGAGATTAGCACTCAAACAGCTGCTGCCCACTGGGACTCATGTGTGGCTGTGGGTCCGGAGGTATGAAAGTGGCTCCGAGTGCGAGGTATAGGAGACTGGTCCTCCAACAGAAGCTCGGCCTCTCATCTAAAGTTACATAGAGGCAGAAAACAGCTTTAGTTCCAGGACATAAATGTTGGGAGCTTGCATTTAACCACTGTTTGTTGTCGTGGAGCACCTCTCTATTCGGTGTAAGGCGAGCTGTGGATTTTTTTCCTGCCGGCTTCAGGGCTGGGCCGCTGCTGCTACGGCTCAACTGTGGGAACTAACTTCCCGTCACGGTCATTTGCGGTCCCACACGATCATTATGGTGGCATGTATTTATGTGCGCGGCAGAATATATTTATCTAGAACAATATTGAAAGGCTGGGATGATTCACGCCGTGTGTGAAAGTTGTTTATGTTGTGCGGCCGGTGCGGCGGGCGGCTGGACTTGACCTATGTGCCTCTGGGTGTCTGAGTGCGTCCGTCTGCATCTGTGAGAGGTGCTCAAGGCCAAGGGCTGGCATGTCGCTCTGCATGTGGGGCGAGGTAAAAATATACCGGGCTGTACCGCGCGGAGCTCAGCTGTCGCTCACGGGGTCGGCGCGGCCCGTGGACCGCGTTATGTTCAGGTGCATGTGGAAGAGGAACCCCTTTATTCAAACCATGTGTTGTTTTGAACCGATCGTGTCAGATGTACCCAAAGACATTTCTGTGAGCCAGCCTTGCAGCTCCCTGGCACAGGTCCCTTTCCGGATTCAAAGAAATAATTTAAACTTCATATTGGTAGTATTGTTTGCTTTCAGGCTCCATAGATGTATGTGTTTCTAGTTGTTTATAGGTGAGTGACAAAACAGCAGCATATGGCCTGAAAATGTAAAGCGTGGCATGAGGGCTGCAGAGTGTTGGGAGAAAAATAATTAGACAGACTGTTTTGCAATTCACTGTATACCTTATGTGTTGTTTTCACAGGACATTACAGCTAAATATTGCCATCTTTACGATTTGTCAACTGTGACCATTAAAGTTGCAATTTTGATTCCATATCAATTACTTGCGCAGCCCTAGACAACAGTTGTAGTAAAAACGAAAAGCACTCTCTCCACGTTACCAAATCAAACATGAAATTGCCAACATGGCGCCGCAGCAACCACAATCTCCAAGACAAATCATCCGACGTATGGAAGTCATTGAGATGGACCGACACCGCGGAAGTTTAAGCCGAAAGCATTTCAAGCTGCCCAGTCAATATTAAATCCTGTGAACCCCCCAGTGTGGAGGTATTTATAGCAATCACAATAAAAGGGCCCTGAGAAGTGCTGCTTTTGTCGAGTCTTCACACTGAGGTCCAGAGGTATGCGCAGATTGGACAGACTCTTGCTTCCCGGCTATAAATGAACACTTGCTTAACCTGCTATTATGAAAATGATGTTTTCACTTTTTTCAAGGCTTTGGGAAAACTGCAGCGCGTATGTGAGAGTATTTATGTTTTAACCTTTGCTCCTTGCGGTGGCTTAAAGACTCCGGGGGCTAAAACAGTCCAGGCGCAGGTCAGGTGTTGTGGAAGTTGTTGACCTTGTTTGGGACATGAAAGAGAAAAAAACTGCATTTTTGAGGCGCCGTAACCGGTGGTTGGGGTTGAGATGGAGGTGACAAGATCCGAACCTTCCGAACCTTCCAACACACAACAACCCTGTTGTTGTGTGTTGGAAGGTTGCTTGGATTGGCGCGCCTTATTGTAACTCACTTCCTGCAGTTGGTGGAGATTTTTGGGTTGCAATGTATTTTAAAACACGCCAAATGTAACCGATCCAAAATAGCAAAAGGCAGGACGCCACAGATGGGGGAAAAATCATTTGCAAAACTGACTTCATCAACATCCTGAATTTTTAGTCCATGGAGCTCCTCTGAGTTTTATAGTTCAGACACCTTCACTTGGTCTCTTCCTGTCCGTCCGTGGCTCAACTCTCTTCATTTTGAACTCTTTTCCCTTTCCCCACAGCGGCAGGGGCAGCTTTACGCCCCCCTCTCACCTTTTTGTAGTTGGATTTAATGTTTCTTATAAGGCCCTGATTTACAGCCCATGGAAGTCATGGAACGATATTTTCCCGAGCACATCTGAGCCACACTTCAGACAGTTGTAAACAGATGGCACAATAGTCAATCTAACCCATATAAAACGTCTGCTTCTTTATCATCTTTGCTTTCACCTGCGCCCACACTTCATCCCCGAGCGCCCAGGGGCTCCGGCGGTATTAGGTTAGATAGAGACACATCTGGAGTGGCTGTGCGCTGGGTGTCTGTCAATGGCCCTATCCACACTGAGCTAACAGCTGTCAATGTTTGCTCCAGAGACACAATAAAACCAATCAAACAGCGCTACTTCATTAGTAACACTCTGTAAAAAAAATAACATAATAAAACCCAGTCGTGCCTCCGACAAAAAAGAGTGAAACATTGGAAATACAGTCTTATTTTTACAAGAATATATGAAGTTATAAATAATTACAGTGTATAGTGCAATAGTACACTAAAACATGTACAATAGGCCAGTACGAATGAGAGTGTGGTTGAGAGTGCGCATGGGGGACGACGGATGCAAAGTAGCCCAAGGCTACAATCCGGTGTGGCTTGTTTACATGCATGAGACCCATGTATGTTCATTAACATGCACTGTCCCGACCAAATAAACCAATAAAAAAACTAAAAGTAGCATTACGACGCCAGTATTCTCCTTTGGTTCATTTAGATGGAACATACAGAACAGTTAATTGATAACATTCAAGTAACCACACACTAGATAATGCTTTTAAACTTAACTATATTCCATTTAGAATGATTTGGGACACTTTGTTTCCTCAATTTAGAGTGGAATGAACTTTTCTTTTTTTTTAGGTGGATGCAGTCATCGCAAGTTTAGACGCGACATCAGAACACACATTTGTTTTATGAGCATTTTAATATCAGGCTTTGTGAATTAAATGATGTGCTCTCTTATATATTTTCGACAGTTGCCATGGGCGACCAGTACACAGCTCGTGTATGCCTACTGTCGGATTACATTAATAATAGCTTATGGTCAAAGCGCGCAAGAATACAAATGTGATAAATACAGACAGAAAAATTAAGCGTTGATGTGCGACTCACTTTGTTTGTTTCCATGGAGAAGAAGTCCTATATTATTTATTGTAATATATTGAAATAGTGACAACCCTGAACCCTGAGTAGATCCGGTTCATGTGATTCTAAAGAGCCTATAGATTAGTTTGGAATTTGCCCGTCCCATTGCAGTCGACCTGTGGCTAATACAGTATATCGGCAATTTATGGGCCTATCTTCATCAAGCAAAAACGGGAACAAAGTTGAATATCTTCTGCTTACACAAATTAATTACAGTCAGACAGGGGAGCACAAAGTGCACCTCAGGGACCGAATGCAGCCCACAGACATTTTTAATGGCACTCCACTCAGGCTTCTTGCAGAGTTGGCACACATTGTGAGAGATGGTACTTTTTTGCTGCAATTTTAATAACTCTACACAATTCTGATCTCAATAAGTAACATTTTGATGCACGGTTGGAACCTCTACTAAAGGTACTACCCAGTAGAGTATTTCACTGAACCACTCTGGCTTCAGTGCGTGGCCCTCAATGATATTATTTTGCACATGACTGCTGTAAGATAAAAAAAAACAAAAGTAAACTCTCCCATAAAGAGGTAACATTATTTAACCACAATTGTATTGAGGTAAAAGCAGGGAGGGCCCTGGGCATAGGCAACTCAGGCGACCACCTAGGACACTATCTGCTGGAGGGGGCGCCGAATTACACTTTCATTTTTGAGCCCCATGAGGTCCATGCTCCTGCCATCTAACATCACCGATTTTCAGACATAACTTTGGAACAGAAAGTGATAGAGACCATTTCGTAAATTTACTTCAGAAGTGGAGGTTCCTCCTTCAATATACTGTAACTGTTTCATGTTTCATGATTGCACATGTTCTGAACTTTTTTTAATGAATAGATAATGATAATATAATAAAGCTATGATGATCATCAATAAAACTAGCCTTTTCATTTCCAACGTTTGAAAATTCAGAAAAAGGCTTTGTGCATGTGCGCTAGAGAATCACACAGAAATATAAATGGAAATGAATGAATTAAAATTGGCTAGGGCGGCCCTGGGTAAAGTCAAGTTGTTTGTCACTCACTGAAAAATAATGATGTGGCAAAATACATGAGTTTTCTGTTGGGCGATTTATTAAATAAATAAAACTATTCTCCCTACCAAAAACTTCAAGATTGGAATAAATGTTATACATTTTGTTTAGTGTAAATTCGAACCATAAGTCACATGAAACATAGTACAAAATACAATTAAGTAAAGTTTAAACTTTTTTTTTGTATGAATGCTGTTTTGAATCATATTCAATATATTATTTCAGTATTTTGTCCATTTAGTCACATTGCGTTTGATGTTTGATATTTCCCATGTAATTCTTTTTAGGAAAATATATTGATCTTTTAAATTTTTTAGAGCATCTTTATCAATACTTCCACAATCAAAGCAGCTCCAATAATTCCTGCAACACCCCCTTGTTTCATGGTATAAAAATAAATCCCTCTTGCTCCATTTGCCTGCTGTCCTGTATTTGGCTGCGTGCTGGACAGCCATCAGCAGCACATGAAAGAGGAGCAGATGAAAGCCCGTTTGATAAAGGGAGAGGGGAATCACAGAATGGGTCACTGCCTCCACACTCCACTATGGGACCACTGATGCCGGGACAGTGTGCTTTGAGTAAATGTAGTGTGAGCTTATTTTGATGCTTGGCCTTTTCTGGCTGGTTTCTCATGGCAACTGCCGGTTTCCCTCTCGGTCAACTGGCATTTTTTCAACATAAAGACAAAATTTGGTCTTCCTAAGATACATTTTTTGTGGTCGATAAGAAGTAATACAAAAAAATAACTATATTCTTTTACACTAGTCGTTTCCAGGAACAAGTGCTTTTGCGAGTTCTTTTTACTGTCAACAATTAGTTTGCAAGAATTAGTTTGTCTGGTTTTATTTATTTATTTTTTCAGTTCATGTGGTTTTACAGGTTTGCCCATTTGGATATGTGAAGTATTTTGTGAAGAATATAAATCCTGTGTGGAAGTGGACATGAACCGCAGGAGTCTGTTGGATGAAGGGAGGAACATCTACATTTATGTGGACTTGTGTTTTACAAAATCCTTTACAATTAGGGTCAAGGCTTCAGTCAAAAGAATCTAAATAACTGTATCGTTAGCATCGCAGTAATAAGGCAAATGTCTTGTTTTGGCATTAGGGTTTTGAAGAAGAACTTGACTTCAGCGCCATAAGCCAAGAAGTGAGCGAGAGTGAAATTGCGGGACTTGACTGAATGACTCGGTGTGTGTTTGTGGGTGTGTAATAGTCCCTAATCCGCTGCTAAACGGTGCCCCGATGAGGCTTTACCAGGCGGCATTGTTGCTTAGCAGCCGAGAGGGAGGTGTCTTTGTCTTGTGTGAGAGCTTAGCCTTCAGCCGAGACTACAGCCCCTGCACAATGGACCCGAGAGTGACCACCAGTGTGACCACGTTTAACCAGGAGACAGAAAATGAAATTTAGTCTGAGTAAATAATGGCTTTTAATTAAGACCGAGGGCGTGAGCTGTTGTAGTCGCCACAGCGATGACGACCTTTAGGCTCACAGGGAGTCAAAGGTGAAGAATGTACCAGTCATGAGATCTGAACAGGAGGTGATTTATTTAAGCTCGGAACCAGACGCCACATAATCTCTGGGAAACGTACATGTATGGCACTGTTTGTACATAAGGCCTCGTCAAAATGCATCTTGGTATGTCAAGGGGTCCTGCACTTCACCTTTATGTTATTGTCTCATCTGTAGAATTTAGGCGACTTGATTATATATAGAAAAAAAAGAAAACTTGTTGAGTGTAATATCTTAACCCCCGCCTTAACTGAGCACATTTTCTCTAGTTAAACTTTACCCAAATCTAAAAGCTTCTTGAAAAAAAAGTGTCAAAAAAAGCGATAAAAACGAAACGTAAATGAGGATCAAAAACGCAGCAAAACAGCCGACAAAAAGGGGTAAAAGAGCAACAGAAACTAGGGCTGCACGTTTTCAAGTTTTTCATTAACCGTTAACCGAGGCCCTTAGCGGTTAATACTCGGTTAACCATTAGTGTGCGCACTAACCAACCCCAACCCCGCGTGCGCCGCCCCCGCCGTTACGTTATACTGACAGACGCGAAAGGGGTTTTTCATTCTCAACACCTTTATTAAATGGTTGTAATACATTTAAAACGAAATTAATTTATAGAAATAAAACGCAGTGGTAATGACAGTGCAGTCACTGACTTGCGTTCACGTGGCCCTACAGTATTTTTTTATTTATTTTACCTGCAGTTATTTAGCCCTCTTCTTTTGAAACATTCATGCGTACAACAACAACAACACTTATCTCTCCACCACGTTTTAACAATAACGTGAAAGGCGAGTTTTGTGCCTTTAGCTTACCTAGCTACCTCCTAAGTGATGCCCGGGTGTCGGCTGTTGAGATGGTACAACAACGAAGTTGAAGTATATCTAAGCACTGCAATGCAATACTTGCATTTTGATCCGTCATTCTCTGTTGTAAAGCGCTCCCATACTGTGCCGTTTATGGCCTGCTTCATTTGAAGTTAAACTAGCTAGCCATGCGCGATGACGGCTTCTCCTGAACAAATGTTTGGGAGCGCTCTGGCGGTCTCTGGTGGTGCAAAAATGTATTACACATATTTTCAATGGCACGGCAAAATATACACGCCAGTTAACCGAGCAAAATGCTTTTACTCAGTTACGCCATTTTTAACGATTAACCGGTTAATCGGTTAACCATGGACACCCCTAACAGAAACACAACAAAAAAGTGACAAAAATGCAACACAACAGGCAGCAAAAAAGCGACAAAAACGTGACAAAAGCGTGACAAAAAAATACAACGAAAAAGTGGCAACAATGCGCCGACAATATAAGGAAAAATCGTACATCAGTTTTCACCGCTTCGGCTATTCTTCCTGGGGTTATTTTAAAACAAATACATTTTTAAAAGACAATAGTACAAGCACTTATCCTTAGCTTTCAAATGAGGCGTTACACTGGCCTATAGGCTGTAAGCTCCAGTCGAGAAGCTTTCAGATTTGGGTACAGCTGAACTGGAGAAAATGCGCTCGGTTAAGGTGGGAGTTAAGAGGTTAACAAACTTGTTCTGTGTATCGAAGAAAAGGGATACGCTGTCATCTTTTTTCCTCAACAATACTTTTCCTGTATTTTCCGTTGTTGTTGTTTTTTTGTCATTCTCTTTTATGTTTTTTCATACATTAGTATTCATGTGTAAAGGATTTACTCCATTTTAGGCCGTGTGTCTTTGAACCATGGCTCCTATCTGATGTCTGCAGATAAAGGCTGTGTTTTGGATCGGGGAGATATTTAGCCACTGGCTGTGTGCACATAGGAAATGCAAATTGAGGCCCATTATACGTGTGTGCGGAAATGAAGTAAAACCCTTGCGAACCCTGGGGCAGTGTGGATTTGGCCTCCCGCTTTTTGCTGCAAGCACTTTTTTTTTTTTTTTTTTTTTGACTCTACCAAACAGCGGCTGGCACAGACACACTGCTTTACCATCCAGCAATATTTCCTGCCCCCTCCGGTTTTTCTCATATCAAAATACAAGCATCTTTTCAGCATGAACAAAAGCACACATTGTATCGGGGGAAACGGTTTTATTTACGCTGCTCTTGTGGCTTATGTTAGCAGATACATTAAGTCGTCATTACAAGCCAGAAAAGTGCAAAAGCAACAGTTACGCTTGTACGGAGGTGTTGAGTGCGGATGAGTCACGCTGCTGCCATCGTTGGAATCACATGGCTGTCTATCTTGAATTGCTCAAGGCCAGTTATTCCTCAGCAGCGATTTGGCCATGCACATACCAACACAATGCCGTAATTCATTCTGCGGGGCTTGCCGAAGTGCCCGCTTTATGAAGAGATTATGTTATGAAGACAAAATGTGTAAATATGAAGATGAGTGGCTATTTGTTGAATCAAATTTTAACCAGTATGACTCTATTATGTGCATTTCAAGACGGTCAAAAGGACAAAAAGGAGTTACATTTAAAATAGTACTTCAGTATCAAATGGAAAACATTTCCTTAGATAGAAACTCTTCAGTTGGCAAATAATGTACAGAAATAGTGATTGCATGAAATTTGCAATGGCAGTTTTAAGACATAAAAAAAAAAATCATTATTTTATATTATTTAAAAAAAATTACCAGATGATACTGGAGTTCATGTACTTCAGGGGTCAAGTCTTGCGCATAAGTGCTAACTGCATTGTCCAGGTGATAACGCAGCACCTGTTTGGCCCATTATGGACCTTTATTTCAGAATATTACTAATAACGTAATACACACAAAACACTTATTAAAACACATTTGCCTAAAGCTAACGTTTACATAATTATTTTTCAAATTTTTTTTTTCAGAATTATTACTTCTGTGTCCCCAGATATGAGCAACATTTTCAAATCGAGTATTGATTATAATGATAGCAGTAGCAATTTACAGAAAGATTGCACATTATTTGACCATTATGTTTACATTTTTGTTATGGTTCTGACTGCAGAACTAGATCTTATCACCCATTTACATTTTGTAGTTGACCCAATACGAACCAGAATGGAAGTGAAGTTGTTTTGTGCTGTTTTCACCTTCAGGCAGGCAAAACTGTAATAACAAGCACTCTCCGTCTTTCATGATATCCACTGAAGAGATTCCAGAAGCTGTTACTCCAATCAGAAAGCATCGTGAGCCCCAGATTCAATGGCTAACAATATTCAGAAAACCTGAAAGGGTTTGTCTCTTAAATGTTTTCCACCAGTATTACTGCACTGCAAGTCCTCATTGATGCCAGTGCAGTTCTATAAAAGCATGGCATGAGATTAAATGTCATGTCCTTCCTTTAGAAGTTTACGCTGTCATATCCTAGTGGCATATTTCTGTTTGTATCCTCACTCCTCCTCTTCTATATTACCTACAAATGTTCTCTTTCAGGTCAAACCCAGTTGAGTGATCATGGTCGACTTTATCACCTTTCGGTCTGTGTGAGTTAAAGTCAAAGGTTATAACCAAAAAGCGAAAGGTCAGGGAGCATCAGTGTCACCCAATGAGCTATCCAGGATAATGGACATGCCAGATTGCACACCTGGAACATGGCGAAGGCAGTGTCAGTGAATGAGTGGTATTCAGAACAGGGATTAGACAAGTGCTTGCTCTCTTAAATGGTGCGGAAAGCCTACGACTGATGTGAGGACGGATGCGCTTTCTCTTGTATGAAAAAGTGAAAGGCGTAGTAGGGATGAGGGTGTTGGGAAAGCAGGGGAGAGCGGTATGTCAGTGCTTATACAGTAAATGGCAGGCCGCCTGAAGCTTGGAGCCGGCGTGTCTGTCAGGAACAAGTGCTCGGGCGTGTAACGTGAGCGTGAGTTAAGAATGGGGTGGGGGTGCATACCTGTCCCATAAAAGAAGAGCTTTCCTGGGAGTCCATAGCTCGGTGTGTATGAGTGTGTGAGGTCTTGTACCAGGGCGGTGTATCCACTGTTTGATGAAGGGTCTCAACAAAGCTCCTAAATCATCACTTGTTGTCGAGCCACTTCCGCTGCCATCCTATTCACCTAAGGCAAACTGCTCAGCTTAATGACATTGTGTTACCTGTTCTTTGCTCATAGGAACTCCCAAGCAAATTTGATCGAGAGTAAACGGTGAACTTTCTAAATAGCCTGTTATTATAAAGGCAACCTGCACCAAGACCTCAACTCACGTCAGTGGTAAAGGTAAAGTAGTAAGTCCTTGAAATAGGTGCTTTACCCATTGAGTAGAATCAACTTATGTCTTGACCCATGACCTAATCCTCTCTACTTCCTCTCCTGCCCCATGCATCTGTACTTTCCTTGACTACATTAACTACATTAGCACTACCTGCTGTACCTTGTATTCCCCCACTTCCTGTTCTTCTCTCCTGGTGGAGGGCAGACTCTCTGGGGTATATGCAGGTATGGATCCGAGCCGGGATAATGATGGATGAGTCAGGCTGCTTTGTGAATTATGAGGGGGATTATGGAGTAATCAGGACAATTCATCATGCGATGCTCCTCTGCTCACCCCAATCACAGCTACTCAGCAGTATTGACCCCGTGCACTGTATGAGCACCCATGTATAAGAGGGTATGGCTATAATGAGAACTGAAGGTAGTGTGTCTGTGTGTGGTGTGAACAGGGGTTAAAGTGGGCGGGAACGGTCGGGAACGGCGTTCCCCCACCTTCGCATGGCAAAAAAAAAAGAAAAAAAAGTTCATGATTGCAACTTTGTCATTTTCAGCACATACGAAATTCTGCCTGTGAGATAAATCAATGCAATAAAAGTACTAGGTTGGGCCTACTCAATATGCGTCCCGGGGGCCAAAAAATATAATCTGACCTAATTTTCCATAAAAATTATATTTTTTCCGGCATTATCCGCGCCGCATTCGCGTCGCTCCACAGCAAGTTCGCGGCACTTTGCGTAGCAGTGTGCCTCCGGCTCCGGACCATCATCTCCTAGCGCGGGCTCAAATGAAAACATGGCTCTGTTAAACGGTCTAACGCTAAACTGAGAAAACAGGAGGCTTATCGTTGGACGGACTGACAGATTTTATCAAACCGCAGCACAAGGACAGCATGAATCGTGTTTGCTCGGATTATCCCATGCAGAAGCAGGATCCTCGCGGTCCGCGTCAGGTGCAGCGTGTGTTCCTGCCGGTGCAAAGGTCTTTAACCAGCGACTTTAAGGTAAGGACACCAGTTCAGCTGTGGATGTTTGTAAAGCGGACGATAAAGCTGATAGTGAGTGAGTTTTGGAAAACTGCACCACCAGCACTCGTGTTTAACCGGTCAACACGCTAAACCTCGCTCCCTGGGCTCTAACTTTACTAAATAACATCTGAATCATTCATTTGACAGGTGCATTTTTCTTCCTTTCTGCTCTGACTTCATTCAATACGTGTTTGTGGGAAATGTACAAGCGCAGAGATGCTCTTTGCAAAGTTAACATGGTAAACGAGGCTGAAGCTGAATATGTGGATGAGCGCGCCATCTCCAAGGAGCGCTTCATTTACTGAGTTTTTTCGTAAAGCGCGAGGTCTGGACAGAACAGCGTTTGGTCCGCCCTTATTTATTATTTTCTGTCTGCTCAGCGCTGAGGAGCAGTGGCTGAGCAGGAGTTAGTCATGTTGTTTGAGATGTACTGGTCTCATTCAGTATTAGGCCTTTGGCCTGGTTTAGATGTGATTTAGTCCTGCCTTAGTCCTGATATTGCATGTTTTTGCCCTGGCTTAATCCTGGTTTAGTTCTGAGTAGTCCTAGTTTATTATTAGGCTCTTTATTATTCTGTATTATTCTATTGCTGTGTTTTTTTCTTTTTTTTTCCTCTAAAGCCTTAAAATGCTGGAATATAATATAACTTTTTATGTTTAGGCCCAATTCTATTCTGTTCAAGCAGTGATGATAATTAAATTTTCATTTATTTATCCCAAAAATATGAATACGTTTGGTGGTGGGAGGCTCACCCCTGACCAGCCTGCAAGAGCCCTGCTGTAAGCACCACTGACTGTGAAAGAGGATTTTCTTAAATAAAGAACATAATAACAAGCCAAAATTGTTAATAAGTAATGTTTCAGCACACATGTTCATTTCTTTGGTTGGGCCTTCTTTGAATAAGTGGATCCTGACATTTTATTTGTTTCTATAATCTATTAAGCTCCTCTTTGGGCAGGCATGGTGCTCTGCAGTCCTATCTAAGAAGAACCCAAAAGAGTGGATCTGGCAAAAGCAGAATTTGTTCATTTAGTAAATCACATAGACCTCCAATCATTTATGATTGTTAAAACCTACTAAAGGATATCTAAAAATAATTCAAGGTATTAAAAAATATTGGAAAATAAAATAATTACAGTATCAAATACCTTGTATTGTGCAGTATCTGTTCAGAACCCATGACTACATGTCAGTACCTAAGTACATAAAAAAATATAAAATGTAGCGCGATTCCTACTGCTTGTTAAAGGTTAGAGTTCCCCCACCTCCCAAATCCCACTTTAACCCCTGGGTGTGAAGCAGCGAAAAGGCTATGAAGAGATAACCCAAAGGCTAAGAGGAATTCCTTTGGAACACTAGAAGACATGGAGATACAAAATTGGTGGAAAATGTGTCTCCAGTGTCCCACAAATCAGTCATTGCAAACATTTGATCCAGATTGATCACTGATGACACCAGGCCAATGGATGCACTTTTTAACTGCATTTTAGATATCATATCCTGGATGGCAGAAAACTTTCTCCAGCTTAACCACGACAAAACTGAGGTTTTAGTCATCGGTCCTGAGGCCCAGAGAGAGAAACTTTTACCCAAACTACAGTCACTGTCTTTTAATCCTTCCTCACAGGTGAAGAACCTGGGTGTGATTTTTGACTCTGAGCTGACTTTTATTCCACACATTAAGAATATCACAAAGATAGGTTTTTACCATCTAAAGAACATAGCCAGAGTCCGCCCCATTCTCTCTCGGGCTAGCACGGAGACGCTAATGCATGCTTTTATCACCAGTCGTATCGACTACTGTAATGCCCTGCTCTCTGGTCTTCCCAAAAGAGGATCTCAGGTTTACAACTTTTACAAAATTCAGCAGCTCGTGTCCTGACAAAGACCAGGAGGCGGGACCACATTACACTGGTTTTAGAGTCGCTGCATTGGCTCCCCGTGTGTTTCAGGGTCGATTTTAAAGTTCTTTTAATGGTTTTTAAATGTCTTAATGGTTTTGGTCCTTCTTATCTTTCAGAACTGCTTTTACCATATGAACCTTCACGGCCCCTTCGCTCCTCCGGCAGGCGTCTCCTAGTTATTCCGAAAGTTAAAAAAAGACTCACGGCGAGGCATCTTTCCGATATTACGGCCCTCGCCTCTGGAACGACCTGCCGGAGAAGCTCAGGACCGCAGAGAACGTTCATGTATTGAAGAGCAGGCTCAAGACCCACCTTTTTAGCTTAGCTTTTAACTTTTAACCTTTTGGTATGAAAAGCGCTTTATAAATAAAGTTTGATTGATTGATTGGCTGTTTCCTAAGCTTGAAACTGAACTCGAAGTAAATTATTTAATCACCTCTTGTGGTTGGATTGTTAAAAAACAAGTGAAATAGTTGTTGTGCAAATACAAAGTGCTAAGGTTGAGTTTGAGTCAGCAGACCTAACATGGCTATCTTTCTCTTTTCTTATCCATCCCTCCCCTCCAATCCTCCGTCTTGGCTCTGTGTCAAACCACCTTGTCCATTTGCACAATATATCCCCCTCCAGGGCAGGCAACTGCATCCCCTTTCTGGCTCCATTAGTGCCACTCCACTGGCATAACTGGCATTCTCCAGCAGGCCCGTCATCGCCCGATCCTATTGGCACCCAAGTCACTGCGCTCAGGCCACAAAGAAACTGCGCTCCCTCCCTCTCCTGCTCGCTTGGTCTTTTCGTGCCCCATTTACCATCCCGTCCTGGGCTCTCCCTGTCCCACCACCTCTTTTATGGCTGCTTCCTTTTCTACAGGACATTGCTCTTGAGTCCTTTCTGCCTTCCCACCTCGCTCTTCCACCGCTCATTGGTTTGGAGAGGCTTATGCAAGGCCCTTCACTATGCTAATAGCGCAGAAGAAACCAGGAAAGCAAGGATCGTGACCGTTGATTCCTCCCAGAGATGTTGCTCACAAGTTTAGTGGCTGCTGCATTGTTTCCCCAAAAGCTGAGTGTGTTTGAGGTGACCGCAGCGACCTGGTCTCATTAAAACGCACTATGTTTATGTGACGTGAGGATGTAGGCCAGGAGCCGAACACAGCACAATTGATTCTGCAGTTATCAAGTAAAATAAGCTTGTATTCCTCAAAGAATTTGAATAAAACAAATTGAAATTTCAAGTTAAATACATGCCAGTTTTTGTATTTATTTACCACCTTAGAAGCGGTATGCGTGTCTCAGAACAGCTTGAATGAATTTAAAACAAGACTAGACCTAAAAACAAGATCACCAAACACACCACAGCATGTATAAGGTTGGGAGCTTTAGTGAATGGATGTTATGACCAAACGGAGAGCAACCATTCAAGTGGCCTTAATCAAATGGAACAGCATCAAAAGTGTGAGGCTGCAGGTGATGTCTGCAGGTCTCTATCAGCAGAACGGTAATCACAGGTTTGCTCCGAGTCAACGTGCTGATCAAAACTGCACAGGCTTAATAACAGGTTGAAATGCTGATGTGCCATTATCCAATTACAGTTTTCTCTCATCTCTACGGTAACGCCGTGCCCCCTCTAATTGGCTGTTACTCTCGGGAACTCTGACCTCTGTGAAAGTGTCAGGAAGAAACCCACAGTGACGAAGTATGCCAGGAAAGACGGGGTAATGTGCGATTAAACAGATGCTCAAAGTAGTGAAGAGATCAACTTTGCAATGACATGTTAGGACTCTGATCACCCTGTTCATTCCTGTTGTTGCAATAACAATAGCACCTCATTCTGTTCCAATTAGAACCCACATTAAAGCAAATTTAGTCTATGCTGTATTGTCTTAGACAGATTGAAATTATCTGCTAAAGTAATACATTAGATATTAATTCCATACCTTGGCATCTTGCTCCATTTGTGTTACTTCCACAACAGCTCCAAAAGATGTAAGAAGGATTAATTTCCTAAAGTCATAAATATGTGATATGACGACACAAGTGGCTCTATTGTCCTTGACCTTTTTGCTGTCAGCGTTCACACTCGCACAAACCAAAGTTTGGTCTTGTCTCTTCTTGTCTGCCGGTATCCAAATTCCCATGAATGGCGGATGCCTGCCTTTGTTTTACAATGAGGCATAAAGTTTTGCAACGAGGCGAGACGCACAGACACATGAATAAAGAAAGGAGAGAAGGTGTGCCGTGTTATGGATGGACCGTGTATGATGTACTGTAACTACAACTCTGTTTGCTTTTAGTGAATAGGTGGAGACAGAGATTTGGGAAAATATGAAGTCTCACTTTAGTTTTACAACAACCAAAGAACGTCTGACCTTTTATTGTTCAAGCTTTTACCTCATAATTATAAAATCTTGTGTCATTGTATATTGAACAATTATTTAAGATGAGTTTTTGAATTCACTAATAATTATGTGATAAATTACAAGAAACTGTTCAATTAGAAAAATCATTCGTTGTTTTCCTTGTTAGCTTCAAAAGTCAGACGATTTAGAGAAAGCTGGCCTTAACATCTGGCCACAGACACGTATCTGCGTATAATAAAGTTGAAGAGAGGAGAGGTGAGGAAATGAGCCCCTAAGGCTGTGATGTCAGCCGCCTCTTTTACAACACAATCATTACAACTGCACTTCTGGGCAGAAAGTTGTCAATGCTTTTTGAATACACTTTACTCGCTGAGTAAAAAACACATACCTTACAGTCCCAGACTCTTGACTAAGATGCTCAAGTCTGTAAGGAGATCTGTTGTTGAGTGATCACTGACAGGGAAATCAGGCTATTAAAAAATACAGTCTTCATCACCTGCGCCGGTAACTATCTGAAATCAAGGCATAGCTTTGGGGGAACATGGGGAGGACAGGTAAGAGTTATTAACCACAACACACTGACAACTTACATGTTCAGACAAAGCCGCGGCAGTGGTCTCACGCAGGTTACAGAGGGTTCGGGAGTTCATAAGCATTACAGGCTCAATTTCAATTGACTGTATGTAAACACACGATGTAGCTTCACGCTGTGTCATATAAGGCTTGGCGGTTATGGGACACGCCGAAGGAAAACAGGCAATCTGCATTTTAAAACTCTACTCCAGCATGCTTCATTTACCCCTGTGGGTGCTCTGTGCGGTGACAGCGATTTGCGCTGGCCTGGCTAACTTTAAGGGCACTCAAGTTTCTCTCTCAAGTTTTGTGCTGTCTGTCTTCACACATTCCTTCATGCAAAATAGACCATTTCACAAGTGATGCATTGAGATACGGTGGGCACAAACTGGCTTTATGGTTGAATAAGATAAACAAAAGGATGTAAATGTCTGAAATTAAAGAGTATTTTTTGTTCAAGTTGTAGTTAGGGATACACTGATCTGATACTGGTATCAGATATCGGAGTCGATCCTGCAAAAATACGATGTCGGGTATCGGCTACAAATAGCCTTCATAACACAACTTTTACCACCTAAATATGGACTGTATGTCATTTTGAAGCTCAGAACCTGGAGAATTAAATCGCTTAGAGTTAGTTTTAACCTCTGCAAATGTACTTTTGATCGCTGTGCAAAACGCAGCAGTTAGCCTCAGTATGCTAAAGCTAGCGGGAGCATGCTAATGCTAACAAAAACTAATCAAGGCTGGGTCATAAACTATGATAGAAATACCTAAAGTAGCCTCATAAAATAAAATAACCACTGCTGAAGCCAAAGTGTTTGCATTTTAGTTTAAGTAATAACTGATCTAACATATTTGTAATGATCAGATCACGTGAGTTGTTTAATGTAACCTAAAGCCTGTCATACAGTATATCCAAGGATATTTAGTGTAGAAAAGTCCAGTGATCATTGTTAAATCTTTATCCAAGAGTTTATCAATAGATATAATTGATAATTGATCTGTAACATCATGACAATAAAAATATGACTTTATTGATCTTAAAATGGAGAAAATTCAATTAAGAGTCAATTAAAATTTTCACTCAGAGAAGGACACTTTTAAGAAAGTGTCTTGGTATCGGTAAATATCGGATATCGGCAGATACTCAAACCCCAGTATCGGAATGGGTTGCAAAAAAAAGCTGGATCGGTGCATCTCTAATTGTACAGTAGTTATACTTTCTAACAACACTGGCCATTGCTTCAAATAAAAGTCAGTGCTTGATGCTTCATTGCTAGTCTGGCTTCCATGTTGTGAATTGTTTTACAGCTGCAATTGTGATTTTGCAATATTTTATAGCCTTTCTAGAAAATGGATTTAGAATCATGTCTTCTATTTACTAAATACTCTCAAATGGGGCTCTACAGCGATATGTAGCCTAATACTTATCTTGACAAATGTGGGGTTTTTTTATGCTTCCATGCGTGTGTGGCCTAAACAGACAGAGACAGGTGATACGGGACGGGCTCATGGCGATGACTGTGGCTAGTCAAGCAGAATGGATGGCTTTAATTGAACACTTTGTAAACGTGTGTGTGTGTGTGTGTGTGTGTGTGTGTGTGTGTGTGTGTGTGTGTGTGTGTGTGTGTGTGTGTGTGTGTGTGTGTGTGTGTGTGTGTGTGTGTGTGTGTGTGTGTGTCTGTGTGACTATATCAAGTGTGTGTGTGTTTGGAGAAGAGGGGGTGCGCCCAGGGAACCCAGGCCGTTTCCATGGTAACAATTAAACGCTGGGCGGTTTCAGGTCAAGGTTAATTAGCATGCAAAGATGAAAGTGAGTTAGTCGGGGCCGCGTGAGTGGATGTGTGTTTGTGTGTAAAAAAACAAAAAAACTTTTACACACATTCTATTTATTCATAACCTGCATGTTGCTTCATTAGGCTATGAACATGTTGGACTTGTTCTCAAGAGGGTCATGGCGTCTGTAAAACATATGCAAAATTGCTAAAAAATTTTATCTGCACAAAAGTTCAGCTGCGTTGACCACTAACAATTGAATAAGCTCTTGCATATTTATTTACACGGGACTGTTCCTGTTGTACCAGAAACAGATAATTATCCATTGTTACTGTATCTGCAGGGGAAACTTAATCAGAAGATGTAGACCACATACTATGTTACTATAGAAACAACACGTGTAAAAAGTGATAAAATAGGATTTCTGTTGATAATGTGTGAGCGTTCCAATTGCCTTATAATTTCCGCAGTGAAAATACTTTCTATACTTCTATACGACTATATACTTGTGATGTGCAGCCAAACTTTGCACTTCACACTTTCAAACTGGCTCTGAGTCTTTGCCGATTGATGTGAATTAATGATGTGAAGTGAACTACCATTAGAAGCTGGGAAACTGTAAGTGAGCAGTGACTATTAGCCCGTGCGTTTCCGGTGTTATTGGCTAAACATGAGTGGTGCTGGTGGCAGATGTGCGCATTAACAGTAGCAGGTGGTAAGACCATTTCACCCTTTGGCCCAAACTCAGCGTCACTAAAGCCTCGGGGGCAATCTGAATCTGAGCTGTCCTGTTTGTTGTGCTTGAAGCTTTGAGATATGGCAAAGTAACTAGATACTTTCACTGACAGAAAATTATTTCTTTGATGTTGTATACGGATACATATTGTAAAACATTACAAGCCAATTCATTTCAGAGGAAACAGATCCACATTGGACACATACATTTAAAGATTTCCAAAACTAAGCAGCTGTAGCAGACTGTTAGTATTAACAGCAGTGGTTGAGTCACTTACATTTGCTTACATTTGTGCTTATCGCCACAGTGGCCGGTTCTTTTCCTTTGTTTTTTCTCTAAATACGGATTTCAGCAGCTTTAATTTAAATGAGTTTTAACGTCAAGTTTCTGTGAAGATTTTAACACAGGTTTCTTTTGTGTTTTTCTTCACATTTTAACCTTCTGATAAATAGTGATGCAATGCTTTGTAGCCCTACAGAATACACTATGATACATCAAAAGAACCTTAACCCAACTGGCCAAAGTGGCAAGTATAAGTAAATCTCCCATCATTTGTCCATAGTTGTCAAGTTCTGCTTAGAAGATTTAAATGCTTTTATGTTTTTGGACCTCACATAAGCTAACATGCTGCTTCTGTCCAGTGCGCTGTTAGTTGTGAAGGCTGCAGTGGATGTGCCTGCGCCTCAGCCTGAGCACTTTCCCAGCTCCGTCCCTTTAATGAGGCTCAAGTGTTGCTTAACCTTCCTTCTATTGCCTTTCTAAACCAGATGCTTGTGCACCCTCACCTTCCGACCGCGGGTCATTACAGCTAATTGCTAATCTGGTCATGTGGAAAAGCAGCGGAGAACGGCAAACGGGCTCTCGCGCTGCTGATACTATGAGGCTAAGTGTCCGGGGCCTCAGCGTTCCCCCGCACCAGGACTGTGCGTAAACAGGGCGCTTAGAAAAGTACGGCCAACAGCACAGAAGCTGACGGCCCAAAGAAAAGACGTGAGCGAGAGGAAGCAGCGGTGTTTGTTATTAAATGGTGTCTTCCTAAGGTCACTGACACAGGAGCTTTTAGAGGCTGCTGGGAGCACTCTCTTGCAACACCACATCTAATTGCTTAATGACGGATGATGTCATAACAAGACTCTCTAACTCACGCCTTTTGTGCAGTTGTCAAGACAGGCTTTTTGTGAGAGCAGATGTTGGATTTTTCTTGTGGTAATTTCTTGATAAGACAATGCATGCGGAAAGTATTAAAGTAGAGGCATTATACTTTTGGCAGGTATTTGGTCATCTTCTTGATCAACACTTTTTTGGGTAGAAAATGTTATAATGATCTAAGTTTCCTGAAATTCTTTAAGCCGCACTGTCCCTAAGCTCCACCTCGACTCACTCCCCATCAAAACAAAACTATTTATCAGTCGAAGCGTTTAGAAAGAGCGTACAAACTTGCTCAATTGGTACAGCGTAGTTGCAATTTGCATTCTTCAGATATTATAAGTAAAATTCACTTTCTTGGCACTGCAGTATTTAAAATATTGTATGCATCACTCCACACATTCTCAATTTTTGTCTCGATTTTCTCGATTGCATGTTGATTTGGCACATTTTTTGACAGATGAGAAGCATGACGCAACCTTTTCTAACACAATGAAATAGTTACTTGTGGTCCCATGTCATTAGATATATTTATTAGCAAAAAAAATTTGCCAAATGCAAGTCGCCCTTTTTCCATCTTGATTTTGTAGCCTTCTCTGTCTCCTGCATGTTATCTGTCTGTCTGTCTGGCCATCAGTTACCCAAGAAGCCCGGACCAAAAATAACAACAGGGCGGCCCGTGGTTTTGGCCTTCTCACATGGCCCATAAACTTCACAGCTCCGGTGGCCACCTGCACTCATCCTGCATGCACTAAGTCAAATCCAAAATCCCTACTCTCTGGCAGCCTGTTTCCTATTTGCCGACCGGCTCATTAACGGCTTCCATTTGCCAGTCGTAATTGCAATTTACTCATGAGTGACTGGAGCGGGCCTTGAACGCCTCATCACTGCAGACCTCACTGACTCCAAATGGTGATCCAAGTCGACTGATGATTCCTGTCTCTTCCCCCATGGCAAGAAACCCCCTTTTCTGAGCCCCCTCAGACCCTGCAGGGACAGCAGCAGTGACCCATATGTGGGATGAAGCATTCAGAGGCACATCTGAACCTCATGTCCCGGCATGCACCTCCAGACACACACACATAAAGAAAAAAACTGTTGAAGGTACTGTCTGATACAATACAATATGATTATTTGACTTTTAATATTGTAATTTTCTGTATTTGGACTTATAGTCAATAGTGTATTATTTAAGTACAATGGTTGATATATGGTATAATACATATTTTTTGTTTTAATTCAATCGGTGGAAGATTTGTGTCTTTTATTGGTAAATTTCTTGATTCTTTTGCGCATTACTTTGTCCCAAGGATCTTCAAACTGTGGTTATGTAGCTGCAACCCCCAAAGTCTTTCTTCATTTCTACATAGGTTTAATGACTGACATTTTAGATGTATGTTCAAACATTCAGGAAAATATCCTAAGAGGAAACTAAATTAATGTTTTTGACTGTGCTGAAATATCATCTTGGCTTCTCTCTAGGGAACTCCACCTGAACTCCTAAATTACATAGTTACATTTGTGATCGTAAGTTGCTCATTTATACATAAAGTAGCTCACATGTAAAAAAGACACCTGCTTTAGTATTCACTATGATAAGATTGAATGTGTCAGCTGTTGAACGTCGTCTTTATTGAAGTTACTGCAGTTTCTCGCCCTGCCTCTGCTCTTTGGGAGCTACACACGTTTGCCTTCATGCGACATTTTCATTTCACAAAACGACAGAGACGGCTGTAATTGGCTTAGAACAGTAAAGCTTCATGTGCTTCCTAATCTTGTCATGATACTGTCCTGATCCTCTAATCCACTCTGCTCCTGAAAAGATGAATTTGGGATTACCCTTCTTTCTGTCTCCGTTACAGCAGCTCTTCCCTTACAGTGCTGGCGTTCCGCACTGCCATGAAGTATTACAGCGTTCCCGGGAATGTCAGCCAGCCGCGTGCCCTCCCCATCTTTTTCCGCTGATGGCAGGGCTCTGGTTTGTCCAGCGCTGTTAGGAGTGTGATTCCGGATTAGTGCCCTGCTGCACTGCATGTGTGTGTTTATAGATCTGGTATGAGATACTTACAAAGTACACATGGCAATCTAATTATTAAATTGAATAGTTTGTTAAACATGATTAGCTTGATGCTTGTTAATCAACTTGTCACTTGGAGTTTGAACTTTGGAGGAATAAACTGGAGACAATGCTGGCAAAACTCTTTTGGTTACATTTTCAGATTTTAGGCCAGTTTGCTGTTTTAACATATAAATGTATCAGCTTTTACATGGGAACAAATATTTACTTAATTTCCACAATAAGGTTTCATTATTGAGTTTCTCCTAGATTGATATTGGAAATTGTTATTTTAAAGCCCATTTTCTAAAAAATGCATTTTTTTCCACATTATGCAACGACATTTACACTTGAACAAAATGGTAAACATTACATTTTCCTGTGTTGCCGAACAACATCAATTTCCTCTGCAAAAATCTGTATCAAATATGTCACCAAAATAACTTAAAGCAGTCGGCTACTAAGTAACTTGTTTACCTTAATAAATCGTAGTCCCTCTGGGGGACATGTGTTAATGGGATGATTGGGGGTCTTTCATCTGCCCCCAGTGTCTCTGGCCAGAAAACCACAATTGTAACTTTGCCTGCACCGGAGTCACCAATACACACTAATGGAATCACGAAGAAGAAGCTAACAGGCTAACAGGCAAAGCTAACTGTGGGCTAGCTCCACTTAAACAGTATTTACAGCCAAGTTTGAGTGAAAAAAATGAACTCCATTGTGTAATTGGATGTACAATATCCCTCTCTCCTTTTGTCTTTTCTGTCAGTGTAGTATTTACTCTCACGGATAATTAATGAGTAAAAAAACACAACATGCTACAACACCTGCAGTGGAGCTTATGGCCTCTAGGGGTATGAGTTACTTAGTACTGCTTTAAATGCGTCTCAGAACCTGGATTTATTCACCAGAAATATAGAGAAACATTTTAGCCTGATTTTTATATGAAAATGTCAAATGAAGGAATGCAATACATTTTACATTTTACATTTTTATGTCAGAACTCTACAGGGAAAATTTCAAGTGAATATCTTTAAATGTGTTTTTTTTTTTTCCTTTATCTGCAGTGTCTTGATCTCCTAAAGTCTTTCTCATTAAACAAGCAGCCACATCGGTTTTAATTACTGAAAAATGACAATTGGATTCAACATCAAGATCAATCAATATGATGGAAAAAGAAATTGTTTCTTTGACATGTCGTCCCAAACCTAACATGATTTTTACCAGTAAACTATAAACAGCTTAACTAACCTATTCTATTTCTACACTTGTATATCATTGCTAATACATTCTGCATTGCGTTCCCTATTAAAGTTAACTGTAAAAACACAGGACAAAATGCAGCTGTTTTATAAACAAAAACACTAGATATAAACCCATAAACACTGGACCCCAATTCAGAAATCACATAGGTGGAACAGATGCCCCCCGTGTGTATTTGTTTGCGCTCAGATGATCATGCGTGTGCACAGTGAAAATTAACATACTAACAAGCTGCCTCTGCATAATGTGTGTGTGCAAGTGCTTAAGCCAGTGCCGGTTATGTGTCTGCAGCATTGCAAGCTCCAATGACCACGACAGGCAAATGAAGAGTCAACCCACTGCCACGTCAAGCACTATTCTCCACTTGAAACCAACAGGTACAGATAACAGGGGGGGGAAATAAAGTTTTCCTCCTTGAATGATGGAATTGGGTGTTGCAAAAAGTAAAAAAAAAAAAAAAACTGGACAGAAAGAGCACAACAAAAAATAACCCAGTGAAGTTGTAGTGAAAGGATTAGCCTTTACAGTGGTCTACTATTGTGGCATAAAAAGACTGGCCATAGGCAGACAGGCTGTTCATTTTGTGCGCCTCTGCCCTCCAGCTTTTGGCCTCTAATGGCCCGGCCAACCTTTGTTCCAGACTAGCCTGTCTTTTGAACGCACACTTTAATTATTAGTCGCTGTATGACTTCAGTTTTCTACTTTGTGCATGTTTTAGAGTGCCTTTTAAGGTCCCCATATCAGCTTCTGCTGGGGGAAGACCATTCCTTGCAGGTCATTGGCTAACGGTTGCCCTGGGAGACGATGCAGCAGGCCGTGATTGGCTCTTGACACTAACAAGGTCTGACAGGCTTGTTAGTGCAACCTGATTGGTCAATTAGTAGCATCACTTCCACAGAAATCCTCGGAGAAAGGCAAAAGAAAAACGTAAGGAAATGAACTGTGATGATACAGTATTTGGTGTCTGTGACCAAACTGTTCCAATAATTAAAGTGTCAAGAACTGTTTCCCAATGCGAATCATTTAGTCGTTAATTAGAAATGTGACCAAAACCTAGAGTCTTGGCTGTGAGAAAAGGGGGTTGAGTTGGTGCACACTCTTCACATAAATTATGAATGTGTTCTGTTCAATAAGCAAATGCCACATGGTACCGAGCCCAGGAATCCAGCTGAGTGTGCCCCCACATGTTGTGCACACTCGGGCGAAGTTAATGTGAATGATTAAGTGTCTGAAGTCATCACTGAGCTGAATGGGTTTAAATATCAGGGCGAGGGCAATTTTAATTAACAAAAACTGTTCCTAATGTCATACTGTACGTTCTTTAACCATAGAATAATGTTCTCTCATCACAAGCGTATCTGGTGTAGTTGTTAGTTGGTTGGTCTTCTTCTGCTGCTGCTGAAGCGCACTGATCTGTTCTCAGTGGATTTCATTATGTCCTAGATTGAACGCAAAACTGACTTCCACATTTTTAAGCCCATAATCCATCACTGGACCTGTACTGAGCTGTTCTGCACCCGAAGTGTGTTTATTTTGGTACCGTTGATTTTCTAGCATGCCATTAGCTTAAAAAAAAAAAATGAAAGCTTGTTTTTACTCATCTATGTCATTCTCACTGCTGCCAGCTCCGGGGTCAATTCGAAACCCTAAACATGAAATATCTTTGCTTAAGTACTCAAAATAATGTTTTATGTTGTGGGACAAAATACAGTCTCCCTCCACATCGGCCAACAATCCAAGCAACAAATTCTGTATTTGAATGTTGAGGAAATTGATCTGGAAATTGTGGATGGAGATGTAACTCTGCGCACATGTTCATTGCCAGGAGTTCTTTCTGAGTGCAAGACTTTCTTCCCAATATGTTGATTGTTTTGTAATGTTTCTGGATTTCTATCTTTTCAGCATTATGTAATTTCCCCCCAAATTAAGTTACAACTCCTGCCCTATCCATCTACAATGCAATATCAACCTAATTGGCAACACTATAGAGGAACCTCTGTTGTGTGTGTATCTGGCAGAGTTTACGATAACATTATCTAGTTTCGTCAATGTTTCTCTTATAATGAACCTAGAGAGCTGGGTCCTGTCTTTGTCAATAGCGCCCTAATATAGTTATGTTATCAGTATGACAGGCGGCCTGCTGCTCCCAGAGACACGTCACGCTGAGTGGGAGTTAATAAAGTTTTGTGCCTTTTGAATAGTGCAGTACAGATGGCTGGCTGGCGTTGTGGCGAAGGCATAACATGGGGCTTTTTGACTGTCGTTGCCATAGGCTTGGACCAAATGCTTCGCTGTATGATTGAATAAAGCACTGCTAATGAAAGATAGTGGGGCTACACAACTTTGGAAAAAGGCCTAATTGTGATTCTGAAACATTCGCTAAACTAAAACAAAGGTCACATGCATTTGGGAACATGTTTGCATTAAAGGTTCTATACATAATTTATCCTTATAGAGACATATTATGATTTAAAACCTATAAATAACTGCTTAACAATACAAATTGTTTGACGATTCGGTTAGCGATCGATTGCGCAGCCTTAGCTTTGACCAAATGTTTCTCATCAAAAACCGCCCTCCCAATAAAAGACTACAGCCTTTTTTGATTTTGATGTCCACGAGGCGAACACTGAAAGCCACATAAGGAGGTGCTAACACAGACAACATGCACACACATAAACAGCAGTGAAGATGTTAGCTATGCGGCTCTTGTGTCAGGTGCAGCTGAGAGGGCTTGTCACCTCATCATAGAGTCTGCACAGGAGACGCACACCGCACTATGTGACACCGGGCTTTTTATAGACACACTGGAAGTAAAGGGGAGGCCAACGCTATCACCTCCAGCAGGATCCCTCCCTACGCCACTGTCTACCCGGTTGGACATGACATTAAGATGCCAAGTAATTTAAGTAATGTACTGTGGCTCCAAAATGAGTCGTCTTTCTTTCTTCACGTTGCATTTTGGTTCTGCTTTCTTCAAAATCAAAATATATGTCCTCATTCAAGTCCAAGTCCTCCAGGAACATTCATACTTACAATGGCAGCAAAATTTACTCATCTTCATCAGTAACAGAAATTGTAAGAGACTCGTTTGATTGATCATTGAAGTTAGAGACATGAACTGGAACATCTGATGGTAAAGTGTCCTCCCTTTGTATCGATTGAAATCTCCTTTTCTAAAATGTAAATTGGGTGGATTGGGCGCTGAGCAATGGGTCTTGGGCAGGGCAGGATCTTCTTCTCGAAAATATTTGGGAGATTAGCAGAGTTAACTTGTGAACCTGTGCTGAAGATTGTGGTAACTGTGTAAATGTCACTTACTGCCTCTTGGGTGCATTTGTTTCATGCTGTACAATTTCTCAATATGTGGTACAAACTAAATATTTTTATTACAGTGGGACGGATAATAAATTAAACTATGTGCTTTGTGTTTGAAAAGATAGCGCATTCCCTACTACTGCCTTGAGCTGCATTTTTAGCATTGGCACTATTTTTACCAATGCAATTTCACTGTATGCCTATACCTCGTTTGAAATCTAAGAACTTCCAGAATTCATTCACTTAGGAAGCTGCACTTGCACCAGTTCAGATTAAATTATGGATGTGTGCAGGTAATTTAGATCTGGACATTCTTTCAGTAAGGATTGTTTACCTGCTTTAGTTTTGCTCACTTCCTGTGATCTTCCTCAGAAGCATCACCTGGTGGTGAAAGTGACCTGTTGTAGGACGCTTAAATGGATTTACCAGTCAGTAGGGAGAGCTTGGCCCCTTACTGACTAACGCCTTCTCCAGGACGACGTCCCAGGTGTGGGATTTTGTTGTCCCGGTTCCAAATTGTTCTGTTCTTACTAAAAGAACAATCTTCAATAGTTTTACTAAGAAGACAGTATGAACCTTTTTCAATGACTGGAAACTTATTCTAACGGTTGGATTTGACAGCTCAAAGTGTCAGGCTCGTTCTGTTTCATAATGGGGCAATTGCTTCAAGATTGTCTTCATTAAAGTACATCAAGTAAAATGATTTAGTAATTTTTAATAATTCAGCTTTAGCGTTGCTACCAACACATTTACCAGATATCTGGGGATATTTATGTGAATGTCTATATGCCTCACAGTATATACTGTAGCTTGAATTGGAAAAGTATGGAAGAAAATAAATCATTTTTTCTTTGATAAAAACATCCACACAACAGTATTTTCCAAGTTTGCTGCTGTGATTAAGTACACAGGCCTGTAATAGAGTTGATATAACAGCTTGAGTGTGTAAGAGCATGCACACATTATGTTAGGATGATGAATGAGCTGTGTGAAAAGAAAACTGGAGGCTGTGGTTTATTAGATTGCAGAAGTTGGTGCCTCTTGCTCTTGTGTGTGTGTGTGTGTGTTTTATGGACATTGTGCTTGTGAAAGGCGCTCTATGGGCTCTGCGGCCTACTACAGAGGATGAATGTGCTGATATGACAGTGATACATGGTGATGTTTACAGTAAACAGGAGCCAGGACCTCCGCTCAGGAAGGACGGGAGCAGAAAAAAAGTTGCCAAAACTTGAAGTAATGGCTTTGGACACTTCATTCACCTCCCGTCTCTATGCACTATATGCTGTGATGTGTGATATGACCAGAGAAATACTGTTTTATGCGCACTCACAATACCCACTGACACGCTTGGCTCACGGTCAGCTCTCATTCATGCAACATACACCCCCCATAGACCATCCCACACCATTACTGCAGGCAATCTCTCCATACACTGCGCACTACTGAGAGTATCTGACTATACAAGCTTCACGGGCTCAGCCAGATTTCCTTTATTTACAGTGGAGTCTGCTCGTAGCCTCTGAACTAGGGCAGTAGCAGAAACTCGATCCTTCTGAGTGGAATGGGTTTTTACAGCCACACACCACTCTGTATACCCAAGAAACAACTAGAGTATAATGTGATATTGGCCGGCTTTAGGAGACTTAGCGCCGCTGCTCTTGATTTGTTGCAACTTTGTGGGAAAGTTGTCTGTGAGTGGGTAAGCCCTCATTGCCTGGGCCTGTGTATGCTTATGTGCGTATATGCATGTGTGAGCGTGATGGATGAACTTGCAGTCTGGTAAGCAGGGACATTCCCCTCTCTGTTCTTCTTTTGTGCCATGGAAACCAGACGGGAGGTGCTATGGTGGCCCACAGGAGCCAAATGAGGCGGCAATAATACAGCGCTTAACCCCACATTGAAAAATGACTTCATTCTCTCATCAATAGAGCAGCTCCAAACGCCCCGCCACGCTTCTGCATGCAGATACACATTATTAGAGCCACGCCGGGACACACAAAAACATGCAGGTCATTGAGAAAGTGCGACGGGTATTTCCCATGACTGAGGTACGAGGCGGTTAAATCCACTTCACTTACACATACGCAGAAACGCAGAGCTTAGGAGTAATCGGTCTGTGGTGTGCTGCAGTGCAAGGTAGATGCTTTAAGGATTGTGTGTACTAATTTTGCCCAGTGAGCGCTCCTGTTTTCTTTTCTGGAGCGTCTGGACGGTCTAATCACAGCTGCCTGCAGAAGACATTTTCTCTCAAATATCCCATTCAGAGCCAACCGTATAACCTTTCTCACCTCTGGTTAACAGATGCAGAGGTTTGTCTGTTTATTTGGCAGATTTGTATTGTTCTTATTGTTCCTAATTGTTTTTTAATACGGATGGAACATGCGTTTCTCTGAATCACTGGTCAATCATTGGACGAGAATCTGGTCTTTGCACTGAATTTTTAAAAAGTCTGGTTTTATGATTATTATGATTATTATTATTGTGAATAATATACGTTTACAGTATTTGATAGGGACAGAACATATAGTATAGCATTGTTATAGTAACCGATCCGATACCATGTTCATAGGGCATATAGCTAATTCGCAGACCTGGTTATTATTAAGATGTAAAAAGACATTTAAACAATATATTCACAATGAATATTTACAATCATATTCACAAGTTTTATTTGATTTGAGCCATTGTTTGATTTGACAGTTAAACTCAGTTCAGCAGGTTTGGTGTTCAAGATCTGTGGCCCCTTTACTGAGAACATACTCTGTCCAAAAGACGTTTTTACACCAGGCTATAGACTCCGCTTGCAGCACCTCCTTATGTGACAGTCATATTGTGCGGACTGGGGGGGGGGAAATCGAATGTGTGCACTACAGTATAATGAGTTTGTGATCATGTTTTGGAGATGTTTCAAAAATCAACAACAGCCATAAATCTGCATCTTTTTTTTATCCCATCGCTCCCTAATTACCTCATATGCATTCACCGTCATCCCACACACCACTTCTTGCATGCATTATGAAGCTTACCGTCCCAAAGCTTTAATCGGACCCCGGCTGCTATCTGTGTCCCCGAGTGCGGCCATTGTCCTTGTCTTTTCTTCCATTAGCTGTATAGTGTCCGTGTGTGTGTGTGTGTGTGTATAAAAAGGCTGCCTATATTGTAATATTATAAGTCAGAGCCTGGGGGAGATGAACAGGAGCTTTTAGAGCAGGAGCAACAGGGAGTGACGACAGTATTGCAGCCAGGCGAGGTATTCCCTGCGAGAGCATGAAGAAGAGGCTGTAAAGCAGATTTCTTTGGCGCAGGATTATTTAAGCTCACCTCGGGAATCCCCTCTTTGACTCGAGGTGTGCAATTACCGGCGTCGCCCCGATAGCACTTAGCATCGGCATATTTACCTCGAGAGAATTACTTTATTTTTTGAAAACATAATGTTCCTCCTGCGTTGTTTGTGTTTGTGCCAAGCCTTGTGTTTTGTGTCGACTTATTATTAGTGTTTTATTGTGTGTTTATCTTCTTCTTTTTTTTGTATTGCGCAAATATACCTCATCAAAAGGGAAAATGATTAGGCCTTTTCTCCACCAAGAGAGATTTAGGGTTTTGTGAACACATTTTGACCCTCAATTTCATGTGTAGTGGTACATTGCTTCACCTTTTTGTACTGTTCTTATGTAAAACTGACTGACTTTAGCACCGTACGGTAGGTGAGTCTATAACGGCACGTGCTTGTGACGTGCCTTGGGGCTGCTTCTTTTTTTAACACCCGCTCCTATGCGCTGGCTCCAATTGAAAGGCTTTTGAAATGATAACCCTAGACTTATGAATTGCTGCACACACTTGGGAGAGGGATAGTAAGAGAGAGTGATAGACATAAAAAGAGGTGGAGGAGAGTATGAAGGATAGCGCGCACACTTACAAATGGGCAGTGGAATAGCGCAACATAAAAAGAGCCATTGAATTGAATAGAATAGTTACATTCAAGGGGAATCAAGTCATTACAGGGGACAGAAATTTCACAATTTTTTTTTTTTTCAACTTTGCCTTGTTAGAATGACATACCAAAAAAGGGATAGAGGTTGAACAATCGGGGTAAAAGCGGTGAGGTCAGACGTGGCTTGTTAACCTGTGTGGTTGACGACAATAGCCCAGTAGGACCCCGGACCACACGGAGCCGCCTCAAGTATCTGAAGTGCTTCCCTAAGACCAGATATAATACAACGGGAAAGAATAGCTGAGCTTAGTTGCACAATTCAGCTGCAAAGCGGTCTGTGTTGTGTTCGAGTGAGGCTTTAACTGCTCGGTTATTTCAGCATTTGGTTTTGGCACCGCGCATCTCGCATATCACCTGTCAGTCATGGGTCAGTCGTTCGTATGGCCGTCCCTCCAAAAACGTAACTTTCTTAAATTCAAAGTAAGAGCTAAAACCCGTATTTTTGCCAAGTATTCTGTAAATAATACTCCTCAACTTTTTACCTCAGACTCGTGCCCAGTCTCAAACCGCATGCTGAACCTGCTCACCCTCCTAAGTCCCACACGGTTGTCTCTTGTTTAGCATAGTTTTGGTGTTTGTTTCCAAGTCAAAGTGCTGAATCTGGGAAATGGGTCTCTTTTTAGGCAACAGTAGACTTTTCTTGGAAAGATAATATGCTACTTTAAACAGAACAGAAAATGGTTTGTTGATATAGAATTGTGTGCACAAAAACACTACAGGATTGCAAATCGTTGTTCACCTAAATGCTATGATCTGCGATATACTTGGAAATGAATGCTTTCACTTCGGATGCTATTTTTCAGATCTATTACAACAATGTTATAAAACGAGTAAACTTTTCAGTTCAGTGGAAATCCAAGTTACTTAACCCCGACCTTAAAGCAGTACTAAGTAACGTGTTTACCTTAATAAATCCTTTCCGTAGTCCCTCTGGGGGTAATACAAGTGTTAATGGGATGATTGGAGGGTCTTTCATCTCCCCCTGGTGTCTCTGGCCAGAAAACCATGCTTGCAACTTGACTGCCACCGGGCGGATTACACACTAATGTAATCATGAAGAAGAAGCTAACAGGCTAACGGGCAAAGCTAACTGCGGGCTAGCGCCACTTTAAACAGTATTTACAGCCAAGTTTGAGTGAAAAAAATATTTCCATTGTATAACTGGATGTACAACACCTCTCTCTCCCTTCGCCTTTTCTGTCAGCGTAGTATTTACTCTCCAAGACATTTAATAAGTTAAAAATCGGAACTTGCTACGACACCTGCAGTTGCGCTTATGGCCTCTAGGGGCAAGAGTTACTTAGTACTGCTTCAACCGAGCACATTTTCTCCAGTTTGGCTTTACCCAAATCTAAAAGCGTCTTGAAAAAAAAGCAGCGAAAACGAGGACGAAAATACAACAACAAAAGCGCGACAAAAACACAATAAACAACACGATGAAAAAGTTATGAAAATGCGTAGTAGTAGTCACAAAAAAGCCACAACATAACGACAAAAAAGTGACAGAAAAAGACCAACAAAAATGTGTCGGAAAAGCAACAATAACAATAAAAAAAGTGTCAAAAGGCAAGGGGAAAACAGCGATGAAAACACATCAAATGCTTCAAAAATATGACAAAAACTCAGCAACAATGCAATGAAAAAAGTTCGAATCAGTTGTGTAGGTCTTAGCTTTCAAATGAGGCGTTACTCTGGCCTATGGAAGCCCCAGTCAAGAAGCTTTTAGATTTGGGTAAAGCCGAACTGTACTTAAAGTAGCAGTAAGTTTACATGACAGCCCGACTGTGCAAAGCAGTAATATTTGCTGTACGATGCAGCTATAGGAATCCCCAAAATGTGGCCTGGAGTGTTTTGGCTGGCATTCTGTGTTCAGTGTAAAGTATGACTCTATTCCCCAAGACAGTGAAAGTGGAGGAACAGAGGGAAGGAAGGGTGTGGGAGAGTGAGTGGAATAAAACAAAGATCAGGAAGGGAAGGAGAGAGATGGAGGGCTATAGAGGAGCTTAGTGACACTGAGAAATATAGGAGGTGGTAGAGAAAAGGGCATGTGGATACGAGAGAATCGAGGGAGCGAGTGAAGCAGTGAAACTTATTTTAGATACAGAACAATGCACGAACAAGGGAGGTTTTCACAATTTGTCGCAGTTACAATAGACTCTGTGATGGTAAAAATGAATTATCTCATCTCTTTTTCATTGTGTTTTTCGTAATTGTTTTTGTCATATTTTTATCACTTTTTTCATGTATTATTGTGACACTTTTCTGATTTTTTCATCACTTTTTGGTCAAGTTTTTGTCGCTTTTGTACTGTATTATTGTTGCTTTTCCGGCACGTCTTTGTTGCTATTTTGATGCTTTTATTCAAGAAGCTTTTAGATTTTGGGTAAAGCCAAACTGGAGAAAATGTGCTCGGTTCGGGTTTAGTGTGAATATAAAATAGACGTCTCAAGTAAAGCCACAATACAAGCTTCCAGAACAAATTCTTGAACAATAAAGGTGTGAAACTGCATATCTTACAGTCCACTCCTATTTATTTTATTTCTTGACAGGTTATATTTCAATTACAATTTGTCACATTTTAAAAGTGTAGTGAGTCAGACTGGCCACGCCTTGGAAGAAAGAACAGCTGCTCCCACAGGTTGCCTCAGCAGCGACATTGAGGATCCTCTTAATAAAATATACCTTAACCATAACCTTAATCTTTACCATGACTTCCGTCTGCTCCTCAAACCTCCAGCACCGCCACAAACACCCTCCCCGCTCGCGCTAATAGGCAGCGCTTCACTCATCCAAAATATCCTGAGTTTGTCAAGACATGAAGAACAATAGTTTACCTGACGCTACTTTAGCTCGACTCTATTCCTTGTAGAAAATGGCTTCCCCTTTTGATCCCCAAATTCCATCGGGCACATTACATCTCCACTGGACACGCGGAGGCAGCGAGTTCAGCCGCTGTGATGATGCCACTGTTCCATTTACCAACCACAGAACAACATGAGCTGTCGGACTGAAATACGAGCCCGCAGTGTCCACCATGACCATTTTTGTCGACAATACAGGACTTTGGGCCATGTCCCGGGAGCGACGTACAAGAGTGGTACGCGATGCGAGCAGCAGATCCCCTATTGGAGGCTGCTGCTGTTCGCTAAATTAGATTAGCAGGGCGGGTGTTTGCGGCCATGCTCAGAGTGTCATATTAGGCGGTAATGCACCCAGCAGCTGTGGCATACAGAGACACAGAAGAACAGACATACCAAAGTATATACATAAACTGATTAGCATTAGCAGACTATAGCGTGATGCTGTCCTGACCTTCTGACTTTGACTGACATGGCCACTGTGTGAAAATGTTCTCTGTACACAAATGAAGGAAGACGGAAGACTATACCGCTTCAAATATTTTGGTCGACTGATAGGTAAAAACAGAATGGACAAATGAAAACAAAATTCAAGCTCCTGCCTTTTCAGTCAAGCTAAACTAATTTGCTAAAGACACGCAATGTGAAAATAAGGACTTTCAAAACTTCTCTTTTTAGTGACTATTATAGATGGAGTCGACTAAATTTGCATATTTCCATCAGAAGTCTCGAACAAAATAAAGCAGAATTCGAGAGTTTGTTTTCTAAATAAGCACCGGCGTCTAAAAAGAGCGTGTCTATATGTTGAGAGAGGGTGTAATGGAAGAAGAAGCCTGATGTAATGAGGCTGTAATAAGGCCGGAGCTTAATCCCGGTGACGACAGACACGAACCACCGCCACCACACTGTACTCACTGTAATCTCAGCCGCGCACGGCTCTTTACTGCTGCCGTTCCTCACACTCGAAACAAGAATTAGTGGTTTCGTCTGTCAGGTCGCTCATGTCATTTTTGTCCATCTTTCCTCCCCGTGTTTTCTCAAACATCTTAGCATATATCCTGCTAAATGTTTGTGACGTCACGTTACTGTACTGTATATACTCGCAATGGGATGGGACGCACACACAGCCACGCTATGTCAATCATGTGTGTCGACAGGCAACTTGGAACCGCAATGGCAACCGTCAGTAATCATGTGTCCCCATTTGACTACTTAGTACATATAACTTTTTTGGTAGGCTTTTATTGCACTTATTAAAGGCCCTCTACCCTATATTTTACCATTGTCAGCTGTGGTCTTAACTCATTCCGAACTTTCCACATTTATAACGTTCCAATTCTTCAGGGGTATGAGTTTACAATGAAGTTACATAACTTTCAGGGAGCAGTATATGTAATATACACAACAACAACTGGCTTTATAATCAGACACACAGGACTTTTTCACAAATATCTGCATTTACAAGAATCTTGGGAACAAAACAAATTTGATTTCACAACTACAAAAAAAAATCAAGTATAGAGCCATAATTTGGCATAGGATTTGTATTGTAGGTTATAGCCTATCGCTTGGCAAGTTATAGCTTTCACTTCAGATGACATATTAACAATAACCAAAATATGATTTAAAATGTCCCTCTGCTATCATCAATGTAATTAATACGCATTTTTAAGCCTGCTGTAACGGATACTCGTCTTGCCTCTTTGATTCATGTGCGTTATTACACAGAACTTTAACATTAATCACAATACTGTATACCTTGCCTTAAAATGTTAACCAAATTATCCACTCTCTGATCAAGCCAATTTCATTCACAACCTGCAAATGCAAAAACATTACATAGTGAGTACTCTTCATTAGTAGCTGTCATAATAAAGCACATTGATTAATCTCTCCATATCCCGCCCGACCCTTTTGTGGCACAGGATATTATTCTCATGTATACTCATGTATTATAGCATGTATGAGTCTCTGGCTGAGGTCCAGGGCACACAGTGGCCGTCTCTGTTTGCTTTCATGGCCAGTGTTTCCAGCTCGCTGCTCACAGGAATGCAGAACATTACCCTGGCACACAGCACATTTCACTCACTTCAACACATATGGTATTTAGATAATGCAAACACAAGAAGTCTCCAAACAACCAAGCAAGACGCGATACAAGTGGGGCGGATTAGGCCCAACTCCTCATATTCACCCTGGATAAAGATCTCTGCTTCTCTGTCTTGTGAACGTTTGCTATCTTTTGGCGATCACTCTTTTGGCGATCACATCAGATAGTTATTTTGACACACCCCGACAAACATTAATGGTTCTCAAGCACCGTGTGTTTACCAGTGAGGGGGACCCTACAACGCCACTGCCCTGTAGTGGAAGTGTGAGAGAGTGAAGTGGACAGAGGACAGATGGCGCGGGACAGCTGGTTCGGAGTGACAAGTGTGTGTGACCTGGGTCTCTACAGCGTTGAAAGCAAAGAAAGACAACACTGACAGAAAAGAAACTATTTGAAGAGGAATATTTCGTCTCAGTTGCCTCTGCCCGGAGAGCTGGCGGGCAAACAGAGGGGCGGAGGGGCAATGGGGAAACATAGTGAAGGGATTCGAAGATGAGGAAACAGAAGGAGGTGGTGATAAAAGGGGTCCTTGATTTGTTATTGTTATCTTTGACTTTTAGTTGATTTCCATTAATCACACACGCTAATATATCAAAGGATTAAACTAATTAATTGAGCCTGTTCCACTGCTCCACACTATTAGACTGGGTTGTTTCTTATTGAGGCCTTTTATCAAAGTCGGTCTGACGGCCCCTATTTAAGTAACTCCTAGAAGCCAGCATGCAATTATCAACCAATGTTTTGTTTTTTTTAATTACTCACACACACGGACAAAAAAAACTCAAGTATTTCAAACACTTCCCCAAAACAGCTCTACAATTTCTGCTGTGCTTTCTGCGGGCAGCACGGTGGCTGAGTGGTTAGAGCTCACACCTCAAAGAAAGAAGGTCCAGGGTTTTGCTTCCCTGACCTTTCCGTGTGAGCTTGTATGTTTGCCCCATGGCTTAAGTGCTCCGGTTTCCCCGAGCGCGAAGAACATGCACAATGGGGTCCAAGCAAAAACCAGTACGTTCTCTAGAAATGCTTCACGCCACTTCCAGACCCCAGACAAATAGATAGGCTTCGTTCAAAAGGATATCCGACTGTTTGTAAGTCACACAGACGGAGGCAGCTGCTGTAAACCTCTGTCTTGACACTTCCATTCCCCGCGGTTACAGAGGGATATTTCCTTAAACAGACCCGAGGAGACGATTGACAAGAGCTTCATTCTCAGCGAGTTCAAGTGAGAGGCCTCGGGGGAGGAAACACACTCTGTCACTACAGTGTGCGGCGATGCCCTCGCACACGCGCACACACAACTCAAATGTTGCCTGGAGGGAGAAATCAGATCCACCACGGCCTTATTGGATGCACCGATCTCCGCCATAACCTTCCTGTTAGATTTGTAGAAAAAAGTAAGCATGTTTATGTAGGAAGTAGTAGTGCATACTTGGCGGGGATGTTTACATTTACAAAAAGGAGAAGTGCTTAATTGGCTTAAAAAAATCATTTATTTAAAGTCACTGAAAGTCTAACAAATAGCAACAAGGTAACAAAGTGGGGCAAGACTTAAAAATAGATTTAACAGATAGACTCACCATGTTTATACAATTGTTTGTGTTGCTTTGATTTCACTTATGTTGACTTTACTTGAAACAAAGAGTTGAGTATAAGTGAGCGCACACGGCCCAGAACCAAGTAATATCAAAGAGTATTCACCCTAAGAAAAATAGGCTTCAGAGTATCATAATTTTCTTTTAGGAATTTTGGGAGGGAAACATTCTTGTCAGCACACTCACTGAAGTGTCACATCTTGACCGAATTAATGTTTTTGTTTTTAGGTTAGTGGTTTGATCTCTTTCTTTTGCTGCATCCATCAGTCAGGAAGCTGAACTCTCCCCTTCCCTCCCTCGGCTGCCCTCTGTTGTGTACATATACAGTATATGTATTCTTGCTCTATAGCGTTACCCATTGTTTTTGCACCAAGGGTTTGAGCGTAACACAAATATGATTATTATTACATGTGGCAGAATTGACAATAAAGCGAACTGAATAAGTGAAATAAGGTGACTTTGTGCACAATAAAAGAATATCAGTCCTCCAAAACTTTTCGCAAAGCATTTCAAAGTTAACAAAACTTGTATTGGGTCCAACCAATTAGATTGCAGTTGTTTTAACTTTCCCTTCCAGCACCTCGATCTGGGAGATAGCCATTCCGCTTCTCACTCCGAACTGCTGGGTAAACACAGGCGGAGAAAACCAAAACCGCCCGCAGCACTTGTGTGCGTTTGAAAGTGAGAGAGAGAGTGTGATCGTCTTTGTCAGTGATGCCACGGTTTGTAAGCTCTGAATAATGACACCGGGGTGAGGAAGCCATCACCACTGACATGCGACATAACCCACGATCCCTCCCCGCTGCAAAGATCCGGAGCTTCTGCCGTCACTCACAACAAACAACATTGTCAAATGAAATGAATGGCCTCCATTTTTCAAATGCGCTAAATTATTAATGGCCACGTTTTGTTGTTGATGTCTGTGTCATGGCTGGTTGCTTTGTCAGTGCATCAAGAAGGCCTGAACAGCAGATGGGCTATTAGATTTTAATGAGTCAAATTTATCGCCGCCGAGTATAATAACTTCCAGGATGAACAACTTTAATATTTTTTGCCGTGCGCACGTCTTTGTCTCGTCGCCCTTGGTTGAAAGAGAGTGCAGGGCGTCTGGACGGCGGAGGAATCGAAGAGATGAGGTGATTGACAGGGGACTCAAGTGATGCAATGATTGAGCTTTCGGGGGAAGCAGCGAGGATGGATAGATCAAACAAACGTGTGGAGGCGGAAGGGAAGAAAAAGGTTTGATGAAATTGCATTGTTGGGTTACAAGTGCATTCTAGTGAGAGATGTGTTTAATTAAGGCTGTGTATTTTTCTCTTTTAAGGTAATGGTCTATATATTGTCTCCAGGGGATTCTGTCCTTTGTCCTCTTGCTGGGGCAACCTGTGACTGCCAGTGTGCACTAGAGCCCATCTCCGAATCTCCCTCCTCGTCCTGCTCAGGGTCAGAATAATAACCTGGCTGAAGGATAGATCTATTGTGTATATTGGGGAGACTGCAGCACCCGGAGGAAGCCCACCCAGACACAGGGAGGACATGCAAACTCCCACATCAATCGAATCCGGGACATTCTTGGTGTGTGGGGCACGAGCGCTACCCACTGAACCACCTACGCCCATGTAAAGTCTCATGAAGATTCTAAAATAGGGCACTTTTTAACCGTGGATTCATGAACAGCAAGCAAGCTTATTGATTTTAATTTTGTTTTTGAAAGACAAAAGCTGGTTTGCTGTGTGTTCATTGTTCCTTCTTTTATTTGAAAGTGACGCTGGTCCACAACTGAAGGTCAGAGCGGATTATTAAAGTTCCTATCTTAATTGTGCTACATGTATGAGCATTTTGTGCCAGTTACAACAATGTTATAACAAAAACGTCCAGTTTGATTGTTGGGTTATGGAGTTCATGGGAGAGCAGGTTTGAGCTGCCACTGACTGGACACTCACCCATGTAAATTCCCATATTTGTGTTCTATTTATTATTGTAGTGTAATGCGAGAGGCAAACAGGAACGGGATATGATGTCACTTGTGGCTAAAGAGCGGTTTGGAGTTTCATGAGTTTCGGCGGTGATTTTAGCTGTGGTGTCTGTCTACTGCAGTTGTGTGTTTTGGACAGTCTCTCCAGGGCCAAACTTCCATAAATTTGCTCATGCAGTGCTGACCTGGAGAAACACACTCAAATGCACGCACATACAGACGGGCTGGGCCTGTCATAGACAACTGTGTAGGTGCTAGAGCTGGGGTTATTGACTCGTATAGAGACAAAGACAGCAGCGGGCGAACGCACCGCTATCGAAATACAATTAATACTGTCTGCCTGATGGATTAGACTCATTACACAGGGAAGAGGGCACCGGGGCGCAGTGCAGGGGGGCAGGAAATAAAAAGAGGAGTGAGACAGCGAGATAGTGGAAAAAGGTGCATCCCAAAGTTTTATTACAGCATGCTAAATATAGTATGTTGATGATGCAGTGGATAACTTTGCTGGGCTGTACGCCAATTTCTACCAGGCAATATTATTGACAATGAATAAAACATCTCCCATTTTTAGGAATCAAGTAATATGAAGCCGTGGATGTTGAGAGATAATATAAAGTACTGCAGGATGCCGGTGTGGTTTGCAGAGTGACGAGCTCTTTCCTGTCAGCATGTTGTTCATACGTTGATGGGAGAAAAAAATCATTAGTATACAACGCAAAAGGATAACATTGTGAGGATGACTTGAAACATATTGAATTACTCTTGGTGGTCTTTGTCAAAACAATTAGGTTGTACAGCTTGTAACCTGGAAGCCTCCGAACGTATAACTCGGAGAGGCACAGGTGTGCATGCTTGATCAGTGTTGAATCTGTCTGTGAATCTAAGTATCACTTTCACATGTTTTGAGTGAAACCATGTCCTGCTACTAAGTGCTCCTCAGCTCTGCTCATATGCAATTACTGCATTACTGTCAGCCCCTATCCACTTTGTGTGCGTGTGTGCGTGCGTGATCCATTCATCACTCGTCTATAATTACATGTGTAAACATTTTGTGATGAAGTCATGGTCCCAGTCCGCTGACCAATCTGTTCCTAGGCTGGAGCCCACTGTAATCAGCCTGGCCCTTCACATGCAGCTGTGTTTTTAATGTATAACGTTGGATCATTCCAGATAAATGTGATTAGAATCTGTTGTCTCCGCGGCGACAACATGCTAGTGTTACAAGTTTGGCGAGCAGCATACAGCGGCTTTGTTCTGAGCTCGCAACAAGACAATTGAGAGCTGAATGGAGCTATTTATGTTAGAGAAGAGGCAGGCAGGAAAAACTGTCCCGACTTTCAATGTGTGAAGCCAATTCTGGAAAAGTTCAGTCTAATATTATTAAGAATACAAATTCAAGAACAAATCTAAATGATAATATAACAAACATAACTTATTCAATTGGACAAAATATGATTTGTTTGTAGACTTTTGCCCTTTGAGGATATCCTTTGCAAGTGAAACCCAGCAACTCTGTCGATGGCCCTGCTACCCTATAGGAGAAAATGCAACTAAACATCAGACAGACTCACAGCTAACTTAGAGCCTGTGACTTGTTGAACATATTGGCGCAGTCTGCTAAAGCGCTCTGTAAACCATAGCACGCGCGTGGCAGTTTGTGTGGCACCTGTCTGAATGATTGCCACGTTGTCACACCCTGGGGGACCTTCTCTCCATCATGTCCACATAGGTGTCCACCCCGGCCCCCGTATCCATGGCAACCGCCTCACCTGGCATTTAAAGTATGTGTGCGAGGCGTGACCATGAATAGAGGAAACAGACAATGAGACGCTGCGGAGGTGTCATTCATGAGCAAAGTCAATATTAGTTTAGAAGAGGCTGCAATAGTGTGATTCTGCATAATCTCTGTCTTTACAACAAAATACCCATCTAATACTCAAAGAGCAGCCGGACGCCCCTCACATATTCCCAGGTGGTGGTCTGTAAATCCATTGTCTCACAGTCTCTCCTCCTTACTCATTGCTCCTTTTCTTTTGGGGATTTCTCCTCCTAATTACCTACAGCTCGCAGCTGTGATCTTTAGGGCCCACTTCATCCCGCAGCTCTCCCAATTCATCTGAAGAGCCGTTTGTTACCACAGAATCAAAACCTCACTCCCATTGTCTTTGTCTTTGTCTCTTTTCAACCATTATTATTTTAATATTTTGCCTCCTCTTAGAGTTTCTTCACTTTGTCTTCACACGCACGCGCACAGGCACACACACACACACACACACACACACACACACACACACACACACACACGCACACACTATCTGACACTTAATAGCATTAAGTTTGAACAAGATGAGTTGTTATCTGCTCCGCCACCCCAGCACTATCCCACAGTCTCTGGACCAGGGCTAAACGGTGGGGATGGATTTAGAAGAAATTTGTGGCAGTTTGTGGTACAAAGGGCTTTCTGAGAGGGCTGGACAGTAGGTGAGAGCGTGTGTGTCCAGTGTGTGAGAACAGGAGGGAGGGGCAGGCGGCATGTGGAGAGTAGAGGGCTGCTCTTTCATGGCCAGGTCGTCTTAGCCACGCAGGGCGTCAAAAGCTCCTCTTGCTATGAAAAGGCTCCACAGAAAAGCAGCTCTAAGCTCTTAACACTGAAGACCTGACTTTGTCATGCACACATCCTGGGCCACTAGAAGTGAGGAGCCACACAATGCGGTGCTCAGTGGCCAAAACTATGCACTCAAGAAAAAGTAACAAATGTAACATTCAACAAAAGGCATACTGTTCACTAGTATAAGAATACGTTACTAGAGACATATACGTTTCTGCTGTGCCCAGGGAGTCGCATTAGCCATGGTGAATATTCTAAAAGCATGCATATATTATATTAAATTATTATGTAATTTAATATAATATATTAAATTATATTGTATTAAATTATATATAATTGAATTATATATAATAAATTATTGACACATTATATAGTGTCAAGAGTGACTGTACATCAAGCTACAGTCACTCTTGACACAAAGTGGCTCAGAGTGACAAACTAATGTTTATGCATCTCCTAATTCTAACGGCAACTTAAGGTTTATTGGTCATCTTCCAAATACTTTTTTTATAACTGCAAAAACAGCATTGTCGGTGCCTATAGGCGAGAAGAAACGCTCTTGTGACTAGCAACATATAGATGTTCCATGTACTGTCAAATTCACTCTAATTCCTGTACCTTCAAAGGGCTTTGTCTGGTCGGTGGCAGCACCTGCAAGTAGTTAGTTAGTGGTGTGTGTCTGTTTCCTCACTTTGTGCTGGGTCACCGCTGTCAGCTGTCAGTTTTGTGTTGCCCTCTGTCAGACTGCGCTCTGTGATGGCTCTCAACTTAGCAGCGTGATATAGTCCCCAAGTTCCTGCATGCATGGCTTCAATACCTCCGGCCTCTTCAAACGAAAACACACACGGTCCATACACACTTGCACATTACTCAGCTGGAGTCTGTTTTAATGAATGCCACTTCCTAGGTCAGAGGCTAAGGGTTAAACCTTAGGGAAGTCCACCAACAAGAGCCACTTAGGCGAAGGGGAGGACACAGCTGAGTAAAAACGGAGGAAGAAAAGTGGAAAGTGCTTTTGTGAAACATCCAACAAAAGATTTAGCTAAAGATGAAATCGAATCAGGTGTCTTGGCGGCAAAGCGAGGAACTAAATCCACTCCTAAGTCCTTAAGAAGTCAATTTCCTAGTTGGGCTAAAAGTTGGATTTATTTTCTCTCCCTGGCTGTGTGTCTCAGGTGGTCGCGGTGATGAATAAGGTTTACTGAGGCCTCCTGAACTTCCTCAAGAGCCCCACACTAAGCCAAGCTGCCAATCAGCAGTGTGTGAACCGTGCTGCAGTGTGGACATAGAAGTGCGCTCTTATCGTGTCCGCCATCACGGAGAGAGCTGAGTGTCATTTTTC
Source organism: Neogobius melanostomus (assembly GCA_007210695.1). Classification (NCBI taxonomy): domain Eukaryota; kingdom Metazoa; phylum Chordata; class Actinopteri; order Gobiiformes; family Gobiidae; genus Neogobius; species Neogobius melanostomus. Next base: position 3,205,115 of record VHKM01000004.1, on the reverse strand, counting down.
ATCGTTGTGCATGGGATGGGCTTCTGATGTTCAACTCGAAGTATCACAGCTAAGGCGTTATCAGGCGCATGTGTCAATTTACAGTATAAGAGTGTTCAAGGTGCTACCATTCCAGAATCATTGTATTGCAAACAGCATGACCACTGCTGCTTCTGTTTCTATGCTGTGACATACTCTGCATGTTCTTTACGTCTACAGATCTGGTCAAATCTTGATCCCAAACATGTGTGTGTGTGGCTGACCATTTTTGTGTTCTTAAGTGGAGCGTTTATCCGTATTAAAGGTGCATTATGGAACTTTTTATACTAGAAAAAAAATTGCGTAATTGACCTTTTTGCGACACACTCCATGGTTAACATGATGCCTTTACTTTCCATCACCGCGACCTCTACAACGCTCCAGGATCAATTGTTTTGTAGGTTCTGGTGAGAGGATGCGTCAGCAGTGAAAACCTACAAAAAACTCTAAAAACAATTGATCCTGAGCCACTGTGATGGAAAGTACAGGTGTCATGCTAGTCACTCATCAGCCATTGGATCAGTAAAAGGTAAATTTTTTCCACATAAAAAGTTCCATAATGCACCTTTAAGTAAGAAAAAAAACAAAAATGTTATTGTATTTTAATTATTAATTACAGGAAAATTATTTTTCTCCATAAGCTACTTTTCTATCTTAATACACTTAGAAACATCAATTACTGACTTCTTCTTTACTGGAAGTAATGTGGAAGTAATACATGTCCTGCTCCATTTGAATTGACAAATTTGCATTAACACTGCTCAGGCTCTTACATGGCAGGCGCAGGACGGTCCCTGCTGAATATGTTGTCTCTCCACACACTTGGCCTGGGACAAGTTAACCATGTCGTTGGCTGTCATGAGGTTAGCAAAGCACAAAGCGCCGTCAGTCTGTCAGCTCCCGTTGCATCAGCCATTGGCAGGCCCTGCATGACACAGGCAGATGTCTGGTAGAGGCTGCATAGCGTCTGCGTGTAGGGAGCACTTTCACTATATTTATTTGGATTTGGAGCTCCAGCGGTTAAAAGAGCATGGCTGTTTTCCAAACCCCCTTCGTCCCTATAAAAACAGTATCAGGATACACTCCGTTTGACTCAGACCAGGCGCTGGGAGGTGTGTGGGTGAGTGTAGGTGTGTAGAACAGGGAAAAGTGAAGTCCTCGTTTCATCTGCCTCTGTTTGTACAGGCTTTAGCTGGATCACAAGCATTGATCTAAAGTCACAGAGATTTGGTGGGTCATGTGAACCTGCAAGTAAGGCCCAAGTCATTGTTGGACAGAGAAGTCGGGAGCACAATGGAGTGGTGTATATCGCAATGTTTTGTCAGTGCTTATTGGTGAAGAGCTGGGCTTTCGCTCACTGCACAGTGGCTTCACGTTACAAGCCACTTAATGTTTTCATAACCACACAATTGAATTAGTTATGATGTTTAAAATAAAATAAACAGCCTGATGTAGTTGAATCTGTCTGATAGCCTACAACAAAAACATTACCCAACCCGGTAACACTTTACATGACGACCCGGTAACTGCTAATTACCTAGTAATTACAGTAGTAACTACTAGTAATAATTATATCAATAAAAGTAGTAGTTCTTGGGTAATTAAAGTAGCAGTTAATAGTAATTCATTACAATAACTGCTAGGTAGTTGCGTAACCCTAACACTAACCCTGCACTTTAATTGATATTTATTACTAGTAATTACTAGACAATTACCTAGCAGTTATTGGGCAGAGTTACTAGTAACTACTACTTTAATTACCCAAGAACTACCACTTTGATTTATATTTATTAGTAGTAGTTACTACTGTAATTACTACTGTAATGACTAGGTAATTACTTAGCAGTTACCGGGTTGTCATGTAAAGTGTTACCAACAACTCTTTGGCTAACATCGCCTAACATTTTCTTATTGTTGACAAAATCATATCCAAGTAGCCAAGTGTTAATCGCAAGCCTTGACAAAGATTGGCTGTGGTTCTATTCTACAAAAATATGTCAAAACCAAACCAAATAATTACAAAGCAGCAACATAGAAGAAGATCTTTATTTATATAGCGCCTTTCACAGACATGGTCACAAAGCGCTTTACATGAGAGCATTTTACATTCACTCCATACTCAGTGGTGGTAAGCTTCAGTTACCCCTGGGGGAGACTGACAGAAGCGCTGTCACAACTGCACACATCTGCGCCAACAGTCCCACTGACCACCACCATACATTCACACACATCATTAATCCTGGCCTATTGTACATGTTTTTAGTGGTAGGGGAAACCAGAGTACCCGGAGGAAACCTACGCAGACACGGGGAGAACATGCAAACTCCACACAGAAAGGCCCTGTGGGAATCGAACCCTGAACCTTCTAGCTGTGAAGCGAGAGCACTAACCGCTGCGCCGCCCATACCTGGCATTTTGTGATGTTTTGGTTTTGTAAATTGTTGGTATTGAGCCTATATATATATATTCTGTGCGTAGCATGTTAATACCTTACGCGCTTGTGTAATATTAAGCTACATTATCAGAGGAGAAGTATTTTAACCATGTGTTCTGTTTCCCCGCCCAGTTCATGTGTATATCATATTTCTTTCATAGCAACTGGTGTCTTTGTGTAATAGATGCTAGCTTGATTAGCTATGTGGAGCTTGTAAACCATGATCGGTAAAGTTAATCCTGTTAAGCTTTATTATTTATTGTGAAAAGGGATTAGTTAAGATATCCAACCAGCATGAAATTATGCCTCAAGAGGAATTTGAAAAATGCTAGCGATTAGCTTCTAGCCGATTATCACGCTCTGGGGTCACCAGGCTAAAGTTGGGTGTGAAAGGTTAAACCTGTCTGTCTGGGACCTGGAGCAGTGATAGACCGGTGGCTGAGGAGGAAGCAGACTTTCAAATACACAGATGTTTTTCACTCGTCAGGACCAGAGACATTTACTCAAGTACTTTTAGTAACCTTTTCAAGTGGTGGTTTTATCACACAATACTTTTACTTCTACTTATATTATATGAAGTAACAGTACTTGAGTTAAAGCAATTGATTACTGAAGGGAAAAAACTGGTCATGTTGACATATCAAATGAATTACAGATTTACTTAAATTACAGTTCGTTTTCTTGCATAATTTTCTTTTTTACTTCTATTTGTGTAAAATTATTTCAAAGTAAAATTACTCTTCTTACTTGAGTAAATATTTATGCTATTCTACCTACGACTGGTCTCGACTACATTTCTACTCTTGTTCATACTTTGTTAGCTGCCATTACCTCACATGTATTATTTTAATGAGATAAAAAATATTAACTCCTTTGGGGTCTGAATTCCCAATGCCATTAGATGTGCTCTGGCCTCTAGATTGAACTACATGCAAACCCATGTCTCTGATGCATAGGGGAAGGTTAGAAAGGAGAGAAAAGTGGAGGACACTAGTGCCCCCTATGGGCAGTGTGTGAATTTATAAGCGTTTGGCACCTGCCATGGAAGGCAGATAAACTTTTTTAGATGTGGCAGGATGTAAGTGGATTATACATTTTTGGAGAAGAAACGTAACTCAATGCATTGCCAAAACATCATATTGTTGAACAGCAAAACATATTCTAAAACCTCTATCTACCTCTAAACCACTTTCTTCATTTTGTTTCCAGTGATCTGAGTGAGAACCAAATCCAGGGTGTTCCCAGGAAGACCTTCAGAGGAGCAGTGGAGATCAAAAACCTGTAAGTAGCACTTTCACACATTTTCTTCTTTATGTGTGCACTTTTCCCCCACTGTGTTTGCAAATGCGCACTGCCCCCTTTGTGCGAGCGTGCATCAATATTTCAATGTGATAAATGTCATGTGCCTCCCTGCCTGCTCGATTGACTGGCACCTCTGCTCGTTAGCCTCGTGTGTGCATTTTAGCGTCTATAGATGTCACTGCTCTGGCATTTCTATTCCTCTTGTTTGTTTGCCATCTGTCGCAGTTTGGGTGATTGAGGATAATTGTTGACCATTTCACAGCTAAAGTAATTGCCCGGCAGTAATTCTATAAATAAGGATTCACAAACTGTTTTGCTGCATCCTGTTTCTCCATATAGATAATTTTTTGAAATGCCTCGCAATTATTGTAAAAGGACATGGTCAGTCTGCATGTGTGTGTGTGTGTGTGTGTGTGTGTGTGTGCAGGGTGTGTGTGAGTGTGCACGCACATTAGCATGCGGGTGACAGCCCATGATTTACTGTCCTTATGTCTTAATTAAATTGTTTCACTAAAGCGATTGAGAAGAGGGAGCGAGAGAGAGAGAGAGAGAGAGAGAGAGAGGGAGAATAGAAAGGGGTAAAAAGCAGTGCATACAAATTAGGCGTCAGATACTGTAGAAGGGGGAATGGTTCGAGATATTACAATACTTAGAAACATCTACAACAGTCACGAGAGACGATCAGAGAAGACACAGGGGATTTAGTGCAGCCTTATCATTGTTAGTCTTGAATTTTAGCACCAGATTTACTTGAGGCCACATCACTTTTCCTCTCTTACTTGTGCCTGCAGCCAGCTGGACTACAACCACATCAGCTGCATTGAAGATGGAGCGTTCAGAGCGTTACGTGACCTGGAAGTGCTGTGAGTAGCTGATTCGTTTTGTTCACTTTTTGACTATAAACAAGCTATGATTCTGATACTTTACTGATGTATCTGTTTTATGTATGTATTTTAAGGAAGTGGGAAGTGATTCTGCCTCTAGTGCTACTATTTTACTGATTTATTTCAGCAGTTAAAGTTGGCAGATTTCTGCACTGAATTGGCAAACGCCTCACATAGCTTTACTTAAATGTATAGTCACACTAGTCTTTACAGATGTCAGGACTGAAGTTGTGTTTTCTTACCACAGCACCCTCAACAATAACAACATCAGCCGTCTGTCAGTGGCCAGCTTCAACCACATGCCTAAGCTCCGCACCTTGTGAGTCTTTCATCTGTATCACAGCAGAGAGGGCATCTCTCATTTGTAGTCGCTTGAACGACCGACTGATCAATATGTCTCTGTCTCCTTCCTCTGTCCCGCTGTCCTCTTATCTATCTCTATCACTCATCTGTGCTGTGTCCTATCAGCCGCCTGCACTCCAACAACCTGCAGTGTGACTGTCATGTGGCCTGGCTTTCCGAGTGGCTGCGACAGCGCCCCCGCTTGGGCCTTTACACACAGTGCATGTCTCCGCCTCACCTCAGAGGACACAATGTGGCCGAGGTGCAGAAGAAAGAGTTTGTGTGCTCCGGTAAGTGTCTATGACATTACTGGGCCCGTTGTCTAGGCCACTTTGTTTCCTGATGGGAGCAGTTGTAATCAGTCTGTGCTTTGTCTTGTTTCTGTACTGTCCTTCAAGATTGGGATGAAGGCAAGTATTCACTATTTTATTCCAAATTTGAAACAGAAATTAAACAAAACCTTTGCTGCATATTTAATTATTGGCAAGGAACCATGAAGGCAATATAAACAACCAAAATATGCTCTGTTATGTCCCTTTCATGTTTTAACTCTTTCTTTATAATATGTTTTTATTTTATTTTTTTACTGTTGTAATATACTATACATGTTATCTCTCATGACAAATCTACATGTGTGTGTAGGTCACCAGTCGTCCTCAGGCTCCTCCTGCAGTGTGATCCCGTGCCCTGAATCGTGCACCTGTAGCAACAACATCGTGGACTGTCGAGGGAAGGGCCTGACGGAGATCCCCACCAACCTGCCCGAGACCATCACGGAAATGTAAGGCACAAACAGTCACAGAGTGCACTGATAATTCTGCATCTTCTGTCTTTCTTGCAAAACATTTCTCCTGGTGCACAGGATTAAACGCACACATCTGTGAAATGAGAAAGCATCGTCTTGCCGCTGTTCACTGCTGAAGAAAATAATGAAGGGGAGAGAGATGATCCTGAAGGACATGATAGATTGTTTCTTTCGTCTGTGAATGGCATCAAGGAAAGATAGGGATTAGAGGCATTTGAATGTGTGTTACAAAAGAGGGTTTGTACAAGAACAAATGAGAGCTTTAATTCTTTTGATTAGCCGCTGTTTTATACCAGTTAACAGTGTAAGCGCATGGACTCCAATATCCTTTCATCCTCCTCAGTCTAGAACGAATCCAAGTCATCCTGTACATTTAAGTAATGCTCTTTTTAAATACAGTATGAGGACTACCAGGGCTGTAAGGCCTGATTTGCTAAGCCAGGTGCTAAATTGCAAATACTACTTAGATACTGTAGCACCTGATTTATCAAATGTTTGTAGTATTAGTGGTGCAAATCTGATACTATATAGATGAGTTTGGCTGTGGCGTTTTAGCATTTAACTCAACTGCACCTGCTTTTTGCAGCACTTAAGCACAAACTACTATCTAGTCGCAATCAGATCTAAACTGCAATTTCAATGTTTGCAATTTGCAAATCGTAAATACTGCATTTTTTGCGCAGCCAAAATCCTTTGCAAACAACAAATTTCCTCATTTACACAGGTATTATTACGTTTATAACCAATTCACAGTCACACTCTCTCAGATGTTAATACTCTTAGACTTAAAAGTGCAGTGTAAATAAAGTCTGTATTTTAAATTGCAAATCTTATAGCAGTCACAATAATTGCAGTTAGATTTTTTTTCTCTCATTTAATGCAATATATTGTCAATGTTAAGATTAGAAATGCACACTAAGGCAGAAATGTAGATAACAATATCCAAGTCTGGCATATCTACAATTGTCTGAAATAGTGGCTGCTCTAAATCTACAGGAAGCACTGTGATTACTGTGCAGTGAGGTTCCGTTTCAAAGAATTGCTCTGAATTACTTTAATCACAATGTTAACTTCAAAAACAATGCACTTCTGTGTAGTTTGACATACGGGTTGAGGCGCCATCGAAACAATCTGTCAGACATAAACGTTTAATGTTATTTCCTACGACATCCCAGATTGACAAAGGTTTATTTCGCCATTATCACTGAAATGTGTAAAAGGCAGTGCACCCAAAGAAAATGCTCTGTAATGAGAAGTCCATAAATCTCATCTACATCTAAATAATAGTACTTTGACATGACACACCGTAGTCGTCTCATCTTTCTAGGAATAAAACAGTTGCCTAGCTCTGCCATACTATTCCCTGCCCATTCCACGCAGGGAAGTTAGTCTGGTCACGGAGCAATTGGAGCAGTTTGAATGGGCGGGCCTAACGCACACAGATTGTCAGTGAAATAAACCAATTGGCAAATAGCGGACGTGACGACAGCTGTAGTCCAACTCACAAAATATGAACTCAATAATATAAACTCACGAGCACGCGGAGTCAAAATCCTAGACTACTTCATCCATGATTAGTTTTGGCTAATGTTAATGTTAATTGAACTAACAACATAGTGGTGCAGCGAGTGACGTAACCTTGTCAATTCTCTGTGACGGTCGTGATTGGTTCGGCCTTAGCCGCCAATCAGCAACTTGTTTACCGTGTATGTCCAGACCAACCTTCTTTCACGCAGAAAAGAAGTGGGTGTGGTTTATCAGGCTAATAAAACAGTGCCTTGAAATATGAGGCTTGGCGTCAAAGAATTGGCATGAATCACTTTAATTGCACCATAAAGGGCCTGATAAACAAAGCCTCTCTGTTAGATATGAGGTGAGGCGCCATCAAAAATCATATTAAAACACTTCTTGCTCATAGTTGGTTTGCAAATCATGCTCCAGCGTCTTTCCTTGTCACTGATCATTAGAACTGTTTAGATAACACTAGATTTTGGGTCTGCTTTCTCTGGTTTTCACGCTTCTCTGTTCTGTTTCCCGTTTGCCAGAGCCAGACTGGCACTAAATGGAACACTGCCCAGATAGTTAGGGCCGTGCGAGGCGGGTGCACCTCTCTGAGTTAAAAAGGCAGTAAGATCAGAGAAACGTAGCAGACCTTGGCTTGGGTCATCAAAGGGCCTTATCAGGGAAGGCTGCACCCCTGGGAGCGAGCAGCCGTCAGCGATACAGCTCGGTGATACGGGGAATGGCAATGTGGCTTGCCTTCTCAATGCCCGCTGTGTGTGTGTGTGTGTGTTTGGTTCCAGACGATTGGAGCAGAACGCCATCAAGGTGATCCCGGCCGGGGCCTTTTCTCCTTATAAGAAGCTGCGCAGGATGTGAGTACAGCAGCACACGCACCCTTTGTGTCCCACCTGAAGCACCGTCCCCTAACTGTCACTGTCACAAACATTTCTTGTCATTTTTAGAGACTTGAGCAACAACCAGATTTCAGAGTTGGCCTCAGATGCTTTCCAGGGCCTGCGCTCCCTCAATTCTCTGTGAGTATTGGTACTTTGAACCATTGATTTTCCAAAAAGAGAGTTTACATTCTTGTGCAGGGGTGTCCAAACGATGCTCTGATGGCCAAATGCTGCAGGCCGTTTGCCCTCAGGCTTCTTGCTGAATGAACCTATATTGGTACTTTTTACTACAAGTTTAAACACGCTAAACAGACAGAGCTGACATGAAGGTTTCAGGCCTAAATGAAAGTGGCGTTAGAAACTAAAAACCTCTGCGCACCCATTTGAATGTTTCACTGCATTAACCATGAGCTGGTGCCCCTCGGCTTTGTGTAGGTATCATGATTTCTTTTAGATAAAAATAATGGTCACAAGCAACATTTTAACAATGAAATAAATAAGCAGCGTTGCTATAGTGTGACAGCATTTATTACACTGTGAGAAATACCGAATCCCAGCAAAATAAAAGGCTGGGATTAATTATATTAAAGTGATAGCCTGTAAGATCGCTGGGAGAGACAGATTTCAAACGTCAACAATCAAGTCCCGCCCCCTTCCCCTCCTGATTGGCCCTGAAAGCCACCTCTAGTTTGCAAAATGAGGGGAGGGAGAAACAGAATTTGAAAGTAAACGATCAAACTCTCTCCTGATTGCTCGTCTCATTGGTCAAAGCGTTGGCACCGGGGATTCTGATTGGTTGCCAAAATCAGGCAAAAGGGAGGGACTTTAGAAAAAGCAAAGCTGTAGTATTACTTATGTTACATCAAATTGCAGGGCAAGGCAGTCAATTATACGCAATCTATTAAAGCTGTAAAACATTTCAACTTACAGACTATCACTTTAATCTCCAAGTTCTGTTTCAACTCTTCAACCCGGTGTTTTAATTAAGCTGTAATTATCTTATATTAAGTCTTCATGGGGTAAAATAATAGCCAAACCTTTTTTCTCTACATGTTTAGTAAAAATGCCCATATAAAAAAGGTGTTTCTCATCTCAGGATTCCTAAAAAGTGTAACTTCTAATAGCTTATATAAATAATTGAAAGAATATACTATTCCTAACAATGCTGTCCACGGATACATGTTAATAACAAATACATCTTAATGCCTGTTGCCTGTAAGTTTTTACCGTATCCGGACAGCACTGCGTATCCATGACTGGAAGAGGAGTTCAGATGCATCGTCAACACTGAGCGGTCAGCTAATTAACACATACCAGTTATAAAGATGACCACGGATTCAGAAGATTAACTCACGAAGATTTATTCCCTAACAATTCATCTAACACATAGTTCTGCTTCCCCATTTCCTAACCAGTTCTCCTTCCCCATGGAAGAGAGACTGACTTCCTCCCCGGGGCAGCCGAGCAAAACGTCACATTTTCCCATCATGCCTTAGACTACGTCTCGTTGTTTCCATTGGTCCCCAAGCCGTCATGTGACGTTTGGCTCCGCCCTTGGCGGCCATTTTATGAGTTTGTGTGTTAGAGACGGTTTTCCTGTCATTTTGAAACATTTGTACAGACTGTTGATTAACATTTCTCAATAGCTAAAAAGGCATAACTTCACATAAAAATATTATAACTTTTCATAATGTTTTGGTGGGTAAGTTTGCTCTTTGAACTAAGGTCGTCTGTGCTTAACTGCTTGAAGGTGATTGGCTGCAGTAACCGGGGGAGGAGGAGGGGTGGAGCAATGCGGGGCTATTTCACAACGGAGTTATATTAAGGTCCCCGTCTTCTCCAAAGTCAATAATTCATAAACGCTGACTTGCTGAATGGAGGCTTCTGCCACCTCATTACACATTCACCGCGGAGAGGACACACACGTTCACGCTGACACATCACACAAGTGTATGGCGTTTGCATTAAGACCCACTGCGTGCCTCTGTTTGGACGATGTAAATGAGCCATCGATTGTGTAGGAGGTGTGTGTGTGTGCAAATATGTGCTAACGTGTGTGTCGGCGTTAAATGAAGCGTCCGCTGCTTGCACGGTGTGTTTCCTAACTTCATGTCTCCGTGGGACAACCTCTCAGCACAATGAAATAAAAAAAAACTATCTGAAACATATGTCTTAAGTACAATGGTAGACGCAGCATGAAGTGTAGAGTGGACTGATAATTCAACACTAGACCGACGGCCGCGACGGTCCTGACCCTGTTTATGTGTGTAATCTGATGTGTATTTGGAAAATATCCCTAGAAAAACAGGGCGCATTCCTCTCCCAGTAGATTTATGACGGTTTTATTCCACTTTGACATTTAAATGAAACATGTTCATAACTATTTATGCTTCATGTGCTGAGTGCTGGCAGCAAGTCAGAAGAAATGTTTTCACTGGTAATGTTTTATTGGTGCCTTTTAAGTTGAGCCAAAAGAGAAAGAGGCGAGTGCCGTTTCGCATCAAAGACTGATCAGTTTTATGTTCTTCTGTTTCCTGGAGTTTACTTAGGCTTATGTTGCATTCAGGGGCAGTGAGATGGAACGGGACTGACCATATTTGGGGTTTATCACATTTAAAAAAGTAAAAAATGGGGGGGGGGAATTAACCAGTACACTGTATTTTCTCATGAATTAATTTTCCAGGGTCCTCTATGGGAACAAGATCACAGAGATCTCCAAAGGCCTGTTCGAGGGACTGTTCTCTCTGCAGTTGTTGTAAGTTCATCTCATCATTATTCATAGTGATGCTTCTCACTTAAAACACTGTTATCTTGTGAGGACATTGTGATTGAGCCATTGCCAGTGACCTGTAACACTGGAAATACTCGTCTAATCATGATAAGAGGATAAGGCGTCACTTCATTTTGGTGTGACTTTCAGGTTACTGAATGCTAATAAGATCGCCTGTCTGCGAGTAGATGCATTCCAGGACCTCCACAACCTCAATCTGCTTTCACTGTACGACAACAAGCTGCAGACCATCGCCAAAGGAACCTTCTCATCCCTGCGGGCCATACAAACCCTGTAAGGACACACTGCACAGACGCTGAACACCGGTCACTGGTCGGCAAGGCAGGAGGAGCATTACCAGATATATTAGTCGGTTAACAAAATATACTTCTCAAATCATAATGTATTAAGTTATCAATGCAATTCAATAAATAGAATATCTAATTTATTTGAATACATATTTTGAGCGTTGATTGATTGGATGAGCTCATCTTAATACTGGCACACCACATTATGCACATTATTTTGAATATATAAACAATGTTATCAAAATTGCGCATCTGCACATCCAGTCATCAGTGTGAAGAAGCTAATAGACATTGTACAGAGACATTAAAGGTGCATTGTGCAACTTTTTATGCGGAAAAAAGTGATATTTGTGTGTATTTGACCTTGTAGTGACCCGGCGGCTGTATGAGTGGTCAGCATGGCACCTTTACTTTCAATCACGGTGGTCTCTACAACGCTCTAGGGTCAATTGTTTTGTAGGTTTTCTCATGAGCAGAGAAAACCTTCCATCACAGTGGTCTCTAGGATCCTGGAGCATCCTAGAGACCACTGTTATTAAAAGCAACTGGCATACAGCCGCTGGGTCACTACAAGGTCTAATACACACAAATATAAAATAAAAAAAATCACATAAAAAGTTGCACAATACATCTTTAAGCTCATGGAGACGGGGATGTACTGCACCAGATTCAAACTAAATAGCTTGTTTTCATCCGCAGATCCTGGATACAAATAAATTAACAATGCACATTCCATAAAACATAAACGGTATAACAACAATTATTACAGCGCTCTAAACTTCCCCCAGCATTAAACCCCACTTACGTACAGTCACATCCGCCAGAGTCACACAACACTTACCCATTTCACTTTGTCCTTTCATATTCCCTACAACACACATTAAAACACGTGAATTCACTCAAGAGTACTGCCCTCTAAAGGCTATAATTATACATATCAAAAGAAACAGTTGACCTTTGACACAGCTCTTTTTAAAGGTGCATTATGGAATTTTTTTTATGCAGAAAACAAAAAACTCAAAACAACTTGATATTTGTGTGTAATCGCATGGCGCCTTTACTTTTGATCACATAGTGGCCTCTACAACGCTCCAGGATCAATTGTTTGGTTGCTGGTTGTTTTTTTTTCTGGGCGGAATGTCTGCGTAGCGAACTAACCATAGAGAGGGTCCGTCAGCAGTAAAAACCTACCAGAAACTCTAAAAAATATTGTTCGCGGAGCGTCATAGAGGCCTCTGTAAAGGAAAGAAAAGACGCCATTCCACTGTGTCACTAAAACGTCAAATACGAACTATACAGTATATACATTTTTTATATATATAAAAAGGTACATAATGCACCTTGAAGAAAATTATTCAGTATTGTGTTTTATTCTGGCTTCTAAATCATCCCAGTCTACAGAATCACCTTTTTTAAATCTGAAACTTTTTTTAAATATTGTGGCTGTAATTGTTGGCCACTTACAGTACCTGCTACTCTTGTGATTGTTCTGTGTAAACCAGACACTTGGCTCAGAATCCATTCATCTGTGACTGCCATCTGAAGTGGCTGGCCGACTACCTCCAGGACAACCCCATAGAGACCAGTGGAGCGCGCTGCACCAGCCCAAGACGTCTCGCCAACAAGCGCATCGGGCAGATCAAGAGCAAGAAGTTCCGTTGCTCAGGTAGGAGGGGAAAAAGAAATATTTTATTACTACGCTTAGATAACAGAATGTCCTGTTCTTCACATGCTGTGTCTTCCTGGTGGGATTTCCCCCGAGCCTCTACTAACCTTAGCTCAAACTGTTCTTAAGCTTTGAGCATTAGTGTCTTTTATTGATGTTCCCACTTTCTGTCTCTGTCTCTATTAGCAAGAGAACAGTATTTCATCCCAGGTACCGTACACCAAGCACCATGTCGTGTGTGTGTGATATGTGTATGGCTGTACTATTTGCTACACATGCTTGAGACTGATCACATACACAGCATTCGCAGCTGTTGTCACAATGCCACAAAAACTGTCAGAGTAACTTGATAGAAACTAGATAGAGCCATCTCACTATAGATTAGAATATACTCTATAGATGTGTATGCTGCTGCATAAATGTGTTAACACTGTCCTGCACCAGCCTCGTGCATCAGACACTAGCACCATAATATCAAGGTAATAGCATGGTATAACAGCATGGTAACTAAAAAGTGTTGTGATTACACCTGTCACCCAGTATGAGGACTGTAAATCACAGGATAAATGGTAAGCATTCCGGTAATAATAAACATGGCAATAATACACTGCCTGACCACAAAACAAGTCGCCACCTGGATTTAACAAACTGTTATGGAGTTGCAGCAATTGGTCAGGTCTATGTTCAGCAACACTTTGTGCCCAAACAATGAGAACAGCTGACGACCTGAACATCCATCAATGGATTTCTTCCTTCCTGATGGCACGGGCGTTTCCAAGATGAGGTTTTATCACATTGTGAAAGAGAGGTTCAGGGAACATGAGACATAATTTTCACACATAGATCGGCCGCCACAGAGCCCGGATCTTTACCTCATGAAGAATCTGTGGGATGTGCTGTAGGAGGCTTTGCACAGTGGTCACACTCTCCCATCATAAATACAAGATCTTGTTGAAAAATTAATGCAACACTGGATCTTTTGGCATTGAAGAAGCTTATTGAAACAGTTCCACAGCGAATGCGTGCTGTAATCAAAGCTAAAGGCGCTCCGACCAAATATTAGAGCGTGTGACCTTTATTTTGTGGCAACTTTTTTTAGGGGGAGTGCTATCCCTATTATTTCCATGCAATTTCCATCTCATTAATATATTAATATATTATTATCTTATTACTGTGCTGAAAGTAGATTGTATTATATTATTATCTTATTATTACTGTGCTGAAAGTAGATTTTCAGTATTTGTTGCAACAAAGACTGGTGAGGTCAAGAGATCAGTGTCCAAAAATGTATTCATAAACTTAATGTGACCAGAAAGTATGAAATTTCCCATTAATGTCTCACTTTGTATCAACAAAAATACAAAATAACTACAACTTGATCCTTTTTATGGAGGATAGAACACCTTTGACAGCCTTTGTGCTATTTTCAAGACACTATTAAGCACTCATAATGGTGCACCTTTTCATGTAATGTCGCTACCACCAATACTGTAAATATTACATTGACAAAGTGCGTATTGCCCCCAGTCATTTTCTCTTCTAAGCACATGTAATGACGGCTAATGTTTGAGCGTGCTTCCGCGAGCATCTCTGTGTGCACAACATCAAAAGGTCACGCAGTTAGGCCGCTCTGGGGGCTCTGGGAAATATGTAAATGACACATGCATAGGAGATCAGTGGCACGGCTAACGGCGGTCATTAGCACAGCAGCACACAGGAGCGACAGCCGTAGTCATTAACTGTGCAGCTCACCGCGGGCACCAGCCGTTCAAAGCGCACATACCACATACGGGGCAGAGCTGAATAATTTAGCAACATTTGTGGTAGAAAAGTTGAATAAACACGCTCCATCCCCCTGGTAAAACCTTGGGATTGCCCCTAAAGATCAATACGGCTCAACTCCAGCAGTTTAAAAATGCATTGTGTCGTCTTATTTCACGCTGCATTATTCCAGATCCAATTTCTGTTTGAACTACTCAACTCTTCGGAGGTTCAATTCTGGTGTTATCTCGACAGACGGCTTTGGTGATTGATGCCAAAGGGAGCGGCGGACTAAATCGCGCATTTGCACTAAGCGCACCACTTTTTATTTATGATTCTTTTATCTGCTCCATTGTCAGCACAAAAACAGATTTAAATCAAGGAGCTCTCTGCCCCAGTGTGTGTGTTGGCTGAAAGCACCCAACAAAATGTCATGTTATGCCTCCACGATTCTCACTATTCACAAACCATTAGCTCTTGAATGAATCACTGATCGGGCAACCACAAAAAAAAAAAGAACATCTTTCTCTCCTCATTTTTAATAAAAGAGAAAATTCCCTTCTTTTCTCTCCTATTGCTTAACACACTCAGGAGTACACCAACACGTGGGCTGTAAGTAACACACCACAAAAACAGTCCTAACTTCCTGGATCCCTCCCTTTTACCTTCACCCTGTTGACCCTCGTGTTTACAGATCCAATCGAGTGCTTTACACAACTGTCTGTGATGTCTGTATTGTTTACTCTGTGGGTTTGTGCTTGTTGACTTGTTACGGTTTGTGTACTGTTGTTTAGTAGTGCGGTTTCTAATACGTGGCGGCTTCTCTTGCCTTCGGTGCTGCTGGGGCTCCTCCTGCTCCTCTCTGTCTCACTAACTGCTGTTTCACAAGACACGTGTGCACTGCAGACTGCACGCCCCAATTCACTCTCCTGACCCTGTTTTTTTACACCCTGGTTTCCCACCATACTGGTTCCTTATACCTTTAACCTTTCCTAGTGACATTGACACAATAAGCAAGCAAGCAATTAGAACTAAAGTTTGGGCACACAGCCATATGTTATTCTGAGACAGATGTGCAAATTTAGCTAAAGTGGGTTGATGAGGCAATTACAGTAAGAATATGAGCAAGATATATGCCTAACAATAACGCAGCAATATAAGAGCTCTACCAAAATAAGATGAGAACATAATGGTTTTAAGGCGTAAAGTTGAAGCGCTACTGGACTAACCACTCCATCACTAATCTTTCCCACTTGTCCTCTCTCAGTGTCCTCTTCTCCTCTCCGCCGCCCTGTCCCGCCCCCCTGTGTCCCTGCGGAGGAGCAGCCGGTCAGCAGGTTGTTCCTTTGTGCTTGATCTAACCATGTGGCTGCAGGGTCCTATAGTGGAACATGGTTCTGTCAAGCACCATGGAACGGCGCTGCCAAGCCTCCAGCATGGCCCCAGACATGAGAGACAGCAGCCTCCTCCTCCTCCTCTCTAACCTCTCACTGTTTGTGTGTGGCGTTAGATGACTGACTGTCTTTATCTGCCCGTCTCCCAAGCAGATCGTTTCTGTGGTGATTGCTAACAACTAGAAAAGCCTTTCCCCATGAATGTTCAAACCGTGATTCCTTTTTTTTTCCCATCATGATCTTATATTATCAGCACAATATTGGACCGGGCAAAACTGTTGTTGTGCGGTTATACAAAAAAAAAGTAGTTTTGCAATATACAGAAGCCGTAAAGGTCATCCATTATGTATTATTTGTATAAAGGGCAAATGTATTACCTGAAGAAAGATTGTTTTTTGTTTTTCTTATAGATTCTCAATAAAGTACCATCATGGAGAATAGCATCTTTAAAAGGAATATAATTGCTCAGTTTCCATAATAATCTAGCACTAGCCTGAGCAGAACCAGATATACTTCCTTTATAAGGGTGTACTAATTGTAATACCGTATTTATCGGACTATAAGTCGCTCCGGAGTATAAGTCGCACCACCTGGGCATGGAGGCGTAACTGCACTGTTGACAAGCCTCTCCTGGCAGCACGTTGTTCAAGCTCTCATTTGCGAACTCGTTCCTCTAGCTCATGCCAGTAAGCTTTTAGCTCGCAATTAGCTTTTTTTGTTTTCTTCACTGCAATAAGAGTAACCTCTGCTTTTCGCCAGTCCTTCACAAGTTTCTTTCTAACTCCAACATTACAGTTTTTTACGTTTTCAGTACAGCTTTATTTGTCTTGTACAACCGTACAGGAGTAGCAGATACTGGTACAGAAGGCTAGAGCGCCCTCTAGCGGCTGTCAGTGTCAAAATAACAAACGTGAAATTATATATTATTATATATAAGTCGCACCTGAGTATAAGTCGCACACCCCCGCCAAACTATGAAAAAGCCCAGAAAATATGGTAGTTTTTTCTTTCTTTTTTTCAACTAAAAACATGTACAATAGGCCAGGATGAATGAGAGTGTGGTTGAGCGTGCGAATGGGGGACGACGGATGGAAATTAGCCCAAGGCTACAATCCGGTGTGGCTTGTTTACATGCATGAGACCCATGTATGTTCATTAACATGCACTGTCCCGACCAAATAAACCAATAAATAAATAAATAAATAAATAGTTGTAGCCGTTATAGTACCATTACAAATGTTATTCTCTGATACAGTAGTAATCTTGTAACAATCCCTAACAAAAAGAAAAAAAAAACTCTTTCTATTCGTTTTTATGAGATAATATTGATTGAAGAGTTTCCACAACATAATGAATTTGCCTGCAGTACAATATAAATTTAATCCATGACCTTTTACTGCTTCAGTATTATGTACTGAACATTCATTTTGCTGTACTTGAAATTATTCCTTTGGGTTTCAATTGGTTCTTTGTTATTTCTGTTCAAATCAACATAAGATTATCCAGTTTTTTTATTGCGACCTTTGCTAAGCTTCACTCTGACTCCATCCAGGTACTGAGGATTACCGCAGCAAACTCGGGGAGACTGCTTCGCCGACCTGGCCTGCCCAGAGAAGTGTCGCTGCGAGGGCACCACGGTCGACTGCTCCAACCAGAAACTCACCAAAATACCCGACCACATCCCGCAGTACACGGCTGAACTGTGAGTCACACAACCTCGACAGGCTACGAGTACAAAGCCGATCCGTGTGCGGTGCAGAGAACAAACTCGAGATGGCTTTCATCTTATGCCTCCTGTGTTACTGTCTCTCTTTGTCTCCAACTGCCTTCTTCTATTCTTATAGGCGGCTGAACAACAATGAGTTTACTGTGCTCGAGGCAACGGGGATCTTCAAAAAGTTACCTCACCTGCGAAAGATGTGAGTCAGATGTGAAAACACCGGCGCGCTCGCAAAGTCACTCTGCGGTCACACCGAGAACGCACTTTGTAGATTATGCATTCCTTTTTTTTTTTTTTTTTAGACATGGTATTTTTATTCATCTTTCTTTACATTGTTGCAGCAACCTGAGCAATAATCGCATCACAGACATCGAGGAGGGCACGTTTGAAGGAGCCACCGGGGTCAATGAGCTTATCTTGACCTCTAACAGGCTGGAGAATATACACCACCGTATGCTGAAGGGCTGGGCGGCCTGCGGACACTGTGAGACCCCCCCCCCACACACACACACACACACACACACATGCATATGCAACAACACAGCACATCAAGTATGTGCCCTGCATTAAAATAGCCCTGCTGTACAGACACAATCCATACAGCGACCATGCATAATTCATAGGTTAAATATGTAAAAACGTCATGCACTTTTGTCGTGTTGCTGTTTTTAGGATGCTGAGGAGCAACCGCATCAGCTGTGTGAGCAACAGTAGTTTTGTTGGGCTGAGCTCAGTGCGCCTGCTGTCCTTGTATGACAACCAGATCACCTCCATGAACCCCGGAGCCTTTGACACACTGCACTCACTTTCTACACTGTGAGTACGGACTTTTTTCATTTTGAATGAGGTCAGTGATATATTGCGGGGCCTGTCCATTCAAAGCTATAAGCACAAACAATGAAATCCTAAAATCAACTCAAAACTGTAAGCGGGAATGTGCCTGATTCGAGCATGAAGTGCGTTACAATAGTCAAGTCAGGAAATAAAAGCTGCGTTTTCCGGGATAAAATGGTTTCACCTTGGATAAAAGGTGATGAAAGCCAGATTTGACAACCGCATGAACTTGCTTGCTGATCATTAGAAGCTAATTTGTTATCACTGCCCATGTTTGTTTATTTGAGCAACATAAATACTAAAAAGTTGCTTTAAATCATAGACTGTAGAATTGATAGACAGCTTCTGCTCACTCCCCCGTTTACCATAATGACCACGTTCGAAAGGGTAATCATGGCGGATTTACAGACTCCTCCTACCCTGCTCTGACGGAGCATGTTCCTAAAAAGGGCATAAGGGCGGGATCTTCAATTTAGACTCGGCCCTCGCGGGGCACGTAGTTCGGTCATAGGCACGCCCGTAAAATTAGATCTAATGCTAACAGCTTGTCGATCAAAGTCCGACCCTCCATTAGTATACGAGATTTCTAAAATGTTTCTTACAAAAACCAGCCTGATTTCTTGAAATTGTAACTAACCCAGCGTTATCACAGGAGAAATATCTAGCTGTAGAAAGTAAAAAATTAGGCAGAAGGCTTTACAGTTGTTTAGAACATGCGTAAAGTGCAATGCTTTCTAATGGAAAACTAGCTTGTTTTGCCACCCACATATGGGAGTACTACAGCAATGGTGGGCAATGTCCCCCTAGCGTCGCGGTAATAAAGCAGTGCAACCAGCGGCCATTGCTTTAAATACTTTAGATAAATGTGTACAAGACAGGGATCTACTGCCGGTTCCGAGTCAGGAGGGACAATTGTTATTAAACTCATGTAAATGTTTGAATTACTGCAACCATGGAAGCACCCCAGAAGATAAAAGGCCAAAAAATAAAAATAAAAGATATGGAAATTGACCGAAATTCTGTACTTCATAAATAACTTTATCTTGCAGTAACCTTCTGGCCAATCCATTCAACTGTAACTGCCACTTGGCGTGGCTCGGTGATTGGCTGAGACGGAAGCGCATTGTCACTGGCAACCCACGCTGTCAGAGTCCGTACTTCCTGAAGGAGATTCCCATACAGGATGTGGCAGTGCAGGACTTCGCATGTGAAGATGGTATGTTTAACAACCTCAGCATCCAAGAAAATGGGTTTGCTGGCTGCGTATCTGAAACACTGCATTACCATGACGGTTTTTTTTTAGATTTTCAATTAAATTTTAACAAAATAGTTTAAAATGAATGGAATATGAAAACAATATGAAGAAGAAGAGCTTTATTTATATAGCGCCTTTCACAAAGCACTTGAGAGAATTTGACATTCATGCCACAATCGGTGGTGGTAAGCTACCTTTGTAGCTTCAGTTTCCCCTGGGGGAGACTGACAGACAAGGGCATAGCACCAAATCCTGTTAATTCACATTTAATATTTTATGTTTTTTAACCACATAACAGTGGTTTAGTTTGACAGTGCAGTTCATTTATTTTCTATTATTACTTTATTATATATACCCTAACAGGCCTAAAGATGCTTCACATACAAACACATACAGTACAGATTTGTCCTGGATACTTAGTTCATGGTTTATTTGTTTGTTTGTTTTGTTTGTTTGTTTGTTTATTGTGTATTCAATGTTTGACTTGAAATTTCATCTGATTTGGCATCTGATTTACTCCATTTACAGAAATGGAGTAACCTTTAATCCTGTAGTGATATAGATATTTAAATTGGTGGTGGAATATTCTACTTTCATTGGGCCAATAACTTAATGATTATTAGCATACCACATTAAACAGGAGGGCTGCGCCTGGGACACAGGATTTTGTGCTGGGAATAACAAATTTGTGACTTTATCCATTAAAATGCTATTTTACCAAAAATAATGATGCTCTCTTGTCTCTGTGGCCCACAGGCATGAACAAAAAACTCAAGGGCTTCAGCCTGATTTAGTCTCTCACCATATTTGAAGCCTACTTTTAAGTATATTGTCAGAAAATTCTTGTTCTAAAAAGTTACCCTGGAATAGGCTAAATGGCACGAACCCTCCACCTTTTCACTGGAGCCACGTTGACTCGTCTCCAAAGCTGCGCATTTATAATGGGAGTCTCCAAATGCGCAAGACTAATTAGCATAATTAATTCAGCGAAAATAGCGTGAGCGACCTGTGGCCTTTTTTTTTTCTTTTTTTTTATTAGTTTATTTAAACAGGGACAATGCACATTAATTAACATCACTGTAAATGTGCCAGTTTTAGCTCCAAAGCTAATTTTCAACTGTAGTCCCTGGGCAAGATGTAGATTGCCAACAATATATAACAATAACAACAACAATCATTATTAACCTAAAAATGATAAAACAATTCATTAGTATGAGCTCACACACAACCTATGTTAAAATTCGGCACAAACACTACACCATAGACAATTACACACAACAGTGTGACTTTGTCACTGTATTGGCCTGATTGCAGTCAATTACAATAAATATAAGGAAAGAGAAACTTTAGGGGTTAAAATGAGGAGAGAAGAAGCTCTGTCTGTGGCTCTTTCTCTGACTCTGCACCTTCCACTTTGCAGGCAGAGGCAGGGACTCGCCTCACTTCATGTTTAACTGTCATTTATGACAAGAAAGTTGCATCTAAGGTCCGCTAGAATAGGCTAGTGTTAAATAAAAGCACATATGAGCGTGGCAAGAGTAATATTTCTCTTCCCTAGCTTCGTGTCTTAGCATTGCAGAGCTCACCTCATCAAAGTCACTGTTGAGTTGAAGCGCGCGGTGCTGAACGCTGGTGTGTGGGCTGAACCATTTGGCACATTTTTAAAGGGGTGTCAGGGCCCTGAGATTCATCCATCATTATTGTTTGTGCAAAATTCTGTCTAGCAACCATTGTATTTCAGCCTTGATTTGTTCAATTCTTATATCAATTATGAGGAAATTTAGAAAGTACAATACAGAATGCTTTTTGCAGCACTTTTGAGGGCCCTACCCTGCTCTGGGCCCTGGTTACTCAGTACCCTTTACCCCCCCAGTCCGACGCCCATGCTGACAGAAGCCCTGTCGTGTCCCTCTGACCACCATCATTCATTCAGGCACACATCATTCATCCTGGCCTATTGTACATGTTTTTAGTGGTAGGGGAAACCAGAGTACCCGGAGAAAACCTACGCAGGTGTGAATCGAACCTTCTAGCTGTGAAGCAAGAGCGCTAACCGCTGTGCTACCGTGCTGCCCATATGATGAAAGCTAATCAGCAACTGTACATGTGGTAACCAATGAACGTAAAACACACACTCGTATCAAACCAAATCTCTGAAACTTTATAAGGATTTTGCTCTATTTCAAATCATTTGTTATTTCAGCCCAAAGCCATGCCTGCAGTGGGGAGGTCACGTCATAAAGGTCCAGAATTAAACATTGTTGCATCATTGTATCCCTTCAGGTAACGATGAGAATAGCTGCTCTCCTGTGCTGAGATGTCCCGCTGAATGCTCCTGTTTGGACACCGTGGTGCGCTGTAGCAACAAAGGCCTCACCACACTACCAAAAGGACTGCCCAAAGAGACCACTGAACTGTGAGATCATTTATCAAATCCAAATAAGTGAAAATTCTCGTAAAAATGAACCTCTGCCTCAAAAACATGGTAGTGCTGCTGTGGTGCGAGTCGTTGCCTGCAGCTAAGATAATCAAATCAAATCAAATCAAATTTATTTATATAGCACATTTAAAACAACTGTTGTTGATCAAAGTGCTTCACAAAAAGGTCTACAGTACAAAAAGTTATAGTAATAAATGTTTGATCTTTATTGGTATACAAGCTTTCTCAGTCATAAAACATTTGATGAACTGCACAGAAAGATTGACACTCAGGTGACTCATTGAGTCCTTTATTATAGAAACCCATCACAGACACAATTATCGCCGAGCAGAAAATGATAGCCTTGAATTGAACATGAGTTATAGCTTGGAGGTTTTTCTATTAATTCACCAGATGATACATTTCTCAAATATTAACAAAGACTTCATTTATTCAGGAGATGAACTGCGTAAAGCACACTCGTCTCTGTCACGTGTGTGTGTTATTGTTCCTATGAGGGTTTTAAATATTAAACTCTACAGTTTATTATAGCTTCGACCGGCTGTAATGACTGTTCATGCTGCTAGAGATGAAGTGCTTTTATATTGTTATATAAATTCTCCTGGCTCTGTCTCTTTTCTCATCTCTCATTAGTCTTCTGTTATTTTATTTTGCAGGTATCTGGATGGTAATCACTTCACTCAGGTGCCCACAGAGCTCTCAAATTACAAGCACCTAACATTGATGTAAGTCTATGATATCTACTAAAAAAGACAACTTTATCAAATGACTACAGGCTCCAGATTGCATTTTAGACATTAAACTAATAACACTTCTGTTATCAAGTCTTAAAAAGTTTGAGAGATTGTTAAAAACACTGCACGTCCTCTATTTGAGGATGCATGTTGCACACTGCCCCAAATTAACATCCAACAACATATGATTTGTGTAGCCTTGATTTCAGTTCATTTTGGACTAGCTTGGAATGAACAACATATCCCAATTGGCTGAATTTAGTTTATACATGACACCCAGACAACATGACATGTTGTTTCTAGTGTTTACTTATCAGTGCATGTGTTTGACATTTGTCTTTTCAGTGATTTGAGTAACAACCAGATCAGCACGTTGTCCAACCACAGCCTCAGTAACATGTCCGAGCTGCTAACGCTGTGAGTGCTGCCTTTTTAATGTCCAATTGTTTTGTCAACAAGTTTTATAGGATTTCTTTCATATCTCAGCAACAAAAAAACAACAAATTAATTTGTTTAATTGACCCATTATTGAAAATAACAAAAAAAAATACATATAAAAGCTTATGTTGAATATGTTTGTTTGGAGAAAATGTGACTGGGATATCTATTTTGTGTGCTGTGCTCAGCTGCTTTTAACACTGCGACATTGACTAAAACCTCTTAATTTTGCCAGTATTAGACATATTGCTGTTTTTCCTTAATTAACATGAGTTTTGTTTGTTTGTTTGTTTGTTTGTTTGTTTGTCTGGTTTGTGAAGCATCCTGAGCTACAACCGGCTGCGGTGCATACCTGTGAGAGCGTTTGATGGCCTCAAGTCTCTGCGTCTACTGTGAGTATCTCCACTCTTGAGGCTGCAGATAACTGAGAAAGCTGTGCCACTGATCCCCAATGTTCAATTGTTTCTATATTTCCCCACTCTTTGCTATCCTCCTGCTCCGTGCGCGATTTCATAGGTCTCTCCATGGCAACGACATATCGCTGATACCAGAGGGAGCCTTCAAAGACCTCTCATCACTCTCCCACCTGTGAGTGCATATATCAGTGTCACTCAAGTGTCTGCCTTTTAACCTATAAGTCACGCATTTGATGGGAAAAAAGCACATTACCATGATAAAGGTCTATTTACCAAGAATTTCCATAAATAAATATGTGCATTTATGTATAAGTACCATAGTCGCTAAGCAACTAAGGTACCCACTTTAACATATCATACGAGGATGTGCAGCTGCAACTACATATGTCTAGTAGTATTTGCATCTAAGTATTAAATCAGTTTCTGAAAGGATCAGAAAATATCAAAGGTCTGACAATATTTGAAGCAGGATTAAAAGAGGTGTTTTAAGAACACATAAATCATAATTTAACTTCACTTTAGGCAATGCAAGGAAAGTTTATGTGTTGAGCACAATTTGAACACAAAGTAATTCAAAGAGCAAGGACGATTTGATTAAGTACATAATTGTACTTAAGGCAAATGAAAGCAATAAATCATTAATAATTAGTAAGCTCAGTAATAACATGGTAATAGAAGCTAAATAGCATAGCACCTACAGATAATGAGAAATAAGGCCTTAGTGTTTCCAGTTCATAACTAAGAATGTACTAGCCATGGCTCCTGGTTATTTATAGTCTTTATACTAGTGATTGTGCTTTTTCCATATTACCACACAAAAAAATAGTGTGTATCTTGCTTTCATGTAATCACCTGAATTACAATGTTATTACACTTAGACACCATGCTATTTCCATCCTATGACGATATAACCATGCAGTTGTTGCGTGCACCTACCTAGTTAGAGTGTTAGGTTTTTCTCAGGATTCATGAAGATACAAATGCCGTGACATGAAAGTGCCTCTTGTTTTGTTAAGCGTGATTTTTTTCATTTGTCATTGTCAGGGCGCTGGGGGCCAACCCGCTGCACTGCGACTGTCACCTGCAGTGGCTGTCGGACTGGGTGAAGAGTGGATACAAAGAGCCAGGCATTGCGCGCTGCGCTGGGCCTGGAGACATGACCGACAAACTGCTTCTGACAACTCCATCAAAGAAATTCACCTGCACAGGTACGATACAAATTGATTTTCACACAAGCAACCTGGGGCGAACTCCTTGAGGGGACCACAAGTTGCCATGTCTTATTTTTCCAATGTGCTCAGTGTTATTTTGGCTTTCTGCATTTGACTGTTGCACCTAAAACTTTGATGTAACCATGATCCTGGACATATGACTGAAACCTATTTTTAACCTAACGTGATGCACTGTAGAAGTCCCGGGGCCTTGTGGTTTTCTGGTGCCAGGTAAAGTAGCCAATCGAATCTTCCCTTTGAGTCGTCCTAACCTACGTTTGAAGACAATCCCAGTGCTTTGTCTCCAGTGAGCCTAATACCAACAGACCCATTCCCCATTCAATCCTTATGTCTGGACCAATATTGCTTTTGTACATGCTATGCACAATCCTGCAACATCTCCCATGAGATTTTATGATTTCATCCAAATTGTAAACAAAATAAAAGTTCCAAGTCACAACACTATGATTTTTTTTCCATATCAAATGCAGTACATTCCAAGATGGAGAATTTTGCAGGATTGTCGAAATGTGCAACTGTCTTGGTGTCTGTGCTTGCAATACCTGATATTTGAGTACATTTGCCTATGCATGTGTCTTCTTATACAGTATGTAAGGTTGTGCCTTTTGTTTTAGGACCTGTGGACATCAACATACAGGCAAAGTGTGACCCGTGTCTTTCCAATCCATGCAAAAATGACGGCAGCTGCACGAATGACCCTGTTAACTACTACCGCTGCAACTGTCCATTCGGATTTAAGGTAGAAGAAACGACAACAATAAGTTCCTATAGTTAGCTATACCCTGCATTTCGGTCAGCAATTTTTATATTCCATCAAACCATTTCTTGTTTATGTTTAGGGTCAGAATTGCGAGGAGCCCATTCATGCCTGCATCAATAACCCTTGTCAGAACGGGGGAACTTGCCATCTGAAGGAAGGAGAGGGAAGCAACTTTTGGTAGGCAATTTTATTACGCTTGCGGGGATTTGAATATGCTCAAAATTAACAGACCGATGCCTGGACACACTTGTAGACTAGATTTCTGTGAGAGCTTATATCAAAACTACTGAATTGCAAACGGATTCAGCCCACTGATGCCACTGAAAGTCCTCATCACCGCGTTAATTGGCTGACTAATTGCTGAAAAAGTCCCATTATACTGTATTTACTGTTTTTTGCAAAGGTCTGGTGCATTTAGCTATACTACCCAACACGATTATAACAAGGGGCCTAGTACGTAGTAGCTCATTATTTTGATGGGACAAATCCTTCACTGGCACTGCACCCGTAATGATAAGTGGCTTTTAATTAAAACAAGACGATGGGGGAGCGGCGCTGTCTTCCCTTGTATATGTCCCGGACCGGCCTTTCTATTTATTACAAAGGGTAAAGCTGTTTACTGTAAGCACATTTGAACTGTCGTTTGGAGGAGATTGGTGCGCTGTCGTTGACTGTATAATGAGATATTAATCCGTCAGAGTGTGTGCGCATAAGAGGTCTTTATTAGGCCCAGCTTAACTCTACAGTGATGTGTGTGTAGCTGTTATCCTAAATAGCAGTTATGAAGCTCGAGATGTAATGCTTGAAGTTCCCATTGACATGATATAATGCCAGTGTTTCTACTTTGTGTGTTTTTGTGGAAAATAAGGGGGAAAAAAGGTGCTACCCTCGGTCTCAGCTTTAGCGTCTTAATGTGGTGAAAAATAATAACAATTTGAACCTTTCCTGCATCAGACTTTGGAGTAAATAACATGGAACTAAATAGAGGGGTGTAAGTACTGCCTGAACTGTGAGTGTGCTTTCAGGTGTGTGTGCCCAGAGGGTTTTGAAGGTGACGCTTGTGAAATCAACATCGACGACTGCGAAGATAACGACTGTGAGAACAACTCGACGTGCGTGGATGGGATCAACAACTACACCTGTATGTGCTCCCCAGAATACACAGGTAAAAAAAGACGGATTTTGTGAGGTTTATCTGTGGCCGGTGGAAGGAGACGATCTCGCAATGATCGATGTGGATGCGACTACTGCTTTTTTTTCAACTTGCTATAACTATGACAGACAGAGCTGGAGATAATTGTACAAAAAAATGAAAAAGATAATGTTAGAGTGCCCTGATAAGCAATCCAGTGCAAGCAACGGCCTATGTTATGATATATTACTGAGCCTACTGAACAACAGCAAATTGACAGAACTGAAAGAAAAAAATACGCGTTTCTCTTCTTGTACAGGATCGGTGTCGCTCAGTCGGATTGCGAGTCTGCTTTGCATTGTGCCGATCATGTGTTGCCCGCTAACCCGCTTCCTTTTTCTCTGTCTTTCTACTGTTTCATTTGCTTTATTCTGAGTGCGGCTCTGCTTTCTATCATTCGTTGTCTTGTTTGTATCGTGTGCATGGTCGCAGCTGCTACCAATGAGGTGGAGAGAGGTTAGTCTATTCTTCCTGTCACCGTCTCTTTCCTTCCTCTCCCCATTTCCGCTATGTAGAAAAGTTAGATTCTGTCCCAGAGACCTGTTTCGTGTAAGCTGTGCATGTAGTGTTCAAAGCGGTGCGTTATTTGCTAATAGGTACACATTCCTTTTGTCCCAGACCTATGTGTGAACCCTGATCCCGCATTTATTAAGCAAAGCCCAGGGGACCAGTCATGTTATTTTGTCCCTTACACATATTTCCATAGCCTGCTCAAGATCATTGCACTTTATTTCTTAAAGGTTATGCATCAAAAGAGAGAATACAAAAAAACTATAGATGCTGAACTGTCCTGCATGTTCCTTCCACTTGAGTGCACAGTATGTATTGTTTTGTTTTTTTACACAGTGACAATAATCCCTGAGAGAGTGTTGTTTAGTAGGGTTGATTAATCTAACGCCTCATTGGTGATTCGTTTGGACTTTTAGACTTCAGGATAGTCCATGGAATATCACCGAGAAAATGACATTCCCAGAGATGAGATCATTTATCAGGCCACTATGCGGGTCCCTTCCAGTACAGAGTCATCCATCATCACTGTGCTCTCCCTGCCACACACACACACACACACACACACACACACACACACACCACACACACACACACACACACCCCAATGCGCTTATACACTAGGTAATGTTATTGCCTACAGTCTCGGAGTCTAGCCAACGTCTTTATCACAAAGTAGCTGCAATAATTGATGTGTGTGTACGTATGTTTTTATTTTCAGGGGAGCTTTGTGAGGAGAAACTGGACTTCTGTGCGCCCGAGTTGAACCCGTGTCAGCACGATTCAAAGTGCATCTTGAAACCTCAGGGATACAAGTGAGTACGACTTCCGCAGAATTCAAACTCTTGAGGTGAACAATTCCCAAACCTGAATACATTTTTTATTATTGTTGTTGCTATTATTAAAAAGGTTATTATATATAACTTGATGTATGGTGTTTGCTTGTCTTTTTTCAGGTGTGAGTGCACTCCAGGTTTTGTGGGTGATCACTGTGAAGTGGATTACAATGACTGTGAAGACAACAAATGTCAAAATGGAGGCCAGTGCATTGATGCTGTCAATGGATACACCTGCGTCTGCTCAGAGGGAAACAGGTGAGGAACTTGTTTTTTAGTGTTTTAGGGAAATGAAAAGAACAAAATGCAGTAGTGTTTGTAAGAGTGGCTTAATGTGGAAAGGGCGCCCTCTTGTGTCTGTAGATAATCCTGCATCTCAAACTCAAATGTTATGTTTTGCAGCGGTTTGTTTTGCGAGTTTGCCCCACCCATGGTCCTGCCTCGCACAAGCCCCTGTGACAATTACGAGTGTCGCAATGAGGCACAGTGTGTTGTCATGGGGATGGACCCTCACTGTCAGTGTCTGCACGGATACGAGGGGGAGCATTGCGAGACATTAGTGAGCGTTAACTTTGTGAACCGTGAGTCGTATTTGCAGCTCCCCTCCAGCCTGCTCACACCTCACACCAACATCAGCCTGCAGGTCTGTGCTCTGTCAAAACCTCTGCTTTATCAATGTATTATGCACAAATACATGTACCTGTACAGCTGTACCATGTGTGATGTTTCAGATTGCAACAGATGAAGACAGTGGGGTTTTGCTATACAAAGGCGATAATGATCACATAGCCATGGAGCTGTATCGGGGGAGACTACGGGTCAGCTATGATACTGGATCTTACGCCCCCTCTGCAATATACAGGTATGGAGAAAGTTAAGAACTAGTGGTAACCTCACAATAAAAAGTATGTAGTCAAATTGTGTATGCATCTTTCACAGTGTTGAGACTGTAAATGATGGCAACTTCCATGCTGTGGAGCTAGTAGCCTCAGATGACACTTTGTCTCTGTCGATTGATGGAGGACAACCCAAAACAATCAATTCAATCAGCAAACAGTCTACATTGAACATTGATTCTCCACTTTACTTAGGAGGTAAGGCCCACTTCATGCTGTATGGATCTTATAGATCTTATTGTTTTATTAAATCTATAAATTATGTATATTATTTAGACAATCTAAATTAAGAAAAGTGAAAAGTTACCAAATATTTTTCAAATCCTAAACTAATAAAGCCTCAACACCATACATCTATTGACCTACACATATGACTTATTTCATACTCTTGCACTGAAGAAATGTACTTGTATATTGGTGCAATGCAACTGTTAATTCACTCTTTTTACTCTATATTAGGTATGCCGAAACATGCTTCTCTCTCAAGTGGGCTGTCAGCACTGCAGCACAGCTCTGGGGGCCGAAATGGCTCCAGTTTCCATGGCTGCTTACGTAATCTTTACATCAATGGGAGGCTGCAAGACCTTGGAGTTGGGCTGGGACCAGGCAGCGTAGGAACAGATTTTGAGAGCGCACAGAGGTCGAACAAGCAGTGGTTTGGAGGAGTAGAGCCAGGATGCCAGCCCTGCCAGACAGGTGCGTGTGTGCAGGGTGACTGTCACCCAACCGGGCACCGCGGCTTCAGCTGCACCTGCCACCCAGGATGGACTGGAGCACTGTGTGACCAGCAGGTCAACAACCCCTGTGAGGGGCACAAGTGAGTGATGGAGTCTGGGAAGATATAAGAACAGACTTCAAAAGTCTGGAGTAACATTATGCCCTCTCTGTCCAGGTGTGTACATGGGAGCTGTGTGCCTATTAACTCTTACTCGTACTCGTGCCGCTGCCAGCTGGGCTACTCTGGGGTCTTATGTGATGAACAAGACCAAGAAACAAACAATCCATGCAGTCTTTCTCGCTGCAAGCATGGCAAGTGTAGAGTATCTGGCCTGGGCAAAGCATACTGCGAGTGCAACAGTGGATACACAGGAGAGGTTTGCGACAAAGGTGAGAAAACAGAAGGAAGATTATGTACATAAGAATGAAGAGCATGTCTGCCGTCTGAACCTCTTTTTAATTACTAAACTCTATCTGGCTGCTGGGTGTGTAGATGCCTAA
This sequence comes from Neogobius melanostomus, assembly GCA_007210695.1. NCBI lineage: Eukaryota > Metazoa > Chordata > Actinopteri > Gobiiformes > Gobiidae > Neogobius > Neogobius melanostomus. Next base: position 3,174,554 of record VHKM01000004.1, on the reverse strand, counting down.
CATTTTGATTCTTCTAATCCTAAACTCAGCTTCTCCTGAGCCACTTCACAACCCCACACTGGGGGTTACTCAGGTGAGACTCAGGGCTCCAGTCTGCATTTCTGTTCATTTTTATTTATTTTTTTATTTTTTTTTCTTAATTCATTCTACTTCCATATTGTACTGTATGTGATAAGTGTGTGTGTGTTTTGTCAGCTTCCCTTCTCTTGTCACTTTTTTCAACATCTGTGAGCATGTTGCAAAATGTTGTGATGCCATAATTTGTTCACATTTTTCCTTGTACAATATCACTAGTTTTACGCATCAGGATTCAGTGTTATGTTCTTCCTCTCAACTGCGCAGAGGTGGCCTGCCGAGGGGAACGTGTCCGAGATGTCTACCAGAGGCAGCAAGGCTACGCGGCGTGCCAAACCCAGGAGAAGGTCTCCCGCCTAGAGTGCCGGGGCAGCTGCCCAGGGGGGGCAGATGGACAGGGCACCTGCTGCACCCCCTTACGCAGCAAACGCAGGAAATACACCTTCCACTGCACTGACGGATCCTCCTTTGTTCAGGAAGTGGAAAAGGTGGTCAAGTGTGGCTGTACAAAATGTTCCTAATAAGAAACAACACATCAAAAGACACTAAACCGTTGGCAGATTCCCTTTTCCTTAGATGTGTATGGTGTTCCTGCTTGCCTTACTGGACCCACACCGTTTTGTCCAAAGCCCAATTGTCCTGGGAAAATCCCCGCTCTTGACACTCTCTCCTAAAACTGTTTTGTAAAAACCCTTAAAAGTAAAAGTAAAAAAAAAAAAAAGGAAAAAAGTTTCATTTTTGTCAGTGCCAGACTGATGTATGAAGCTTCCTCGGTGGGGATGTCAAAGTGTATTGTAAAGTACAAGAACTGACTTTTTTATTATGAAGTGGAGAAAGGACATAAAACAAGAGTTGACTCCTTGTCTCGACTTCTTTGCTCCTTTTTGTTTGTCGTCATGACGACAATAATGGTGTGCCACTGTCTTTTCCCTGGAGGACTCACGGTCAATAATGCACTGGCAGCCTCTTGTAGACTTCCTGCTTCCTACGTGTGTGTTGCGTGTTTTTACAAGTAACCTAGACCGGTAGTAGCACGGACTCACCTCTAGAGGAGCTGCACTGAGGCACAGCAGAGAGGTCACAGCCGTGCGTAATGTCCCTCCACACAACTACAACACAACTACAGACTGTGGGCACATTTTATACAGCTACTGAATCTTAACACTCATGGTTTGTTTATCCACCCAGCGTTATGGATGACAAGTATTTATTGCATCATAAACACATTTTACAGTAGATCTCCCATGTATCAATCTGATTCTTTTAATATATATTAATTTATATTTGTCCTTATTTTTGTATTAAAGAGGCGTATTTCATGTCAAAATAGCTGAACTAACAAAATTTTGTCCTATTTTGGTTGAACACAATGTATTTTGATCACTGAATCTATTCTTGTGCTTGCCAGAGATCTTAGTTACATTTTATTCTGCAAATGTGACGTGAAGACGTGTATATTTTTGTCGCATTTCCTGAGAGTTTGTACTGTGCCATTACCAGAAGGTTTTTATATTAGAGTATAAATGTATAGCTATTTCCCTATGTACCATGTTCTCTACAGTAGCATTGACCCTAGAGGATGCTTAGAACTGTTTTTACCTTTTTAACAAATTTATGCTAAGGAATACTGTGACTTTTTTCTAAATGAACTACTTTGTTAGCCCCTTGATCTCCAATGTTAACATGTTGCTGCTAAGTTTTTGTATTGTAGACTTGGATCTTGATCTGTATGTTATATAACTTCCTGCTCCAACTGTACAGGGGCGACTTGTGTAACAGATAAATATGTCCTCCACCTCTACATACTGTGCATCGTGTTTTATCTTCCCCCTGCCTGGACAAGACTTAAGTGTTTAGACAAAGTAAACAATCGAGGAGGCATGTGTGAGATAATAATTTCATATGAACCACATAAAACAAAATACTAGATTAAATACCAAAAGTAAAATAGCTTTGGGGAAGCTTCATTTTGTTTGTTTCTTTGCTTGACCTTTATTTATCCAGGAAAATCCCACAGATTTTTGAATCTCTTTTGAAGTGGACTCCTGGCCCCAATTGTGGAGGAAAACTGGAGGTAACCTACGCAATTACGGAGAGAACCTGCAAGCTCCACACACAAGGGCCCCACCGGCCTGGAATCTAAGCCGGGACCTTCAGTTTTTGCAGTGACTAACATTGTCTACAAGTGAGACATTTTCTTTCTTTAAGGATACAAGTATTAACATTCTGTGGCGTCACTGGTTTGGCCTGGGGTGCACTAACAGTGGGGTAGCCACTTGTTGGTCAGTTCCTCATATTACAAATACAGTAGCAATTAATTATAATTATTATCATTATTATTTTTAATATTCAGCCATCCTGGTTGGGGTGGCACTTGGGGTGACCAGTCAAATTCCAGGGGGGCAGTGCCCCCAGCCCCCACTCTAGCTCCACCCGTTACATTATGTAATAATTAGCAAAAAAATGTGTGTGCATACACAGGGGCCTACCTGGCTCTAAACTGACTAAGACTGAGGTGAAGTCATAAGAATTTTGGTCGCACAACTGGGATTATTAAAGATGTTTGGTCAACTAATGCAGACATGTTCACGCCCATGTCTATTGTCAAATGCAGAAATAATTCACTATACAATCTGAGAAATAATATTATGTCAGACAGCATACAGTGCATTTATTACTGTTCTTTTCTCATAAGAGTTTCATTCATATTCAGATACAGCTCTGTCACTTTTGACCTAAAGCATGTGATCCATTGACCAACCATCCGTACGGCATTCTGGTACACCATAGTTCAATCGCTCCCTCTGTAATCTTGTCAGTGAATTAATGGTTGTTAATTCATTGATCGAATCAGCTTGTTACAATCTTAGCTTGTAACAAGACTCAGACTCGCATCATCTTTGCAAACACCAGTGTACCTTCCCTGGGGAAGGCAACTAATTGCTGTAATCATAATCCCCCTTCATTTTGTCATGTTTACAACCCTAAACGTAAAGATTTTATTTTGAATGTTTTACTGAAAGTTCACACACAAGTAACAGACAACTGTGAAGTGAAAGCAAAATGATACATGATTCTGTTATTTTACAAAAATAGAAAAGTGAAAAGTGGGGCGTGCATAAGTATTCATACAGCATTTTTCTGAAAGCATTAAATTGCCTTTATAATATTCCTAATGACTGCAGAATGTTCACACATTGCCCTAACCATTAAATAGAGGCCACATGTGCGTAATCTACTCTCAGTATAATTCCAGCTGTTCTGTGAGGGCAGAGCTATGGTCAGAGTGTATTGGTCACTAAACAACATCATGAAGGCCAAGGAGCACACCAGAGAGGTCAGGGATAAAGCTGTGGAGAAGTTTAAAGCAGCGTTAAGTTATACAAAGATTTCACAAGATTTCCAAGATTTCTCACGGAGCACTGTTCAATCCATCATTCGGAAATGGAAAGAGTATAGCACCACTGCAAACTTACCAAGACACGGGCATCCACCTAAACTAACAGACCGAACAAGGAGAGCACTGGTCTGAAATGTAACCAAGTGCCCCAAGATAACTCTGGAGGAGCTGCGACGTACTGCCGCTGAGCTGGGGGAATCTGTACATGGGACAACTATAAGTCGTACTCTACACAAATTGGCCTTCATGGACGAGTGGCAAGAAGAAAGCCATTATTGAAAGGAGGCCATAAGAAATCCCGTTTGAAGTTTGCTAGAAGTCATATGGAGGACACGGCTACCATGTGGAAGAAGGTGCTTTTTGATCAGATGAGACAAAAATTGAACTTTTTGGCCCAAATGCAAAACATTATGTACCTAACACTGCTCATCGTCCTGAGTGCACCATCCCCAGTGTCAAATATGGTGGGGGAGCATCATGCTATGGGGCTGCATTTCCTCAGCGGGGACTGGGAAGATTGTAAGAATAGTTGGGAAGATGGATGGAGCCAAATACAGAGACATTTTGGAGGAAAACCTGCTGGAGTCAGTAAGAGAATTGAGGCTGGGGCGGAGATTCACCTTCCAGCAGGACAATGACCCTAAACACAAAGCTAAATCTACAATGGAATGGTTTAAAAACATATTAATGTGTTAGAATGGCCCAGTCAAAGTCCTGACCTAAATCCAATTGAAAATCTGTGGAAAGACCTGAAAACTGCTGTTCACAAACGCTCTCCTTCTAATTTGACAGAGCTTGAGTTGTTTTGTGAAGAGGAATGGGCTAAAATGTTAGTGTCTAGATGTGCAAACCTTGTAGTCATACCCCAAAAGACTTGCTGCTGTTATTGCAGCAAAAGGGGGTTCCACAAAGTATTAAGTCATGCTGTAGGAATACTTATGCCGCCCCACTTTTCACATTTCTATTTTTTGAAAATAACAGAATCATGTATCATTTTTCTTTCACTTCACAGTTGTCTGTTACTTGTGTGTGAACTTTCAGTAAAAAATTGAAAATAAATCTTTACGTTTAGGGTTGTTAACATGACAAATGTGCAAAAGTTCAAGGTGTATTAGTACTTTTGCAAGGCACTGTAGTTAGGGATGCACTTCTTGTAAATTGACTTGGTTTGTGCAATAGACCCAGACTCTCTGTTTGAGCAGTTTGCTTTCTCACCATACTTGAATAATTTTGTTGCGTGAAAAACACTTTTCTTTTTTTTATAATTCTGTTTGTTCAAATGTGTACTGCTGCAAAAGGTACAAAAACATTTATTTAATATATTTTCTGCAAAAATGTCTTAAATTAAAGTTAATTAATATTATATATTATTTGTAAACATGGGAAGGGTAAATAGTCACATCAGGGTGTCCTTGACACATAATGAACATTTGAAGCATAAATTCATTCATTTATTTCATCAGGTTGCATCTCTGACAGAGTTGAGATTTTAAGGTGACAGGGTTGACGATTTCTGATCGTTTTAAAGTTTATTTCTTTTTTTTAACATAATATTAGGGTTAGGGTTAGTTAACCCTAATCAGGATATAATTAGGGTTAAGAACGGCAAAAGTAACGCAAGTTGTGTTTCACTCACACAGATATTTTTAGAAACTAGAAGGTCTTGGCTTTTAAATTAGGTATCACACTGGCATATAGGCTGTAAGCTCTCCAGTCAATACGCTTTGAGATTTTGATGTAAATAATTGTTAACCCTAACCCTAAGGTGGCAGTTAAGTGGATAATGATTTTTTTTCTTCTTCACCACTTAGCATAGCTTTGTCAGTTTTGACCAACATTTTGAGCCCGATGTGCTCATACAGGCTGTGTCACTTGGATTCAAGTCTTGAACGGATTGTAATGCATCTTTGACCCTTAAGACTTGGCTTCAGTCACTCCCCCGGACTCTGTTTCTCTCTCTTCAGCTTGCCATACATTTCAAAACACAATTCTGCAGCATGATGAACAGGTCCAAACCCGGTCTATACCCAGTCTGAACCATTTCACACTCATTTTATTTATTATCCCACCAGGCTAGTGAGAGGTTCAGAATGGTGGGGGAACAGGTAGATGGCATATTATATGTTACAGTCATTGACATGTCATGCAAGGAAACCTGTTCTGTTGCGTTTTGATTGTGGTATTGTGATGAACGTGTTGCTGTATTTCATGTCAGATTTAAAGCTGAAACTAATTTATCATGAAGTAGTGCTGTTTGGTTATGTTCTTATTGCAGAGTTGTGCTGACATCGGCTCAATGTTGCTTCCACATGCTGTGTTGCATTGGGCCACACAAACTTACATTTATCCACATTTTGTAAATGAGTGGACAAAACATAAATATAGTGTTTCTTTAATTGTTTTATTATTAGTTGACAAGTGTGTACAGTCACTCACTATGAAGTTCCATATTCCTCTCCTCCTGTGTGTTGGCATTGTTGTTCAGTCATAGTCAAGAAAATTAAGTGAGTGATCAAGACAAGTGTAAGTAAGGTCACTGTATACAGCAGTTAGCTCCAAAACCTTCTAGTGTTGCGTTGACGCCCATCAGTGCCATCTCATGGATGTAGCCCATCAAGGTTGACATTGTGCCGTGTGGTTTTAATGACTCCCCCTGGCTCAACATAGGACTTTTAAGTTTCGCTATTTGGGTTTCTTTTGTTCTATGACGACTGGTCTTTTGATGATTGATGATTGATTTGATTGCTCTGAGCTCATGTTGCAAAAATTCTACTCTTTTTCTTTCTGCCTTCTGTCTCTCCACCTGCACTTGGCGCTGCAGTTCATTCTCCTCTCTCTGACCCCTCACAATGGCCTCCATTTGCTGTCTCCTGTCTTCGTCCCTGCGGCTCAGCTCCAATAAGCTTGTGCTGAGTTTCTCAACCTGCTTCTGCAGTGCTACCTTTTCTGCTCTATCTCTATGAACCAGCTCCCCCATTGCTCTTCGAAGGTTTCCTTCTCGTCTCACTTGACTCTCCAACATCTTGGTCAAATTGTCCAGTTGTCCTTGAAGCACTTCCCTCCTCTCCTCTTCCATTCTCTGCACTTCTATCAGTCGCAGCACGTCGTGGATCTTTCTCTCCTCACTCCTCATTTTGATCTCTTTCACTTCTCTCGAAAAGCTTCTTCCAGTTCCCAGGCTGCTCTCTCTGCTTTTTCCCTTCTAATCTCAGACAACTCTCTCTTGCTTCTATCACTATCCATCACTTCTAGTTCTCTTTCAAACCATTCTCTGATATCATGCTCTCGCCTTCTATTCAACATCTTCTCCTTCTCTAACAGCAGTTTCCTTTCATCCTCAGCTGTATGAAGCATTCTGCCACAGTACGCGTGCCATTCGTTGGCTTGCAATACAGAATCCACTAAAGCTAACATTTCTGAAACTTGCTCCTTGTTTCTCACAGTGAGATTGTTAAAGACACAGTACCTGCCCCCACAGCTGATCACAAGCTCATACAGTTCTGGGCATCCGTCTATCACACACTGCTGCACATTCCCCCCTTCCTCCAGCAGGTCACCATGAGTAAAAATGACCACAGTGAAAGCTAGTGCATTTGAACCCATGGCCAGCTTAATGTGCTGCACTGTTTCCTTTTCCTCCTCAGTGAACCTTCCAATCCGAATGACCAGAAGAAATGCATGGGGCCCGGGATAGAGGAGGCTAACGCTCCTCCTCAGCTCTCTTTGGACCTCCTGTGGGGTTTGCTGAGTGTCCATGAGGCCGGGGGTTTCCAGAATGGTCAGATGGCGTCCACAGAAGTCCCACATGCCCTGTGGCAGCGTTGAGTGACTGAAGAGCCACTGACCCTTGAATCAAAACTTTGCGACCCAAGATGGTGTTAGCTGTGGAGCTCTTTCCACTGCCAGTCTTTCCCAGTAGCACCAGTCTGGTCTCAGTATTGGGAGACATCCTTTGACCTGTAGGGACAAATATGATTAAATATGATTGTGATATTTTTTTTAGCAGGTAATGACAGATATAAGAGCGTGTGTTTAGTTTGGTTTACTTTAGTTTAGTTTATTGAGCAGTAAATATTCTACTCAAAAGGAGTGGGCTGAAGCAACAGCTTATAAGCGCCCACCCCAAAATCAATACAACAAAATGTCTCATTTCACAAGGAATATAGTGGAACAAACAAAGGAAAAAACAATGAAACAGCAAAAAAAAAAAAAAAAGATTATATACACTGCAGTTTGATCCTGGCTGAATTAGCCTGGCTACGCCAGACTGCTGTGTGCGCTCGAATCTTTCGACTTCACACAGTCTGGGGACCATGGCGACATTTTCATGGATTGGGCACCAATCACGAACGAGGAGGGACGGTAAGACGATGACGCGCTATTTGACATACGGAAGCTGTAGTTTGTTAGGATAAAAAAATAACAACATATTTACGGATCTAACATGACAGCAGCAGACGCGATGCATCTTCGATCAAGCTTAGAACGTGTTCTAAATAGTTTAGCTCAAAAGTTTACAGAGTCATGCGTCATCTGATACCATGATCATTGCTATGCTACGTGCAGACGCATGAGAACATTCGTATGCCCATAACGGCTATGGACAATCGTAAACCACACCTCCTACGAGAAATGAATGGTGTCCCCAGACTAATATCACTTGTATTTTAGTCTGCGTTAGCCAGGCTAGCTGAAATTACCATTTACAAGATAGCATTTACATAAAGACATTACATGACAGAAACTCATGTAACTGTATACATTCCCCAAGAAGGAGTAATACTGATTACAAAACAACAATGATGATGCTACATAAGGAACCGTGTCAGTCGCATGCACGACCTCTGCAGCATGAACTTCCGTTTATAAAATAACTTTATCCTATTGCAATTACATTATCAATCATACAATTAGCAGCATCATATTTTGATTAACCTCATTGTCAAAGAGAACCAGTTACACTTCAAAGCGGCTTTTTTCACACAGACCAAATTATAAAGCATTGTTTGAAATGTTCATATAGATAACAGAACGAAGCACAACAACAACCACGGTCTCGTTTCATGTACGATGTGTAGTACAAAGCAAGCAACAAAAGGCAACCCTTAATATAATATATTTCAGCATGTTACCAATGCCAAACCTTGGTAACATTACCGGAAGTCACTATTTTTATGTTATAAAGGCACGTTAGTACATATTATATTTCATGATCTTGCTACTTCCCAGTTGTCATTACCATCCTCAGTATAATATTAATTTGTGTACAATGTTCTTCTTTTTTTTCATGTATTATGTAAGCCCTGCATAGTGTGGTGCATTAAAAAGCCAGGGGTGTAGAGCGGGCCAGTTGAAGAGGGCAGTAGCTCCCCATCCACAAACCCCCATCCAGCTGCCCCAACAGCTGATTTTGTAGATGAAGTTTCTATGGTGAGTGGTACATTTAAAGACAAGGTTTATGATCCGTTGGGAGGGTCCCTCTCAACAGATCCATAGCCATTTTTATTTTTATTTTTTTTTGTATCTTTTGAGCAATAGAGTGACAACCGTTCAGAGCAACAACACTTAAATGTAATTAGGTCTTGCTGCTCCCCCTAGAGGCAACGCATTTCTTCTTCCCTGTACTTTTCAAAAGTTTTTTGTTTGTATTTATATTTGAACAGGTTGTATCATCTCCATCTCCAAATTATACCACAATTGTACACCACTCACTGTCGGGCTAAAACTTTTCAAAGGTGTGCTATGTTTCTGAATCCTAACGTTTAATTCATCACGTAATTCACATCCAGTACGTTCTTGGAACCTTCTTTGTATTTGGCCGGTAACAGTTTGTACCTTGCTTTGTAAAACATCTGTACAGTTTGGAACTCAACAATGTCACAAACTTCATGATCTTTGATTTTAAAATATTGTTTATGTTTATTTGGTAGGACAGTGCAGTTAATGAACAAGCCACACCGGATTGTAGCCTTGGCTAATTTCCATCCGTCGTCCCCCATGCGCACTCTCAAACACACTCTCATTCATCTGGCCTATTGTACATGTTTTTAGTGTAGGGAAACCGAGTACCGGAGGAACCTGCGCAGACACGGGAGGACATGCAAACTCCACACAGAACGGCCCGCCAGGTGGAATCGAACCCGGACCTTCTAGCTGTGAAGCACGAGCGCTAACCGCTGTGCTACCGTGCCGCCAAATAATGAGTTTGTGTGGTTCAAAACCCAACTTTATGAATTAATTTAACAGCTTTTTTTTGTAGGATTACTATTGGTTTTAATGTGCTTTTATAAGTACTACCCCAAACAACAGTTCAATAATTTAAATAGGGCAGTATAAGAGAACAGTATAAGATATGTAGAGCTTTGATGTTTAAAATGTGCTTTGCTTTTGCTATTACTGCAATGTTTCTTGAAACTTTAGTAGTTATATATTTAATGTGAGATTTCCAAGTAATTCTGTCATCTATAATAACACCAAGGAATTTGATTTCATGCACTCGCTCTATGACAACACCCTCTATCTGAATTGCTTCCTGAGCATTGGAATTACAGTTGCCAAATATCATCATTTTACTTTTACTCAGATTTAAAGATAGTTTGTTTTGTTTGAACCGCTTATTGACACTCTTGAGTTCCAAGTTAACAATTTGACACAGTTGTTGTAAATCGTCTCCTGATGCAAAATATTTGTATCATCTGCAAACAAGATGAATCTAAGTATTTGAGATGTTTACAAATGTCGTTTATGTACATATTAAACAATTTTGTGCTCAGAATGGAACCTTGAGGTAAACCACACACAATATCTTGACAACTCGACTGATAATCACCTATTTTCACACATTGTTTTCTATTTTTTAAGTAACTGGTGAGTGACCAACTGTAGTGCTAACCGTTTTTAAAGTTTTCATATCTATGTCATAATAATCTGTCTTTTGTTTTTTGTTTTTACACCCTCTAACAATGTCCAGTATCTCCTTTTCCTCCACAGGTTTGAGGAACATGGACAGAGGATTTGTGTCTATGAACTCACAATTTATATTTTTCAACGTTTGCAATTTTTCCAGCAAGGTTCGGGCCAACATCTACGAAGAATTATTAATTTATGTTTCGACTACTTCATTCATATTATTTAAAGTCTTATCCTCATCTTTGAAATATTGTGGATAATTGATCATTCTTGGTTTATTTCTAATTCAACTATTTAAAATATCCCATAAGCCTTTAATATTATTATTCTTATTGCTATCTAATAATTTATTATAATAATCCTGTTGTTCTCTCTGTATACAATAGTCCAGTCTTGAGCTAATAGCTCCTTTTTAAATGCATCAATAGTTTTCTCTGTTTTAAGCCTTCTAAACCAATACGTTTTCTTTTTCATTTCTTTGATGATTATTTTTATATAATACAAAAACTGGAAGGCGATCACTGATATCATTTATCATTAGTCCGCTGACTGTATTACTTTCTATTTCATTAGAAAAAAATATGATCAATTAAAGTGGCACTGTGGGTTGTAATTCTACTCGGTTTAGTTATTAGAGGATACAACCCTATACTGAATAAAGTATTTATAAATTCGTCTGTCTTTTATGTTTATCTGGATTTAGCAGGTCGATATTAAGATCTCCCCCACAAACATGACTTTCTGATTTGAGCTTTAAAAGTGCTTCTCCATCCAATTAGAAAAAAAACTGTATCAGAGCCAGGAGCTCTATAAATACAACTTACAATAATATTTGTCTTTTTTCCCTTGTAATTTCAACAGTAAGGCATTCAAGTATATCATCCACCACCATAGTCTTATTTTCTATTACTTTATAACTATAATTTGAGTCTACAAACATGGCTACACCCCACCCTGCTTGTTTTTTCTGTTAATGCTTATAAACTCATAACCTTCCATAGAGAACTCCCTTTCTCTGTCAATATGAATCCATGTTTCTGTTATTAAAATTACATTGAATGGTTTTGAAAATTGTTTCAGGTAGCTCTTAATGTGATCAAAATTTGCATAAAGGCTTCGACTGTTGAAGTGGATAATAGAGAATGCATTAACGTTTTTGAATTTGCAATTGTGGAGATCCTCTGTGTAATACTGACAGTCATTAACAGTTCTAGTTAAAAAAAAAAGTTGTTTTCAGGGTCGATGTTGTTCTCAGTGTTCTGTAATTCATATTGCGGGTATTTAAAATCCAGTTTCAATGTTTCAGTAATTCTCCTTATTGAGTGTTCTAAATCGGAACTTCCAATGCTAGATGTAAGATACCATTTGAAATGAAGTGCTTCACATACCAGAATTGTGCAATTGTCCTACTGATCAATCGGTGTACTGCTCCGAGGGCGAATGACGAGTTTATCGTAGCGCAGAAAGGCAATGTCCATTCTCAAGCGCGCCGCTTTCAAATCTGGCAGCAGATCTTTCCTTTTCCTTCGGACAGCTTCTGTCTTCGTTTATGTAGATATGTGTTCCTTTCAGTGCTTTGCGCGTTGGAGTATGTATATAAATAAGTATAGTATAAGTATATAAATACTAAATACTATTGGCCTCGGTCTTTCGCCTACTCCGGGTTTGCCGGTGCGGTGCCCTCGCTCAACCTCCACCGGCCGCTCCAGGTGTAGATTCTCCGTTAGAACTTTTCAGATTTTTTCTTCCGTGTCGGTCCACGTTTAACTGGGTGACTCAGCAATTCCGTCAAACACGAGATTGTTCCGTCTGGACTGTCCTTCAAGGTATTCCATTTTATCTGTTATTGTCAGTAAACTGTCACAGACTTTGTAAATGTCCGATTGCATTGTGTCGCTGCGCTCAGCTTGTTTAACAGCGTTTGCCTTCAGATCATCTACGTCTTTTTGCGTGTAGCCTACTGCAGGCTCACTTTCACTTGTAATTCCTTTGTCGACGAGTCCAATCTGGTGTTAATATTTTCCACGAAACCTTGAGACAGCTTTGGAAATTGTCTCTGTTGCTGCAATAGCGCCGTGAAAGCGTCTTTCTGCGGATGCAACAGCTCATTTATTTGGCTGAGTGACACGCACTCTTCCTCTAGCTTTTCAGCTTTTGCCGATTTGGGTGGCATATTGGCGCTGTGTCCAGAGAGTGTAAGCAGTTAAAATTGCAGATAAAATCCAATAAAATGTGAATTAAAAATAATTAAATAAGTGTGAGTAAAGGCTCGGCTCTAGGCAGCGCTCGTGCATGCGCCCTTATAATAACACTATGTACACACGTCAACGGTTGTACTTAATATGGTTCTGACTCCCCTGAAAAATAGGTAAAATACAAATAAAAATAAACATGTTTTTGTCACCATTCATTAGCTGTGTATACTGGATGATCTTAACCAGCCATATTAGTGTAGTGTAACTGGAGTGATTTTACCTGAGCAGGGATAAAACAAAATGTATCCCGATAAGATTTGAATTGGTGAATGCATAACCCGCCACTACACTGCTAACGCCCAACAAGACATAATGAATATAATGAAGCAGGTTTGAGAGAATATAACATGTATTACTTGTTAATAAAGTATTACATAATATATCTGTCTTTGGACCTGAGCTCACCTGTAAAGCCATTGACCGATAGGTGCTTGCTGCTGTCGGTTGACATCTTGCTGCAAAAACAAGGCTTCATAAACAGTAGAAAAATGAAAAGTGTTTCTATATGGATGAGGGCTTTGTGGGCGTGTCTGAAATACAGACATCTTCATCACAAGTCTAGACCTGAGAGACTATAGCTCAATAGTCTGTCTCTGATCATTTCAAGTCTTAACAGAAGTAAGAGTGGGGCCAAAGTCCACAGAGTTCAGAGGTACCCACATGCTTTCTGTATCTTGTTAATGGAAAAAGACAAACTGGACCTGTACTACCGGATCAATAGCGTAATAGAATGTTATTTTGTTGTTGGTGATGTGACAAACATGACATGATAACAGTCTTGTTTGTAAAAGCAAACCAAGTGGAATTGACCCGTGTGCAGAAATCTACGATTGCAGCATACAGTATATACAGTATGCTCCACGTTGCAGTGGACTTCAGAACAGAGATTGGTATGCAGTCTATACAGTTAGTCTTTATCTTACTATTTTACTTTTTATTTGACAGGGTATTTAGGTCTTTTTTAGACCCGGTATCAGTATAATCCTGATTTGATAATGATCTAGGCCTGGTGATGGGTCAGATATTCTATGAGGTTGTACTTGTGAGAAAAGTGTGAATAACACTGAATTAGACTAGTTTATCCGCTCTCACCATTTGGAAAACAATTACTTGCATCTTAAAGCAAAGAGTTTATGTAGTCTAGTGTGTGAGTGAGTGGTTGGTCAGAGTGGCCGATGGCGCAGATTGACAGCCTCGCTTCAGTCAATCTACCCCAGGGCAGCAGTGGCGACAAAATTATCTTACCACCAAGTATGGTGTGAATGAATAGTGCATGAAATTGTAAAGCTACTTTAAGCATCTAGAAAAGCTCTATATAAGATCAAAAGATTATTATTTATGAATCAAATAAATATTTAAGTCTTTAAATATTTTTTTATTATATCAATCATTTATTAAACTAGTACACAGTCATCCTTGCTGCAGTTGCTTCAAGTAGAGGAGGTAGACTTAGACTACATACATACATACATACAGACAGACAGACAGACAGACAGACAGTACATACATACAAGATACATATAACAATAATAACCACTTTGTGGCAAAAATGTTCATTATTCAATCAATTTAAACATTGCTCATTATTTTTGTTGTCCTTTTCCCTTTTAAACAGTAATACAATAATACTAATTGTATAGTGTAACGTAAGGTAATGCCTATAACTGGCAGTCTGGCTCTTTCCTCATCCATACGACAAAGTCCATGCATGTTCAAGACAACGTCTATATTGTCTTACCGTTAAACCGCCGTGACACGTGCGAAAACACCTGATGTTAACTAACTCTACCGAGCATTGGTGAATTCCTGTGTGTCTTTGGAGGTTGGAAGCTTGGTGTGAAAGCATGCGTTAAACGTCTCAAGCATGCAGTGTCTGTTACTCAAAACGGTTTGATAGCTGTCTATTGAAGTCCATGAAAAAGCTGTCAAGAGGCCTTGGCAATTATGAGGATACTCATAAGAAAGACCATGATGAAAAAGATCCACATGAAAAATCGATCCATGACCTTGGCGACCTTCTTCCATTCTGCCACTTTGATGCAAGTCGACCTCTGCTCCCTGAAACAGTTGGCAATGTACTGGATGTTCTTGACAACCTGAGGAAAGACAGGATAATTCTGTGGTAAAATAGCAAGTACCCCTAAACCACATATAAAACATCACAATGAAAGCTAAATGCTTTATTTTCTATGTAAGAAATACATGATATACATTGAACCCTGCTGCTTCAGTCACAGATCACATAAACACAATGATAGATGACCTTTCACTACATTTACTATATCTGAGTTCAAGAAAAATAGTCAAATTATTTCTGAAAATACATTTTATATGTTTACTTAGGATCCAGTGGCCAAGCCATACAACCTTTAGAATGCCCAATCAACCAAACAACCAACCTGTTTATGTTGCTGACACGGGCAGCAGCAGGGACAGGCCTGAACCTGCAGTTTTTCCGGGTTGTAGAGCAGCTGCTCTTTCGGGCCTCCGTTCAGATGCTGCAGGTTTGGAGGGCCTGGTAGCCCAGTTCATCTCTCATTATGTGGTGGTACCTCTGAGTGGGCGCCTGTTTGGCCTCACCCCTCTCTAGCCGGGATACATGGTTGTTGTGGTTGTTGTAGTGGTAAGAGTTAGCCTTGCCGTTTGCCTGACTTTTGTGATTCTTGCTATACTTGTATGAATCATCCTGGCCATAATAATCTTCAGTATAGATGCCCATCTCAGACATGGGCTCCTCGGAGTACAGAGGAGTTTTCTCGCTCTCTGGCGTTGTACAGTTCTCACCCACTTCATAGACAAATAAGATTTTGGACATGTAATCAATGATGAGCACCTTGGCCCAGTGAGGGACTGGTCTGGCCTCAGCACCACAGAAGTGGATGTTCATGATGAAGATGGTGAGAGAAGTGGAGGCTGTAATCATTGTCATCGTGGCTATGTAGTATTTTCCTGGAGGAGCAGAGAAAGAACAGATGATGGAAACACATGCAAGACAGTTACGTTTACACTGGAGCCATGAAGAGAGCTTTGCCCAAGGACACACAGCAGAAGTAAACAATGCCCTAAGGCTTACCTATGTAGGGCATGCTTTCTGCAGGGGGCATGCTCTCAGCCACCAATAGTTGGAACACAGTCAATGCCAGCAGTACCGTGACACCCAGGGACACCTTCTCCCCTGAGTCTGCCGGTAAGTAGAAACCCAGCGGTGCCAGGAACGATATGAGAAAACACGGCAGGAGCAGGTTGAATATGTAGAAAGAGGAGCGTCGCTTGAGTAGCAGGGTGTAGGTGATCTCAGTGTAGGGGTCGGAGCAGCAGCCGTACATCATCACGTTACGAACAGCAGGCATTCCATGGCATTCCCACTCCACGTTCTCCACGAAGTCAGACAGATCACCTCCGTCCATTGTTAAGGTGACGTCCACCTGTGTAAAGCACAAATGCACTCAGAGTCAGGACTTTGACGGAGAAGATTACAGTCAGAAAGAAGTGACTTTAGCTGAATACAGATGTGTATATCTGAGGTTTTTGTGTTGTTCTTTTGCTTAGTTTCAGAGGACTGTGGTAAGTATTAGTTAGAAATCAAACCCTTGAAGAGTCAAGTTTGACCTGCAAGGAGGAGCTGACATTTGTAAGCGATGAGTACTTTGATTCAGTTTTGAATTGAGAAGCTGGTTGGGTGTTTATATTCTTTCCCACAAATAACACATTAAACAGAATATTAAGTGAACTCTTATTGGGAGTCAAATAGGATATTCCAGCCACGATGTAGGGAATGACCGTTTAAGTCTCGACTGGTGGATGTAACTTTTTCAAACATTTGCCTACAGTTACACTGTAACGTCTCATATCAACATTCTCTCATACCTGGTTTCCATTGTAGGTCCAGGATCCGAATGTGAGGTTACATTGTTGCCAGTCAAAGGGGAAGTAAGCAACATCTACCACACATGTGCTCTTTGTGATAGCAGGAGAGTCCCAGATGAGCTCCCCATTGTATCGAAGCTTTACGTTAGTGTTAGAAGGTTCTCCCTCCTCATCATCTGCCCTGTACAGACACAGAAAAAAACTATGTTAGGCATTTAATGCACACTGAACAACGGTCTACCTTTTATTGTGTGAGCTGCTTAAACAACCATTTCATTAGTTACTAACTTGTTGTAAAGGACAATGTCAGGCTTCCAAACGAGGTCACTTGGAATATTTATCATCTCCAGGTCATCGTAGTCCTCCTTGTTCCACTTTAAGTAGGCATCGTGCCACACTTGGCGAATCCACAGATATGTGGTTAGCACCTGGTTCCTCTCATCCTGCACCCACACAAACACAGCTGTAGGCTCCCATCATCCAGTCCAGTCCATGGATTAGTCCAAGAACGAGCTATTGCTGACCTCTAGTGGTGAGCATGGGTAATGGCCTGATTGATTGGCTAGGACCAAGTTACGTAAAAACAACGCACCCAAAGCAACTGATAATCTTTATTTCTTTCTTTTTTTTTTTTTTTTTAAATAGCTGTTTATTACAAATTCTCGTGGAGACATACAGCAAAACAGGCAAGGCAAAAAAATAAATAAAATAAAGAGTAAAATAAAATAAGGCATTGTTTTCAGGTAGGTGGGGCGACAGTGGCGCAGATGGTAGAGCGGGTCGTCTCATGATCGGAAGGTCGTGGGTTCGAATCCCGCCTCCTGACTGTGCACATTGTCGTTGTGTCCTTGGGCAAGGCACTTCACCCACATTGCCTCCAGTGTCTGCCTACACTGGTAGCCCCTAGGAGAGACCAACAGGCCCGGTTTGAACCGTGAGGCCGTCCTTCCGTGGACCCACCACCTGCAGAAGGAGCCATGGGGGGCTGGTGCAATGTGATATGGGCAGCTCCGGCGGCTGCCCCCACGACCCGGCAACGGACAAGTGGAAGAAAATGGATGGATGGATGGTTTTCAGGTAGGTAAAAAAGTGTTACAGGATCAAAAACATTTCAGCAGCGTGGCAAATTTCCACAGTTTGATTGGATCTTCTTACAAAATTCAGTGAGGATAAAAACATAAAAAATTCATTTTAAAAACAGTTAACATTTGGCAGCTGTTTTTAGGCCCGAGCGCCATCAGGGCTGGCGAAGGGGCTCTTGTAATCATATAGAGTGCGCGGAGCGAAAACGAGCACGAAGCGCTCTTCTCCTCTCAAACCCTCACTAACACACTCTTCTTGTCGTGCACGTCCCGTGCACATACATATATAATGCAAAAATCAACATTGTAATTGTAAAGAGCCCATAAAAGTCAATGGGCGACTGAGAGCCCTGGGTGCCCGTCAGTGACCCAGGACCTCAACCATGAGGTAGGAATGCGCGAGCACTTTCCGAAAATATATAGTTTATGGTACCCGCGTAAGCGGTAACATTGTTTTCGTATGGGAATATTTAGGCCCGAGCGGCCTGCCGTCGCAAGGGCCTATTGTAATCGCAACGCAGTGCGCGGAGCGCACTGTACCTAAGTGCGCGGAGCGCACGAAACAGCGCGAAGCGCTGTCCCCATGTCAACCGTAACCTCACCGTCTCAAACAGTGACTGCCCACACCTCTGGTGTGGGCCCTTTATACTTGTTATTGCAGGAAAATTAATGGGTAAACGCAATGCAGTGCGCGAAGCGCACTGTACCTAGGTGCGCGGAGCGCACGAAAACAGCGCGAAGCGCTGTCCCCATGTCAACCGTAAACTCACCGTGTAAAACAGTGACTGCCCACACCTCTGGTGTGGGCCCTTTATACTTGTTATTGCATGAAAGTGAATGGGGGTATATGGCCAACTGACATACGGAAGTGGATGACGAGCGCGAAGCGCTCGTCATCCACCTCGGACCCCCACGGCTGCGTGGGGGTCGTTAAGAGCTTTCCAAATATGTATAATATGTTGTTGTCGCGAAAGCGACTATATTGTTTTTGCAAGAAATATTATTATTTTTCTTTATTCTTTATTCTTTCTTCTTCTGCTCTTTGAGCAGCAATTTGACCCCCTGAACATAGTCGAAAACTCACCAAACTTTGCCCAAAATTCAGGTCCGGTGAAAAATTAATTTAAATATGTGTTTCGTATTGGGGAAATAAAAAATGGCGCGATAGCGCCACCTACAAAAGTGAAAATACATTGCGCCTATGGAGGAGGGGCCAACGTCAACTTTGTCATAGAGCGACGGGATTCGGTACAGACATTCGTCATGTGACGACAAACAAAAAATATTATTGTGGCCACGCCCCCAGACAAACCGGAAGTCCGCCATTTTGACAGGAAGGTGGGAAAATGCTGAGTCAGCGTTTTCGCTGACATCGCATTTTAACGAACTCCTCCTAGGGCGTTTGACCAAATGAGCTCCAAATCGCTCCAGCTCATCTCGAGATGTGGGGCATCAAAAGTTATCCAAATTTTTTGGCTAAGTTTTACGGTTTGTGTGCGGCGAAGCCGCAATCTTTACGAAGAATTTTGCGACTTATCGTAAAAAACAAAATGCTCCCATTCGCACAAACAAACTCCGATTAAAAATCGGAAATATACATTTTATTGACCTTTCACCCCCGGACACAACAAATGTGAAAACGTGACATTGGGCGCGACAGCGCCCCCTCTAGGCTGAGAACAAAAAATGCATTATCTGAAAAAATTAGTTTCTCGGAAATGGATGAAATTCGGCACAAAAATAGTTGATGGCGTCCCGATCAAAAAAGCCAATGAGACCCATACCGTATTTTGTACGGTGTTGCCATGGTGACGCCCAGGGCCCCCCATGTTATCCTAATGGGACTGACACATAAATCTCACATTACACACAATCACAGCGCGTTAGCGCCCTCTGTAAGGAGCTTGTGGACAGTGGTCATGGAAGTACGGCCCGTCAGGGCCGTCCGATGCTGCTTGTGAAAGAAAAAAGATTTGGGAAAAAAAAAATGGCGCGACAGCACCACCTACAAAAGTGAAGATACATTGCGCCTATCGAGGAGGGGCCAATTTCAACTTTGTCGTAGAGCGACGGGATTCGGTACAGCCATTTGTCATGTGACGACAAACAAAAAATATGATTGTGGCCACACCCCCTGACAAACCGGAAGTCCGCCATTTTGACAGGAAGTCTGGAAAATGCTCAGTCAGCGTTTTCGCTGACGTCGCATTTGAACGAACTCCTCCTAGGGCGTTTGACCAAATGAGCTCCAAATCGCTCCAGCTCATCTCGAGATGTGGGGCATCAAAAGTTATCCAAATTTTTTGCCTAAGTTTTACGGTTTGTGTGCGGCGAAGCCTCAATCTTTACGAAGAATTTTGCAACTTATCGTAAACAACAAAATGCTCCCATTCGCACAAACAAATTCCGATTAAAAATCGGAAATATACATTTTATTGACCTTTCACCCCCGGACACAACAAATGCCAAAAAGTGACATTGGGCGTGATAGCGCCCCCTGTAGGCTGAGAAGAGAAAATGCATTATGAGAAAACAGTTTCTCGGAAATGGATAAAATTCGGCACAAAAATAGTTGATGGCATCCCGATCAGAAAAGCCAATGAGACCCATGCCGTATTTTGTACGGTGTTGCCATGGTGACGACTGAGGCACCCCATGTTAATCTAATGGGACTGACACATAAATCTCACATTTACACAATCACAGCGCGTTAGCGCCCTCTGTAAGGAGCTTGTGGACAGTAGTCATTGAAGTACGGCCCGTAAGGGCCGTCCGATACTGCTTGTGAAATAAAAAGATTTCGGGCGCGCTAGCGCCCTCTGCAGGTTAGAGCCATTATTCACATGGAGAGGCTAAAAATGTAGTTTGGATGTTTATTGACAAAGATTAATGGCACATGAGGACAATAAAATGCAGTGTGGCCGCACTAGCGCTCTCGGTAGGGTTATGGCTCGGCAATGGAGGCGCTAAAGGAGGCACGGCCCGCGAGGGCCGTTCGATGCCGCTTGCGGCTTTAATATTCTTTCTTTCTTTCTTTCTTTCTTTCTTTCTTTCTTTCTTTCTTTCTTTCTTTCTTTCTTTCTTTCTTTCTTTCTTTCTTTCGCACCGTCCCAAAATTCAAACCCGATCCGACACAACTTTTGACTATTTCCAAATTTTGAATTTCAAAATAGTGGCGCGATAGCGCCACCTCCGTTTTTTTTTAACATTGCGAGATAGGACTTGGCCAAAAATCAAGTTTGTCGTAGAATCATAAAAATCGGTACAGACGTGCATCATGACAAGTTGAGCAAAAAATATTATTACGGCAACGCCGTCCGCCATATTGGGTGTCGGCCATTTTGGATGACAGCCCGCGAAGCGGGAATCCGCCTTTATTTTTTTCACTTTGTACAAAATCTATCTCCTCCTAGAGCGTTTATCGGAACGACCTAATTGTGGGTGGAAAATAATCTTGAGAAGTAGAACTTTAAAAGTTATCCAAATTATTTTTCTAAGTTTTACGGTTTTTATGCGGTGAAGCTGCAAACTGTACGAAGTATTTTGAGATTTTTCGCAAACAAAAAATGGCTCCCATTCGCACATATGGAGCCCCGATTTCGCTCATTTTGTTATCAGTTGTTAAAGTCACAGTCCTAAACACTTTCATTTGGCAAAATTCAAATTGGGCGCGATAGCGCCCCCTATAGGAATTATATGGAGAGTACACATTTTAGTTTTACAAAAATTAAAATAATTTGGCACAAAATTCTATTTGGTCGTTCCGATCAGAAAAGTC
The DNA here is from genome assembly GCA_007210695.1 of Neogobius melanostomus. Lineage (NCBI taxonomy): Eukaryota > Metazoa > Chordata > Actinopteri > Gobiiformes > Gobiidae > Neogobius > Neogobius melanostomus. The sequence continues at coordinate 3,153,188 of VHKM01000004.1, read as the reverse complement.
AATTACACCCATGCCATATTTTTCACGGTGTTGCCGTAGCGATGACCAGAACGTCCCATTTTATTCTGATGGAAAAATGTTAAACTCCATAATTCAGCGAGAAGTGAGGAACCAAAGTACTTTGGATAACCTTTGTGGATGTTCTGCGGCGCAGCCGCAGCCCTAAGTAAAATGTAAAAATATGCTTCAGTTTGCAGATATAGTGTGATACAATTCATACAAATTTTCTCTGTATAATGTCAAAATTGAGCGCGGAGTGCACGTTAGCGCATTCCAAAAATCCTAAAACTAAGACCCTTGGGAAAAAAGTAAAAAACAAACATAAAGGCAGTAGCAATACCATAATTTTAGATTGAGGGAGACAAAAGGGCGCGAAGCGCCCCCTTGCTTTAGGCAGGGCGGTCGGCGAGGGCCGATAATCGCCGCTTGCGGCTATATTTTAAATATTTGTTGTCGCATTTTTTTTCTGTAATTCTAATTCTCCTATTTTTAAATTTGGAAGTTTGACTTGGACATTAGAAAAAATGATTATGTTTTTTATCAGCTGTATCAAAGCCACTAGATTTACAGATTTTTCTATAATCTTTAAGAGAACATTGAAAATTAAATTTGTTTTTTAAATCTTGTAACTGCAGAATTTCACCGTTTATATCTAAAATGTCATGTACAAAGATAATGCCTTGGTCAAACCAAAGCTGGTTGAACAAAGACTTTTTGTTTGATACAATTACTCTATTATTCCACAAGGTGGCACATTGGGGGGTAAAATTATGGGTAAATACCATCTTCCAATGATACAAAACTTGTTTGTGAAACTCAGATAACTTAAAAGGCAGTTTAGAAATTTCAAAGTCACATTTCAACAGAAAATGTAACCCACCAAACTTCTTGAAAATACTTTTTGGAATGTGATACCATATTGAATCTGGCTTTAATAGAAATTCGACCATTTTATTTGAAATGTTCCTAACATTGCCTCAAAATCCACTGTTTTGATCTATTGTAATCTTTAACCAACTGAGATTTTTTAATATAATAGGTCTTATTTCTCCAGATAAATTTGTATATAATGAAGTATTTTTCCTCACGTTTTTTGGAGCAATGTAAAGAGATTGACATGGATATATCAGTTTGGATATACCCTCAGCCTTGGACAATAAGTTACGGCCAAAAATGGAAAGATCTCTACTGAGCCAGTGGTTTAAAGATACTTGTATTTGATTTGTTTTTCATCTTTAACCATTTTAACTCCAAGATATTTAACTTCTTCTTTAACAGGGATTGACATTATTTCTGTATCTATACACTCATATAACGAAAGTAGTTCAAATTTTTTCATATTTAAACGAAGACCTGAAGCTTTGGAAAAAAATTGAAATTATTTGTAATGCATTGCTAACCATAGATTTATCCAGGGCCGTGCAGAGAGCTACAGAGGGGCAGGGGCTCAAAACTCAAAAGGGCACTACAGGCCGACTGATGAAAAATAAAGAGCGATCTGAAGCACAAGGTGTGGAGATCGTTGCTCTGTGCAGGAGAGGCCTCTGCTCTGACTTCCTCCTCTCTGAGCGCCGCTCAGAGGACCGGTGGGCGGGGTATTGGAAACACACGATGAACTAACGAGGGGCATGTTCATTTTGGATTTAATTTATTAATATAAGCTAATAAGGCTTATTGGGACAAAACCAATGACAAGGACTGTGGCAAATAAGTTATATTTATTCTAGGTGTTAGTCCTGGGTTTAAAGAGACATAACTGTAAATATCAGTATAGAACATTTTGATCACTGAACAAAATGTTTTATCGAATCCAAAATGTTCTAAAGTAGAAAATAAAAAATTGCATTCAATAGAATCGAAAGCTTTGAAATAGTCTATAAATAAATCAGGCTTTCCGATTCCAGAATTGACCGATAGTCCAGCATGTCCAATATTAATCTCACGTTATTATGTATACTTCTACCTTTTATAAATGCAGACTGAGTTTCATTTACTATTTTATCAATTACTGTTTTTAATCTCTCAGCATATATTAACGCTAATAACTTATAATCATTGCAGAGCAACGTAATTGGCCTCCAATTGTCTAAATTTATTATATCTTTCTTTGGTTTGGGGAGTAGGGTTATTATACCATTTCATTGTTGAAGTAAGACATCCTTCTTGTATACAGTCAATAAATGCATTCAATACCAATTCTTTAAAAATTCCAAGTAAACAATTCAAATTTCTCATTTTTTTCAAGCATTTTCCATTTCTTGCAGATTTATTTTGCTTTCTAACTTTTTTGGTCATTTTCCCCAATCCTTTTTATATTGCTCTTAATCAGAGTAAAAAATGATTCACAATCCTCTTTGTGAAAATTTGAGCTATACAAGTCAGAGTAAAAGAATTGCAAAAGAATTGCAATTTGCAATTGCAAAGCAACTGATAATCGACCACGTAATGTATTCGAGTTGGACACATTAATCGCAGAGGTTTTGGTAAGAATTTTACTCTCTTGAGATATGCTAATACTGTGGGCTTAGTGCTGTCAAGTGGTGGTTAAAGGGCTATAAAGTTGCAGGTCGTCAAATGCACAACAACAAAAACAAACAAACAAAAGGCTAACAAAGAAAGAGGTTCGCTGAGCTGTCTCTATTACTAACCTGATTCATTCTGATTAGCTGATTAGATGTTAGACATAGGCCTAACAAAATTATAAAATATTTGCATATAATAAATGTAAAATTGACATACTTCTTTGTGTTGTTGCCTATATGAACAACACAAACTCTACTGCTGCTGGGGATGGTACCACACATTAATGCCGCTTCTTGCTGTTCCATTGCCCACTCTGTACCCAAACACAATTCAAATGGTCTAGTCAGTTGTAGGCAAGGCAAGGCAAGTTTATTTGTATGGCACATTTCATGTAGGCTACATGACAACTCAATGTGCCTCACAGCAGCACCAAGCATAATAATAAAGAAAAAAGAATAAAAAGCATTAATTAATAACACAATAAAAAACTCTATTCTCTGAGCAACAGGAAGCCAGTGCAGAGACCGGAGCCCTGGACTAATATGGTCGTATTTCCTAGTTCTGGTCAGGACTCCAGAAGCAGCATTTTGGATGTATTGCAGTTGTCCGACAGCTCGTTTAGAAAGGCCGGTAAACAGGCAGTTACAATAGTGTAACCAGCTGGAGACAAATGCATGAATTAGTCTCTCCAAGTCTGGTTTGACACTGTGTTTAATATTTTAGCAATGTTTTTAAGAAAAATTTCCGCACGTGACCTCGTGTGCTGTGTATTTCCAATGTCTTGATGTTTCTGTATGTGCTTTGCCTTAACTTAACTGATTGTAATTTTGCATATCTTCTTTTGTAAGGCGCATTGAGTTGCCTTCTGTACGAAATGCGCGGTATAAATAAAGTTGCCTTGCCTTGCCTTAATAGGCCACTGATGAAATTGACTTAATATGACAATTCAGGTCCGAGTCCATGATTACTCCTAGATTTCTAACTTTACTTTTGTTGTATACCAACTAGTTTTAGAATAGCTATTCTGACTCACCATTAGCCATTACATCAAAGGTTATTCAAGAAACTAAGCAGGCCTCCATAACTAAATTGCACGGAAACAAGTATAAAAACTATACATGCAACATATTGGTCCATGTGATATAATCACATTCCAAGAGATGGATGGGGCAAGAAGAATTAAAACTATAAGAACAACTTAAGTTATTTTAGTCACAACACATTTTAAAATAGACTTCCTGCTGTTTTCAGAAGTTACTTTATTAGATGCCTTCATTAAGGTTATGTTTGTAAACGTAAACCTCTATGGGCCAGATTTGACGTTACCATTTAATAAAACAATAACACCTAAATAAAGTGCATTTATTTAATTATTGTGAACTCACCATGTCTTTGATCTGTGACAGGGTGATCTGCAGCGACACATTCAGAGCGCTGTCGGTGTCCTCCACCGGTCGGAGTGCATTGGAGTAACCCTCCATCAGGTCATTCAGTAGTTTACGGGCGTAGTGACCCCGGGCACCGTGAGACACTAAGGGGAAGAAGAGGACACCACCAATAACATTGTAAAAATACAGACAGTGAAATACTACAGAATCCAATATAAATGTGCACAAGCACAGACATACAGGTAAGTCACAACCACTGACCTTGCATCAAGAGGCTAATCCATACAATCACCACTGCCGTCCTCATTTTGAACCAGTCGCAGGCTGTAGTTTCAGTAAAATAAACAAAGCTCAGCCAACATCTGTCCATCATTTTTTTCTGAGCTACATTGTGTCTACCTTGTGCCTGATGGAGTCTCGACCACAGCAGAAAACCTAAGATCTCACATCCTGTCAGAAAGCGCGTCTGCCGCGCTGGTTGTTAGTTGTCATTTTGTGGAAGGCTGAGGTGGAACAGGAGCTGAGGCTATCGTTCACACTGACATGCACACACAGGTCCACGGCAGTGTCGGGTGGCAGACACGCAGTAACCTGATGCTCTCAGCCTGATCCACTTGTACACGAGCAGAATCAGCTGTACGACATAGCAGCACACATCCATGCTGAGCGGACTGCGTTACATGACCAATGACATGTGTCAATCACACACATTCATCATAACGTGATGAGAGAGGCACATGTGTCGTAAGTGCATTATGGACACCTGAGAATCAGATCATATTTCACTTTGTAAACAACTCCCTGTTCTCTGCTGAGAAGGTTTCTATATGTTCGATCACAGATAACAAGAATGTTTACCCACATTGGTTTCAAAAATCGTAACTAGAGATTCTGAACTCTGTAACTCTGTCTAGGGGCCAGTTCTTCCCTTAAGTAACACCAAAATCTACATGTTTACTCATAAATATTTGAAATATTTACCCAAAAAGTAGATAAACCGAGCTCCCTTGCAATAGCTCTATAAATATTTTCATTAGCCTTTAGCCTTTCGTAGCCTTTGTAAGTATTTCATATTTATATTTGTTGTATTTAGTTACGGATATTCCTTCCATTCATTTAACCTATCTTTGGATTTCTTGACCCAAACTGTCACTGTATTATTTATTGTGGCCATACCGCCTTTGCCATGCCCGATCCCGTCAACCTTGGAAGCTAAGCAGGGAAGGGCCTGGTCAGTACTTGGATGGGAGACCGTTTGGGAACACCACGAAGCCAGGTGAATGTGGTGAGTGAGTGGTTGGAGGGGCGGATGGCGCAGACTGGTTGCCTCGCTTCCGTCAGTCTACCCCAGGGCAGCACCGAGTATGGAGAGAATGAATAATGCAATGTAAAGCGTCTTTGAGTGTCCAGAAAAGCGCTATATAAACCGATGCATTATTATTATTATTATTGTGGCTTATTTTGCTTGTTCTTGGTTAATAAGATTTTACCATTTACAGTTTGCAATTGCAAACTCCTGAAATTAGAGTAAAGTAAATAAACATTGTGTCATCACTCTTAAAATGCAAATATTTCACAAAGTGAAAAGGTTTCCACTTAATTGAACACATCAGTTCATGCACGTATCATTATTTGATTTGGCCCTAGACCTCATTTGTTGGGACCTGAGAGTAACTCAGGAACTGTCAGTATTTTGAGGTACTGTACTGAGTGAACATACAACAGGTGTTTCCTGTGAGAGAACGCTTCACCAGAAAAAAGCTCACAGCTCAAAGACATCGATTATACATTGATGTAAGACGTTGAATTGAAGAATATTTGAGCAAAACACCATAGATAGAATTGACAGGAAACAATGATATATACTCTTTGCCCTTTTGCTTGAAGATTGCTGTGCTCAGTGTGCACCTGCAGCTCTGTTGTCACTTAGAGTAAAGGTTGCAGAGTTTTATTTATAGATTTTTTTCTTTTGTTCTTTTCTTTTTTCTTTTATAAAGACTTGGAAAGAAAAACTGAGAACTAAATAGCAGTCTGTCCTTCATCGACCCAACAACCGGAGGACTTTATGCATGTAATCAAGTCCTTGACATACATGTATCGTGAAAATAGTAATTAAGTGAAGCAAACTTGTTAACATAAAACTGCGCTTAGAATTCCAGCAGGACATTTTTGGATTCCTATTATATTTTTTATACCAGCCAAGCACTGGACCTGGAAGAATTTACATTCTTCATTAAGGACAAAGACAACTGACATCCATCTATCAAATAAAACACAGAAATAATAGCGTTAGTAACAGCAGTGATGAATACGCAACTACCTGAGAAAAATTATCACTTCAGTCAATAGTTAGAATACATTACATACATTATCATTACCTCTACTGCTGCTTCTCATACTATTGATATTATTATGTCCTTTTTCATTGAAGATGATGGCCGTGCTACGCAAGGAACTCTTATGTGAACTAGGGCAACATGTAAAGGATACCGGTGGAACTAAAGGACTGTATAAGACTATTGGCAGACATGAGATATAAATTCTTAATGCAAACATCGACATCTCTTTTCGGCTTTCAACCTTTCAAGTAGTATTATTGTAACGTGCAGCGGAGGACAGAGTGTATTGTGGTGATTGTGGGAGCAAACATAGTGAAGGAAATGAAAGATCTGACCACAGCACATTCAACTGTCTGTTTTCCTTGCTTTTATTTATTGCTTTGAAAACACTGAATGCATTTATTTGAAGCAGTTTAAATACGAGAAAAGGCCCTTTCACACCAACGCGATACAAACATGACAAAATGTTAATTAATACGTCTCATCAGCAAAATGTGTTACTTTTTGCATGTCACGGTTGTATTAGTCGGAGTGTTTGTTAAGTGTCCTTGAGGTTCTGATTACATTCTGACACATTTGTACCATACGCTGTTGGTCAACTTACTTTGTCTATTTGTTTGGTATGTTCAGAGTTACAGATGGTATTGACACACACACACACACTACACTACAAATTGTTTGAGAATGTTCTGAAGCCTTTTGGGGATTTTCTAATGACGCTCTAAACAGTAAACCAAAACTATCAGCTTTACTATGCATAAGGGTTTCTTTGTATTAACAAACAAATACAGGAGCACATACGTTGGTCTCATTTTCATCCATGACAAAACGCACCACGTCCTATGACTGAAGCGAGCAATGCAAGTGAAGTGCTTGCCTAGGGACAGAACTACAGCAAGAAATTGGAAGTTGAAGCTAAACTGGTCAGTGTTCATCTATAGCTACTTAACACACATGAAATACAACAACTGCTAATCGCACAACTTAATCCATTGTAGCACGGTAGCGTGTATAATGTAATTGTTAACCGTTAGGGGTTTCCTCAAATTTAGGAATAGTTGGGGGAGTGGGGCAAGATGAGTCACTTTTTGCTTTGGTGATTGTGTAGAAACAGTATAAATAGATACAAAAAGGTTACTATTTACATACATGTTGGGATGTTTTCTAGTTGTTTGCATCTTCAAAAATCATCTGGAAAATATGGTTTTACAGATGTTGGTCTTCAAAAAAAGTTTACTTGTGGCTCATTATACCCCAGGAGCAGAGTAAACTGAACATGGTCTTGGGGTAAATTGAAATACTAGATTTAAAGGTGAAATTGACACTAAACATTACATTTTAGAGTTTCTCATTAGCAATTTTATTTAAACAAATATACTTTTCTTTTCATGCTCCTTCTGTAGATTATGACATTTAGTCCCTTAAAAAAAAACAAATAATTTAATGTAATATTTAATTTGCTCGTCCCTACTAGACCCAGAACCACAAATAAACAATGCAAAAACTATAGAATTGTACATTAACATTTTCTGTAGTCTGTTGTTTCTTATGGAGCAGAGGCGGCTCAATTTGCCCAACGCCCCGGGTCAATTTACCCCATTTTCTCTTCTTTGAAAACACCAAGATAGTTGAGTTAATTTAAGATGAAATCTGCCTACGCTGGTAATCTGCTTTTATACTTAACAAAACCAGCATCTATTTGTTTTTTTGTGACGCTCGTTTTTGTGATCAGGCCAAACATTCACTTTGAGTTGTGAAAAACACTTTTTTCATAAACAATAGGGTTATTTTTTACAGCCAATTTGTGCAATTTTTTTTGTCTGGCACGGTCAAATCAGGTAAAGATCAAATTTAAAATCTTACATAAAAATAAAAATGTTTTATTTTCATTTTTTTTAAATACATTTTGTTGTGTTTAATTTTAAGAAATACATGTGTAAACAGGAGCAACAAACCAACATTGTTTAAAATGCTGTAGTTATTGGTTTTAGCATTTTATGAAGACCTTTTGATTATGACACCACCTGTTTAAATCATGAAACAATCCTTTGGTTTGATCTGTAGGTCCAGTTATGTTTAACTTTTCAGTACGCATTTAATATACCGCTCACCATTACGTGGTCTACGTGGATGGATTATGGTTACATTTGCAGGAGTAGCCTATGTTTAGTTAGAACAAAATTCACAATGGTAAGCAAATAAATAAAAGGTACACTATCAAGTGTTACGAAGAATTATTCGCTCATTTCATTCAAACTAGTGATGCAGCTTCATTATTACAAAGAATGTTGGCTGTTGGTGAATGTGCAATTAAGTCAATAAAGTCCTTTTTTATAAACATAAGTTGGACATAGATTTTCAATACAAACTGTAATGCACTGACCAAATACTTAAATCTACTATACAATTCCACAAAGAAAGAAACATCCTCATTTTAAATAAGTTCAAGATCTAACACGGAGACAGACGGAGGTCAGAACATCTTGCACTGACTGATACTAAACATGCGTCTGTGTTCTCTCTTCTTGGCTTTGTTCACAGCTGTTCGGACAGCACACTCAAAAACCTGCTGCACTCCACGGTTACTGAGAGAGGAGCACTCCAGGTACCCTTTGGCATGGATGTCATGAGCCACCTGCTTGCCCTCAGTGGGCATCACGCAGTTCCCTCTGTACACACCCATCTCCCGCAGGTCAGTCTGAGTGGCGACCACCAGCACAGGCACCGTGGGTAAGTGCTCCCTCACCTCTGATATCCACTTGTGCTGCACACTGGCCAGAGAGTTTGGATTGGCTACAGAGTAGCAGATCAGAACTATATCGGCCTGCTGATAGGACCTGGGCCGTAATTGTCTTAAGTTGTCATTCCCTGCTGTGTCCCAAAGCCCCAGGCTGATCTGCACTCCATCCATGAACACTTCCACGCCGGTGTTCTCAAAGACCGTCGGCTTGTAGCATTCAGGGAAAGTCTCTGAAGTGAAGCGAACCAACAGGGCCGTTTTACCCACTGCTGCGTCCCCAACCAAGACACACTTCACCGACATCTCCGCCATTGTTCGCTGTGCTGTTTCTGACTTGTTGAAAAATGGCTCCAGTGGGCTGATGCTTTTGGACAGTGTAGACTGTCTGATACTAATGATTGATCGTGTGAAGGTCAAAAATGCTTCAAATAATCTGGTGAGTGACACTGGTAGGCTGGTTGCCTGTGCCCATCTCACATCCGCTTTTAATTCTACTTGAATCTGTTTCACACAGCATCGGCTTGTTCTCGAAGAGGAAGATCCACTGAAACACAATAAAAATGACAGTTACAAACAACCTCAATAGAACTTTGTGGGGTTTTTGCCATTTTTACACTTCAACAATAATTACTCTTCAAATCATTTCTGATGTGTGTAGCCAGATTAATTAATTAGTGGCTTTTGGAAATAAAATATTCAACTTTTTGATTGACACAATGTTCAAATAGTTGTCTTCCAATTGGCAAACCGACTTACATTTAGCCATAACTTATTGCAAAATACACAGCACTGTAGGAGAACGCAAAAATAATTTATTTCATAACTTACTTAAATCATCGACATTTGTGTGATAGTCAGAGGCACATTTTTACTGCCAGTCTTCCCCTCCCCACTCGACGATTTAGCACAAAGAGAAACTTACTTTTGGGTCTTGAAGGATTGATGTCTGCTGCGTCTGTTGACCTCGATGTTAGATATGTAATTTACAGTAAGTGTCTGAATGCCTAACTTATGTCTTTTAACATAGTACAGATTCCATTGTTGCATAGATTATTATAAGTCTGAATAACAGTTACAAAACCTCAACATGACGATAGGAAGCAAAGCTAGAGGTTGTGAGCATCCGCTTTACGACAGGTTTGACTCGATTGCGCCTCCCACACAGCAGCTGCCTCACTTTGAGCTCTCACATGTCACTCACAAATTCACAGAGGCACAGAGCGTCGGGAAAATGGCAGCCTGATATAATGTATGCACTAGTATATTGATCAAGAGGTTTTCCGCAAATACTAAATATACTGCTCATTAAATTAATTCTTCTAGAAGTTAATTACTTGCCATTAAATTACTGAAGTGCATTGAACAGCGTACGAATTGTGCCTTACTGCATGGTTTATACAGGCAGAATCAACTCGAATTTAATGCTTTTTAATGCCCATATGCTATATTTTAATGCCACACACGCGGGGATGTTTTAGACCTTCATTTTTGTATTTTCGATTAACAATTTAGATTTAATGCCAGTTTAATGCTTTTTAATGACATTTAAGGCCTTGATTTTTGTACAGTTCATTTAATGACTTTTAATGCCCAGTGGAAACCCTGACAATACACACTAAAAACCAAAGCAAAATACACATTTATTTCATAGCACATGTTTAGATACAGTAGATAAAATCATTGAGTAAGTAATACAAAAATATCCTATTTCTGTTGTAATTACAAGTTGTGTATACTATAAACTGTATACACTATAACATTTTCACAGCTTACTCTTTAAAACCTCCTGAGAAATTCACATGGCATACCTCGACAATTATAAAACCAAAGCAGATTATAATTAACTGGCCTCAGAGTGAAAACCTTTTTTTAGTGAATGGTTGTAAACTTACACCAAAACCTGGGATTTTTAAGGTAAACAGTTACAACCGTGTCTTCTCATCAGTGATTACACGACACAGACACAACCAACAACGGTCGATCTCATAGACTGTTAAGTTGACATAATTTACTAAAAATTGGTTAAAATCCATATACTCAAAATAAGGCATAGTGTAGTTTCTACACAAATCCAAAACTGTATGCAAAGATTAAATCTATCATAAAACCAATTTAAACACAAGTCATCAATCTGTGCCTTCGTGTGTAATGTCTTGCTTAAAACCACCTTTTCATAGCTGCAGCTTTTTGGAGTTGGTATAAGATCATATTCTTGCTGAAGCATTATGTATCAAAGAAACCAGGTTCAGTTTATTTCAAAGAGACCAACACAAGGCCTGGTTTGGGCTCCGTAAACCTGGGAGATACAAAACAAGATAAGAAGCGGGTGATGGCAGACATGTGCATATGCATAAGTGTGTAATTCGTCTTCGTACCTGTAGTGTTTGTTGGTGAGGTAGTCTAGAACAGCGGGACGGATGCGGGCCACTCCCCCCTGGCTGTGGTTCCCCCTTCCTGTGATGACAGAGAGCTGAGGGCGACAAAGGCCCCTCTCACATTCTACATCGAATAAAAAGAGAAAACAGACAATACACACTTTAGTTAGAAGTACTGGATTGTGCAATACCTTTGCTGTACAATGTCACTGCCGAATAAACTGAAAATATTATAACATGTTAGTACAATATGTAAAAATGATGAATTAGTAACATTAATTTCAAAAGCCTTCAATCTACATTATTACTTTTGACCAATTGATCAATGCCTACATTTTGTGTTGATGCAAAATTATATATGTAAAACTAAAAATATTGTCCTACACAGTAGCGCCCCTAAAATTACATACATGACAGACAAATGTATCGGTATGCATAACATATATATTTTTTGTATTAAATGAAGATGTGTAGAGCTTTTAGTTGTGTACCTGTGGTTTTCGTCTCTAAAACATGTTCCAGATGCTCCAAGGCTTCCTCAACATGAAGCCCATGAAGGTCCAGGATGTTACGGGGCAGTAAGGAGGAATTGACCCTCTGAAAGATCTGAACGGCTGCTCTGTGATTAGCCTCACGCATTCTTTGACCATGTAAGTGACCCTGCAAATATGAATGTTAGATATAGGCAAACAATTATAAAATTAAAATGTAATTGTATAGAATTTTGGGATCTTAAGCACACTTTAAAGCTCTGGAGTGTGTCGACTTTAGATTAGCAAATCAAATGGTACATTCTATAATAATAAAACAATAAATATTTTAAAATGTATTGAATTATTATTCACATAAGAATATTTTTGTCAGCAGCTGGGCCACTCTGGTTATTAGATCTAACACACTATACTAACAAAGTTTCCCAGCTCTTTTCGCTAATGATAATCTATGGACAATGTTTGCAAGTTAACCCTATAACAATGAATTGTCATTGTACCATTCAATTTACATCTGAATCCAAACTCTACACAATATAGGATCAAATGTTATAAATGTAATGTTACCATAAAAAGGTATTGTAGTGCTATAAACTCTAAAGTTGAGAATCTATATAGCACTACAGTACCTTAATGTCAATACTAAACTGTGTAATTTTAAAATCGCCATTGAAAAGTCAATGCGTTTATGGCAACATAATCCTGAACTCTACTGTCGGTTCTGTCTCTAACCTGTTGGGCATAAAATGATGCCACTTCCTTGTGCCCTTGTTTGTAGGCTTCTGCAGCTTTGGCAAAACTCTCGAGCTGTCGTGTTCTCTGCAGGTTGGCTTCAGCTCTGAAGTCCTGGTACTCTGGGTCCTCTGTGTCCTGATAATTAGGCATGGCTGGTTCCATTGCCTTCTGACAGAACTTAAAAATGTTAGTGTCAGTTTAGTCTTGCTTGTTCATTACACAAATACTGTATGGGCATTAAAAAACAACTTACTGGAGTTAAATTTGTACAACAGCACAAGTAATGTTAGTTTGCTACTGTTCAATCCGATACCATAGTAACGGTAAACAAATAAGCAGCTGCTGCAAGTGGAAGAACTAACCTCAGGGATGCAGCAGAAATAACTAATGCAGTCTGTGAGGGAACCCAAATTAACGATTAACTGTATAGTTTAACACATAAATCTGCAACATTTTGGATCTAAAAAGCTAATTATTCTCAAAAACAATACACAGTTAAGAGCTGCAATCAGTACAGTGGCACGCATAATCCGAATTAATCAAGCCCTATCAACAATCGCATTTTCCATGGTTTAATCCAAACATAATGTCTGTGCCTTTCTGCAGTCTGTACCTTATCCCTGTCCTTGCTGGCTGCTCTTGGGTGACAATTCGAGGAGCTTCAGGTGCAACAACTGTCTTGACGGGCCCCTCATCCAGTAGGGAGTGAAGGAACAACTGGGTTTGAGTCAAGGAGTAGCTGTAATAGTAGAAAAACAAATACTTTAATAATAATAATTCAATTGAAGTGGAATTCACACATACGTAATAAGCCGAATGCCCATCTCGACTGCGCATGCGTGAGTCAATCAGGCTCCTAATTTCGGCCCAAACAAACCACACCGCCATTGAAATGTGTGAGCGAGTTCAGGTAGCGGAGCGTGAAACTGGAGTATATTGAACCATAACTGTGAACTATAAGGCTTACGGGCATTGGTTTACAGACTAAGTCTCAAGTGATATTTCTTGCAAATAATTTAAGTTGTCAATATCTTGAAAGCGAGGGGAAAGTGAGGACTGCGGCTCCGTAGGCAGGAGCGGACCATCGCGGACAGGAGGACAGGACCTGGGATCAGCCCGACACAGACACCGCCACTTTTTAATGAATTGCATTCGTCTTGGAATAACAGGGAAACGTTTCAAAACGGTGTTGATGTTAAATATAGTGGGTAAATTTCCGTCTGTAAAATTAGCGACCAGGCGCATTGGTGTATGAAATCGCGGTATAATAAAATTGCCTTACCTGCCTTGCCTTGCCTTATGTTGTACACCATCAGATCACTCGTAAAAAAAAAGTTAGATATAAAGTAAATTTAGATGGCATAACCTATATGTGTATGTGGTCACAATTAAGAAAAGATTTCGTTTACTGTCCACCTCCTTATTGACAAAAAAGGAGGGATTTTATGTTTTTATTTCTCATTTCAGTTTAAATCTTGTGAATATCGGCGACATGAGGCCACAGTTTCAGACCCTGGACTTTGTCCAACAGTCGCCTTCAAGGGTCAGAAATGTTTTTCTGACATAGTTATTCCAACTATGTGAACAAGGACTGGTCGTCACTTTTAACAGCATCTCTTCAGCATCATGAATGTCAATACCGTTTCTGTCTATCTCCGTACGCAGCCCTGGTTGTAAAAATAGACTTTAAGCTAACAGCCTAACAGCTCCATGGCGACGACAAAAACGCTTTAAATCATCAACTTTCCACCGGTTAAAACGGTCCAATCATAGCTTTCATCGTTGCTTTACGCTAACTATCAATATTGTTTGGTAGCCAAAAGAAATTCCATTACCCATAATGCAACGGGCGATCCGAGATGGGCATTGGGCTTATATGCCATAAATAAAATGATTTATAGCCTCACTTGTGATCTCTGAAGATGTCTTGAAGGAAATGCCTATCAATTGTGGGAAAGAGAGCAAATAGCTGGTCCTCTTTTAGGAGAGTGGCCCCATCTTGCTTATCCAAGTCAGCTCGACTTTGTCTAAGCTTAATATTAATATTTAACATTTATTATTAGATTTTACAAATAAAATACAATAAGTTGCTTTACCTTCTCTCTGTTCTGTTCTAAAGCCTGCTCCTCTTGAATTATATTTCTCAGAGACACATGTGGCTGTGACACATTCCAATGGTCCATAAGTGGCAGATCTGGATGATTGTCCAGATGTGAAGTGCTACCTGAGCTCATCTGGAAATGTCCTGGACTGTATCCTGCCACAGTCCGTTGTTGTGGCCTATCCCAAAGGGAACCACCTGGACAACATAATTTAACATAAAGGTACTTTATCTTTTTATAAGGAAATGGTGTTCTGTAGCAAATGTCACTTGTTAATTTTTGCTTACTCACTTTCTTGAAGCAGCCGAAAAGAAAGAGCTGCTTGTTTTTGCCTCTCCTGTAAAACAAAGTTGTTGTTTTTTTTCCAACTCCTGTACTAAACCCTCTTGATTACTTACTTGAACACTTTCTTTCCATTTCTGGTGCAGTAGTTTAGCCAGGTTGAGATCCATCTGAAGTACATAGTCCTCTGGGGAGGCTGTATCTATAAGTTTGGTCAAATAAAAATAAAAATGCATAATTAAGTATTAAAAGTGCCTAGTATTAATACATGTTGTAGTGTAGTACCCGTATGTCCGTTACCTGGGTCTACTCCAACAGGACCGAACAGTTCAGTCAGCTGAAGACCCAGCTCAGTGGGCAGTTTTAACTCCACACTCTTAATGTCGAAGAGTTGTTTCTTTTTTTGTTTTTCATTTTTCTTCCTGGCTTTCTCTTCTTCATGTGCTTTTTCTTCTCTTTCCAGTTCTTCTAGGTCTGCCTGTTGTAGCCGGCGTGCTTCATTGACACTCCTGATGTCCTCAGTTTGTACTCCTAAGCCTTCAGCCCTTTCAGCACCTGCCATGCAGTCGCCATAAGCACCTGCTTCAGATTTCTCTCCTTCGCATGGCAGTGTCTCCCCAACTTGAATGTGCTCAGGTGTCAAATGTGTTCTGTTTTCTTTTATTGGCTGTGAGGTTGCATTGTCATTTTCAGAGTTTTTCTCTTGAAGGACAGGGATATCTTCCAAAATACTGGGAGCAGCAGTAGAGTCAAAGATGTTAGTGTCAATGTTTATACACGGCTCAGAAGCAATGTTATTTGAATACTCAATTTCCTCCACAAGCACGTCTGGTCTGGAGTCAGTCAACTCTTCACACTTAAGTGCATCGATCATAGTGAGGCTTGGCCCGTCACCTGACGCCTGTAAATCTTCACCTCCTTGCTCCTCTTCACTTTCATCATCTCTAAAAACCTCTCTCCAGAGTCAAGTAGCAAATTGGTTGTCCATTCAAGATCTTGTTGGCATTTTTCATACAAGTCTTCTAGTGTATCCAGCGTAACCTGTTTAAAATGGCGCCTCAGAATACGTAGATTTTCAAGCACATCCTGAGTTGGCCCGACCCCCCGCTCCTCCAATTGAGTACTTTTGTCATGGACCACAGAGTAAGGAATCTCTTTGCTGTTGGTTAGATCAACTCCAATTGCAACATATGGAACAAAGCGTACTGGGTCGCAAGACAAAATACTGAAATCACTGCTGGAATTGTCACATACATGAAAGTTATTTTCATTCACTCGCCACAGAACGCAAAGTCTTGCGCTTCTGTTTGGGTGAAAGAGCTTGGGCATGCTTCAGTCTCTTCCTTGATATTGGCTCCAGTGCAGTGGTTACTGCCTGTTTTGAGTTCAAGACTTGTCCCATCATTCATCTGAACCACAGCAGAATTTTGAACAGACTCCACAGATGCTTCAAGACAATTCTGTGTAAAAGTCATTGCGAGTTTACACTGTTTTCCAGGCCGGCGAGGATGATTGTGCTTGTGCTCGTGCTTCCTGACATGTCATCTGATTGGCTGCTTTCAGTTTCTCCAAAGTGCTGACACTCGGGGCTCTCACAAACTTGGACACAGCTCGTATTCTCACTCGTCCTATGGTCCATATGAGGCTCATCTTCTCTGCCCAAAGTTACTCCAGCAGCCTCTGAATTAAAAACACTGTCTGGAAGATCTACTGTGATTGCTTCTTGTACAATCTGCTCTTTATTTTCAGATTGACTCCCTTGTGGTTGATCGCAGCTAATATGTAGATCATCTTCAGAACTGGGAGAAATTGAGGATAAAGGGGAAATATCAGTGCATACCGGTATGTCTGCTCCCGTTTTAATTGGATCAAAACACTTTTGCAACTCTACCACGTCAAGGTTTGGTATAGCCTTAGTTTTTGTACATTGGTTAATTTCTTCCGAGATGTTGCTCACAGCCTTTTCAGAACTGCTGCCATTGTCATGTCGTCGCTCACGTCTCCGCTCCCGTCGCTGGTCTAGTGAGGCTGCAGAGGGCCAGTCTCCTTCAAATTCAAATTATTAACTTCTGGCAAGTTGGCTCTCTCTTCAGCTGGCATTTCTTCCTGCAGCGATACATTTTTCTCCTCACATTTGCTAGCATCTTCTGACTTGTTTGCAAGTTCTAAACCAGACTTTTTACCAGCGCGTTCCCTTTTTATTCTTTGTCCAATAGACTCAGAAAAGGCCACAGGTATTTCATCAAGGCAATAGTCTTTGTTGATAACAGACTCTACAATACTGTCTGAAACGATCTCATCTGATTCACCAATCTTTTCCAATTCAGAGTCTAAAGCCCCCATGTCCATGTCTGCATCTGTGTGTTTGTCTGTGCAGGAGTCAGAAGCATTGGTAGCCGAGACATCAGGTAGAGAGGCGGCAGCTTCTGTGTGAGGTTGAGATTTTTTCCCACTTGGTTCGACAAAATTACCAAGCACATCAGGCTTCAGGCAATTAACTAACTTTTCCCCGGTTTCAGCTGCAACTTGTTTTCTTTCGGCATCTGTGAACCCAAAATGGATTTGACACTGACGAAGCGCTCATATCCACAGAGCATACGTCGGATTCTCTCCGAAGGCACTCCATGCCTTGTGCGTCTGCATACACACAAACAAACATGGAAAACTATTAGTTACTTCTGTAGAGCATTACAAGAACTTTTGTTTCCATTTGCTACCTCTCCAACTCTCTTGGTTTGTTTTTCCACCAAGTGTCTGGCTCTCTGAAGAAAACTTTGTAATGATATTTCAGCGCCTAGGTGAAGATTTATGTAAAACAAAACAAAGTAGCAACAACAATAACAGATATACAGATTGTTCTGATTTTCAAGAGGTAGTACCTGAACCACGTAGGGTCTCATCTCCCAGCCTTGCATGTTGGTATTGTCGATGATGATGGGGTTAGCTCCTCGTTCAAACGCTAATTTGGCTTTATCATAAAATCATTCAGAGAAAACAAACAATATACAATAGTAAACTAAATTAAAAGTCAGCTAATAAAATATTTCTTGAGCTTTTTCTCTATCTTCTACTGTTTATCTGGCATTTACCTCGATTATGATTCCAACTGTGAGCCTCTCCGAGCACAGCTGGGTCAAAGCAATATTGGCCATTAACATCAAAATAGTCATCAGTGCTTAGTATAACTCCTCCGGGATTATGCTCCAGCAGAGCTCTGTGGAGACATGCAGAAAAATACATTGTCGAACATAATGAATGTTTTGGCTAAGAAGAGTTTTTGAATCAATAAATAATTCATGCTTAATTTATTCTTTCTTTTTCTTAACACAGCAGTTAGCACTCTCGCCTCACAGCAAGGTACTCCTAACCAAGATCTGGAGATGAGGTCCCAGGCACTGGTCTCCAACTGCTCCTGAGTCACGGTGACACAGTGGTTAGCGCTCATGCTTCACAGCTAAAGGTCCTGGGTTCGATCCCCGGATTTGGCCATTCTGTGTGGAGTTTGCATGTTCTCCCAGTGTTTGCGTAGGTTTCCTCCGGGTACTCCGGTTTCCCCTACTACTAAAAATGTGTACAATAGGTTAATACTCCAGCTAGGTGTTTCTGACCATTAGCCCGGCTTCACATCTGGAGATGGGTCCCCAGGCGGCAGCTCGATGCCCTAAAGGTCGCCCCAGCGGCATTGAGGATGAGTCAAATGCAGAGAATGAATATCCCTAGTATGCCTTAACCCTAAATAGCCTTATGGGGACAATAAAGTATACAAATACAAATACATGATTTCACAATGCTCATGCTGCATTAACACATCTTGAAATAATAGTTTATGATGTTTCATCGATAAAACTTTAGAATTGACACATAGAATCAAGACATGACTTAATGTACTCTTATCATAAAGTGTGTATATGATTCATTAGCATAAGCTTATTTTTATTTTCATTTGAACATTTTTGGTTTATGTGGTGGTTGACCATATAATTAAATATACCTTGCCAAAGTTGATTTGCCTGATCCCGGTGGTCCACGCAGCATAACCAGGACATTCCCCTCTAGATGCAGTTTATAGTGACCCAGGGGTTGAGGAGGGGGCAGAGCCCAGGACACAGGTATAGGAGGGCATGGCCTCATCTGTGCCTGGCTGGAAGGCCTATGCCAGGGAACGGTAGGCCTCGGTTCTCTGGGCCAGTTTGAGGCCACAGGTGTAATAAAGGCTGGACATTGGTTTCCTTGAATTTGGGGATAAAATACTGGGGCTTTGATGTTCCAGGTCATTGGCAGAGAGCTATCCGTGTTGTTAATTGATGCGCTTGAATTTAAAACTGCGTCAGTTGGATTTGAATTATTTTGTTTTGGGTACCGCTGAAATGCGGAAGGATGACTGAGCATAAAACATCTGTTGATGGTATGCTCTTGTCCACAGCTGTTTCTTTTGGGAGTTCATCCACAATAGCTATCGGCATCTCATTGTCCTCCAATGTGCTGAGCTGATCAAGGGGAGATGAAGCACCGGATTGTTGCAAGCTTTGGAGAGGTGGTGATGTTTCAATAGAAATTCCACTGCATTGAGGCTCTAAGTTGGACTGAGGACATTCTGTCTGAGTGAAAAATGGGCAGTCCAATTTCCACTTCTCCATGTTATCTTCTGCATTGAGTGACTGTACTTCCTGATCGACTAAAAAGTCCAAATCTTCTGTCATAATGGTGGTGGGAGATGTGGCAGAGCACTGTAACTGTGTTGATGTGTCTGTTTGGGAGCAGGGTTCGGCAAAGTGATGCGGGGAGAGTAACGCTGCAGCAGTTCTCTCAAAGCCAGACTCAGAGATCGAAGTGGGTTGTGGATCAGTAGCAGCGACAGATAATTCCAAAAGAGAGTCCATTGCATTTTCCACTAAAGATTATAATAGAAGACAGAGAAAAAACACAGTAAAAACGTGAATTTAGTAAGTTCATTTCAGAACAGAATGTAGTATAATTTAACATGTATTCATTTATTAGAAAGGGGTCCTACAAGACAAATACATTTCCAAATCTTTAGTAGGGCCCAGATTCATTTTTGTTATCAAAATGAGAAGGCTATCCAAATTGTTCAGGTTTGCGGAAGCAAAAATTGCATGATTGACGTTGGGTCTTAACAACAAAGAAAGAGGTCGGTGAAATATTAATCAGCAGGAGCTGGCGCTGAAAACAGCTCCGACCTACTTCCGGTGAGTCGTGGCTCGCCGGCTGTGAGTCGTGTCTCACTATTGCTCCTAGGCCATCATATGCTATTTTTATGTATTTTTTTATTTATTGGTTTATTTAGTCAGGACAGTGCATGTTAATGAACATACATGGGTCTCATGCATGTAAACAAGCCACACCGGATTGTAGCCTATAGATTGAGTTTATATGAGATATTTGGCTTTATGAATCGATTGTGTACTGCTGTATATCTTAATAAAGTATGTTATGCACATGTTTTAATGATAATGAGAGTGAATCTGTGCCATGGGTCGTTCTGAGCAGTGACTCTGGCCGTGGGACTCACAGCCTATGAGTCGTGGCTCCCGTGCTGTGACGTCACGTGCATAACATACTTTATTAAGATACAGCAGTACACAATCGATTCATAATACCATGGTGAGACACGATTTACAGCCGACGAGCCACGACTCAATGCTCACCACCCGTGAGTCGCGTGAGTCACCGGAAGTAGGTCGGAGCTGTTTGCGGCGCTTGCTGTCTCATATTAATTTACCACAAAAACATTACATGGCACAAGGATCCTCATAAATAGTCAGTATTGAACTTTAGGGAAACTAAATACGGTAGTAAAGCTGAATAGAGACTTTAATGTGCTTGATATTAATTTCAAGACTACAAGTAGCCTATTAATCAAATATATTTTAATTATCAGGTGCTGAGCTGCCGTGTTATGCACTACCTTTGAAGTCACACTCGGACAACACAATGTATATGACTTCTGGGTCCAAGTGCGAAAACATCTCCTTCATGTTTCTTACGATGGCCTCTTTAGCAGAAGTTGAGAGTGAGGAGCCTGGAATAAAGTTGCTCGCCGTAGTAGTTGGTAGTCGGTAACTCGTGTGCGCTCCCCCTTCTACTAGTCCGCTGGGGACTCTAGCTGGGCTCTGGCCGCCCTTCTTTTTTCGAGGCATTTTGTCGATAGCTTTCATTAGCTTCAACACGGAACAACCTATTTATCTTATTTAACACACACAAAGAGTAATACTGAATGGACAAATGATGCTAGATAGATCCACGACATGGCGATTACTGTGTTTGATCAATCTAACCCTTCAACACAAATCCAAACAGGTTCGTCTGGAGTCCACTTGCTGCCAGTCAAACCCGGAAGTTGTGAAGTGACTTCAAAGTAAGGGCACAGAGCTTAATAATATGTCTATGGCACAGAGCCACCTTTGCATAATTTTACAGTCAATGATGGCGTGGTAGTGGTATAAAATACAAACAAATACAACCTTGGTGGCACAAACCCTATTAACAACATCTTTATTTTATTGTACTAATTTTTTAATCAACGTATAACTCATAGAGATTGACTCCTTTTCAAGAGGGTCTGGTCAAGAGGCAGGGCAACAATTGTATGTATGTACAATATTTATCGTTGTTTACAGCTTACTGATTTGGCTTTTGGCGAGTTTGTGCATTTATTAAGTGATGTTAAAAATGAAGGTTTAATTTGACTGAAGCTTGAGGCTTCAACAGTCAGTGGCACATCCATATAAATAATAGGCACACATGGGCACGTCATGTAAATAGAAAATTCTCCCGCCTTGGGGTTAGCTTGCAGTCACGTTTTGAGTCTGTAGAGGGCGCACTAGGTACACAATCTTCACACAGGCAAGTAGCTCTGAGCGGACAGCGGAGAGCTTTGTGCTGAAAACTAAACCCAACCTGTGTCAGACAAATGAATTAAAACGGCCCGCTTAAAGGTAAATACATGTCGGGAGTTGTTTGCCGGTATATTGCTTCTTTTGGCGTATTGTTTTTGCCAATGTGTAAATATTTTGCATTTGTTGATGTTTTCAAACCCATCTGTGAGGGCAAGTTGTGAAGAGAGGAGGGCGGCCGTAGGAGCCCATGGAACGTAAACTAGCGGCAGTCTACAGCGATGCTTGAAGTTCATAAAGAGCGTGACAACTAAAATAGGCTTTTATTCAAACTTAACAAAGTTGTTTGGTTTGTTGTAAAATACATACATGGACCATACATATGGTGTCACGAATTAGAACATGTAACATTTTTGTTCACCATTGGGGAAATCTAAGATGAAGTCTGCACCTGAATAGTTTGCGGCCTAGGCTAAGCAGTTAGCATTTAGCCACTATGTGCTACACTACTTCCTTCCCGCAAAAAGCTAACCATTAGCCAGTGATGGACTAAGCTAATTTGATGACCCAATTATCAGAAGACTTGCCGTTTTATCAAACTGTGAAACTCCGTGTCAGGTGGCTTATTACAATCCCTTGCATCTGTTAGTTTTCTGGTTATTTCTTTTGCCCTGCGCTCTTCTGTGTTGAGAATTTTTAGCTCGCATGTTTTAGCTTTTGTGCGAGTACTGTACAGTTTGATCAAATAATATGATACTATGCGAAAAGTTGACGTATATAGACATATCCTCTTGTTTAAGAGGGAATAAGATGCCATTTCGACTTGGTGTTGTGTTAATATTATGTATTTTGTCTATAGTGGTGGTGTGGTTGTACTGAACTTTTGTTTTGTGACCCATAGAGGCCAGTATAAGACCGTGAGGATCGTACATCAACAACAAGCATGGACTTCCCGCAGCAGCAGAAAGCGATAGGGGATGGAAAAGTGGTTTACCCTCCCGGAGTTAAAGAGATCACTGACAAAATCAGCAATGATGAAGTTGTAAAGCGACTAAAGGTAAAGTTTATTAAGTTATAATTTTATGAATAAGCATTAAGCCAACTAAATACATGAAAATAACATTTTGTAATTTGCATTGCAATCAAAGCCTGCTATTGCTCATGATAAAACGGGTACATACTTATTATACAGTAAATATACATAATAAAAACACGGTTGCTATATTAATGTAATACATTTCTTGACTAATATTATGGTGTTAGATAAACATACCTGGATATAGCAAGTAATGAAGGCTCGTCTTGCTTTTGGCCTGTTTTTTTGGCATTAAAACCACACTGTAACATTTCTCCCAGTAAATTGAATAGAATTCAAGCATTATTTTATTATAGTCCCGATCAAAAGTTTAAGACCAGTTGCAAAATGGTAAAGATCCACATTTTACATCTATCTTATCAAGGTTCGAGTAGAACTTCATTATGCAACAAAAAGAAAGAAACAAAAACTTTTGAGTAAACCCTTTTATTTAAAACGACCACAAAACTAAAATAGGCTGTTTTGCAGCTGATCAGTCGGCTCCAGTAACGGCCTTCATTCGGGTCAAGGCTCGTCCAGTGCCTTGTCGGACAGCCAATTGAATCCTCCGGCTCCGTGCTGGTAAAAAATGTTGGGTCTTCCACTTGACTTTTTTGTTCCATAACCCTCAGGATCTTTTAAGAAATTCAAAATGACTATCTTACTGCGTCCCACCTCAGCCGCGATGGCGCGCTGCGAGAGGCCCTGCTTATGAAGCTCAACAACCCAACCACTACCTGACAGAAAAAATTTTTTGCACAGATTTGGCCAAAATGTAAATGCAAAATTGATTTTTTTTTTTTTTTTTTTTTAAACTTTTGATAGGGACTGTATTTTGTCATTGGACAATACCCTGTAGCCTTCAAGATCGTGATGTCATATCGCAAATAATTAATTTTCAAAGGTAAAATGCTGGAGTCATTCTCAGTAAAGCATTTGGACACTACAGTGTGTGAGATGTATTTACCAGTAGCTTATGGAGCTGTTCCACTGCTCTTTTCTCCAAATTTTGTTAATTTTTAGCTAATGTTAGTCTATACGTTTGTTAAGTGATGCTGTCATCGCTCCACTTCGGGTTTAACTGAACTTTAGCCCTATTCACTATAATGGGATTTCGCTGATTCTAACCTGCTTTTAAATTTAAGCTGACTACAAGGCTCTTTAAACATCTGATCGTAAAGAAATATTACATTTACTCTGGATTTTCTTTAGTATGGCTTTCTTGACATCATTTTGTTTTTTTCCATACACAATGAAGGCTTATTTTAAATACAAAAATATCTTAATTTTGCCTGATGGTGAGGGAGGTGATTCTGTGACTCAGCAGGAGATTCAGATAAAGTTGCAGTTTATGGAGCTCTCAACAGTCTGGACCTGGAAGTGGCCTATTATTGTGTGTGTGATGTCACACTTAACAAATGTATGGGCAATGTTTGCTACTACCCACAAATGTTGACGATTTCCATGGTTACAGTGAATTTATTCCATTCCATACCGAGCTCTATAATGCCGCTTTTCCACTGGCACTTCCTACCCAGCCCAGTACCAGGTTCGTGATCAGTGTTTTACTGGTCAGACCAGGTTCAACCAGGTACATGTTTTGGGACCAAGCTCAACCCTTAGACAAAGCGCCCTGAACAGATTTTTTTCATAAGAATATGAAAGATAACACAAAACGTTTTTCACTCATAGTTTAGTGGTTGTGTGAAGCCATTTATGCGCAAACAACTGAGTTTGCTATTTTTAAATCATAATGAAAAAAGAAAGTACCAAAATGACCCTGATCTAAAGTTTACATACCCCAGTTTTCAAAGGTCCTATATCATGCAAAATTGACTTTTTAGAGCTTTTAACCACGTTATGCAATTTCCTTATCAAAAACACCCCCAGAGCGGTTTTGGCTTCATTCATGCAGTTCTATGTAATCCTCCTGAATTCTGCTCTCTGAGCAGCTGCTCCGCCCTCTCCTGGTAAACGACTGAGTTGTGACACTATGACGTATTTTACGTCAGAGTGTCAAACCAAAAGTGCCCGACCCAGGGCTCGAAATTGCGACCATTTTGGTCGCATATGCTCCCAAAATTATACCTTTGCGATCTAAAAATAGAATCACTCGCATGTTTGAGACTGCAAACAAATGCTCTGGTCCTCCTTAAAAGAAAACCTTCTCGTGCCACCTTAAAAAAGCTTCTGTCATTGTTTTCACAAATGCTGCCTGTCAGCAACAGCAAACTTATATATGTTATAAAATAGTTCGAGAGCATATAAACTACGATCTGTCGTCTTGTTTGGCTCAGCGCTGCTGTCATTCCTCCCAGTCACACATGCTGGGCCAACCTGCACCAGCCCAGCGCAGTGCGTGTGCCTGTGCGCCGCTCTCATTCATCTGCCCGCTTTCATTGAAGGAGCCAATGTTTTTACTGTAGTCTCTTTATGAGAAAACGAGGAATATATATGTCATTCATAAACTCATTGGGATGGGGACATCTCTCAAATGTCGCTCGAATCGATGTCGGGCGGAGAAGCGGCGCAAACTTCAATCCAACCCGCTCGCCCCCTCGTGCAGCGCTGAAAGCGAATCATCGCCGCTCTCGTAAAATACAAAACGTAAAGTCACAAACGCAATGTTCAACACGTCTTCTAAGGTTCTGGCAAGGGAGTTTGCCGCGTGTAGCGCGATCTATGGAGCTTTCTTTCGCAGCACAGAGTGAGGAGAGTGAAGGTGAGAGGAGACGATGAAGTACAGTGAAGCAGGGATGGAGCAAGTCGGGGGTTGGGGGCGATTGGGAGGCACAAAATCTGGTGTCCCATTTATAATGTTAAAATTTAGCCTAATGAGTTTTGTAGATTGCTGAATCGTTGCAAACAGCTAAAATAATGCATCTAAAATGCAACAGAAGGCTGGAAGTGGCATGTGATATGTTTAAATTCCCTTCATCCCTGTTAAAAGCTTCCCTTTTTTTTTGGTTGCTCCTAAATTTTTGACTGTGCTCCTAAATTTCAGAATTAGGAGCACAAGCGCTACCAAGAAAAAAAGTTAATTTCGAGCCCTGGCCCGACGTCTGTAATGTAATGCCTTACGGCCTGATTTTAATTTATAAAACAGCTTTTTCAGTATTTCTGTTGTAAGAAAGGAAAAAAAGGTGCATGACGCGTCCGTGCTGCCCCGTGGAGTAAACAAACGCACCCTCTGAGCGTCTGAACAGATGTCATGTTTGCACCGAAAGTTGTGAAGAAGGAGCTCTTTGTAACCTACTCTGAACACCTGTTCTTTTTTCTTACCTAACGATAATGTCACGGTGAAAATGCGCTACAAGAGGACAGGACTTTATTCAACCTTCCTAAAGAAGACGCCACTCGCCAGAAGTTGGAATTTCTTACCGGGATTCAGCGACTATCAGCCAAAATAGGGTTTGTCTGTGACGGTCACTTTATGGATGCTTGGTGAACCTTGGCCAGAATCAAAGTGGATTACCTTTTTTAAACCAACGCGAGTCCCATAATGGAAACACCAGATCGTCGAGGCCAGAGGCAGAGCGGTGAGTCAATCAAAACGCGTGTTAGCCATTTATGAAGCTGTGTTGCACATATCAACTCCTTATAACTGCATTGTGAAGTAACTTCCCTTTTTACTGTGATATATTTATTTCTTTTACTGCTAAAGTTGCATGGGCTGCATCTACTCTGAGAGAGGGGCGGAGTTAACTGAATCAAAGCATCTTGTCTTCTGGGTTTGAAAAATACCTCCATAAAATACTTATATTTTTCACACAAATGAGTACTCCATAGTGGTAGAGGTACAATATATCATATAAATGCCTATAGTTTAGTAAGGAATGGCAAAAATAGCATGATACAGATCCTTTAATACTGTGTATTGCCCCCTTTAACATCAATGGCAGCTTGGAGTCTTTTGTGGTAGTTGTGGCTGAGGTGCATGAACTGCACATTTGAGCTCTCCCCACAGTGGTTCAATGATATTGAGGTCAGGAGACTGAGATGGCCACTAACGGGACCTTCACTTTATTCTGCTAGTGCAGTGGCATCAGCGAACCACCTCTATACGTCACAGTAGGTATGGTTCACTTTTTATCATAGGCCACCATAGGCCTTTCATCATTGTCCATCATTGTCCTTGTTGACAACCAACAAAAAAGTGCACCATACCTGCTTGGGAGTCTAAATTATGCCCCGGTGCGCCTAAATGAAAATACTTGGGTACACTGGTGATGGTACCAAAATGAATTGTTAGTCTGGAGCCCTGATTATACTGTATATATTTTGTCTGTGTGCGCTCGTATATCTGAGTAATGACGTAGTTCAATACAGTCTTCTACACTGCATGCACAGTTACTGTATTATACTGTATGTCCATTACTGATCCAGCCATGAGCCCATTCATCAGTCCATGCAGAGTCACTCTGAACTCATCAGTCCATAAAAACTTTAAAAAAAAAAAATCTGTTCCTGACCGAGTCTAAATATTTTAGCGTATGTGTTTTGATCGATAGTGGTTATGTTTACACCTTTGTCACATGGCGATACCTGTGAGCGCTGAACACCTTGTACTGTACGTCTGGACACTTCATGTCAGTTGCAGCTGTTGAAAATGACAGTACTGGTAGATAATGGATTCCTGATGGCTTTATGCTTAATTTGTCTTATGTCTTTGACCGTTATTATGCATCTTTTCTTGTCATCTCACTTCTTACAACCCTGTTGGCAATTGGCAACAAAACGTTTGATGGTTCTGTGTCCAATCCCAATATTGAAATTTCAAGAGGGCTGCATCCCTCTGACCAGTTTTTAACAATTTGTGACTTACCATAGGTTTTACAGGCGTCCTTTCCTTCTCATTTTCTCATCAGAAAATAGCTGCTTAATAATTCTGCACATTTAATTCAGAGTGTGGCTCTGCTTTGGCCGTACTTCTTCTCATTACAAAATTTGCATCACCCGGGACTCTTCAATCTTACAGCCTTTCAGTTTTACAGTTTTAAATTGTACTCTGTAGAAAACCGCACTGCCCTCAGTTTCAATGTTAAACTGTTGACACACGAGCGCAACCTATTTCATCTTGAATATCAGGTTACACACACAGTGGTTATGAAGGCTTTTTAAACACAAATTGGAGCAACACTGCAGTTTTTTTGCCTGTGGCTGTTGCTGATGGAGTTGGGACTGTTGGTGGAGTGTTTGTGTAGGAGTGTGTGGCGCTGCTGCCCCTCCCCCACTAGACCGTTTTTGTCTGAACTGCTCTGCTTTCTGCTGCAGTCATACTTGTACATGCTACCTAGAGTCTAAGGCTAAGCTAAAGTAAAGACCAATGTGGTATTTGGTATGGTTTCCTTTGCTTGATTGCACTTTTCAGGAGTGATGCTCACGTCAAGATTACGGTTCAACCAATATATATTTTGCTGATATGGCTGACATAACCTGGACTTGTTAAATCTCATTAGAGAAAAAAAGAAAAAGAGGATTGTTTGGGTATTGGTTAGCATGTGAACAAAATGTGGCAGTACTCAGTATTCACCCCTGTGAGGTTGACATTACCCGGCTCCAATGTACATCTACTACATGCTGGCTACTCAATCCACGTCAAATCTACAATTGTATTCTAGTCTAGAAACCTGGCCTGATTGTTCAGCTACCTGATGATGACTACATGAAGTTTGGAGTTAGAGGTTTTTGTCTGTAAAATAATCTGTGTTTAAGAAGTAGGCGTATCAAGTCAAAATGATTGCTTTTTGCAAAGGTTTGATAAGCTGCAACTCAGTAGTTTGCCAAAGTGAATGGAAATTTCAGGGATTACGCCACACATTGTGTGAACTACTGTTGGTGTAAAGCATAGGATTAAATCTAATATAATTTTTGTTTCTGTAAAAAATAATAGACATCTTCTGCTCACTCCCTCGTTTGCCATAATGACCACATTCAAAAAGGAATCTATGGCGGATTTACAGACTCCTCCTACCCTGCTTTGATTGAGCATGTTCCTAGAAAGGGCATAAGGGCGGCGGGATCTTGACTGTAGACTCGGCCCTCACGGGCCGTAACCGCGCTCGCGGTGTTGCGCTAATGCTAACGGCCTGTCAATCAAAATCCGGCCTTCATTATTATACAAGATTTCTAAAATGTACATTACGAAAACCAGCCTGGTTTATTTAATTGTAACTAACCCAGCGTTATCACAGGAGAAATATATAGCTGTAAAAAAACAGGCTTTACATTTGCTTAAAACGTGTGTAAAGTGCAATGCTTTCTAATTGAAAACTAGCTTGTTTTGCCGCCCCATATGGTGGTACTACAGCAATGGCGGGCAATGGAGGCCCCTAGCGTCGCGGTCACGAAGCAGAGCAACCAGCGGCCATTGGTTAAGGCATACTTTATTGTATCTGTACGGAAATTTGTTCTCTGACTGTGACCCATCCTCGATGCCGCTGGGCGACCTGTAGGAGCAGTGAGCTGCCACTCGGGGACCCATCTCCAGATGTGAAGCCAGGCTGGTGGTCAGAAACACCTGCTGGAGGATTCACCTATTGTATATGTTTTAGTGGTAGGGGAAACCAGAGTACCTGGAGGAAACCTACGCAGACACGGGGAGAACATGCAAACTCCACCCATTAAACCTAGAAACTGTGATCTCCATAAATTGAAATTATTATTTCAATTTCATCAGGCAAAACATTCACAACAAATTCCTATTTCCAGTGTTGTTGGCCTGAAAGTGCTTCAAGTGCACTTAAAGGGAAGGGGATGTCACTTTTTCAAACTTGCGGTAAATTGTCAAAGTATGTCGTCTTCTACCTCAAACACAACTTTACTACAAGAAAGAGTAGAAAAGAGAAAGAGTCTTTAGTAAATGTAGGAAAGCTCATGTTGGTGCACTGAGGTTTAATGTCTTGGTCTGGTCAAGACAGACATCGCATGCTAAGTCATAGTCATTTTCTGCAAGCTGAAGGAAAATTTTTAGGTTTAGTTTATTTGTTTATTTGAGCAGTTGAAGTTCTGCTCAAAAGGAGTGGGCTGAAGCAAAAGCTTATGAGCATCCACCCCGAAATCATTACAAAAATAACACAATAGTACAAAGTACAAGAGCATAGGAACACAGCATGCACACAAACACACAACGTACCCGTTAGTGATTTAACTTTACACATTATCTATGATACATTAGCACATCAGATTTTGATTTTGATTTGCCCGGTTAGCAAAAGAAAACCTGTTACACTTCAAAGCAGCAGTTTTAACACGGACCACACTTACAAAGCACTGTTTGAGATGTTCATATAATTAACAAAAACAGAACGGAAGCAAACACAACAACGCTCTCATTTCATGTACGATGTCTGGTACAAAGCAAGTGACAAGAGGCGATCATCACTTAGTTACAGATGGTATGACTTCAGTCTGAGCAGATAAAGCCTCCCTTTTACAACAAAATCGAATTAACTAAAGCTCATCGTTCCAGTATGTTTTGGTGTATCGTGGCAATGGTCATACATCTTTGCTGTAGGGAGAGCGAAGACAACAAAAGCTGAAGCCCTTTTGTTCTTGTATCCAAAGATGGTGGTGAAGACCTACATGGACATGGACCAAGACTCCGAAGAAGAGAAGCAGCAGTATCTTGGTCTGGCGCTCCACCTCGCCTCTGATTTCTTTCTCAGAAATCCCAATAAGGACGTGCGCCTGCTGGTGGCCTGCTGTCTGGCTGACATATTCAGGATCTATGCCCCAGAGGCTCCATACACCTCCCATGACAAACTCAAGGTAAAGGCTGTGACCTCAGGCAGACATCACTAATTCTATTCAGTGTTTACAAAATGGCCAACCAGTTTTATTTTTGTGCTCTAGGAAATTTTTCTATTTATCACAAGGCAACTAAAAGGCCTGGAAGACACTAAGAGTCCTCAGTTTAATAGATATTTCTACTTGCTGGAGGTAAAACGTCATTTGACCTCTTGACTAGCACCTGAACACAATTTTGTTGTACTGTTGCAATAATGACAAATAAAGCACTTAACTTACTTTCTGATGAATTGTGCAAAAACTAGCACTGCTGTCAACCTAAAACATGTTTTCTTTGTTTTAATAGAATTTGGCTTGGGTGAAGTCTACAACATATGCTTTGAATTGGAGGACTGCAATGAAATATTTATCCAGCTTTTTAAAACTCTCTTCTCTGTTATTAAGTAAGTAACTGCAGTATTTGATCATCTGAATGACAGCAGCACTGTTAGAACAGCTGGACAATACTAGCCTCAAAACACCTGACCTGTGTGGCCCATTCACTGTGCTGGGAATGTTCAAGCTCTAAATGATAAACTGATCACAAAAAGACTGTATGCATTTACATATACGTGTGTTTCATAGTTGTATAATGGAAATGATCCAATCCTTTGTGTTGTCACAGTAACAGCCATAACCAAAAGGTGCAGCTTCATATGATAGATCTGATGAGTTCAATCATCATGGAGGGAGACGGAGTCACACAAGAGCTGCTAGATACCATCCTCATTAACCTCATTCCTGCACACAAGGTAAATAAAGAAAAAAAGGTAAATAATGGTGAGAAGCTGTTTGGCTCGAATACATTGTTTTTTTTTGTTTTTTTTTACAGAATTTGAACAAACAAGCGTATGACCTTGCAAAAACACTGTTGAAGAGAACAGTTCAGACCATAGAGGCGTGCATCGCAAATGTAGGCATTGTCTGATGAATAAAATCCTGTATTTTGTCTACTTTACATGATTCATTTTCTTGTCTCCCTAGTTTTTTAATCAAGTTTTAGTAATGGGCAAGTCATCAGTCAGTGACCTTTCAGAGCACGTGTTCGACCTCATCCAAGAACTGTTTGCAATCGATCCAATGTTACTTACCTCAGTAATGCCTCAGCTGGAGTTTAAACTCAAGGTAACTAACCCCTAAGAAGTCTCTGAACTACAACAGTCCGATTTCTGTCATATAAATGGTAAAAAAAATATTTCTGCTCATGTTTTGTTAACTTTCATGAACCTGGATGATGTTGTGTACAGAGCAATGATGGTGAGGAACGCTTGGCTGTTGTCCGGTTGTTGGCGAAGTTGTTTGGAGCTAAAGACTCCGAGCTGGCCTCTCAGAACAGGCCGCTGTGGCAGTGTTTTTTAGGCCGGTGAGTGCAAGGCTTTATTTTGTTCACTGTTCTTCGTGTGCCCTTTTGCCCCTCCACTTTACCACATATCAATGGAAAACAATGTTGATGTGTCGTGGGCCTGAATCGGTTTGTGTCGCACATTTTCACAGGTTCAATGACATTCATGTTCCTGTGAGACTGGAGTGTGTGAAGTTTGCCAGCCACTGCCTCATGAATCACCCAGATCTGGCGCGAGACCTCACAGGTAAATGGAGTTTGCAATGCTTTAATGCATACGAGTTACAGATAGTATTTTTGTAAATGCTGTTTTTTCTCATTTTCCCAATCAGAATACTTAAAAGTGCGTTCCCATGACCCTGAAGAAGCCATTCGTCATGATGTCATCGTCACTATAATCAATGCAGGCAAGAAAGACCTGAACCTGGTCAATGATCAGCTGTTGGGATTTGTCGGGAAAGGACCTTAGACAAGAGGGTGAGCTTAAAGTTTTTGCAAAGCGTTTTCAATATTAAACTGGGTGTGTGAAAGTTTATGTAAATCGACTTTTCAGCTTATATCATGTATTATGTCATTCATTAACACATGCTGCAGTGGCTGGCTTCACTATTCTGAGTAATAGTAAAACTTAGACGGCAGCATTTTAGTGTATGCCTCAGTCCTAGGAACCCCCACCTCCTGGAGACCTCTGACTTTACACCAAAATGTTCAGTCAGCAAGCTCCCAGTAGTGTAAAGATGTTAAGGTGATTCAGCCAGTACAATTTTTATTCCTATCTGCATTTTTTTTTTTTTTTTTTTTTTTTTTTTATTCATTTTAATCTCTGTCATATTGTTGTATCAAGTCTTGATCCTCTTGATTACAGTGGCGAGTGCGTAAGGAGGCTATGATGGGTTTGGCTCAGCTTATAAAAAGTACTGCCTTCATCATGAGGCTGGCAAAGAGTCTGCTTCGAAGATCAGCTGGATCAAAGACAAACTGTTGCATATCTACTATCAGAACAGCATTGATGACAAGTGAGTGTGCGGACATGCATTTCTTCTGGTTCACCAAAGTGGCTTATTTAAACATCTCTGTTTTTGTTTAGGTTATTAGTTGAAAAGATTTTTGCTCAGTACATGGTCCCCCACAACCTGGACACAGAGGAAAAGATGAAGTGTCTATATTACCTCTACGCCTGCTTGGACACAAACGCTGTAAAGTGAGGGAATCAAACTTGAATAATAGTTGATTACTTTTTGCATATCGAAGTAATGTGTCATCTTTGCCTTTCTCGTAAGAGCTCTAAATGAAATGTGGAAGTGTCAAAATACGCTGCGAGCCCTTGTGAAAGAGCTGTTGGATCTTCACAAGCTGCCTGTGGTAGGTATCAATACATTCAGTTCTGTTAAGAAACATGTTGTATTCACAAACCATATGCTGTCCCCTCTTGTAGTCTGAAGCCAATAACTCGGCAATGCTCGGAAAGCTGATGAATATAGCCAGTAAGTGACAAAAACTGATATTTTATGTGATGTTTTTCCCCCAGTTATTCATAGTTAATAAATGTCACACATATATTTAGAAAACCTGCCTGATGCGGGAAAGGCTCAAGATTTCATGAAGAAGTTCAATCAAGTTCTTGGTGAAGATGAGAAGCTCAGAGGTCAACTTGAAATGTTGATCAGCCCAACATGTTCCTGCAAACAGGCTGAAATATGTGTTGTAAGTAAAAAGTATGACCCTGTCGCAGAAGATGTAAGGCCTATATAAAATTTGAAGTACATGCTGAAAATGTCCATTATGGTTATTATGTTTTTTGCAGAGAGAGATTACAAGGAAGCTGACATTTCCTAAACAACCCACAAACCCTTTCCTAGAGATGGTTAAGTTCCTATTGGAACGCATTGCTCCTGTCCATATAGACTCTGAAGCCATCAGGTCAGAAAATACTGGGTTTAAATCTATAAATCATTTATGTAACTTTGCTGTTAAACCTTTTACAACACTACAGAGACATAGTACTATAAGTAGTATCCCTTTTCACTCATGGAGACACCTAGTGGTGGTGAAGTGCCATGTCCTACTTTTTACAAGGGAAACGTCCTGTATTAAAGTTTTTTTTATGAATTGGATGAATGTTTTAATTTCAGTGCCCTGGTGAAGCTGCTGAACAAATCTATTGAGGGAACCGCTGATGACGACGACGAAGGTGTCACCCGAGATGCAGCAATACGTGCTGGCCTGGAACTCCTCAAGGTACATGATGCAATTGAAGGTTGACGTTACCGTCGCAAACACGAAGCCCATACATAAATTGTTGTCCTTTTTTATAATGCTTTTCAGGTCCTGTCATTCACTCATCCGACTGCCTTCCACTCTGCAGAGACCTACGAGTCTTTGCTCCAGTGTTTAAAGATGGAGGATGATAAAGTGGCGGAAGCCGCAATACAAATATTTAGGAACACTGGACAGAAGATTGAGGCAGAGCTGCCACAGATACGATCGTAAGACACTGTTTAAAGTTGCATCTTATGCTGAAATAATTATTTGTTGTGCTTGGTGGAAAATGTACTGAGCTTCTTTTTCTTTAGCACTTTGATTCCTATCCTGCATCAGAAGGCAAAGCGAGGAACCCCTCATCAAGCTAAGCAAGCTGTTAACTGTATACACGCTATTTTCAACAATAAAGAAGTGCAACTGGCACAGATTTTTGAGGTAGGAGATTGAGGCCATTAATTAACATTGATGATGCCATTTTCTGAAATTCACCCAATGAACTTTATTCCGTAAAGCCACTTTCTCGCAGTCTGAACGCTGACGTCCCAGAGCAGCTCATTACTCCTCTCGTGTCCCTGGGGCACATCGCAATGCTCGCACCAGATCAGTTCGCGTCACCCATGAAATCCATCGTGGCCAACTTTATTGTAAAGGACCTGCTCATGAATGACAGAGTATGCTGACTTTGTAAGATTAACATGCATTAACCTGTTTTAAGGTTGTGATACCAGTATGCATTTGTTTGGTTTTCAGGCAGTGGGTAACAAAAATGGGAAGTTGTGGTCCACAGATGAAGAAGTATCGCCTGAGGTTTTAGCGAAGGTAAAGGGACACTACACTTATCACAATAAGTTCATGCGTTATATGTTTCTTTGTTTTTTTTAACATTACCAGGTACAGGCCATCAAGCTTCTCGTTCGTTGGTTACTCGGAATGAAAAATAACCAATCCAAATCTGCAAACTCCACTCTTCGTCTGCTGTCCGCTATGCTGGTCAGTGAAGGAGACCTCACTGAACAGAAAAAAATCAGGTAAAGCATCCACTTGGTAAATGCTATTAAATAAATATGTGAATTACAAAATATCTATTCAACAATAAGGACAAAAGGGATCTAAGTTATTCTTTCTTTTGTTCTATTAGCAAATCAGACATGTCTCGACTGAGGTTGGCTGCAGGAGGAGCCATAATGAAGTTGGCACAAGAACCTTGTTACCATGACATTATTACACCTGAACAGTTCCAGCTTTGTGGCCTAGTCATCAATGTCAGTGCATATTATATTGCCACTTAATAATGTGCTGAAGTAGTTTTTGTTATGATGTAAATGATATCTTTGTGTTGTATTTGGGTTTAGGATGAGTGTTACCAGGTGCGACAGATTTTTGCTCAGAAGTTGCATGTGGCCCTTGTCAAACTGCTGCTCCCCCTGGAGTACCTGGCAGTCTTTGCTCTATGTGCCAAAGACCCAGTCAAGGAGCGCCGTGCCCACGCCCGACAGTGCCTGCTCAAAAACATTTCCGTCCGCAGAGAGTATATTAAGCAAAACCCGGTCTCTCAAGGTAAGTGTCGAGGGTTTTTTTTTTTTTTTTTTTCAAGGGGGGTAATTTGATTTAGATTTTAATTACATTCTTTCCTCAATAGATAAAATGGTTTCCCTTCTTCCTGAGTATGTTGTCCCATATATGATCCACCTTCTGGCTCACGATCCAGACTTTACCAAACCACAGGAATACGACCAGCTCAAAGACATAAAGGAGTGAGTATTTCCTTTGGTATTCTAATTCTTCCTTTATGAACTGTGCGGTTGCATTTTTTTCCAAGTGTTTTTTATTGTTCAACACAAATAAACTAAACTACTTGTATTCGTTTAAATTGTTTATTTAACATAATTGGAATGCATGTGCAGGTGCCTGTGGTTCATGCTCGAAGTGCTGATGACCAAGAACGAAAACAACAGTCACGGCTTTCTGAGGAAAATGGTAGAAAACATTAAACAGACCAAGGATGCACAGTCTCCAGACGACGCAAAAGCCAATGAGGTAACTAATTTTAAATGAGTTTAAACACTTGTAACATCTGAACATCTGTCAAACTGTATGTTCATGTGTACATTCGTGTGAACAGAAACTGTACGTAGTCTGTGACGTTGCCCTCTTCGTCATTGCCAATAAGAGCACTGCTTGTCACTTGGACTCCCCAAAGGAACCTGTTCTGCCTGCAAAGTTCTTTATTGTTCAGGACAAGGTAATAATAACATTTGCACTTTTCCCTGTCACAGTTGTACATTCAAGTCTTTGTAAATATTGAATAGGATATTGTGTATGTATGTATCTATTTTGAATGCATTGGTTCATTGTCCTTTGTCCCTGAACAGGACTTTCAAAATGATAAAGAGTACCTTTCTGCTGAGATGAGACAAACACTACTTACTGGAAAGGTAAAGCCTGCCATAAAATGAAATGCACTTTTGCTCTTTAATATTTTTATTATTTTGTGACAATTAATATTCCTTTTCTCTTCATCAAGCCAAAACCAGCTCCAGTTTTGGCCGCAGTCAACAAACCGATCACAGTTCCAGGGAAGAGAGTCTTCCCTAAAATTGTCACATCCGCAGACATAACCAGCAGCACTAACTCCCCATTGACTTCAACCACGATCAACAAGAACAGGTGAGTGTTTTCTGCTGCACCTTCAAACATGGTGCTGTCTGCAATGTTTGACTTTTTTGTTATGGTTACCATGGTAGCAATGCCACTATTCAGACATCAGAGAGCAGAGCACAAGAAAACAATGAGAACCCAGTCAGAAAGAAGGATGACGCTAAGAAGGTACAAGGCAAGGCGAATTGTTGCTAAGCTGCATTTTATGCTAAAATGTTAACACCGTCTGAACGTTTCCCAAACAGGTGCAGACAGCACAAAATACAAGTCCTGCTTCAACAGACGCTTCACCTACAAAGCGGCGTGGCCGTCCCCCTAAATCGGCCCCCGGCGCTCCTACGGTAGAAAAGGATAAAGCTGTGGCGATGGCAGGTGGCGGGGCTGGCAGAGGCAGAAAGAGAGCCGCCGAACCCACCTTGACAGAAGCAATCGACATCAAGGTGTCAAAACAGCAGCAGCAAAACGATGAAGGGACAAAGAGACAGATTGACCTGAGGTAGGAAACACTTGAATGTGTTACCAAACTACCAAAAAATCTGAGCACTTTAACATGTTCCTATGAAGTACCTGCAGAATATTCTAACATGTTAGTGTGTGTAGCATGTAATTTGGTAGAAACGTTCATTACAAATAAAGTTTGCAATTTGGAAATCAAAATTCATTGTGTGAAGCGCAATATAGTAAATGTAAGTAATTATCATCTCCATTGGGTTATGTAAAACCTTTTTGAGACCTTTACAGACACGTATACTGTCTCAAGTCTAGATTTAATTGAAAATCTAATGCCAATTAGGCTGCTTGTCTGTCAGAAAATTATTTGACATTTTGACACAAGTCAGTCAGCCCAAGTACCCAATTTATATCAAGTCTTATGTTACAAGCCAAAATATTCGTTCACTTTAATTGGAGCTAAATGGTACTCCTCAAAGGTGTTGCTTTTGTAGCTTTTGTGTTGTTGACTGTTCGATCTGGCCAACCATTTGCCTGGCCAGCCAGATGCTCCTCCTTTCTGTTTGAAAGAAGAATAGTGGGCAGCTGCTGGCAGCCAATAAGTTCCCGATTTTACCCATATCGGTCCAATCACGCACCGAGAGGCGGGAGTTCATCGCATCAAGAGACGGAAGCCGTCACCGCACTCTTCCAAAACATTAAAGATGGCGGCGTGGCGACTGATGCACTGTTTTCTCCTGCTCTTTCGTCTGTTTTAAATCATTTGGAAAATATAAAATCCCTAAAACCAGAGCAAGAAAGACCGTTGGAAGCGTTCCTCGTGAAAAAGGACGTTTTTGAAAAGGCTTTCTGCCGCTTGCTCCTTCGTCATATCCTGCGTTTCTCTAATTGGTTGATCCCATCTGTCAATCACGCCCACCGGGAAATCGCTGAGATCATGATCGCTCCCAGACCATATATCTTTGAAAAATCTTTGAAAAAACATGTAGTTTGGCAGGCCAGCCAAGCCATATGACAATCCTAGTCACTTTGGGATTCCTTGACTTGAGCGCATTGCAAGGAGAAGAGTTTTGACAAAGGGTCAATATGGTTTGGTATTGTCAAATGTAATTTAACACTTAATAATGATTATTCTAATTCTAATTTGACTATATTAATTTATAGTCAAATTAAATTATGAATTCTATTGAATAATGTAGGATTTAATGACATAGTCATGCATTACTAGATCATTGAACTCTTTACAATGTAAAGAGTTCAATACATGAACAGCATTTGAACCATAAAGTAGGAGTGAGTGGCTGGCAACGCTAGTACAAGGGCTGGACTTATAGACAGTTTTAGAATATTGTCTTGACCAGTCTTTTTTTTCTTCCAGGTAAACTGTAATTTTCTGAAGGTAAATGGAAACTGTAGAAAAGGAGCCTGGTTCTACGTACTTTTCCCGCTCTACGTATGCGTTCCTGACTCAAGCTTTTACTGGACACATTATGGACCTTTTCTTAAAAACACAAACTCATGTACACATCATTACTCTACTGTCGTCATGGAGGGTTTTTAAATTTCATTGTATGTAGGTCTTACTGAAATCATGTTAATTTTCTTTGTTTGGTTCATTTATGGAGCCATTTTAAGAGAAAAAGAATTGGATGGACATTTTACAAACATTTTTAACTGTTTATTATTGATTATTAAATTCCCTGGGAATAATCTTTATTTGTGTCTCTTGAACTTTTCCTCTGTACCTTTTTATTATGTTGAGCTCACGTTTTACACATTTGTAAATATCAAGTCAAGTCTTTTGAATAAACATGACTATTAACAATTGACCAAGGTATGGGAACTTTTACTGTCACTGACTTGTCAGATTGTAAATTAATAGGATTAATTATACATCATTATTTAGGTATAACAAACAAACGGTTAATTCAATAAGTTAATTAAATCATAAAATGTAACCAAGCATTCAGAAAGACTCTGGCTCAAATGTTTCACTCCCCACAGAGAGTATCCTCATGGCAGTTTTCTGGAAAATTGGTGTCCAATGACACCACTGGAAGGGCTCCGGGCATGGTTTGGTGGTGCAAAACCACGTCTGGAGCAATCTGCAAATGCCTCTGTCCCAGGTACATGACAGTTGGAACGGTGGTCCTCCATGTCTGTTGCGGGCTGGGCACACGGATCTTTCATACATAAGATGAACTTTCTTGTCCTCAAAGGGTAAATGTGTCTTGGGATACAGTGCTGCTTCACTGCACACACCATTCATACAGCTCATACATGTCCCCACCATGACATAATGTCCGAGGCCTCCTCTGCCCCATCTATGCCCATGAGGTAGAAGCTCTCTAGATGGAGAATGAAGTCTTACTAAATGTATGGCCAAGTTTTTTTTTTTGCCCAAGACTGTTTATCTAGGTAAGAAAAAAAACTTGGATACAAAGGGATTCGCAAAGGTACAAGTTTATTTTATTCAAAAATCAGGACAGTTACAATAAATTAATCATGCGTTTAAACTGCAGATGCTTGCTTCCCTTAGAAATAAATCTGCAAAAAGTGTCAACCTGATGGAGAAACGGATGCAATAGTCCCATTTTATGCTTTTGCCGTGCAATATAGATGAAGGGACATAGGAAGACTGGGAAATAGGGGCAATTTCCTTTTTGTCCTTTTGTCCTTTTTCATAGAAAACATAGATACAGCCATCAATGATGCTCTGTAGCGACCAACAATGACTCCTGCAAAGGTTCTTATTTCCAAGACAATTGTGTTTGTATCTTGTCCCTGGTTTGACATGGCTTTAACTTCAGTTGGGTGACGAATGGCCTCCAAGCCCTTTACAAAAAACTCCTTGAAAGTCTGTAATCGGGGATCTTTTTCGAAAAGGCATTTGAGCAAAATACAATTGTTACAATGTGAATTCCGACTTGAATCAAATGCGTATGCAATACTGCAGGTGTGCAGTAACTACAGCTCCAGACTTGTATGACTTGGTGGACTTGTTTGGCAACGTGAAGTTTGTGTAGCCTTATCCACAACTTCTAAGCTCAAGATTTCCCAGTGTTGTGTATCAGTGATGTAATGTCTGCCCAACAATTTCTTGATGTAGAGATTTGCAAAATTGGTCAAATCCAATTCCTCAGTCTGTGGCTAATGTCCCGCATGAAGTTTGAGCATCACAAGGCGGCTTTGGTTCCTTTTAACTTATCATAAACCTGATCTCCGTGGCTTAGAGATCAGGAGTTTGAGGACATTTTACACATTGGAATATGCAGACACTACAATAGACTAATGTTGGCAGTGACATTCCCTTCCAATATATCTTTGTAATATTGCCTGCGCAAAACCAAATTGTAATAAATAAAAATGGGGACACCCAGAGGGCTTTTCATAAACCACAAATGCATAAAAAATGTATTTTGTATAAATGTAAACAAGGCTTAGCTCATATTTAAAATAATTAGCTTTACAATGTAATGTAAGAAAAGTATAACCCCAATATATTTTTTAAATATACACACAGATCTGTACAAATATTTTCTCTAAAAAAGAATGATTTATGCAGCTCAGATAGTTTCCAAAGGGCCGGAAAAAAAATATGTGTTTGAACTTCCTCTTTAACGACCTCTTGACACCGTTCCCCAAGAAATCAAGTCACAATATAACAAAATGGTAATGTGGATCCACATGTGAGTTCTTGTGAGGACAATTGTACAATTTCCCATTAACACTGGAAATCCATAAGGCAGCTGTCTTAATACAAATAAAAACATGGCATGGAAGACATACATGATTGAATGTTCTTAATGTGTCACATTTTGATAAGTCTAGGCTAGCTATACACAAGAGAGGGCATTCTGAAGAGCATTTTAGGAGTTGCGGGGCTACATGGGAGGTAGCAAAACAAATGAATTGATAATCAGGCTGTTGTTGTGATGGATGGGGAGATGTCTTTGGAAAAAAAAAGAGAGATCCACACAACTGAGAGCAATAAAAAGTGGTGAGCTTCACAGTTGTGCCGATCTATCATCTTT
The DNA here is from genome assembly GCA_007210695.1 of Neogobius melanostomus. Lineage (NCBI taxonomy): Eukaryota > Metazoa > Chordata > Actinopteri > Gobiiformes > Gobiidae > Neogobius > Neogobius melanostomus. Next base: position 3,111,750 of record VHKM01000004.1, on the reverse strand, counting down.
TCACTGTGGATGTGCATATCTTTCCTCAAAAACTGGGGAGATATCTTTGTCATAAAGGCAGTGGTGGAATGATGCTCTGAAGGAGCTGCTATCATTTTGTTGTTTTTGGGATTCTCACACCTGGCACAGACTCAGTTGCTTATCAGGAGCTCTGTTGCCGTTTCCACATCCCAAGATTTTGAAGACAATGCTGCTATTACTGCATTCTACGTGAAAGAGAGAGGGGTTACAAAGCATAATAACACAACAAATGTGTACTTTTCATTTATACAGAAAGAGACAACTGTTTTCAGTAGTGATATTACCTTATCAAAACCCATGGCACAAAGTTTTCTATTTTGAATGTATAGTCAGGACTGGAGACCGGAGCGCCTGCATAGACATGAGACCACAGTCTTGCAGTCTGTTTGAACATTTCTGGATTCTGTTTATACTACAGATTTGAAGAGAAGAGAATGTGATAAAAAAAAAATCATAAAAAAAATACAGCAGTGTAACCCAAAAATGATGATGGTATTAGACCTGATTTGCCACTACAGCGTCTTGTGGATCATCTGGTTCTGCTGCAGCGAGGAGTGCTTGAAGTGACAACAACACAGTTCGAAGGGTCATGGCAGCTGCCCTTTGAAAGACAATAGGGATAAAGTGTCAATACCACTTTTACAAATTGTTATTATATCATATTGATAATTAAATGTAAAAGCACACAAACAATGAGTTAGTACTCAATCTCACCACTGATCTTTTAAAATGTCTAAACATATTGCCCCTGTCACAGAACTGATATTAGGATGCCAGATCTTGGTCATGAAGCGTACCTAATGGATCAGAACTTTTAATACACATTATCAGAATAAACAGAGACAAATCTGTTCAAAATTAACAAAAGTTTCATACCTTTGGTGGGTTAAAAGGATAGGTTTCCGGTATTTTTATTTCTAGTTGATACCTGCCCCCTAAAACCAAGATGTATCAGGAGCAGTTAATGTCTTAGAAAAGCAATGTAAATCAAAATGCATATTTTCTGCAGGGCTAAAGTGTACCTTCATAAGGTGTATCTGGAGGACCTGCTATCTCCCCTCTGAGTTCTGTGAAGTTCTCGTCCACCAAGTCAACTTTAATCTGATTCTTACTCGTCTAAAGTGAACAGATTGGACACAGTAGTAGAAAGGATTGTTAATAGATTGATTGGTCGATTTATCAATCATTTTCTTTTTAGTGAGGGGCGTTAGCAACAGTTAGCTAACGTGAAATTAGCGGTTAGCTCACTCGTGGAAAATGCCTTTCAGGTTAACGCTTTTGGACTTCCTCCGTGTATTTATTAAAGACTTCTGCTCACAATAAATCGAGACTGCGGTTATACGCGGCTTATTTTACGAAACACAACATGTAGACCGTTAACTAACAAGACAATCACATAATAAAGTACAGATATAACTAGTTATTGTATAACAAGCTAATAAGTGTCATATACCGCCTCTTACAATGTAACCTAACGTTATACAAACAATCCGCCAATGACACCTTGTCTCACACATTAAGGGATCTATACAGACATTAAAGATAAAAGATGTTAAAACATCTAATTTTACCCATTAGAGTGATGGGTACAAACAAAAACATGACCAAAGGCCTGACTGCGCGACAGCCTGATCCCCGATGTTTCTTGAACACACCCTCCTCACAAAACAACAGAGTTATGACTAAACAGTGGAGTCATCAGGCTAAAGTTGTTCGGTTAAGGCCCGATCTGCTGCTGGAACTTCAGGTTAGCAAGGGTTTGTGTGGTCTGCTTTGTCATTTATCTGTACATGTTGTTTTACATTTTACCAAGAACAACTCGCTTAGATTCACTAAAAACCAGCGCACCTCTTCGCTTTTTAGGACCTCCTTAAACTCCCGTTTGATCCTCTGCACCGCGATGTTAGCCATGACTATTTCGTCTTCTTCCCCACCGCTGCTGCCTCGAAGATGGTACACGCGCGGGCCTTTCTGGGTGCTCCCCCACGCCGTTTTTAACCTTCCGCCGTCAGTCAGTCAGCCAGTGTGGGGCTGGTGCCCTTTACTCTTCACAGAGATAAACTCTCTTTAGTTCAGTCTGCAGTTCTGCACTAGTCCGCCTGTCAATGAGCAGGGTGCAATTCAAAACAAATAGCCGCAAAACGGAGCAGGGTCGAGAACTTTCAGAGCGAACACTGGTGATAATGTACGAGGTCCCGAGACCAGTCTGCGGTGTTTCATTAACTTGGTCGGCCTCAGGGGTCAGCTAATCTCAAAGACACTCGATGTCCCTAACGCAAGCTCTATCAATCGAAATCACCAACCAGCGTTATGTCTTTATAACAATCATAACCTGATAAACTAACTTAATCCACTCACAGAACGGAAACATTCGGTGCCTGATGAATGATGGGGCATTTGTCATTTAATTTGAAAAAATGCATCACTATACATTTTTGCTGCATAATTAATTCGCGTGTATCTGTTGTGTTTGAACATTGACTATTATCTGAGGAGTGTGTGTGTGCATAGTTGGGTAGATGCAGAAGGTGCATTTGTTTACCGTCCTGAAAGTTTAGTCGTGCTTCTTTTTAATTGGCTCAAAGACTTGTCCATAAAATGTCTGAACCAATCTCGACACGAGGGCTGAGGGTGGAGGTTCCTGCTGTTCCCGGATTAAGTGGTAGGTTCAAGTGTATTGGCAAGTTTCAACTCTTGCAGCAGGTTGTCCTCTTTATAGATTTTAATGAAGGTTATGTGGCGAGAATTTGGAAATATTGTTTTTCAATATTATCCTAGTTGTTCACACCGCTTGCGCCTGTTATTTCTCAATCACCACAGGTAAGGTCTGAGGTAAAATAACTTAAGCGACTGCCTTTGTTGGGTATTAGTAATATTCTGTCTAAATGCATTGGTCTTGGTGGAAAATTGTGCCAATATGCTTTGTTTATTGGCGATTTCGGCTCATTACATGTACTATATGTCGGTTTGTATTTAGCAATTACTGTAAACACTCTTGTTACAGTCTTTATACTTTATTATTATTATTTATTTATTTTTACAGTTCTTCCCCTTTCTTTTTGCGACGTATTTTACTTTATTCTTACTCAACAATTACTTTGGTGTCTTGTTGCAGTATGTGTTTAACAAACGCCCCTCCTCCTTATATAAGTGCTCTCTAGTTACAATAATATTTTGTCTGACACAGCCAAGAAGAACAATGGCAGAGGGCGGATTTGATCCATGTGAATGCATCTGCAGTCATGAACATGCAATGAGACGTTTGCTCAACCTGGTGAGAAAAATATAGCTACTCAACTTTGCTTTGACAGTGCTCCGGAGAGTTGTAGGAAATAAGGGAAGGGCAGAGTTTTGGCAAATCAACACATCCTAGTGGTTTCTCTTATGCACTGTTAATCAAACCAGCGTCTAGACTAATACTTAAGTTTTACCAACTAAATAAGGGTCACAATGTACCTGACACACACTGTATTATTCACCTTGTTGCCTATTTGCTTTTGTTTTACATATGACCTAAATAGCTTTTAAAGAACATGCAAACCTTGCATGGCAAGCTGTTGCACAGCAATGACCTTACTAGTGTGTTCTAATTCTGCCTGGAAAAGCGTGGAACCCCAAACAAATTATTATCCTTATATTATATGTAATAATATATAACAATAGAGTTGTTGTTTTGCACACACTAACAGTAAAACAAAAAGAATAATCCATATATATGGACACAATTATTTGCAATACCATAAAATAATGTTATCTTTTGTTGTCTGTATTGTTTTCAGCTCAGACAGTCTCAGTCCTTCTGCACAGACACTGAGTGCCCTGTGGAATGTATGTTATATTTTCCTATTACACTTTTTTGGGTTGAGTAGTAGCATTAGTAGTAACATTGATATAACGTTAAAATACTCAACTTTGACTGTCCTCAGTGCCAGGTCCCGGTGGGTTTAACAGTGCCCAGAATGACATCACCTGGCAGATGATTCTCATTGGCTGGTTATTACTGGCTCTACTGCTGTTCCTGTTACGACCAATGAGTCTCAGAAGTTCTCGTCGTGCAGACAAATCCATTGGACCTCCCAATGTAAGTACAGTAATGTACAGACTTCATTAAAATTTGATTTAATATTTATCTTTATTGGTGCATAAATGTTCTCTTCATCTTCATCGTTGTAAAGAAAATGCATGTAAACTCTTTTGTTGTTTGTTTCTCATTTTAGAGCGGTAGCCAAGAACCTCCTGCACCACCAATAGACTAACAACCAGAGAGACTGCACAGACTGTTCCACTTCCAGTTTTTCTTATCATCAATCATCCTTTTATATTTCCGGTGGAGTTCGCTTTAAAATTGTTACTGAGACCAAATCAGGAGACCAATACGATTACATGTGCCAACTGAAGCAAATATGAAGATCATTTGCACACATCTTTAGTATAATATATTATTATTTTTTAATGCCTTTTTTTACTGGGAGTTTAAAGAATGACTATTATCAAAGGACTATTATCAAAGTTGGCCATGAACATATTATCTGTGTTCATGGCCAACTTTGTACTATCTCAAAAGCCGCATATTTTTGTTTTGAATGGTGTTCAGTGTAAGACATCAGAGTCTTAATGACTTTCTTTCCAGAAACATACCTTGATAATTTTCAGAAATGCCTACATGATTGAATGTTGTATTTTTTTACGGCTTACTCATGTTTACATTTATGTTACTGAACAGGGCTGATATATATTTTATATATACACACACACACACAACTTCTCTACTATTAGCACTTTAATCTTCTGAACGTGTACCATTAAAATACAATTTATTTGTGCAATATCCATTTTCTTTTCTCCGAAGTGGCACTTTTGGGAAAATAGCCCAAAAAATAAAAATACAATAATAAAACCAAAAACAACATTGTTCTTTTTGTTTAGAATCACAATAAAAAGAATACAAATTAAACAGAAAAATGTAAAGGAAATCTCTCCCAGCAGGTGGCAGTACTGCGCCTTTAAGCTGGTTCATTCACCACCTTGAAAACACAAAGAAAACGTGTTTCCCTGGGTTACGTTAAACAAGTGAATGTCATAAGCGACAAAACTGTTATTCAGATTTAATTTGCGTCTGTGGCTAAATCTTCGCCTCAAACAACATTAAGGTAACAATGTTCAACTATCACAGCTAGCATAGGAGCTGCTATTCTCTTGTTAAATAAAAGAGTTTAGCGAAAATGACAAATCAAGACTTGGGGATACTTGCATACACCAAGAGGCCGAAAACAACAAAAAGAACCACGTTTCAGGTATCGTTTTTTCAATTTTAAGAGAACTAGAAAATATTGCATATTTGTCCTGAGTTGATGTTTGAGGTCCAACCTGCTATGTGTCCAATTGGACTAATGGGCTACTACTAGTTACATTGTTGTTCATTATAGGATGAACTCCAGGCTGCTGTAACTGCACGGGCAAGCAAAGTAATGATGGATCAATATTCTGACGACTTTGATGATGATGATGATGATGATGATGATGATGGTAAGTTTACAGTCTTCCAATATGACTATCATTATTTCGGGCAAAAGGTCGTTATGGTGTAATATTTGTTCAGATTTTTTAAAGGAACTTCTAAATCAAGGAACAATAAAGTAAAAGCATTCAAGGCAAGTAAAGCCAAAAAGGTCAACTTTGAGTTTTCGGATGATGAAGACAAACCAGCAAAATCAAAAAGAGTTTCTTTCCTCAAAACTAAAGGAAGCGGCTCACCTGTGGAAGGCAGCCAAACAGATCAACCCTTGAGCCAATCTGTTGATGGCAGTGATGATCAATGCTCATTTTCCTTAAAGCACTTCACTCCAAGCAATGGGTCTACTGACAAAAGAAGTGATGAGGAGTCAATTAATTTCCAAGAGAGATCTTTAACACCAGTTTCAGAGGGTGCTTTGCAGTATTCATCTCCACCCCTACCATCTGATACTCGTGAGGACACTCCAGATTCACTGACTCTAAGCATGGGTGACACTCCTTCTCACTCTAAGCAGTTAACAGGTACATTGTAACTTTATTAGATACATAAGAGATATTACGACAATGTTTATTTGAATGTTTGACCTTACAGAAAAGATACTGCCCACACCTAAACCAAGGCAAAGGGTTATGGCACTGACTAATCACCCACAAGATAAACTGTCTGCATCTCCCGATCAGAATATACCATTTGCAATTACCAGTGAGCCGTCAAATCAGTACAACACCTCCAGTTACAGCTCAAATGTGGGTCTCACAAGCTCCTGAATGGTCAAGAGAATCATTATTAACAGTTAACATGAACTTAAATAATGTATTATTTCAGTTTTCTGAAGGAAGCATGAGGCAGGTTTAAGTAGCAGAAGCCACTCCTTGTCAAATATAGGTGAACGTTCAGTCCTCACAAACTCTACAATGGATTCTGAATGCAAAGGTAACGGATGCAATATTCAGTAGTACTCCTGTGTGACTTGTTGACTTTAACTTATTTCTTTTCTTTTTTTTTGTAGAAGACAGCAGAGATTATGGGCTATCATTTGAAGAACTTACCATAAATCAGCCACCAGCCACATTGGTATTCCTATTACCTGCTAATGCATGTATTAAATGCTTTGAATGAGCAACAAATAAAATCTGTTGATGATTTACAGCAAGACTCAGTGGATCCGATAGATTGTGCCACTAATCTTAATTCTCATATCTCTGACAACTCTTGTGATACTTCGTAAGTATTTATATAAAGACGAGCTAAGTTACAAGTACTAACAACATAATAATTCAAATGAACTGTTTTGAAAGGACACCCGCTTCTCATCCTAAACGCTCCTTGAAAACCCGTGGCGGCAGTGCAAAGGGTGTAGAGTCTAAGTATCTGGGGTCCCTCAGAGTTCTTGATCGTACTGTTTCCCTTCAGGATTCTGAACCACAAGCAGATTCTCTACGAGCTGCGGTTTATCAGGTCACTGTGCAAATTCAATCAAAATCCTGCCATCACACTGCATTGTTGTTGTTAGAAAATACTGCTCAGAAAATGAAAAGACATCATTTATTTAAGTGTCACTGATTTGAAAGGCACTGGTCAAGCATTATTGTTTATTTGTACTCATATGTTTTTATTTTTCATGACCAACAGGAATGGCTGAAGAAAAAAAAGGACAATTTGAAACAAAACATGGAAATGAAAAAGAAAGAGGAAATTGCTAAAGAAAAAAAGAAAAGGTATATATTTTGAAGAAGCAGATTGTGTTGTTTGTAATGATAATTTTAAATAACTCAATTTGTACAGGATCAAGAAGTTAAAAAGGAAGATGCGATTTCTTCTTACGAAGCTTGGAAAGGAAAGAAATGGGAAAGTCTGAAAATTAAAATCGAAGAGCAACAGGAAAATACAAGAAAGGCAGAAAGAGCAAAAGAGGAGAGAGAAGAAAAGAGACATGAGGCAAAACAGGTGTGGCTTTTTAAAAATGCCTCTGAAGTTAAAACAAAATAACTGGACTTTTTTTTTTTTTAACCGTATGTCAAAAGTGAAAGCTCAGTTGTCTTTAGATTGAAATAACCACCTGGATGAGTGAGAATTTACACCTTTTTAGAATGACGGATGTACTTTTTAAAAATACATTTTAGGTATTTGAGAAATGGAAACATGACCGAGACCGTCTCCTTAAGGAAAAGTGCAGACAAGCAAGAAAGGATCAAAATGAACAAAAATTACAAAAACAAGAAAAGGAGGAAGAACGAAGAAGAAGCAATTATTCAGCGTTTTTGGAGTGGTGTGTTAATGTGTGATATACTGGAATTAGATCATTAGTGATTGGCTAACATGGCTATATTGTGTGATTTAAATGCATCAAATAATCTCATCTTTTCTCTTTAAGGAATGAGAAAAAGAAAAATATTCTTTATGAAAAAGCCACTGCCAAATGCAAAGAACTCAAAGATAATGCCGAAACTGGACACTATTTAAAGGAAGAGAAGGATAAAATGGCTGTGGACATGTATGAGAGTTGGCTGGTGAATAAAATTATAGATTTCCTTTACTCTAGGATCTTAATCATCTGTACTTTAGCTTTTTGTCTATTGTATTCACAGGCAAGGAAGAATTTAGAAAAGAAGCGACACCAAGAAGAAAAGTGGTTGCAAGGCATACTTGATGACAGCCCCCCTCCACCCTGGAGTCCCCCAAACAAAATAATACCACATGGAAAGTAATTTGTATTTAGTTACATTTTTGTATACCATATTTTTATAGATGTATAGTTGTTATTGTTTATTTATGTTTTATTGGATTACTGATTGCATAAAGTCACACAAGACAAAAAGTGACTGCATTTGTATTTTGTTATGGGGAGTGGAGTGTGGGGTGTTTTCTACCTTTACTTTGAAGAACACCGGAAGTTAATGGCCTGGGCAATTTTCTGTAGTAGCGTATGAAGCGGTCACACCACCAACACCTCCCTCAGACTCAGAGCTGTGCACATCCGAGGCAGAACAAACTCAGTTCCTAAGTTGAGTAACATTGTTTTTTTTCTCGCCTGAATTGACTCACGTTTAGTCATCACTGAATAACGGGGTGTTTTTTGTGAGCAGCGGGGTTGACATCGCCAGACGAGTACAAGCTGTAAACCTCAAGTTTTGTCTGTCGAGTTGGCAAAAGGTAATGTATCGCTTGCCTCAGTTGTAGCTGGTAATAGCTAGCTGCTTCACTTAAGATTTTTAGCACAAGTTGATATGTTAATCATATTATTTCTCGCGATATTGCACAATAATGTGCCCCTTTAGTCTAATCTCACCCTTACGTTCAAACATTTGACAGCGCCGCAAACTAGGTGACAGGTATCTGTGATAAGAGGCCGTTTTGATTTCTGCAACTCTACATGTAGTGGTGGCAGCTTAATGAATGGCTCTTTATTCCCCATTAGCAGGATATAACGTGCTGCTGGGGCAGGCTGTGAATGTTAACCATCATTCATTCTTCTGTAGTTACTTCCTCTCAATGTAACTGTTGCTCACACATATTTTTATTTAACATAATGTGTTTGTATTGCCTTTAGATCATAAATGTTGTTTAGTAACCAGGCTGCATTAATACGTTTCAAAGCATTGAATGCATCTTTGTGTCAGTGTTTCTAACTTATGAATAATTTGCTTTCAATCAACATATTGACGTAAAAAAAAAAGTGGTAATTTGCTCCAGATTATTGCATAATTACCACATTGTGTTTGTTTTCAGATGTTCAAGATTAAGCGGATCTGCTGTATTGGGGCTGGATATGTCGGTGGTCCTACTTGTAGCGTAATTGCTGAGATGTGCCCAGGGATCACTGTGACTGTTGTTGATGTCAATGAGTCTCGTATCAAAGCCTGGAATTCAGACACCCTTCCCATTTATGAGGTATTGTATCCATATAATAATAATAATGAGTATCTTAGATTTATACTGCGCTTTAGACGCTTGACATGCTCCTCAAAGAACTACAGAAGTCATGATTTATTCACTCTCCATACCCTGCAGTGGTAAGACGCTCACATAGCCACAGCTGCCATGGAACAGAAACATGGCTCAATATGTGCCAACGGCCTCTCCGCACCACTTGCCAATTTCTCACCCACACACCACATTGTCATGGGTAATCTTGGATTAAGCGTTATTCCACAGAAAATATTAGTCAAAGTAGCTATGAAGCAAGGAGGACCTAATTATTTCCAGACTGCTGTGTGTTGCAACTCTACGTCATCTCTGGCCTTTTATGGCAGGCATTTTGAAGAGTCACACAAGACCAGTCGTATGAATATTTACTAAAGCGAGTGTCTCATTTCATACTGTCATTTTTTTCCCAGCCTGGTCTAAAGGAGGTCGTTGAATCATGTCGTGGGAGGAATTTGTTTTTCTCGACGGACATCGACTCTGCCATACGGGATGCTGACCTTGTTTTTATCTCTGTGAGTCCCACAATCTCAAATATAGATTTATCTCTGTATTTGAGGAAACGGATATTAAATTGAGCTGTCGTTTTTTCCAGGTGAACACGCCTACTAAGACCTATGGGATGGGAAAGGGCCGAGCAGCTGACCTAAAGTATATTGAAGCATGTGCTCGAAGAATTGTCGAAATGTCCAATGGCTACAAGATTGTCACTGAGAAGAGTACTGTGCCAGTCCGTGCTGCTGAAAGCATTCGTCGAATATTTGATGCCAATACCAAGCCAAGTCTTAACCTACAAGTGTGTATGTTATCATCAGTTTACGACTCGTAGACCTGTTTGAAAGTTACAAAATGTCTATACATCCATTTAGGTGCTGTCCAACCCAGAGTTTCTTGCAGAAGGAACTGCTGTGCGAGACCTTAAGGATCCAGACCGTGTTCTGATTGGTGGGGATGAAACGCCAGAAGGTCAGAAGGCAATCAGGGCACTCTGCGCAGTCTATGAAAACTGGGTCCCCAAGGCACGGATCATCACCACAAACACATGGTCGTCTGAGCTGTCCAAACTGGTCAGTATCGCTGTGTTTCAGAATGCAACATAATATGAGCCTGTAATTCTACAATGAGATAAAAGCAGCTTAAAATTGTGTATGCGCAGTTTGTGATTTCAGAAATATAGTGGGATAATGGATCTTGTCATTAAGGTAAAGGTCAAATGAGTAGTTCCCTCGTCAATTTTCAGTTTAATGCAAGAATCAATATAAAAATGGCTGCTCCTGCGTCCCCATCCCAGAATGTGAGACGCTCATATTGACTAATGGTTATTTTCACATCAAAGTTATGAATGTAACTGTTCAATGAATCCAAGATGCTCAACAGAGGTGCTGACATGACTCAGTTAATGCGCTTGTGCAAAGAACATTAAAAGTAAATCGTCTGCTATCTGCAGCGCCATCTGGTGGTGCAGATGAAAGTACTTCAACCGTTTTTTTTATGCCTCACATTGAGGTAAAATATAAAATAAAACAACGAAAACTTACTTTAAAATTAACATTTATAGGCAGCCAATGCATTTTTGGCACAACGGATCAGCAGCATCAACAGCATCAGTGCACTTTGTGAATCCACTGGAGCAGATGTGGAGGAAGTTGCTAAGGCAATCGGCATGGACCAGAGAATAGGAAGCAAATTTCTCAAAGCCAGTGTCGGTAAGAGACGAGTTTAACTGGTTTATACATTCGTATTGTAGATCATTTTTAGATAACCATCTGTTTCCCAGGCTTTGGAGGAAGCTGCTTTCAAAAGGATGTTCTCAATCTGGTTTACCTGTGTGAGGCTCTGAACCTTCCTGAAGTAGCCTCCTACTGGCAACAGGTAACAATTGCACAAAATGTACAATTTACATGATGGTTTATCATTCTACACACTACTTAAACTGTTTGTGCTGTAGGTGATTGACATGAATGAATACCAGAGAAGGCGCTTTGCATGTAGAATCATTGATTGCCTCTTTAACACAGTAACGGACAAGAAAATAGCTCTGCTTGGTTTTTCTTTTAAGAAAGACACAGGAGACACGAGGTAAGTAGAAATTGATTTATTGTTGGATCGAATCAAATACAAAACATGAATATTTGTGAGACCACTCTGTGTGTTTGTGCCAAAGGGAGTCGTCCAGTATTTACATTTCTAAGTATCTCATGGATGAAGGTGCCAAGCTGTTTATCTACGACCCCAAAGTCCTCAAGGAACAAATTATCCATGACCTTTCCCAGCCCAGCATTTCAGAAGACAATCCAGAAAGAGGTAAACCATAGATTTCAGGTGAAAATGACAATTTTGCTAACCTGCTCTCTCATGTTTATCTAGTGTCCCAGTTGGTAACCGTCACCTCTGATCCCTATGAAGCCTGCCAAAGTGCTCATGCCTTGGTCATATGTACTGAATGGGACATGTTTAAAGTAAACTTTGTTTATTAAACTCAGTCGTAAATGTAGCAGAAACTATTTAAATTAAAAAGAGTTAATATGCTTCCTCTTTGTTTTTCAGGAACTTGACTATGAAAAAATCCACAAGAAGATGTTGAAGCCTGCCTTTCTCTTTGACGGACGAAGAGTGTTGGATCACCTCCATCCTTTGCTCCAGAATATTGGTTTTCAGGTGTGTACAATAAGCCAGCAACTTTACATTAATGGGTGAAAAATTAATAGAGTTGAGATTAAATTTAGTTAATATAGGTTTTATCATAATATATATTTTTTATTTGCAGATTGAGACTATTGGCAAGAAAGTTGCAGCTTCAAGAATCCCCTATACACCAGCAGCTGTGTGTCCTCGCATTGCACCCAGTGAGCCACCTCCTAAAAAGCCAAAGTCTGAATTTCTGTCCTATGGATACACATTCCTCTCTTATTGCTGATCATCCTTCAGTTGTTCCTAGTCATTAAGACACTAAACTCTGACAAGTTGGCTATATAAATTAGAGAAATAAATGCAGGTTTGATTCAAAAGTGTCCAATGATGCACATTCCCGACAGAAGTGACTTGGAACATTATGTATTGACATATAAACTTAAATCACATTTCTTTTTTTTACCATTAATCATGTATTTTGCATACAACTATTTTATAAAATATATATATGTATACACACACACTATTTTTGCAGATCCTTGTCTACTATAGTGCTGATTTTTATGAACCAATGAAATAAAATATGTTTAGAGTTGTTTGTCTTTCTTTGTACTCAAACTACAAGAAAAATGTGTAGTGCTGTGCTACTGTTGAAAAGAGTGGCTGGAGATCTGAGTCAGGTGAAGTTTATTGACCTTCAGTATGAGACTAAGACGGGCACACACACGCTTGATTCTGGTTATGCTACACTTGTCCCTCCACTCTCCCTGAAGACATTACAAGAATACAACTGTTAAAAGTTTGAAAGGGCTGCACCTGAGGGGAGGGCGTGTGTAAGATAATCATAGATTAGGACATCCCAGCAGCAGCTGTGCTACAAATCATGGGATATCTACTCTCTTTGCTCCCCTAAGTGCTGTCCGAGTCCCCGGACGTATTCTTGGAGTCACAGGAACTCTTATCCTGTGTACTTATTTTTTAAGCTTTGCTTTTTGTTGCCATAAATAGTAATAAAAATACAGTGAGTTGCTACGAAAATAGAAAACCCAAGTAATATTATGTTCATTCTTTTACTTCAGATTTTCTTTTATCCAGTAGGTTTTTCAGAAAGAATTCGCCTGTAAATACACATTGAGAAATATTAATGCGCATATATATTCCATTCCAGTTTTGCACACAATAAACTAGTAATAGACATACTAAACTTAAGTGATAGAAACGTACATTACAACCATTTCTCTAGTCTAGTCATACCTGCTTTGTAGGAGGATCGCACTAGTGGTCCACTGGCTGTGTACACAAAGCCCATTTCATTCCCAACTTTCTCCCAATGAGCAAACTTTTCTGGAGTGACATATTCCTCCACCTTAAACACGGACATTCACTGCTGACTCTCTCCAGGGATGTAAATGGAATACTTGAAATATTTTGTTTGACGTTTTTACCTTAAGGTGGCGTTTAGTTGGTTGCATGTACTGCCCCAGTGTTAAACAGTCAACATCAGCCTCACGCAGCTCTGAAAAATTGGAACCGATTTTTCTGTTATTGCTATTGCATTTTATTCCACACATTTTCTAGAAGTTGCTTCGACACTAACCTGTCAGTGTATTCTGTATCTGATCATCGGTCTCCCCTAATCCCAGCATGATTGACGTTTTAGTGAGCACACTGGGTTTCACTTTTTTAGCATGTCGCAACACACTCAAAGACTGGTCAAAGTTTGCCCTGGGGTCACGAACAAACCTGGAAAAGAGTGTGGAGGAACACTGAAATGAGGCCCACATCATGTCCTGCAAAATCTTAACTGTTGTGTAAAATACCTTTGGAGCTCACGAACAGTTTCAACGTTGTGAGCATATACATCCAGTCCTGACAAGGCAATTATCTCTACTGCTGACAGGTCACCACGGAAATCAGGTGTGAGACACTCCACTAAGATTTTAGGACCCCTAAATGCACACAATAAGAAGAACCTGTAAGTATGTACAAAGGAAATAACACAACACTGTATCAACTAGTTTGGGTGCTGGAACATATACCTTTCCTTTAAGTGGGAAACAGTTTGGGCAAAATGTTCTGATCCTCCATCTGCAAGATCTTCCAAAAATATTTATTGCAAATTAATGATTACAGTAGTAGGTTTACTTACTATAACAGATGCACTTTTAATTCATTACCATCTCTGTCCACTGATGTTAGAACAACATAGTCGAGACCCCAAGCCACTATTGCTTTGGCAGTATTGTAGGGTTCGTTTTTATCAAGAGGAGGGGGTTGACGAGCCGTTTTCACAGAGCAGAACCTGCAGCCCCGAGTGCACGTGTCCCCCATCAGCTAAACATGGCCAAAACATCGGATTACTTAAACAATGATGACACGTTATTATCACTGTGTTGATGTTAGTATAATAAGCCATATCACCATGATTGTTGCCGTTGCTGTAGAATATTCTCCTCCTCCCCAGCATTCACCTATGTTAGGACACCTGGCCTCTTCACATACCTACAGGTCAAAAAACAATTAAAGGGTGATGAAAGGGCAGGTCAGCACCGCAATCTGACGTATACATCCCAATATTCAACTTACTGTGTGAGGTTGAGGTCTCGCAATGTGTTTTTTAGTTTGTTATAGTTCTTTCCAATGGGTATCTCAGTCTTGAGCCATGGGGGAAGTCGTAGTCTGTCACAAAATAGCATGGATTAAAAAAAGTCCATATTCTTCCAGCAAGCACTGGGAGAATTTGACCTAAGACTATGCCGATAAAACATAATGAACTCTGAAACTTGTCATTGCCTCAGTTTTGTACCTCTCTCCTTTCTGTCGCTTCAGATTGCCTCTATACTCGACCCACTTGCTTTTCTCAGACAACTCTCCAGAAATAAGTCCTGAAGATCGGGCCCATCATCACCAAGGACCTCCTTCTTTCTGTCAGGGCGATGGGGAGAAGAGGACTTCACCACGGTTGACAAGTTACTCCTGTAAACCTACACGCAGGAACGATACGGATAATAATACATCGCACAGACACGAACAAACAATTCACGATATTTTGGAGTAAGTTATGGTAAAACTAGGCTCGTCCCGTGAAGCTGACACGAGCTAAAAAAAAAAAAAAAAAAGTTGCCCTCTACACTTATCACTCGTTACAGAAACATAACCTTTCACAGAGACACAAACAGCTTAACTTACCCCAGGGCTGCCTCTTGAACTCCGTAATAAAAGGCTGGAAGAAAAACGTGTGACACAACAGCTTTGTACAAACAACGCCATGGCTAGCTAAATGTCTGTCATTGAATAACAGCGCGTCGACTCTCTACTGCTTTGGCCTTGTGCAGCGTTCACAGAGTATCCGCAAAATAACACTTCATGGGTTAATTTTGTCTCATTTCAAAGATAGTGCGTAATCGTGTTTTCAGCACGGTCATGTTGTTTAATAAGCTTGTTTGAACTGAGAGGTAAATATATATGTTCAAAATAAAAATATCGATCAAGTTTTATTGTTGATTACAGTGCCTGATGACGACACGTACGTAAACTACATTTGCGTCGTGACGTCCCTCCTTCTCCCTTTCCTCTACTACCGGCGAGGTGAGGGAAACTGCAACTGTCGTCCCTTAACTAAATCTATGTTCATCTGTCACATTACCACGAATAGCGTATTGGTTTTGTTATCGTTATACACTGTAAGAGATGGCGATCTTAACAGGCCCTGTATCGTGGCAATAGTTCATGTATTTTATTAATATGATCAGGCTTATTTCCGTGCGTTCAGACCGAGGCCTGTATTAGCTACGTGCAATGCTAAACAACCCATTGATTTCACTCCATTTCGAGCTTTAAACACTGCTTTCTGGCGCGTTTCTTTATTAGTACGAAATAGATTTAGAGTACTAGGTCTAAGACCCTGCCACTTACCGTACTTGAATCTTTATACAAACTGCATTGATTAGATCCAACGCTGTGTTTGGATGCCCAGCTAGCCAAAACTGCGCATGTCAAGTGTTAAATAAGTAGCTGTGTATCCCTGAGAGGTGCACACAAGTTAAAATCTTAAACATATGTTGCAGACCGTGTCAATAATGCCTTTTTTTCGCTCTTGTGTAGAATGAAGACCATTCTCAGCAGTCAGGTTGTGGACATCCCTGATGGGGGTAAGACGGCGGTGGTCAAATCCATGTCAGAATGATTGATTTTTCTGACTGTATTTTTGTGTTGCAGTTGATATTAAGTTGAAGGGGCGGACAGTGACAGTCAAAGGGCCCCGTGGAAAACTTGTCAGGGAGTTCAACCACATAAACCTGGAGCTCTGCCTTCTGGGCAAAAAACACAAAAAGGTAAATGCAATTTGTACTGTGATTGTTCATCTTTGACTGTCATTCATTAGGAATTTAGAGCAAATGGGGGAATTTTGAATGATTTGGGATTCTAAGGGATTATTGAATGATCTAACATTTTTCATGCTTTCAGTTGCGTGTGGATAAATGGTGGGGCAATAGAAAAGAGCTGGCCACAGTCCGCACAATCTGCAGTCACGTGCAGAACATGATCAAGGGAGTCACTTTGGTAAGATTTTGTTTACTTCAAGTCATAATATTAAATAAGTAGCTGGTTAACAAAGAATTATTAAATTAACAAATTAATAATTGTTCAATATGCTAGTGAGTCATGCTTTTTCCCCCCACATTTATTTTATGCATTTTCTAGGGTTTTCGCTATAAAATGCGCTCCGTATATGCCCATTTCCCCATCAACGTTGTCATTCAGGAGAATGGAACAATGGTGGAGATCAGAAACTTCCTGGGAGAGAAGTACATCCGCAGAGTCCGAATGAGGGCTGGTGAGTTGAACACTTGGTTCCCACTTTACCAGATCAGTTTGTGTAAATGAGTGCAGCACTCATTTTGATGTAATCAGAATTACAATTACCCTTTAAAAGAGAGAGGCTCTTTATTCACAAAACAAAGTTATTATTGTAATATTTTATTTGACTCTATGTGGAGTTCATGTTATGTTTTTTAAAAACATAACACCTGTGTTGGGCTGACAGATTTACAATAGTTAAAGCTGGCGCGACACAGGGCAAGTTGGCATTTGCAGTGACCAGGGAAACGTTTGGCTTCACCCTGTCATTTATGTATTATCTTTAGGGACTGTTAATGTTGTTGTTTTAGCATTTAATTGCAATTTGAATGGTTTTAATACACATCTTAAACTCCCAATTAACCAAAAATGGAATTGGTTTTGCTCAATTACCCCATGGCCAAATTTTCCGAAGGGTATTTTCATGTCTTATGTCTGTCCTGGTGCCGGTCTGTCCACCATTAGGACGAGGGTTGGTTGTAACTTAATTTGCAATTGTGCAATAACGTAAACTACTAAAATTAAACAACCACAATTTAAGTGGATTTTTCTTTATCCACTAAGCACAAAAACCTTTAACTGAAAAAGAAAAGTGGAGGTCATTTTCAGATTTGCGCTGCAAAAACAGTTTAAAACCAAACCCTGTATTTTAGACCTACAAACATGTTCTTAAATTCATAGATTCAACAGTTCATAATTCTCAATGCCTCGTAACATGTTTATAATATGACCGTGAATTAAACTAAAATCAAAATCTTGATTCTGCTGAATGAATCCAAATGTCTCCTTCCACGGTACCCCAGCCAGTAGGGTCTGGAGTAGTTTAGCTCTGGGACCGGTTTGGGATGGGAAGCGCTAAGACCCAAACAGCAAAGCATTATATTTAACCATCGCTTACTTGATGTGAAAAAATGCAATAATGCTTCACACTAACCTTGTCAAGGGGTGTAGCAGGTTTTTGCAAACTGCGGGACATGTTTTACCATTCGATCTGTCAAAAGGAGCGGTGTGATTGGTTACATACTCGGCTCGCGCTTCTCTCCAAGTCAAAAGTGAAGCGTAATTGGTTTAGAAAAGGCCTCTCTGCACACTTCAGCCACTAACTGTTGTAATAATATTGGCTTACACTTGTATTGTGCTTTTCAAGCCTGTGTTGGCATATTGCGCATGCCCAGAAGGGCTCATGCTTGTGTCGGATCTCCGCTCCGTAAATGTGTTTTATAGACTGAAGAAACTCATGGACACCAAACAGATTGAGACAGAATAGTGTGCTGCTATGACGGAGTATTTTGTTGGTGTGAATCCTCCTTTAGCAACCGCAGTCTGGCTGGTGTCAAAAGGTTGAGCATTGGTAAGGACTGGTGAAATGCTACAAAACTTGACAATACACTGGAAGTGTCTTATTTACACTCGATCAATAGCTTGAGGCTATATCCTGATGAAGACTAAACTTATGTCTGAAAAAACTCTGCGATACATGTCAGGCCTGTGTGAGGCCCTGTGGCACTACCACAGACAATAGACTAGATACCGCCATCACTTTATGGGATGAAAATAAAAACTGCATTAAATATGAAACCGCTCCATGATACACAATATACAGAAGAGACGAGGTGATTTTATGCCTCAGATCTCACTTGGCAGAAGTTGAAATGTCAATGAACAGACTTTTACTGTCAGTCCATAAACGCAGATTGGAGGCCAACTCTGCAGTTTGTGGTGGAGCAGAGGATTGTGCAGTAAATGCCATAAGTTTAGTAGATTATGGACGATTTACAGAACGCTAGAGCTGCAATGTCATTGTTTTAAGATGGACTTTATTGCTCTCACAATGGAGAAATTCACTTGTTATAGCAGCACTCTAGTACACTAAGGAGGTGCAAATGGTCAGGTAAATGTTCACTCAAAGAACAGAATGATCAATTAATAGTAAATATAGGTATCTTGTTTACAAAACTTAAGGTGAGCAGAGGCTACAACAATGGCACCTCATAAACGCCGTTCTGAGATTTGTTTTTTCAGTCTAGAACATGGTTTCACAAATGATTGTTTACAGACCCCAAAAATGCTTGTTTCATAATGTACTTTTGCGTATGGACCTGACAGACTTGTGGATGGCATCTTAAAGCCACAAAGTGCCAAAGCGGTTGGGCAGATCAGAAGCCACTCACGTTTGCTGTGTTTCTCCCTAAAAAAAATCTAACCATATGGTGCCCCTATAAACACTTTTTTGTCAACCCTGAATACAAAGAGAAGCTCAAATGGGACTATAGCTGATGTACCTTTTGGAATTCCTTAAAACAAACCAAAAACTGCCTTGTTGGAATAAAACCAGCAATAATGTCTCTAAGTTTGCCACATACATCAGAAGCAATCAACTTTGGCATTGATTAAATTTACAGCCGTTATCAGTAAAACGTATATAATATTGGATAATGAATTTTCAAATTGTGTGTAAACAGCATTAAGACCACTATGCTTGACACACGTTTAATGTCAAATGTCCAAATTACAGTATGTTTTATTTACAAGAAGTGCCACCTCAAAGCCTTTAACCCAAGTAACACCAGACCTAAATTAAGATTAAGGTCAGATCTGGACTAAAGTGACTAAAATTGACCTAAATAAGACCAAATGTCTCACTGGTGTAACCCAGTCTAACCAGAAAGTCTAACTTGACTAAGAATGAATTAGACTAATTGTAATTAAAATAGCCTAAAATTGCAGATAACCACGAGGATCACCAGTTGTACAAATACCAGTTTGTCTAAAAGCATGTACTTTACAGGAACGCTTTTGTTTCCCGCAGGTGTGATGTGTGCAGTGTCTGCCGCCCAGAAGGATGAGCTGGTGCTGGAGGGTAATGACATCGAGTTGGTATCAAATTCAGGTGTGTAATTATTTTCCATCCATGTTTCATATCCACTGTGATGTACATTTTGATATTTACCCATGTTTTTACTTTCAGCTGCTTTGATCCAGCAAGCCACCACAGTAAAGAATAAGGATATCAGAAAATTCTTGGACGGCATTTATGTTTCTGATAAGGGAACAGTCGTGGAACCAGAACAATAAAAAATGGGCAAAATATTTGGATGTTTCCTTCAATGATTTGTCAGCAAGACCTCGACCAGTGGTGAATGATTCTGTTATATGCTCAATAAAAACAACTTTTCCATTACTCCAGTGAGTAATTATTTATACAGTTGGTTACAGTTGCCTCGAACTTGTTCTCCCTGAAGCCACATGGTTGGTTATCACTAAAACATGTATACACAAAAGGGCCTCTTCAGGGAAGGGGTCCAGGACCAAGTTCATTACCCACTGAATAACTTGGACATCTCAATCTTAAATTTACATTTTAAACAGTGTGTAGACCATTCAAGGAGTCTCGTAGAAGTGCTCACATCACAACATTGGACTGAAGTCCTCCCCATCACAGTTCAGGCTTGGGTGATTAACACCTGCAGGTTCTGTGCCTTGTAGCCACTGAACACTACATGGTGTTAACCCTCTTTGACTGGGCAAAGGAACAGATCTGTGACATCTACAGTTATATAAAACTGATTAGTTGGTATGTGACCGAATCTACTTTAATTCTGTCATGAAAATATATATATTGCATACACACTGAATATCAGCACTACTTAAGTGCTTGATTTCAACATAAGAGGACAGACTTTATTTTTCTGATCTGTCTGCATAGTTCATTTGTGTGTCCATGCTGGGCACCTAGGTGCAAGACACCAAATAAGAAAATAAACTAATCACTACAATAAAGGCGGCAGCTACACGATATAACTCATTTTTAGAAAGAAAAAAAAGTTTAGTTTTTTAAATCTTTCGTGTCAGACGTTACAGAGAAATAAACCATTGTTTATTTTTGGATATGCACAATGACGTAGTCGACGTAGGCGCGTGGGCATCCCGGTTGTGCGTCATCTCCAGGCGACGTCAGGTTTGTGCTTCGCGCCAAGCAGTGGATTTTCCAATTACATTGAACACAATCTGTCAGGAAACAGAAAGATTTAAAGTATTCCCAGAAATGGTAAGTGTAGTAGTGGCACCTACGAGTTTCTTAATGTGTGTAGTAGATTGCACCTAACAATTTATTTCAGTGTTTAGATTGTTTTTTCTGTTACTGTCGTTGCGCTAAACTTCACCTAAATTAGCTACAGCTAGGATCATGCAATGTTAAAAAATAAGTAATATTTCAAAGTAACGATAATGCTCTGGCATTCCGCTCTATATGATGTTTCCCCCTGATGTCAAGTTACTCTTGTTGATCAGAACTTTAGTGACACACACTGACAGCAGTCTCTGCACAACAGGACATCAGGCGGTTCTTCGCCCCGTCGTCTTCCAAACCTGTGGTGCAGAAACCACCCTCCAATGGTAACAAAAACGCAAAGTCAGACGAGAAAAAGAGGAGAGAACGCTTGTCTTCAGACGAGGACGTAAAAAATAAAAAAAATACCAAGGTAACGAATATCCGTGTGTATTTTCCCAACATTGCTTTTCCTATTATTATTGGACTCAATTTGTTGTCATATCAGGCTTCCAAGTCAGCAGAGAAGCGCAAAGAGGGCGAGAAAAAACGCAAGAAACACGCAGTAATAGATTCAGGCTAGTGCTACAATACAATGCAAACAATACAATGTGGACCAAGATCCTTGGGTTTTGTTATTAGTAAATTGTCCCCATATTTTAACCCATTTAGACTCAGACGAGGAGAAGCCAGTGAAGTCAAAGAAGTCTCCTAAAGAGAAACAGAAGGCAAAACAACCTCCTAAAAAGGATCCGATTCAGTATGTCTCTGAAACAGGTACATGGTTTATGATGTATGATGATTATTTGGTGATTACGTACCCCCCCCAACTTGCACCGTTAGTTATTTATTATACATTTATTTTACTCTTTGTTAAAGTCTAATTACGTATTTTTCCTGTAGACTCTGATAGCGACAATTTTCAAAGCCTGAAAATTGCTGCTAAAACCAAACAGAATGGCTCATGTAAATCACAAAATACAGTTGGCAAAGTGTTGGGGACCAAAGAAAGCCACACATCTCCTGTAAAGGCCACAAATCGAAGCGCATCTGTCCTGAAGTCCCCAGGCACTCCTAAAATAGCCCCACCTCCTAAACCCAAACAAACACCCACTTCAGTATTTGACTACTTTGGTGGCGGGGCTATTCAACGCTCTGATAAGAAGCTTGTGGCAAGTACCAAGCGGAAAGCTGTGAGTGGTTATGTTTAGCTATATTATTGAATTGTACATATTGTGTTCATGTATTAACCTTTTATTGGTAAAAAACGGTGCAGCCTGTCCAAGATGCAGATGAACTTACAGATGAACAGATTGCTCGGCAGCTCCAGTTGGATGAAGACATGGAGGTATGTTTTCAGAAATCATCGCTGCATGCCAACAGTGTTAACCAATGTAAACTTAATACATGCATTTCTATATTAAGTTTACATTGCTGCCATTGTCTCTTTACAGCTTGAGAAGCAAGTCCATGAGGATGAGGAGTTTGCGCGGACCCTTTCTATGTTGGATGAAGAACCACATGCTAAAAAGGTGCTCTACATAGCGTTTAAACTTGTGGACAATTGACGCCAAGTACATTTCTTTACCACCCTGTGTATTTCCCAGGCTCGTAAAGGCCCTGATGGTGCAAGTTCCAGGATTACCACAGACTCGGCTTCTGGTTCTAAAAGTAGTCCAATAAAGTCACAGCAAAAAGAAAGCCTGTCAGAGGATGTCATTTCTCCATCACCGAAAAAGACCCCTGTCAAAACTAGCTCTAAACTTGCTGTGATGAAGAAAAAGGCAGAGGACAAGGAACTGTCTAAAAACAAAATGACATTTTCTCCCAGAAAAATTGTCTCTCCTAAAAAAGAGTCGGTCTCTTCCCCGAGTTCAGAGAAGAAATTTGTGCCCAAAGCTGGAACAACAATGACTTCTCTTAATATTTCTCCAAAGAAAATCGAGGTGAGAAAAATTCATTCAAATTCATCAGCCAATTCTGGTTCATTTTTCGTTCTCTGTTTTAATTTAAATGTTTGTTTTTTGTGTGTGTGTTTTTTCCCAGAGTACAAGTGTCAGTCCCGAAGACGCCGAGAAGAAGAAGGCCAACGCCTCAGCTTTCAGAAACTACCTAAACAGAGATGGTCCAAGGGCGCTGGGATCGAAAGAAATTCCACAGGTGACGTCAGATTAAGCTGCAATAACTGGTCGCTGTGGTTTATTCATCTTTACTTACAGCTGATCGCGATGTACATTGCAGGGAGCTGAGAATTGCCTGGAAGGTTTTGTGTTTGTGATAACAGGCGTCTTGGAGTCCATTGAGAGGGATGAAGCCAAAACCCTCATCGAGCGCTACGGCGGGAAAGTGACCGGCAACATTAGTAAAAAGACCAACTACCTGGTACAAGGGCGGGACAGTGGTGTCTCAAAGCTTGAAAAGGTGATTGAAGTGATTACCAGCTGTAGTCTGACAACAGCTTTATCTGAGAAATTAGTCTGATTGCATTTTCTTTTTTGAATGGAGTTGTTGATACCCAAGCATTTCATAAATCAATTGGTGTTTTGTTTTTTTCTGTGCTACATTTCCAGGCTGAAAGCTTTGGTACCAAGATCTTGGATGAAGATGGTTTACTGGAGCTCATCAGGACAAGGCCTGGAAAGAAGTCCAAGTATGAAATTGCTGCAGAAGCTGAGGTAGGAAACACCTTCAACTTTTCCCTAATAATCAATAACACCTCTGTGGTAAAATGCTAAATTGTTGTTTTTGAAATGGGTATTAAAGCAGTACTAAGTAACTCTTGCCCCTAGCGGCCATAAGCGCAACTGCAGGTAGCAAGTTACGATTTTTTAACTTATTAAATGTCTTGGAGAGTAAATACTACGCTGACAGAAAAGGTGAAGGGAGAGAGGGGTGTTGTACATCCAGTTATAGAATGGAAATAATTTTTTTCACTCAAACTTGGCTGTAAATACTGTTTAAAGTGGCGCTAGCCCGCAGTTAGCTTTGCCCGTTAGCCTGTTAGCTTCTACTTCGTGATTCCATTAGTGTGTATTGGTTGCTCCGCCCCGGTGGCAGTCAAGTTGCAAGCATGGTTTTCTGGCCAGAGACACCAGGGGGAGATGAAAGACCCTCCAATCATCCCATTAATACTTGTATTACCCCCAGAGGGACTACGAAAATGATTTATTTAGGTAAACACGTTACTTAGTACTGCTTTAAAATAGGACATATTAAAAAAAGTATATCCTTTTAATATTCATTTTGATATTCTACTCAATTGTGTTAGGCGAAAGCATCGACGACTAGAACTCCATCTGCTCAAGTAAAGCGCACACCCAAATCCCAGAAGATTTCCCCCTCTAAAGGAAATTCAAGGTCTCCTCAAACTCCAAGTCCTTCGAAAACCAGCCTGTCACAAGCCCACAGTGCTCGGGTGGGTCAGTCGGGCACACCCACTGGGAGAGGTACTGGCCAAACTGCCCGTAGAGACCTGGGTCTTTCATCCTCAACATCCGGAGAAGAGCCCAGTTTGCTCTGGGTAGACAAATATCGTCCACGGTCTCTCAAAACGGTAATTGGTCAACAAGGCGATCAGAGCTGTGCCAATAAACTTGTGCGTTGGCTCCAAAACTGGCACAGAAACCACAGCGGTGTCTCATCCAAGCCAACAGGTATCGGACACCCCACAAACATATACATCTCATTAGGAAAATTGGTTTGAATTTGTTCCCACTGTTTTGTAAAGTTGCAAAGTTTGGCAAATTTGGAGGCGGAAAAGATGATGGCTCATCGTTTAAAGCGGCTCTACTTTCTGGACCTCCTGGAGTGGGGAAGACGACCACAGCGGTGCTGGTTTGTGAGGTCCGTCTTGTTTGAGTGCAGTAGTTAACGCTAGATTCAGCCTTTGAATATGACATCATTAAGCTGTCTTAATGTCTTTCTTACTGAGTAGGAACTGGGCTACAGCTTTGTGGAGATGAACGCCAGCTGTACTCGGAGCAAAAACAGCCTGAAGGAAGTAGTTGCAGAGTCACTCAATAACACAAGTATAGAAAGCTTCTACAAAGGTAATGATTGTGTTGTGTATTCTATGAAGCCTTTACTGAGTAGAGTGATGGTAATACTGGTGCTTTTGTAGGCACATCACAAAAGGTGAGCAGTAAACATGTCCTCATTATGGATGAGATTGATGGAATGGCTGGCAATGAGGATCGAGGAGGCATACAGGTTGTAGATCCAGCTTTTGTTGAAAACACGATTGTATTTACATTTTCTCTTATATCGCTGACACTTATATTTTGAATGCCACATGTAGGAAATGATTGGCCTGATTAAAATTCAAAGGTCCCATCATTTGCATGTGTAATGATCGCAACCATCAGAAGATTCGTTCCTTAGCCAACTATTGCTTTGACCTGCGTTTCCAAAGACCACGACTGGAACAGATCAAGGTAACTGTTTTTTTCTCAAGATACTTTACATTTTATTTTCCATTTTCTGACCCGTTTCCTGAAATCTTCATCAGGGAGCAATGATGTCCATAGCTTTCAAAGAGGGAATAAAAATCCCTCCCCCAGCTCTAAATGAAATTATTCTGGCATCCAATCAGGATGTCCGACAGGTACGAGTTTTGTTATAACATTTGTGGATCAGGGATGATGTTACATTCCTAGAAAAGTATTTATTGTATTTGTACTTTCCTAGGTGCTGCACAACCTGAGCATGTGGTCTGTCAAGAACAAAGTGATGACTTATGATCAGTGCAAGTCTGATGCAGCCAATGCCCGCAAGGACATGAAACTGGGTCCATTTGATGTTTGCAGAAAGGTCTTTGTATCAGGGGAGGAAACGGCTCACATGAGCTTAATTGACAAGTCTGACCTCTTCTTCCATGACTATTCACTCGCGCCACTCTTCGTTCAGGAAAACTACCTCCATGTTCGCCCTGCAGCTGCAGCGTGAGCTTCTTTGATCTCTGCATTTATCATTCATGAAGAGATTAAAAAATGCCTCTGGAATTAACATAGTCTTCGTCTTGTTAGTGGTGACCTCAAATCCCACCTGGTGTTGATCAGCAAAACGGCAGACTCGATCTGTGACGGAGATCTTGTTGACAGGAAGATTCGCTCTGGCCAGAATTGGTCACTGTTGCCCACACAGGTAAAACATGCCGATGTTTACATTTTTAGGGTTTTCTTCAAACAATCCCATGTCATGTTGTGCTACAAACAATGAGATTTGTTTTAAATTTGTGTTTCAAGGCGATCTATGCCAGTGTGTTACCAGGAGAACTTATGCGAGGCTACATGGGCCAGTTCCCCACTTTTCCCAGCTGGCTCGGCAAAAACTCATCCACAACTAAACATTCCCGCATTGTGCAGGAGCTCTCTTCTCACATGAGCTTAAAGTGAGTGTGACATTGAACACCCACTAGTACGTAATCACCAACAGAGTAGTAGTAACATTTGTCTATTTCTACTTGTCGTAGGACTTACTGCAGCAGACAGGCAGTGAACCTCGACTATCTTCACTATTTACGAAAGGCACTGCTGCATCCTCTCCAGAGGCATGGGACGGAGGGTGCGGGGCAGGCTGTGCAGCTCCTGGACGACTACCAGCTCATCAAGGACGACGTGGACAGCATGATGGAGATCAGTGTCTGGGGTGGACAGCCTGATCCCTACTCCAAACTGGACTCAAAGGTCAGGCTTCACTATTGATGGTTTTCAATAGGAGGGACTAGTGATATTTCCACTCTGCACTGTACCAAACATGAAATGCACATTTTCGCACTCTGTCTTCAGTAAACCACCTCCGTCCTGTCTTTAAAACACATTTTCTTTTTTTTCTCCATGCAACAAGTTGAAATGTGTGATATTTTTCTAACTTGTTGTATTGTGTTTACTGACAGGTCAAAGCAGCATTTACCCGTGCATACAACAAAGAGGCCCATCTCACGCCGTACTCCTTGCAAGTGGTCAAGAAAGGCCGGCGTGGCGGTGGAATTGAATCATCAGAGCTTGGGGGGGACATGGAGACTGAAGTTCGTGAGTCAGAAGATGAAGGAGACAACCTTCAAACAGACGCCATGATCAAAGTAAGAAAGCATTTGTGATGTTAAGTGTATAATTGGCTTTTTAATTACTTTTGTATTGTTTTACCCACAGCAAAAGAAGGCAAAAGCGACAAAAGATACTAAGAAAGAAAAGACAGAGGTCACCGGGAAGGGCAAAGGAAAAGGGAAGGGTAAGAACAAAAAGTAACTTTGGGAGGAGAAAAGGACTTGATGCTCTTCCTTCTGCACTTTGCCCCGACATCCAACATTGATCAGTGACTTCACATTAAAGGGATACTTCGGGATTTTTGACATAGGGCCTCATTTCCTAGTTATCCAGAGTGTTGTTGATGTCTGGAGATATTTTTTTCTTAAATTCATGCAGTTCTTATATTTGAAGAGTCTAGTTGCGCTAGAGTAGAGCAAGGCTAAAACATTTCTATGGTATCAGTTAGCCCGCATTAAAAAACAGTCTGGCACACTCCACAGTGCACCTGAGGTAAATCACTTATAACGCCAGACTAACCATATAAATGTCTGTGTTTAATAGAATCATTTTTGAAATATAACTGACCTTGTATCACATGAATTACCGCATTTTGAGGGACTATTTTCTCGCAGATCACTCCGCCGCTGCCTTAGCTTACAGCCACGAAGCTGATGCTGCTCAAATATAAGTTATTTTAAATGCAAAATGGTTAAAATTAACCTATCGACACAGACATTTATATGGTTAGTCTGGCGTTATAAGTGATTTACCTCAGGTGCACTGTGGAGTACGCCAGACTGTTTTTTAATGCAGGCTAGACTTTACCATAGAAATGCTTTAGCCTTGCTCTAGCCTAGCGCAACTAGACTCTTCAAATATAAGAACTGCATGAATTTAAGAAAAAAATATCTCCAGACATCAACAACACTCTGGATAACTAGGAAATGAGGCCCTATGTCAAAAATCCCGAAATATCCCTTTAACATCTACCCTGTCTGTACTGAACTATGTACTTGTGAGTGAGTAGTGTTTTCTGATTTTTACTTTACTGTCTGAATGGAGCAGATTATCTGTCCACCAGTTATCATGCCAATGCCACTTCATTTTAGGAGTCAAGAGTATTTAGGCTGTAAATAATGTAACATTAGAAGGACTGTTTACTTTTTACTGAAAACAGCTGCAGCTTCGGATAAGCACTGATTTATATTGTACATTTCAACTTTTCAATCAATACAGAATTTCTCAAATTGTGTGTGTGTGTGTTTTTTCTTAAAGCGGTGTTCATAAACTATATTAATAATCAAATCAAGCAACTGTTAGTTTCTGTAGTTTTTTAGTTTTTTATTGCCAAAAATGTTCATTATTGGGATTGATGATTGCAGGAACTATTCAAAAAGGTGTGTAAAATCTGGACAGGTTGAAATGTTCAATTCTCCGGTTCTTCAATCTTGAGGTATGCAGAACAATCTGAGATCTTTTTAATTTGTTTAACACTCAGAGACTCTGCGCACATGGGACACGCTGTCTCTGTCTCCAACAACCTTGAAATACAAAATTGGCAAAAATAAGCTTTCAGCATACAGTACCTGACGAGTGGAAAACATTTTTTCCTATAACCTGGCACACGACATCTCACATAAATTCATACTAGATTCAATTTGTTATGTCTCAAGAAACGCAAATACGTATAATGCATCAGTTTTTATGTGGTTGCAAATGAGTAATTGGGACATAGCAGCAGCATGGCCAATGAAAGGACTGAAACGTATTTCTGAAATTCAATTGAGGTATAGGCCTGGTTAACTTACAGGATGAACTGGGAGTAGAGAGCAGGGAATTCACAGTGGGGACAAACAGACCAGTCCTCTTTCAACATATGACGACCCTGAGAAACAATAAAAAGTGTAGTGGGATCATAATCAACAAAAGGTAATATAAGACGTTATAATATTACATAGTATTTAACATCATTACTGTTGCTATGCAGTAAGGCAAGTTATTCTTGCAAGAAATGCATATGAGGTCATTTTGAGGTAACTGAAATCCACAGAAAGGACAAGGGGTAGTTTCCTCCTCCAGCTCTGATGTGTCTGGATGCCTGTATTGATTCATAACATATTAAAACAAAGATATTTTTTAAATTGTCTAATACGCACACGTACATATACAGTACATATATACTGTACTGTACACTCACCTAACCATGGCCTCAATCTTCTTCCTGTACTTTGGGTCTATGTCGTTCCGATACTCTGGTCTCATTAACATTGCAGCAAAGCTGAAGGCAGAATTCTTTAAACCAGCTCGGTGACACTTAATGACTGCAGACGTTAGGATGGGAACAACATCTGCACACAGAAATTCAAAGGTACTTTTGTTCATTTAATTTTGACATTAATTACAGTAGACTTATGACTTACGTGCAGGAAACTTGCTGATGTTATTGCTCACACGGATAAGCATTCTAGCCCCTTTCAGATGATCTCCTCTTTTTACATGTATCTGAGTCGACAATACAAACATGTAAGTTTCCAACACACTGACGGCTTTGTACATATCGTTAGTTAATATGAGGTGCAATGACCTTAACTAGCAGATAGGAGTGGAGGATCATTAGGTTGGTGGCCATCTCAGACGGTATTCTTATTTTCTGGGCTTGCAGTTCAGTGTACATGCTGAAAAGCACATCATGTGCACTTCGATAGTTTCCTGGAGGGGGTGTGGGGGTGAATGACTTTTAAAATGTACTCATGGTTGAAGCTGCAGACTATGTACGCACCTGCTGACTGCTCTTCTCTCGCAATAATTATAGCTGTGCGAGCAGCTTCTCTGTATTGCTGCAATGCCATGTAGAGACGAAACAAGAACTTGGCATCCTGAAAAGAGGGCAGAATGATCTTAACTATATCAGCATCTGAACAAATCTTATTGGAATGACGTCTTGCAGAATCACAGCACTTTTATTGTTCAAAGCCATTGTTGGTCTGTATGAACTTGTGACATACTGTATTTGCATACCTTGGGCACACCGTCACTTTCCCCCATCAGGTAATCAATCAACTGGTTGGTCAGTGAGGGGTCTTTGGCTTGGCCCACCTGAATCACAGTTAAAATGTTTATTTATATATTAAATGTTTATATTTTTAACAATGTGACATCTCTTACTGTCTCTATGGCCATTTCAACAGCCAGTGCATCTTCAGTGTTGGGACACTTGAGGAAGTGCTTCAAAGCCTGAGACAGAAGAAGCAATATGGTGAAAACGAGTTCAAATTATGTGAAACCCCAGTACAGCAGTGTCTTACTCTGCTATACTGGCCACACTTCTGAAAGAACTTTCCGGCCAGCAAGTGCTTCTTTTCTCCCTCGAAGTAGAGAGCAATACTTTGGTAGTCCTCCTGTGTAGCTTCAGAGCCTGACCAAACAAAATGACAGATAACCCTTGGTTACCTAAATACTGACAAGCATGCAGTTATTGTAGGTAAAGACAGACCAATGATGTCGGCATAGACTTCCATCTGTCCATGATGCTGAGCCAGCTGAAAGGCTTCATCGTTACACTGGGAAAGCACTAGGAAATGGATAGCCGAGGCATAGTCGTTTAAACGCAGGAAGAATCTGAGGATAAGAACACTTTTTAGTTTTTACGTCAGTTGTTACGGCCACCGTGAAGAGGGTACATTCTTTACCTTGCGACCATTTTTGCTCCATCAATGCTTTGTGTTTCCCTGACAATGCGTACAGCGTCCTCTGGATTGTTCAAATGGTCCAGCAGCACACGGATCACATTGTCCCAATCTTTGGCGCTCTCATAGGCTCGAGCTGCCTCCTTGTATCTAGCACAGATGTTAAATGAATACATGGCTTTAACAAGATTTGGTACCAATAAAAACAGAAACACTTACTTGCCATCTGCCTCCTTTGCCTTTGCATACTGTAAGTGGATTTTTGGAGAAGAAACATTTGGAAGTAGCTCTCCCACTTTATTCCTAAAGGGAAAACATACAAGTCAAAATTATTAAGATTACAGTTGGGAAAAAATTATACTACACTCAACAAAAATATAAACGCAACACCTTTGTTTCTGCTCCAATTTTTCATGAGATGGACTTAAAGATCTAAAATTCATTCCAGATACACAATATTACCATTTCTCTCAAACATTGTTCACAAATCAGTCTAAATGTGTGATAGTGAGCACTTCTGCTTTGCTGAGATAATCCATCCCACCTCACAGGTGTGCCACATCAAGATGCTGATCTGACATCATGATTAGTGCACAGGTGTACCTTATACTGCCCACAATAAAAGGCCACCCTGAAATGTGCAGTTTTTTGCTTTATTGGGGGTCTGGGGACTCAGAACCAGTCAGTATCTGGTGTGACCACCATTTGCTTCATGCAGTGCAACACATCTTCTTCGCATAGAGTTTATCAGATTGTCAATTGTGGCCTGTGGAATGTTGGTCCACTCCTCTTCAATGGCTGTGCGAAGTTGCTGGATATGAGTGGGAACTGGTACACGCTGTCGTATTCGCCGGTCAAGCACATCCCAAACATGCTCAATGGGTGACATGTCCGGTGAGTATGCTGGCCATGCAAGAACTGGGACATTTTCAGCTTCCAAGAATTGTGTACAGATCCTTGCAACATGGGGCCGTGCATTATCTCGCTGAAACATGGGGTGATGTTCATGGATGTATGGCACAACAATGGGCCTCAGGATCTCATCACGGTATCTCTGTGCATTCAAAATACCATCAATAAAATGCACCTGTGTTCTTCGTCCATAACAGATGCCTGCCTATACCATAACCCCACCACCACCATGGGCCACTCGATCCACAACATTGACATCAGCAAAGTGCTCACCCACACGACGCCACACATGCTGTCTGCCATCTGCCCTGAACAATGTAAACCGAGATTCATCCGTGAAGAGAACACCTTTCCAACGTGCCAGACGCCATCGAATGTGAGCATTTGCCCACTCAAGTCTGTTACGGCGACGAGCTGGAGTCAGGTCAAGACCCCGATGAGGACGACGAGCATGCAGTTGAGCTTCCCTGAGACGGTTTCTGACAGTTTGTGCAGAAATTGTTTGGTTATGCAAACCAATTGTTTCAGCAGCTGTCTGAGTGGCTGGTCTCAGACGATCTTGGAGGTGAACCTGCTGGATGTGGAGGTCCTGGGCTGGTGTGGTTACACGTGGTCTGCGGTTGTGAGGCGGGTTGGATGTACTGCCATATTCTCTGAAACGCCTTTGGAGACGGCTTATGGTGGAGAAATGAACATTCAATGCACGAGCAACAGATCTGGTTGACATTCCTGCTGTCAGCATGCCAAGTGCACGCTCCCTCAATGCTTGTGGCATCTGTGGCATTTTGCTGTGAGACAAAACTGCACATTTCAGGGTGGCCTTTTATTGTGGGCAGTATAAGGTACACCTGTGCACTAATCATGATGTCAGATCAGCATCTTGATGTGGCACACCTGTGAGGTGGGATGGATTATCTCAGCAAAGCAGAAGTGCTCACTATCACACATTTGGACTGATTTGTGAACAATGTTTGAGAGAAATGGTAATATTGTGTATCTGGAATGAATTTTAGATCTTTAAGTCCATCTCATGAAAAATGGGAGCAGAAACAAAGGTGTTGCGTTTATATTTTTGTTGAGTGTAAATAAAAAAATGTCTTACCAGTTTTTACACCGAATATAAACGGATGCAGCCTTGTCATAATATTGTCCTTTTTCATAGAGCTGAGCAGCTTCAGCAAATTGCTGGGGTTACAATAATGCAATGGTCATTGCCAAACAATATCACTATAGTCATCAATATAGTCAGTTAATGCTACCTTCATGCTCTCCAGAATGGCTCCACACTCTTTCTTCAGGACTCGACTTGGGTGCTGAACAGCTTGTGCAGAGCCCCTCCTGATGTCCCCCATCCGAATAGACATCCTGGCAACTCCTGCCTCACACACCTCGTCATGCTCCTGGAAGTGCCAGCCATAAACAATAGGTCAACTTTAGTTTGAGTAATATTACGTTTCAGTGCAAAAATAAATCAATGTTGTTGTTTTTTACTTTATTGTTGTGTGTCATGCCTTTCTCATAATGCGCCAGAGCATTCACATAGTCTCCACTGGAAAGAACAAAGATACAAACTTGATATAAATAACAGATTTCCCAAGGAATTAACTTAACAGTGTACTCACATAAACTCAAGATGAACAGCATATTCCTTGGATATAAAAGGAATCTGGTCTTCTGCTAATCGCTTGGCTAACATCAGAGCACTGTCCCAGTGTAGCAGGTCCCTTCTCATCTGATCAATATCACAACAAATACACTTTTGAAACTAGATTTCTTTACCAAGTAAAAGTCATGTACGGTGCTTACCTCTAAGGCGACGTTTGGGCAGCTTGAAGAAAGGTAAAGGTCCTGAGCCTGGTTGAAGTCACCCAGAAACATGGCCAAATGACCTGCGAGTAAATTCCTGTCTTCAATGCCCTGGAACAAAAATATATAGCCGTCTGTACACACTTGTTCACTGAAGTATTGATATGTTTTTTGTATCTCTGTTTAGTAAAGCAAGTTTGTACCTGAATGCTCATCAGTGACATGACCATACCAACATTGCCGCCCCTACGATATATTTGTATGGCTTGCTCAATCTCCATGTGTACCAGGCAGGCTTTACCCATCGCATCAAAATCTTTTTCACTGCTTGAGTTCTTGCACAGTTCGGAAGCATCGTGGAATCTGGGGAAACACAAATGTGCTGTCTGTACATGATTAAGATATTTAACAATTACAATAATCTGTATTGTCACCTTGAACCAACCACACCTCACCTCTTAAGCATCAGTGCATCGTTTAATTGCTTATTGAGGTCATCTGATGAATTTGCGCCTTGTTTGGTAGCGCTCTTTAGAAAAGAATGTGTACTAAGAGTAACATTGCTTGTTTTTCCGCTTGCTGTTTGGCAGGTCAACTCTCCATTGTATAAGAGCAAAGGCTTCTGAGAAAACAGCAGTGGAGTGCTTCCTACCAACACCACCCTTGGACCTGAAGACCCAAAATAAAATATGATAACAAAAAAAAACAATATCAACTACAAATAAACAAAAAGGTCACGCGTCTACTACTGTACCATAAATTGTGTTTTTATGCAGTGCGTAAGTGTAGACTTTGTCATCGTCATAAGCCACAAACACCCCTCTATCAGAATGCCAGTTGTCCCAAAGAACTCCTTTTATGGTGGGTGAGAAATTAGGGAGCTCAAGGCAGGAATCTGTAGCCTGGAAAAACACACGTTTTATTTAGTCACACTGTATGCTCTAGAAGTTGATAAATGATAGACTTTTGCATACATTTGAAGGAGAGAGCAAGAAGCCACTTTTTTTGTCATCAATAAAAACTATTCTTGATCCATTCAGGTCTGGAAACACTCTTATCACGCTAACAGAGTGATTGTAGCTGCACACCTTTTCCCAGTCCTCCACCAAGAAACACAGAATATGACCTAACTGGTAGAACAAAACAAGATCAAGCAAATCAGTAACCAAACAAATAAATAAATAATAATAGTAATGTATATCAAATCTAAAAGAATTGGCATAATACTATGTTACATATAAAATGTTAAATTATAGTTGTTTGTAGGGAAAGTCCTCTGCATTTTACCCATCAGTCAAGTCACAAGTGCCTCAGGGATTCCACAGTGCAGTGACCGGGGACTCATCTACATGATAAGTCAGGATCTTGGTCAGGGAGTAGCCACCTGAAGGATTAGCCTACTGTTCATGTTTTGGGTGCTAGCATGTTTATTATCTATTGTTTACTAATAATGAAGATGCTTAAATCTTACATCTGTGCCATAATAGAGGAAATCGTTAGTCAGAGCATGACATAAAATCCGTCCATTCCTGTCATCATCTGGGAACAACTTCATCTGCCTTTTCTCCTCCTGGTCTCTGCTTTCAATCTGCACACAAACAAATATGCCAGAAATTCAATTGCAAACACGACCACTAAAGTTTCTTGAAGATCAGTTAAACTCACCATGTGTAGCTGCACCTTTCCCTCAAACAGCGCAGCTGCATAGTCAGCATTAAGACACATACTGGCTATTGTACCCAGATATTCAATGTCCTTCAACTTTTTAAAACCTGGCGAGAAGTTGATTTTGTTTAATGTAGGATGCACGTCAACCACTTATTATTATATCCTATGTTATATTGTCAATAGTTATAACAGTGATAACACCGACCAGGGTTTTGCTCCACTACAGCATAAAACCAGGCTCTGTTGTTCATTCCAACTGCCACATGGTATGGGCCCACAGCAATAAAAGTTGGCTCAACCTCCACTTCTATAGCCACAGGACTTTCCTTAAACCAACAGAAGAGGCCCATTAAAACATAGTAATGTTTTCAGATTCAATACTTTCAATCTTATTCTTACCCCCCATTTTCTTCAGTTCAGCTTTACCCAAATCTAAAAGGTTACAGCCTATAGGCCACCTACAAAACTGATCAAGAAGTATCTTTTTCCTCACATTGTTGTTGATGCGTTGTTGTCACTTTTTATCACATTTATATCACTTTTTGTTAAATTTTCATCACTTTTTGTCCCTTTTTCATCACTTTTTTGTAGTTTTTCGTCACTCTTTTGTGGCTTCTTTGTTCCATTTACAATGCTTTTTTGTGACTTTTTTGTTGGTTTTTTGTGACTTTTTCATCCTTGTTTTTGTCTCATTTTGACACTATTTTTCAAGAAGCTTTTAGATTTGGGTAAAGCCAAACTGGAGAAAATGTGCTCAATTCAGGTGGGAGTTAAGAGGTTAATGCATTATTACTATTATTACTATAATAATAATAATAATAATAATAATAATAATTATTATTATAATAATAATAATTATTATTATTATTATAGTCTTCTCACCCCCTCCACGTGGTTGGATACAGTAACCTCTAACAAAGAGGTAAGAAAAGCCAGTTTTGTTCCAAAGCTGTCCCCCAGGATGGGCAGCTTTGTAAGAAAGACATGAAGTGCTCCTTTTTGGGTTGAAATAGCCAATAGCTGACCATCGTCTGTCCAGCTGAGCTGGTCGAGTCCTGCAAGATGAAAAGAGCTTATAGCAAGAAGACATAATCCAAAATCTTAAATCTATAAAGAAATGACAGTTGCCTTTGGTCTCGTCATCCAGCTGAAGAATGTTGTTGATATCTTTAAGATCAGTAAGGTCATGGACCTTTATTCTGCAACAACATACTTCTAATGTTATACCAGAATTAAATGTTAACTAAACTTGACTTAAAAAAGGACATACGTGTTGTCACCACAGGAAGCAGCCTTGTTTAAAGCTGAAGAGATAGCCACACTGTTGAGACAATCTTTATGGTTATGTGACTGGTAAAGTTCCTGGCCTATTTCTCTGACGTGGGTAGAAATAACCACAAAGTATCCATGGGAAAAACCAATGAGGATATAACCATCACCATACCTACATGTAACAAATATTATTACAACACTGGAATAGTTCTGGGTATCCTGAATATTTAATCTGAAAAAGTACCAGCGATAAGATACAATATATCCATAGTGGCGCTGAAACGCCAAGTCTATCCGGTCTTCTGGGTCATTTATGTTGAAAAGAACCAGTATTTTCTTGTCCACAGAGACACTCACCTGAAAAGACGTGTAATTAGTTACTTAAAAACTGAGAATTCAGAATTCAATCAAGTCCTTTTTAACATAATTGAGGTACCAGTGAACTTACAGTGCTCTCACCATGCGTTGATCTTTCATCCGTCTTTTTCACAGAAAAGTATATTTCAGCTGGTTCACCACGTAATGTTGTCTGAAATACACATTAATGAACAAGTAACAGTACTTCTACTTTGAGGCTCAATATTTTGTAATTACACTTGCGCTTTAGGGATACTGTACCTGTCGAATGGTGTCCCCTTCATGGTTACTGATAGT
Organism: Neogobius melanostomus; assembly: GCA_007210695.1. Lineage (NCBI taxonomy): Eukaryota > Metazoa > Chordata > Actinopteri > Gobiiformes > Gobiidae > Neogobius > Neogobius melanostomus. The sequence continues at coordinate 3,074,727 of VHKM01000004.1, read as the reverse complement.
AAGAGTATTGTCTTCACTTCCAAGAGCCAAAAGATTTTGAGAACTCCAGCAACCACATGTAATTTTTTTGGTGTGTTTCCCTAAAATTAGAAAGCCAATAGAGGGACATTAAGGGAATTCTAAACATAGACCAACTTGTCTGTGCAGGCATTATGGGCATTACCAAGTACAGGAATCTTGCGTGATGTCTGCCGATTATAAATCAACAGATTTCCTTTGACAGTTCCAATGGCCAACAGAGAACTTGTTTTTGACCACAAAATCAGAGACATTTGATCTCTAAAATAAACAGATATCAGACAATCATATTTTTTATTCGAATTAAAGAAACATATCATTTATACAAACACATACCTCATTCCACTATCTATCTGAGATGTTTTATTGACACTAGCATCCCAAAGATAAACAGTGTTGGATTTGGCAGCTATCACTGCCAGAATATCCCCATCTTTATCCCAGTCCATCCCCGCACAGCGTCTGTACAGACAAAGAGACATTAATACACTAAGTATTATCCACTGCCTTTTGGTTTAACTAAACGTGCGCACTTTACCCAGGAAGATTGAGCTCAGCACACTTATGTCCATGGCGGTCAAATATTTTTACAGTGTTATCATGTCTAAAAGGGAAAATGTAATGTCTTAGTAAACAACTTATAATGTTATATGATAAGTCAACAAGATAATGTACTTACCCTGCCACAGCAATGTAATTGCCAAGAGTTTTCTGCCACTTGTACAGTATGTTGGAACCTGCCCAAGCTTTGTCCGCAAGTACAAAAACGCACTGAAACACAAATTGAAAATGTTTCATCAGCAGTTATTATCAGAGTTGTATGAACTAGTTAAGTCAAATCTTGACTTGTCTGAACGGTTTTGGTCGTTGTATAAGTAATGTTAGCTGACAAACACCGTTAGCATTAAGGCTAACAAGTAACAAGACGGGAACCTCCATCTGATCATCTTTAAATTAACCATGCAAGAAACTCGTATTTTTCCAGTTCCACACTAACCTTCATTGCTTATTTTATTTTATTTTATTTTGTTTTCCGTAAAGAATGGATTTTCAGTCACAGCATCTTCAGCAGATTATTGTATGCATCCCACAATGCTTCACTCCCAGCGTCTGCGGAAACACGGCGATGTCATAGCAACGGCCCAGCCAGGCAACCGAACCGTACACACTCACTGATGAACAATAGCTCATTGCATTATGTCCAAGTTGGTAAAGTTTAGCAGGAATTTGCCATGAGTACTCTCTGGTGTACCCATAGATAGGTGTGCCATAGTGATTTTTGAAATATTTTTGCTCGTTATGATGATAAATATGAGTTGAATTGTTATACTGGTTAAAATTAAGAGCAGGAATGTGGTAGAAAGCAATACAGCACCATGTTCCTCTTTTCTGATTCAGAATCAAAACACAAATGTAACCATGAGTGTTTATAAACAAGAGGTGGGTTAGTTTTGTTCATTATGCCCTTGGATGGAAAATGCGAGTCTCGACAGTCTACTGACATACTGATAAAATAAACACTAAAATTCAACTCATTCTTACTCGTCATAACAAGTCAACTACATTTAACTTTCAGTACTTCTTGTGTTTCCATCAGCCTGCCAGAAGATAGCAGTGTTACTCCATAGATCACATTTAGTGTTGCCTTTTTACTTCAGGCAGACAATTGAGGACACCCTGCTGACTCAAATCTCATTGTACTTGATCTGTATTTGATCACTTCAAATGATGTAATTCAGATCATATTAAAGATGGAGGACACAGCTCCTCCAGGACATGATAAGATTAGAGCAGTCTGGAAGAAAGTATAGCTTCCTCTATTATAGAGCCTTTGACTTATTTTCTTTCTCTGTCACTCAAAACAGGCGATGTACAAAGATATCTCAAACTAGCCAAAGTAACTCCATTGTTTAAATTGGTGATTCTAATTTGTTTAACAACTGCTAACCTATTTCTGTTTTACCTAAGTACTTAACAAAATTAGTATATAGGAGATTGAAACATTTCACAGAAAACTGCATCTTATATGGACATTAGTATGGCTTTAGACTAAAGCCATACTAATATACTGTAAAAGGGCTATTTCTGTAGACATGGTTTCTCTCAAGATTAGAGAAATCATTACTACAGAAATGGCCCTTTTACAGTTTGTTGACAAAGCACACACACAAAATCTGCTTAAGAAAACAGCACTATTGGTAGGATATAATTTTAGACTTAGACAGTAATACAATATCCTTTTTAAAATTATGGGATTAAAGATATAGCCTTAAAATGGGTGCAAAACTACTGTATTTGGACGATAGAGATAACTTTATGATTGTCATATCAAAGTGCACTCAAATACAGAGGGCCTTCCCTCTGGAATCATTTAGCCCCTGCTCTAAAAGACTATAACCATAGTCAACTTTTTCAAAAGCAGCTCAAACAATGTTAATATATCAAAATGTTTAAGCGGTTAAATTGTTACATTTAAATGTTTGATGTTTGGTCATTGTAATTATTTACTTGCTTGTTCATGCCTTGTTATGCCTGTTTGATAATGGGATTTTGGGGAGGTGGCTTTATAAGACCTCATGGTCTTCTCACTCTCTCCTGCACAGTATTTTCTTTCATCAATTTGTAAACTGGTATTTCAAAATTGTGTCTAAATAAAATCTAATCTACTTTACTCTGAACCAAACAAACAACCTGATTCTAAACATGCATCTTGTTGCATTGGTAGTAACAATCTAGCAATGTATTTAGCTTTATTTTGTTATAAAAGCAGTATTCATTTGATAAAGAAAGACATGCTGCCCGCTCTATTCATTTAGGCCTTTATTACTTTTAATTCACTGCATCTAGACTTATAAACTAACAGTTGAAAGAAATTAAAATGTATATTTTAAAACAATACGGATGCAAGATGATAAGCTATATTTTGTTCAATTATTGTACTTGTAGCTCACTGCCATTTAACCTTTTAATTACAGCTTACATATAAGAATAATGAGTTCTAACATTAATCTTCTGGTACAAACTAATCAGATGATGAATTCAGTTGCACCTCACAGAAAATTCTGCACTCACTTAACAGACAGACCGTCAGACACATAAAAAAATGTTTATAGGGATGCACCAATGCACCCATAAATGAGGACTCACATTTCCACAGCAATGGTATTTTATAGCAATGTGCTTTAGAGAAAAATGTAAAGTGTCAATGAAAACTTTGGTGCCATAGACATGATTTTAATGCTATACTTAAGCAGTCGAGTCTTTCACACAAGAGAAGTCTTTGCTGTATTATATCTTACATTGAATTTAATGTACAAAAGTCCAATAATGGTATATTGCATATACAATGTACAACAGGAGGCATTACAATTCATGGTACAAAAAGCACAGAGGCATGAGAAGGCCATTTCTGACCTGCTTTTGATCATAATACATAATACATGGTACAAATCTTATTATGATACACATTTGAGTGTACAAAAGAAATCTCCAACAAGAAATCCAACAAATATTTACACACATTCATAAATAATTTGAATCGGAATGTTTGTTCATTAGCATACATCTACAGAGCTGTACAATATTTGTCTTTGACTCCACATAAACATCGAGCACTTTCACAATAGCAAAATGGCAAATGTTGCTGTTTGATAAGCCTGAATTAATATGGTTTAGCAGTGAGAAAATTATGTCTGTTCTTTATGACATCATGCTTGGAAAATTTGGGATAATTTTCAATCTTGACTGGCTCTTCATAATAATAATAATAATAATAATAATAATAATAATAATAATAATAATAAAATAATAATAATAATAATGCTGCATTAGTCTTTTTCCAGATGCTCAAAGTCGCTTTACAATTTCGTACATTATTCATTCCTACCAAACTTGGTGATAATTAGCCACGCAAGTAGCCACAGCTGCCCTGGGATAGACTGACGGAGGAGAGGCTGCCAATTTGCGCCGGCCCCTCCGACCCCCACCAACTCCAGTCACCCCGGTTTCCTGGTGTTCCCCAGCGGTCTCCTGTCCAAATACCAACCAGGCCCTACCCTGCTTAGGCAATCAATGTGTCCCTTACATTTCTGTAAAAATGTGTGAGTGTATTTTGAGGGCTGTGGGAAGTCACGGTTAGCGGGAAACTGCAAATATATGGCCGAAACAAACTGGAAATGTAATATATTATCCATATACAGCCAATGATCTAACAAGAATGTACAATTCATTCTTAGTACTAATGTAACATCAAGTAACACACCACCTGGAGTTTAATCAATGCTGAAACAAATGGGCTTGTTGTTACATGGTTTGCTCTGCTCACTTGCCATTTTGCTTTTGTTCCAAAGGATGTGCACTGGGTGTATGCAGTGATCCCCCCCACAAAAAAAAAAAAAAAAAAAAACAAAACGGTAAAGGAGGTAGAGTATTGCATATAAAGAGATGGAAATGGAGGAATTCTCAAACGGAAAACCAACCAAAAAATACACAGTAACAATCTGTTGTTAACGGACCACTATAAATCCCCTTTTAAAACTAAAACATGTCAAAATACATGTCTTGTACAAAAATATACTTGAGTCTGTGGCATGTCTTGATGCAATGTGCATGTGAAATGAGACATGCTACAGAATAAAGACTGAGCAAAATTTAAAAGCATGGCAGCTCAGAAGCTTGTGCTGATTATGTCAGAAATCTTTCTCCTGTCGGGGGTACAGAGCAAGTATACAAGGGCTTGCCGACTGCAGCATGAAATAACGGGAGCAACATGAAAATAGCATCAGTCAGATGTTGTTAGAAATCCTGAAAATAGACATGATAGGCATCAGGCATCTCAATAGTCTTAACAATTCTTCTCACCTACAGTATAGTACGTCAGCCCAAATACTGATCACAGAAGTCATTTACAAGTTATTCAAGTGAGAAAATCAAATACTCAAAAAGGAACAAAAAAGATAGCAAGCTATTTAGTCAATGTTCTTACAAGTCTAATTCCATAACTTTCTTCTTGGTGTGTGCAATGAGCATGTGTGTAGATACAACAGGACTGTGCTGTTAGAGTCTGACAGTCACCACACATGCACCTGCTCTGCCCAGACAGAGAGGGGCCACCTGCAGAAAAATATAGTAGTAGTTATTTCATTAGTTAATGTTATTATCATTTTTTTTACTCATAGCCCTGAAGGCATCCACTAAAACAAACTTATCTAAATTATAATGACATTTGACATTTGACCCCCCCACAGTGAAAACTACTTGATAACATAGATCTAATGTGTATGTACATCGTTTGACTGTTATTTGACTTCAATTCACCAATCTATGTTGTTTTCATTAAGAATTAAGAGATAGGGACTCCCCTGCAGAAGAGATTCACTCAGTGGGACTTTCCTGGTTAAATAAATGTCAAATAAAAAAGAAAACAAAGAATTAGTTCTAGTTCAAGCCTACATCAAGGCCAAATCAGGACTAAACTGGGTCTGAAAATATCTAAAATAGTATGTATAAATCAAAAACACCAAATATTAAATCACAAATTATCTTCAATTAAAATGAACAAAGTTTAAAATTTTAAAGAAGTCCAAGTACCACCAGTTTTACAATAAAGAAACATTTTTCAAAATGTGCTACAGAGTGAAAAAAAATCATGGTCCTTTTCTACAGTATATTGAAACGGCTAATTAGTGATGGGCGAGTGAAGCCTTGTGACACTTCAACAATTTCCTTGCAAAAGTCTAGCTAAAGATTCGGAGCTTCATTCTGTTTGAACGCTAACTGACTATCGATGTGCACAATTTAAGTTTCAGGGGTGTGGCGTTTTGAAGATTTGAATAAACAACTTTGTAATATGTTCTGTGCGTCACGGAGCTCCAGTGGGCGGGGCCGACTGAGTCAGCTGGTGCTCTACTGCTCTGACATATGACATCAATGCGCAATCTTTTTACTTTTTACTACATTTTTGTCACGCAGGGTTTAGATTGCTAAAGCAAGGACCAGAAAACATCAGTGGCTTAATTAGCACCTCACCACTCAAAACTGTCAAACCAAAACAACACACTGAAACACTCTGAGCCAATGAGATCAGAGTGAGCCAATGAGCCGCTTTGACACACTGATACCCAACTTGCAGAGTGAAGCACTTTTTGAGACAACTGACACTTTGGTCACGTGACCAGCTGTAGTAAAACAAGCTCCTGTGCAGTGCTTCGAAGCAATCTGCTTCAGCTGAAGAAACTCTGGAGCACCGCTTTGTTTGCCCATCACTACTGATAATACAAAATCTCCACTATTTTCACTTTGAAATGTAAAATTGTATTAAATTCATTTTGTTCAAAACCAGTCTTGAGTTCCTGTTCCTGAAGAGCAGTGTGTGCGCGTCAGGGTGTGTACCTGTGTCCATTCGTTTGTCTGTGGGTCATAAGCTTCCACAGTGTTTAGGTAGACCTGCCCATCGTAGCCGCCAACAGCAAAGAGACGGTCTCCAAGGAGACATACACCAACTGCATCCCTGCTAACACTCATGGGAGCAACAGCTGTCCACACATCTGTCTGCGGATCATATCTATAAAATACACAGTTTTACATTTAATATGCATAAAAAGGACATTTTGTGTGTTAAATATCGTTCTTTGCTTTGGCAGTAGGTTGTGTTCATGTGACAACGTCCTAAAGAGCCAGTAGTTTAACCTTGAGGTAGTGGGCAGCTAAGAAGGCTATGGTGATAACGTTCATAACCATCAAAATGTAAAGGTTTTAACGTGGTTTATGGTTTAATACCTCTGTAATTACTGGGCACATGAAACAAACAAATTATGTTTTTCATAATGGCGTCTGAAAGTGGCACAATATTTAAAAATATGGCCGTGATGTTGGTCAGTCAAAAAGGACTTTCCGCCAAAAAGATTAATCGGCAGATTTAGGGCTTAATCCCTCGAAAATAATAATCAGGTTAAACATTTGGAGATTTCTTTCAAAACAGTGAATCTCAGCCCTCCATTTGCGATGATGACGTCCTATTCTAGAATGTGAATACAAAGCAACCTGTTGAAATGGAGAGCAGATAAGAAATGTATTGAAGAATTTGCTTTTTAAAGGTGATGGGGGAAAAAACATTAACCTTTTTGTGACCCAATGATGATTAATAGCAACATAAAATTATAAAATCATAGGGGCAATTAAGAAAAATAAAGATCATAAATTGAGGAAAATATACAAAATATAGTACAGTACTACACTATTATAGTAAAGAATAAAAGATACAATAAGTTTAACACTAAATTTACACCATATACTACGTGTACCTTTCCACACAATCACTGAGCCTCGAGGCCAAGGATGAGGCAGGAGCATCATGACCGCCGATGGCATAGAGGAAGCCATGCCACGTGGCCACACCCACTCCCCCTCGACGCTTAGCCATGGGCGCACAACTACTCCATCTTTTAGCACCAAAAGAATAGAAACATAATATTAAAAGGACAAAATCATAACATTTAATAATGCTTCTGTTGTATGCAATGTATATAATAATGAAATAATATAATAATTAATAAAGGTGTCCATAGAGTTAACAGGAAAGATATCTGGGCACATCTATCTATTTTGATCAAATGAAGTCGTGTTCATTCTGACCTGTTGGTGTGAGGGTCAAAACACTCGACTGAGCGCAGGCAGGAGGAGCCGTCCCGACCCCCCACCGCATACAACCTGCAATAAACCACAGCAAGGCTTTATTCCAGAGACAAACACAACATCAGCCTGACTATCTCACACAAAATCTGCACACCTTTCTGGAACGAAAGCCTCATTTCGCTTTAGTGACGCTGAAACGAATGGAACAACTGCAGTAATCTGAGCGTCGGGGGAAAGTTTTAGGGAGAGGCAGAATGGGGTACAAAAAAAATCAATCTTCCTTCACTCCAGGGCATCAAAACGAGAAGCAGTCTGTAAGGGTGTATGTGTGTGGGATAGAGGGGCAAACTAGACTGAAACTGAACCAACCAACCAAGTAATGAACTAAACCAGTTCAACACACATGATGCCCAGTCTACAAACAAACGCAGGTCTGCTGGGCATGCTTAGCGCAAATCACTTGTTTCTGTATTAATTACCATCTATAAAGGCCTGTGCTGGAGCCTCAGTGGCACAGACCAATAAAACAAGCAGTAGCTTTCAGTTTTAATCTTCTCTGGCGGGCTGCTAGAAAATCCCAGATAAAGCATGAGGTTTAAGCCAGGCAATAAAATGCTATGACTTATACACTAATATCATAGATTGACCTGTGATTGGCACAACAGGCATGAAACACATACTTTTTTAAATGCACTGTCAATATTTGTTTGTGTGTTTACTTACTTCCCATTCAGAACAGCTACTCCTACAGTACTCCGGGGAGTTGACATACTTGCAACAAAACTCCATTGTCGAGCTTGAGGATCCCACCTGTCAAAATGTGACACTGATGAGATGTGGATGTAGTGCAACACAGTGATGTGGACAGCCTGCCCTCACCTCTCCACTGTGCTCAAGTAGCTCCAGCCATCATGGCCACCTACAGCATACATGGGTCCCTCCAGGACAGCTACACCTGCGGGACACAGTACATCAGTCTATCAGGGCTCCGCTCAAACACATGATTAAAAAGGGGAGAGTAAGATTTTATTGAGTGACTCAGCACTGAGGGGCATTAGTCAGAGCACAACAAATATCCATTAGCGAACATGAGATCGAATCTCATGTTCAAAGGAACTGTAACACCTCTGAAGTGCTTCCAAGAGCAAACAACAGTTAGACTAAGTAATGACACCAGTAGTTGTTACTAGTCCTTCCACGCATGTTCCACACGTCTTACCCAGACCATGTCGATGTGTCGACATTGGGGGCATCACGCTCCATGTCTTGCTGTGTGGGTTGTAGCACTCCACAGTGTTGAGAGTCTTGAGTCCGTCTCGACCCCCCACCACATACAGCCGTCCGTCCAGGACAGCCACTCCAAACTGCAATCTCGGCCACTCATGGTGGCCACCTGCCGCCACGTGTCCCGCCGCAGACAGTACTGTTCGATGCTCGTGGCACCTGAAAGTCAGAAGTGATGGTCCACATCACATCGGTTTGACTTAGAGTCTTCACACTTTCAAAGTTTTCTTCTGAATATTATAAACATTATAGCTCTGTAAAGTGAAGAACAAAAGAAATCTCACCTTTAGTGGCATCCATGCCCCCGACAGCAAACATGGCCCCGACAGTGGCCTTTCGCGGTCGAGTCCTGGAGCTTTGCAGCAAAGGTCTTCTCTGAGGCAGAAGGTGGTACTTCATTCCCTCCATCAACAAACGCTGACACTCTACACTGTCCCGGAGCAGAGGGTTTGACTCCAAATCTGCCAAGAACTGCAAAACACAGGGAAGAGGTCTTTTGACCATGTTCAAAGGCAAGTGGTGTGTGTTTTGCATTGCATTGGGCCTGTGTGGGAAATAACTATCAATGACGAAAACTTCAAGCACATTACATTTCGCACATTACTATATTAGTGCACCCTTTCAGGCTCATACATTACATTACATTTATGTCTATTATTTGTGTGCGCAGCTAAAAGATTAATTTTGAAAGAAGTTTTGTGTCGTCTCGAAAATAAATCCACATTTTTATTTTTAGGTATGTAAAGAAATGTACCTGATTACAAACATTAAAAATACTGTGCATCGTGAATAGTACGGTATGATTCATGTACCACACCCTCTCTCATTTATTGCTGATCATTCCCAAGAGATTACATGTACTGTATGTGTGAGATGGGTTAAGGAGGGGCAGGGATTAGAGGTATTAATCTGCTTTATTGACATCCTCTTCTTCTTGATGAATAATCACGTGGCAGCCCAGATAGAAAACCTCTAAATTGGTTGATGAATATTGATCGCCCTCTGTGTGAAGATTATTCTGTGTTTCATGTGCATTTTACAGCCTATGAGGTTTCCGAATGTTAATCCATTTGTCAGTTTAGCAATGGCCACTCACGGGGGGAGGGGTCGCACATCATACACTGCTGAGGGCTGAGTATTCTCCTGTATCTGTCCATTATGGCGGACGCATCCTCTACTGTGAGTGCTAGTGATTTCAACTGTTTATCAACAGACAAGACATAAGCAGTAAAATAAGGCTGCCTAATTCAATGCAAGTATTTAGGTGATATAATGTGTGCTAAAGCAACATAACAATTTGTCTTAATAAGGATTTATTATGTGTATAACGCAAATTGTGTATAATCGCAAATGTATTCGCAATTGCCATGTTCATCAGAAAACTTGAAACGTATTTTTCCAAACTTGTGCAGTCCTAATATAAAGGAGAATAGAGAGATGAAGATAGCAGATATTTTAACTGCATTTAACAGAGATATCACACTTAATTAAGGTTAGGGATGTGTGCGTGCGCGTATGAAAGAGAGCACATTTAAGCCCAGGGCTGCAGCGGAGGATCTGAGCAGCATATAAACGGCTCAAAATCACATTACCAGCTCGATAGTCCAGTAGCCGAGGAGAAACGATGGGGGAGGGAGTGAAGAGAGACTGCTCACACCCAATTACACAAACAGTAGCACACATCCGAGGCGGTAATGGCGCTTATTTATAGCTAATGTAAAGGATCTAATTGTCTAACAATCTAAGTGGCTATAGTGAGACAGATTGTTGCTGAGACAAGATGGTGAAAAAAGACTGGGAGAAAATGCGGGCAGGAAAAGAGGATGTCACAGAGTTGCAGAGAAAGTCACGCTGAATGATGCTAATGAGGTTTTAGTAATGGAAATTATTCAGCATCCTTCTGAGCAATTCCCACTTGAATATAATGAAAGTAAAAAAAACAAAAAACAGACAGTGCCCGTAATGTGTCGACTATAAAGTACGCTGGTGGTGTCTTTTTACCTGTGGCTGCAGCAGAGGCAGCCGGACGTGGGTCAGCAGAGAAGGAAGATGCCTCTGGCGACTGGGGGCATCGTGGCGGACCCAGGTCAGCAGCGAGTTCACCACAGTTTCCTCGTCAGCCACGTTGATGTCATCTGAGGTAAGCAGCCGCGACATCTCCTCCAACGGCAGCAGCAGAAACTCCTGGCCCCCCACCACGTCCAAAAAGTGTTCCTGTCAGAGCCGCGAGGAGGCCGCACAGAGAGCCAAGGAGGCCCATTAGTCTCAATTGGGAGAAAAATGAATGAATAATGAATAGTGAAAAGAGAGAGGCGGTGAGGGGAGGGAGACTAAGGGAGATTTTAGTTGAGGGCGACAGAGGATCAATGACTGTGGAAAAAAAGGGAAGGAAATGAGGGCTTGAGAAAGGTCAGACAGAGATGGAAACGAAAAGCTGGAAAAATACAGGCAGGATGAGCAAAAGATCCACTTTCTTTGTTGTTCATAGCACCTTGTGCTTGCATGACAGCTTGTGCAACTTTACCTTAGTATAGAATTGTATAATTATGTCTCGCCACAACACACAGAAACTGAGGAAGATGAGAAAAACATCAAAGACACAAAGCTGCTATTTCAGTCACCATAGCAACCATGAGCAGAAGAAAGACCATAGTAGCATCATTTGTGTGTTCAAGGCAATTTGTCAGTGCCGACAGGAGACAAAAAGAATCTAATAGGATTGAATGGACACAATCTTAAACTCTTGCAGACCTGTTGAACCTACCATAGTGTAGTTATGGGCAGCCCTCTGCAGGTCGCAGCAGCCCTGAGCGTCGGCGTACGAGCGAATCCCCAAACAGTTTGACGGGTGGAGTTGCTTCATGAGGAAAGAGCAACAGGCCTGAACCACTGAGGACAGTTGCAGCAGACAGGAGGCCGACAGCAGAGACTCGATGGTGTCCTCTCTCAGTTCGAGACGCCCTGGACGCCAGAGACAAAAGGGCTTTCAAAATGACTGCATAGACCTCACGTTGCAACAAATTCCACTTGAGCAATTCTAACCGATAAACCAAATACAGATTCTGCATGTGTTTTAGCCTAGCAGGTTGGAAAGGCCTCTTTACCTGTGTAAGCATACTGCACCAGGACCCACAGAGCATCCGGATTCACGCACTCCATCTTCACCTCATCCTGTTTGGCCTCACGCACATCACTGGTGAACATGGCGGCAAAGTAGTCTGACACTGATGAAAGTACGAGTCTGAGAAGAGAGAGGGCATCTATCAAATATCAAAGGTGATCCAATGACTACAGAGGTGGTCCTTCAGACAAGACAGGGAAGCCGCAGCAATAAGTTTAGTACAGCTACAAAGTTAATATTTAACAGTACACGAGTTAAGGGAGTAGCTGACTGCTTGGTTTGTTTTTAATAATGATCAGAGATTAGGATTCATCTCTCTGCTCTGAATTCCACCTTGGTATAATAATAGTGGCCAATGTAGATTTTAAAATGTAAAATAGTATATAAATTAGCGTTCATTCATATTCATAGGGGCCTTTAATAGGAGTTGGAACCCCTTACTAAAAACTGTCCATATGAGGCTCTATTTCTCTATTTCATATGTCTTGTATATATTGCTTGTGTACAACTTTGTAAAGGTACATTTTTCGGTTTAAAAAATGTATGTTACAAATTGCATTTCGGTCATGTGACCTCATTAGAGGCACTACAAATACCGGTGTTTTCTCTTCCTGTTTCAAGTCTGATGAAGGGCTGATTTGTGGCCCGAAACGTCACTTTCGTGGTGTGCGAAATAAACTTGACTTGACTTGATCTTTTTGTCTTTTTCATATTCATAGGGGGTCATTTATCAAGAGAGGAGCTAAATAGCGAGAGCAAGCTGAAAAATAAGAAACACGTTTTTTTTTGGTTCATTCTAAACAGAACCCAACATTGCAGGCTAGGCATCAAAGCAAATACAAATGAAACTAACATGAGTTGACACTAATTTTACTTCTGTTGCCTTCTGGAATGTCATCTGTTTAACCTCTATTATAATGCTATTGTGTTAATTCACTAATAGTAGTTCTGCAGCACATTGTTTAATTCTTTAATGTTGTTTTGACTAATGAAACTCAAAAGGACCCTGTTGACTGCCGCCAACAAACATGGCCAATTTTGCCAATAACATTACAACATGTGATCCAGATACTCATTTGGTATCGTACATTTGTGTAAGAATGTTGGCTGCAATCTCACAATGGCAACCGGCAAGATATGATTTACTTTTTGGTTTAGTTCTTCAGATAAAGTCCCTCTGCCAACTACCAGCCCATGTGTGGTGTGGGTTTTTATTACTCAAATTGAGACGTCTGCAGAAATGATCCAGCTGTGACTTGCTCGATGAGGCGTGTAACATCAGCAGCAGTCCTTCCGTACGCTCTTTGACGTTTGATCTAAATAAGGCTGAAAATACACATGGCTATGCTTACACAGCTGCCGCGCTTGTCATATCATGTCAAAATGTTTGCTGTTAAAATGAATTTTGTGCAGATTTTTGCTCCTATGTCTGTTTTCTCTCCACTTGAACGAGAGCCTGCACACAAGTGTGTCATGCTGGTGTTTTTATAACTCATTACTGGATGTGACAAACAGACCGTTTCAGATAGCCCTAAACAGAGAATCGTAATGTTGAGTTTATGTGCATAATTGAGGGGGTGTTTGTTTTCTACAAAGATGTCACAACACTCTACAGTCAGCAAGACTTCAACTGCAGAATTACAGTCAGGACACAGTTCTCTTATCCCCTGGCCTGGACACAATGTAGCTGCCTTCATTTTTCATGTGGCTCTCCTCTGTGATGTGCCGTGAGCGACAATGGCTATAGCTATGGGTTATTTATACATAAACATGAATGTGTGGGAGACACATATTTGGCAACCAAGATGTCACAGTGTAAATGGAAAGAACACAAAGCTGACAAACTGCCACAGCAAAGGGCAGCAGGAAACAGGAGAGAGGGACTGAGCGCAGGAGGCCAAAGAGTCCAACCAAAACAATCTGTCTGTGTCATTGTGAGGAGTGATAGTCGTGCAAAAACAAGAAGATAGGATCAGACTAAGGTTGCAACACATTCACAATTGGCCCAAAAGTATGAGCAATAAGCTGCTAAAATCATGATTCAATTATTAAGAATGTCCTTTTATAAAATGTTTTTTTTTGTAAATGAAAGCAATAGAGAAAGTGCAGAGACCTGTGCAGAACCAAACGTAAGCACTAAATCGCACTGGTTGAGATTGTTAATACAGTACAATGCACATATTGTAATCAATTCATGGATGAAACGGCGCAAGATGTGTTTTTTTTCCAGAAAGATATCAAATAAGCCAGTTGTAAACAAAAAAGCACTCCATCTCTTCAAGCGCCCAGAGCACAGACAAAGATGCATGCTCCATTAGGACTGTTGTACAGCAGGTCTTCTGTCTGCCACCATCTGTGCCTGCAGACTAACCAAATGAGGCAGAAGTAAAAGGCAGCAAGAGAGAAAAGGCATCTGCGGGTTGATGGAGGGCCACTCCCCTGCCTCATCTTTACACTGAAGGAGCCTGCTGCTGCTGCAACAGAGGCCACACGCCCAGAGAGAGAAGGATGGAGAGACTACAGCTGCAGCAAGCTGGACAACAACTGTGCATGTGATTGATGTACGAGTTACACAGGACCGCTTGACTATGTGTATCCAGCGTAAAAATATAAAAGGGCTTTTTTTATAGCAGGGTCGGCTGAGGATTTCTGTCACAACTGGCCATCTTGTGAAAAGACTATGCAAGTTTTCAATGAATTCCATTATCTGTACATTTCCTCACACCTTTGTTAGTTTTACTTCATTTTGAATTGGTTCAGTCGGTGTCAGTTAGCAAGTTAGTGCATGCAGTAGGGGAAAAGGGACAAAGTTATTACTTAACATTGGTCCTTGGTTACCTGTGCGCCGGTATCCGCCTCTCTCCCGCCACCAGAACGACGTCGCAGAGTTGCCGTGAGCGCAGGTAGCCCTCCATCTTCCGGAAGGTGACATCGGCGTGGGACAGGGCGGTGAACACACAGTCTTCTGGACAGGCGCAAGGCTCCATGGACACACAAGAGGACAGTGTAACGCTGCTGTTGGACGTCCTGTACACACAACACGAGGACATATATAGAGACAAAGGACACAGGAGCTTTGAGAACATGAGCAGAAAGTGATGGCTTTTGTGTGACACAGAGAGACAGATGTGTGAGGAGAGTGAGACCAGCTGCTGTGTGAGGCAGTCTTTATGTCGGTGCCCTTCTCACACATAGCTCTTCTGCCTTCCCCTTTCACTGATTTCACTGTAAGTCACTGCGGGTGGACAAAGACTCTTAACGGTCCAATTACTGGGACTAAAGGGCCACATAAATTGAGCTCAGTTTAAAGAAGATGCCAGTTAAATGTCTACAGGAGCTGAGCCTGTAACGATACAGAGCGGACATTTCCCCTGCCTTTAATGGCACGCACTTCTTTCTATCTACACCACCACTGGGAGACAAAGAGAGACTTCAGCAAGAGGGCCTTAATGTAAAAATACCACCACCTAGAAAAGTTTCAGAAAATGTGTTGAGAGAATAGTCATCATAAAATAAAGCTCAGGGACAAATTCAAAATCTCTTTATTGCTCGTCCAACGGAGACATTGTAGCAGCCTTTTGGGCTTAACTAAGATCCACTGTCCTTGTCTTTCCCGTACACAACAACATCTCCTCACTCATGTATCATTGCAGCAATCTCATCCTTCACTGTCTGAAACTTGCTCTCCAATTTATCACGGCTCATAGCTCAGAGGAGGTGTTTGGCCTGCATCCTGCCTGTTTGTCCGACTGTGTGTGTGTGCAGATGAATGCTGTGGCTAAATGCTGCCACAGGAGACGGCTTTGAAGTGATGGGAACGCTGTCTTTTCAGGGCTCTTAATTGAGCCTGGCAGCCGTTCAAACACGGTCAGACGGAACAGGGATAGAGAGAGTGTGTTTGTGGTGAGGCACAACATGCCAACAGATTTTGAAAACCTTTTCGCCAGGCATAAGAAGACTCAGATGTCGTCAGTGTGTGAGGGTCCGCCCTTCAAAAAAAAACACTCCGATGTGATAGCAATCTGAAGGGATTTCAGAGTTAACAAAAACAAATGTTAAAAGGTGAGCACTGAAAATTACATGTTGAGCTGGCCAGTTCAATAGGCGGAGTCTTGAGTTACTGTAGAGCTGCAGATTAAGTTCATTGTTACTTGCAGAAAAAAACATTGCATTACTACTGTACATTTTGAGTCAAATCTCCTTCAATGAAGTTACAGCTAATGGAAATAATGGGAATACTTTTCATGGAAGGAGGTGATAGGTTGAGTACAGGCAGAGATTGTTCATCCACTCCAGGATGCAGTGCATCTCCCATAATCCCACTCAGTCACCAGTACTATCAGGCAGTACAGAGAAAAGATACAACTGACTAAATGCTCACAGATGTTAACTAGTACATGCCACAGTCTTTGCCTGGAACTACACACTAAATACTGGATCTGCGCTGCTGTTAGTGGAAGTGCATTGCTTCAAGACAAAGTCATTCTCTTCTGGTGCTACTCAGGCCTATTTGACAAAATGATATAAACACAATGTTCATAAACTGAATGCATGTAACAGTATTCACTATAAAACACTAGGGCTGAACGATATGGATAAAATGTCATATCTCGATATTTATGCCAGATATCTCGATATCGATATAATACGATATAACTACGGCATCGGTGAAAACCAAGCATTTTTCAGAAAAATAAAAACATCATAATACAAAAGAGTGCAGTCCTGAAGGTTCATATCTCGATATCGATACGATAACGATATATCTTTCAGCCTATAAAACACACGTTTCAATTTTGCAATGAAGTTCTGCAGTTTGGCCTGAAAATGTGCCTTTGAGCATCACAGTATTAATCTGAAAGGTCTATGTAAAGACCACACAAAGTATGTAACGTGTTCAGCCAAACTTAAAATTATTCAAGTAAAGGTTTTGTGTGAACATAATAAGCATCACTGCCTAAAGAGCCAGACATAGCCTACTGGCACAGACAATGGAAGCCTAATACCCTATTTTTTCCTTCATGCTGTGCTGTCATCTGGTGATGGCATCTCTTTCTCTAATAAAAGGTCAGAAACACTGGTTTAACTCAATGTGTAGTAGATCATTGAAGCGCTTAGTCAGTGGTAATTCAAACGACATTACATATTACAACACAAACATGGAAAAACTAAAATAACGCTGAGGTTAAATACTTTTCTTATGAGTGTGAGTTATGTTTAAGTAAGTTACCTGCAGGAGCTAGAGTCTGTTTCTGCGGGGTTGTTGTTGTTGTCCTCGGTGCCCGCTGCCGCTGGAGCCGCTGCCGCCTCCTCCTCCAGCCCGGGTTGGGCAGAGGGCTCCAGGGGCAGCGGGGCATCTCCAGACGGCTCCATGCAAGAGAGCGGACGTGGCCGACGTAGTAGCGGGGGAGAGTCCCACGAAAGAGCCGCGGAGGAGCTCCTACACTCGGGCTGGCTCAGTGAGCGGGGCAGGAGCTGCCTGCCCCGGGTGTAGCAGCACTGCTCCGACTCCCCGCCGCTTCTCCAAACTTTCTGTTACTGATCCCGTGGCACAGGTTAGATCCAGCACTGCCGCTGGTCACCAGCCCGCCCTGACCGCCCAAACTGGAGCTGATGCCGGCTGAGGCGGAGCTGCTACAGCCGCTGATGGGCGCTCTGTCTCCAGGGCTGCCGCCCGCTCTCCTCCCGGAGAAGTGCTCCAGAGGCGGGGAGTGAGTGGGAGACAGCGCGGTGTGGCCGAACCACCTCCATCGGATCCGGAGGATCTGCTTCACGTCAAACTCCTTCCGCGAGGACGAGCCCGAGCCGCTGCTCGACATTCCAGGCTCAGCACCGACAGGAAATGGCGGGGAGAGCACGAGACGCTCCGGAGTTAAAGCTACACAGCTGCACGCGCCTCTTCAGTTACCGCCCGCTCACCGTAAACGCAACTGGACGCTCTGAGGTGAGGATCAGTGGAGGAGTACGGAGGAGAGAGCGAGGGAGCAGGACCACTTACATCTCTGTTGTCTCTCTGCCTCTTCATTTTCCTAATATTTGAATAGTTAGGTTGGGAATTTCCCCAACGACATCCTTCATTTAGCCAAATTGCATTTGTAACCTAAATCCACTTAAGATTTGTTTTAGGTTAAATTAGCACTAGTATTTTATTTTGGGATTTGTGTGTCTGACCCCTCAGGATGTAACTTTTTATCTCACTCAAAGAGAAGAAGAAGAAGAAACTTTATTTATATAGCACCTTTCACAGATCAAATCACAAAGTGCTTCACAGGGGCACAAAAATAACAAAGGTTACAGAGAAATGTATTAAAACAAATTAATTAAAACAATCACAAAAGAGCCCGACCGACAGTTAAAATCAGTGATTCGCCTGTTCTACAATTTACTATTTTTGTTTTGCTTAATTCAGCTATAAAGAAGACGATGGATTTGGATATTTAGTGATTCCTAAGCTGTGATACATACCGCTGTTGATAATGTACTTGGGCTTATTGAAGTGGTAGTTCTGCAATTTTCATTTAACTGGAGACAAGTTCATTTATACTTTTGTGATGCATTTAAATGAGGTGGGTTTTTTCTGATTTGTATGTGGTTTATGACCATTTTAATTATATTTAGTTAAAGTTTAGGTCTTGTTTCTCCTTTTA
This sequence comes from Neogobius melanostomus, assembly GCA_007210695.1. Lineage (NCBI taxonomy): Eukaryota > Metazoa > Chordata > Actinopteri > Gobiiformes > Gobiidae > Neogobius > Neogobius melanostomus. The sequence goes on along the minus strand of VHKM01000004.1, from coordinate 3,056,025 downwards.
ACGGCCCGGCAAGTAAAATGTGTTTTTGAGAACCACTGGCCTATATCATACAAATACAGATCGACATCTCTCTCCTCTCACTCTTCCATTTCCTCTATCTGCAATGCAGCAGCTATTCAGAGACAGTAATGATCAGTGGGAGTGGGTCCTATGGGAGCCATTTCATTTAGAAATAGGGGCATCAAGCAGCCCTGCAGACCAGTCAACCAGAACCAGCCTCACCTTGGTGCAACCTCCACAGCCACTGACAGGAAGTTTATTCGCCTTGGACTTGGACCAACATTAGGGATGAAATGCTTTAAGAGCCCCACTCCAGGAAGAATCAATAAGTCAAGCAGGCGAGGTCAGTTTGTGATATGCGTTGGTCATACAGTAAATTGGCACCACAGACTAATGGCAAGCACTGAGACAAATCTTTCCCATAAGCAAGCAACTGAGGGCGGCAGATGTCTATTTCAGTTTTACAGACTGTATTCGCCAGAGCATGCTGCTTTTCCTTAATTTCAGGGTACATTGCAGTATACAAGCAGGACCAGCCCACTGTTATGCTGGATCAATGCAACAGAGTCAATAGACGCACAAGACAAACAAAGACTGCATCTAGACAAGCAGCAGCTGCGAGGGACACATGCACCGAGCCGCTGTTTCAATACGAGAAGAAAACAACGGGCCAAGTGGATGACCAGGAGGAGCTTTAAATCAATAGTCATGTATCTTTGTTTAAACAAGAACAGGCACAATACGACCACTCCAGATCAAGTTCCTTCTCCGGAAGTCTTTTGGATAGATTGTGGATTGATTCAGTGAAGAATATACAATTATAAATCTGCCAACCACTCCCAACGGTGGCAGAGACAAAGCTCCAGCAGCACAGGATGTTTGAAATGCAGATAACACATTTCCCTACAATAAAACAAACCTTAACCGTTTCCATATAATTTGCACACTTGAAGCCTTTCACTTTGGTCACAATCCCACAGCTAAAAGGGATGGTATTACATTACTAAAGCTAAAAACTTAAATATTCACTGCAAATAAACAGAAGTAAATGTTTTATCATTTAACAATAACTTGATTCAGGGACAGTCCCACAGAACAATGACAAAAAGCTGTGGCCTAACTGTCCTACTCCTGTCATAATTTATCACTTGCCTCAACAAGAGATCATCAAAGTTTCAATTCTAACATTTTTAAGAAAGTCGACAGGTTTCTGTCGACACTCACTGATGAACGTGTAGTGCTGTAGCTGGGGAAGCTGAAACAAGCCTCTGGAGGGGAATGAAGCCGAGATGAGGGGCTATTCAAACCCACACTCCTTCAATCCCGTCTAATCACTGGCCACTTGGCAGGAGCCTCCTTGATCCAGCTACTTTTATTATTGCTCTACCGGCTGCAGTTGCCCGAGACTATCACTCAAAATCCTCTGGTACAGATTTACGACAGCTGCGCACGGGCATATGCACCACGGAAATGACACCGTGAAATCACATTCACACACACTTCACTCTCGATATTCGTCCTGATTATGTACACACACAAGTCTATGTACATGCACGCATTGCCCCACACACTGTAATAGCACAATGAATTCCTATACTCATTCCCACTTTGTAGTCTGCAAGAGTATGCATACACTTACAAATACTAGTCTGTGCCAACAAAAACATGTAGCAGTGCCCTGGGGAGAGTCGTCGTAAAAACATTTTATGAGGCTAGAAAGTGAAACATTATCTCTCTGCTGTGGTGCGATGATCAGGTCATCTTGCAGGATTGATGAGTATTCTCTAAAGGCAAGAGCTGCAAAATATAGAAGGTGCTGTTTCGATCAAAATTAAGAAATGTGTCTGGTAGACCTATTTTGGTCCTAATCATTAAATTCTCAGTTTTAGACCTGGACTTCGTCTTCATTCAGTCCTGGTTCAGTCTTGGTTTATTCGACCTACGGCCTTATGCATGGTTCTGGTAAACTTTTGTCCAGCTGGTTTGGACTGGTTAGTATTGGTGTGGACCTAGCTCAATCAGTGTAGTTTATTTTATCACAAAATGTTAATCGGTAAATGTGTTTCTCTAGAATAAACTACATCTTGTACTGTCCTGATCAGAAGACTAGTTGAAAGATGGCAAAAATTTGCATTTTGTACAGTTTGATCTTAATAAGGTTCCAAGTAGAACTTCAATATGCAACAAGAAAAAATGGGAATGAGACAACAACAAAAAAAGAAGAAAAAAACAACAATTGAAAACAACAATTACATTCAAATGGGCTGTTTAAGTTTAGGACCACACCTAAAAATCACCTCAAAATAGAACTTACAGTTCCAAACATGAACTCAGTAATGAGTAGCGCCAATGTATATTGTTGATGCCTTCAAACATTCATTGCGTCTTGGTGCAAGCGTTTCCAGGAGGTGAGTGGGAACATTTCTCCAAGTGATGAAGACGGCTTCACAAAGGGCATCTTGTCTGAAACTGTTTTTGTAAACCTCCCTTGCCATTCAACCCCAAAGATTCTCATTTGGATTGGTCCAAAAGAGTGAGTTTGTCCTGTGGGCATTGTGAACTGTAGCGTTGTCATGTTGAAAAACTCAGTGGTACCACACAGACGAGGACCATCAGTCATGAGGGGTGCTCTCTTCAATGTCCCATGTTTGGTGCTCTCTTCCAAAGTCCAAATGGACAGTTCTGTGGCGTTCAAGATGTTTTTAGTTTTTGAAGCCCTTCAGTCACTCATGCCTCTGATGGTTATTGCGCTGCACTCGCACCAGTACAGTGGTGCCGATTAGGTTGAGGATCTTTCTTGGACAGCCAATTGTATCCTCCGGCTGAGTGCTGGAGACATTTTTTGGGTGTTCCACTTGACTTTATTTTTCCATAACCTCCAGGATCTTTTATGAAATTCAAAATTACTGTCTTACTGCTTCCCACCTCAGCAGCGATGGAACGCTACGAGAGGCCCTGCTTATGCAGCACAACAACCCAACTGCTCAAAACAAGGACATTTTTTCGCCTTTGCCAACAGGACGTCATGACAGTATGCATACCTGATAGAAAATGACACTGAACCCACATTTTTGCTCAGATTTGGCCTTTTAAAACCATGTGGTTCTAAACTTTTGATCAGTTGCAAAACAGCCAATTTCACTTCAGTTGTCATTTTCAATAAAAGGTTTACTCAAAAATGTTTTTTGTCTCCCTCTCATTTCTTCTTGTTGTATATTGAAGTTCTACTTGGAGCCTTGATAAGATCCAACCATATAAAATGTGAATTTTTGCCATCTTTCAACTGGTCCTAAACTTTTGATCAGGACTGTATTTTGCCTCCTCTGCTTACTTCTCAATCTGTACCTCAATTCTTGGTTCTGCATCCTTCAATCTAATCCTTTGCAACAACAGAAATACTCAAGTGTGATGCTGGGATGGTGGCTGTGGCTCCCTGAGGTGCATACAATATCCACAAGGACAAAGCCACGGGAGCCATTGTTATACACACATACGCACTCGCACCAGATGAGTTACCTGCCTTGTATACATACCATGGCAATGCAAAAGTATAAATCACAGGGCTAGTATACAGTCTCCGTGCATACACAAGGACACCGTCTGAGCTTCTCCATGACACGCAAACACACACATATGGTCAGCAGCAGGGCGAGCTGGCAAAGTAACAACGTCCTTGAGACTCTAGAGGCTTAAGACTGGCCAAGCAAATAATTACCTCTCCACTTTGACACGACTCCGCCCAGTGCATAGAGTGAAGATCTTAGGCCAGTAGAGATTCCTTATGGTAAAACAACAGTATGTACTGGAGACAAGGATTAGGGTTAAGGTTGGAGTCAAGTTGAGGAATATATGTGTTATAAAGGTTAAAGAGGATATACGAGCGATTTTATGAACAAAATGATTGCTCCCAACAGGGGGAGTAAATCCAGGTGTGAGACAGTAGCCTAGTATAACAGCTGGGTGATGTGACAACATAATTATATATATATATATATGTAAAAAAAAAAATCCTAATATTGATCAATCTCATTTTTTTAGACTAAATACAACTACATATAGCTTTAGCTACAATTATGATTCATGCACATAGACAGATATTTCTTTTAAATAAACCTCAGCTTAAACAACAAATGCTTTCCACTCTACTAAATCTTTCATTGCACTCCTCCAAACTCCAAACGCTGTGTTGTTACTACCACAAAATTGACTGTAGACAAAAAAATTGAGAACACAAATTACATTATGGACAATGGTATTCTCTTTCATAGTAGTTGTAGTGACTTTGAACCAAACTATTTCAAGTCTCTCAAAGCTTTTCATACCACGACCAAAACAATTACACTGTATGATTTAGTAAAAGTATTTAAATGTCTGACAAGTATTAATAATACGTGTGGGTAAAGACACGCACATCCACATGTACTGAGTCAGTGCAGGGGTAATGAAGAAAAAATGAAAGATCCGCACAACTGTATAGCTCCCAAGCCTTTCTAATGCTCACCAAACATTAAAAGCATGAAATGGTTTTTAATGCTCACAATTTTTAATGGTTGTCAAACTTGTATAATGCTTTTTTGGACACTCAAAGCCTCTTTACATGAGGAAGTAATGTATTGTAAATTAATTGCAACAAAATTTAAGATTTGTGTTTTAAATAAATTTCACAGTGCACATTTTAAACATATCCAGAAACATTGGAGAGAAGAAGACAATATATGACCTGAAACTAACAATCACATGCATTTCACAAAATGCTTTAACTCTAAAAGGCTTAGCAGCTTTTTAACCTCTTAACCCCCACCTGAACCGAGCACATTTTCTCCAGTTTGGCTTTACCCAAATCTAAAAACTTCTTGAACAAAGGAGGACGAAAATAAAACCAAAAAGCGGGTACAACGCAACAAAAAAGTCACGATCCGTTTATGGGTCTTAGCTTTCAAATGAGGCGTTATTCTGCCCTATAGGCTTTAAGCTTTTAGATTTGGGTAAAGCCGAACTGGAGAAAAGGCCTCAGGCGGGGTAAGAGGTTAAACGATAAGGACATTGTACGGCCTAAATAATTTCAGTCTTTGCGATATTGTAAATGCAATCATTTCAGTTTTGATTGTGATGCAGACCTATACATCTGTACAGCAGGGGAGGAGTGGGGTGATAAGTGGGTGGATTAACATTGCATTGCATTGCATTAGCATTGCATTAACATTATTGTAAAGATTTTGAAATTGTAAAAGTAAAAACCACGCTCAGTAATGTGTGTTGCATAATGAGAACCCAACGCAATCAAAAGATGCAGACCGTTTTATATTCTAAGGCTGATAATGAATTGACAGAAGCAGGGGAGCATGCAGGCAGAGCAGAGCTCAGCCTCACTGAAAATGTGTGTCTCATTTGAATAAAAAGCAGACCACCTTCGGCTGTTAATTTCCCTCTTATCCTCTGTCACATCAGTCAAAAGCAGAGCCCCGGATCAAGGGCACAACTCAGTGGTTTGTGTATTCTTATCCGCAAACTGTGTTCTGAGTCTAGACAGACTTGTCCCAGTTTCTTGCAGATGTCTAACAGGACAGATTAGAAGAGCAAAAGGAAAAATCACCATCAGTCTTTTTGCAAGTTTGGATCGTCCTTTATTGTTACAAATCAGATCTGCTGTGTTCAAATGAAATGTTATAACTATGTCATTGAAGCCTGAATATAAATGTAGAAATGTACTTGAAATGTTCTTCTCAGGGGTATTGGACGAAGTCATGACAGTGACCCCTATAAACTGTAGTGTATAGGCTACTATATTTTCTTGCACAGAAACATCTTAAGTGCTGTAAAACCATGTAAGCCATAGTAGACCGCTCTTGATCACCTGCTCTGACAGCCATTTCCTTATTTCCTAACGCACTCTTTTCATCCCCCTTTTCCTGCCTCTCCCACACTCCTACAGCTGAATCTACTGCATGAAAGACCCCAGGGCTAAATAAGTGTGTCCTAAGAAAGAACCAACAGGGGAAAAAAGCTGATTCCAAACGCCAGGAACAGAATGTCTTTTATGACCACAAAGTTTACCCCTTTCTTTGCACTGAGCAAAACCCTCCATTCCCTTAGTGCACACTTAGACTTTGACACACTTTTACCTCCATGTTTTATTCAACACAAGGAGAAAAATGTTATTGGGTGAGTACGAGTAGCTAAATGAACGTACAATACAGTGAAAAAGAAACCCACACTTGGATAGGAGCACTGTACGGACAGACCAAGTGAGAACCAAAGTGTCCAATTACTCTGATCCATGAATGTTACTGTAGGCATTTTATTTTTACTCTTAAAGCCAACCACCTGGGTTTCTATGGAGCACGCGCACACACGTCTCCACACAGAGAAAAGCTAATGACGATGGTCTGGCTTGGCCGCTCGGCTTCCTGTAATTGCCCAGAGGATGGGAAGGGAAACACAACCACTGTTATGTTGTTCCCTCGTGGAAAAAAAAACATGGGATTGTGTTTTGTTCCATTAAATTTAAACAAAATACTTGAGCTTTTTTAAAGATTTTAAAGATACCTCAGTGATTTGTCGTGGATATTGCGTCTCCTAATGCGACACGATAATTTATTGTGCATCCCTAAGATCTTATTTAGTCTGTCAAAAGCTTCAAAGAGTTTGTTCGCTCTGCTGACCTGAGGTGGTGCTATTTTTTTGTTCAGAAAGCTCTGACTTACTCTCATCATTTCAGCACCAACATTGCCTTCACTAAAGACATTTCTTTGTGCAAACAGCTGGCAACCGTTCATTTAATTTCCCTCGGTAACAGCAGAAGACTAGCCCTGTTTTATTATGTACTAAGAAATTAGGGATGAATCACTTTTGACCAGTTTCCATCCATCCATGCATTTCCTTCCGCTTTATCCAGGCCGTCACAATGCCCAGACTTCACTATCCACGCAGATGCCCGAGCCCCGAGTCAGCTCAGCTGGGTCCTCTGTGAAGGCGCAGCAGCTCTACTCTGAGCTCATCCCGGGTGACTGAGCTCCTCACCCTATCTCTAAGGGTGCGCCCTGCCACTCTGCGAAGGAAACTCATTCCAACCAACCGCGATCTTGTCCTTTCGGTCATGACCCAGATCTTATTACCATAGGGTGGGAACGTAGATCGACCGGTAAATCGAGCGCTTTGCCTTTCAACTCAGCTCCCTTTTCACCACAACAGTCTGATACAGCACACTGCACCTCTCATGATCCATCCGTCCCTCACTCAAAAACAAGACCCCGAGATACTTAAACTCCCCCACTTTCCACACATCTTTTCAAAACGTGAAATCCCAGTGCACAGTGTCCAAAAATATTTTTTAAAAGCCTGAAACACGATATTGTCACCGTAAACAGTGAGACAAAGCAGCCAGGCGATTGGTGGCGGAGCCGCGGGTGAAAGAAATGGGGTCTGGCTTGAGTCCAATCTAATCAGGAGCGCTCCTATATCAGCCGCCCCGTCACAACCATATATACATCTATTGTGGGAGGAGAAAGCATTTATCGATCTGTCAGAGAGAGTGACATTTGCTTGCGCACCCTCCGTTCAACTCTGACATAAAATTTTGCTGCTACACAGGACACATACAGCTTTATGTGAAGAGAAAGGAGATTATGTGACCACGGACAAATCACAGAGTGGCCTCCAACAGGTCAGTGTAAAACAACAAAAGAATAACAATGTCAAGGGATCGGGATCATAAATAACCACTATTACACAGGCTAAAGCATTTCTGAATACTGTATGTTGTACTTGACGTCGTAACTACATCAAGAGCCCATATTTTTACTTTGAGGTGGGTAAAGGCCTGAATTGTGTGGTAAGATTTGCCTTATAACTGTTAAAATACTGATGTTTTGACTCGTGGTTTATGGTTAAAACTTGAAATAAAAACTGACGATCAATGTCCTCTCAGTCAATAAAATGAACAAAGACTTTAGAATGAAAAAAATATTATTTTTATTTTATTCAATCATACAGAATTGTAAGTTTAATAGATTTAGATTTTCTATAGTCCAGAGGGTCACTAGGCCCTGCCTTGAGTCCATCGGACACTATCAGATTCCAGAACGCAAACTATTGGTGACATGCCACACAACGCTAAACCCTTGTGCTGCATCTAAAGCCTGTATAAATGCAGATAGTGAAGTAGATATCCCTGACATAAACAGTATCTGCCAAGGTGATGCATATAGGAAACTGAATGGCATTGTAAATAAGGGAAGGATGAAAGGATTGCAAATTAAGGCAAAAGATTCAACCCATACTGACATTTTCTGTATCGAGGTAATTTATTGTTGCAACAATGGCCATAGAGTCATCATATTTCAGTGGCTGCCCTGACTTGAGCACAGATAGGTTACAGTTAGTCCGCAAATTCAGCTGTATGATACATTTTATAGATGTCCAAGGGAATGGGGCGAGACGAGCAGGAAATATGAGAGGCAGCGCAAATAACAGCCTGCATAAAAAATACTACTAAAGAATTTATTACATGCCATTAGTCCAATATACATTGGGGTTCCCCTAGGGCTGCAGCTAACGATTCTTTTGGTAATCGATTAATTTATAGATTATTTTTGGCTATTTTAGCTGTGAAAGGCTCATGAAAATTTTATTTTTTCAAACTTTTAACCAATTTATTTCATTTATTTATTTATTTTAAGATAAAGAGGGAACAATGCATATGAATGAACATTCAAACAAACGTAAATATGCCAGATTACAGCCTTTACAATAAAGCTAAAGTGAGGACTGTTGTTGTTGTGTTGTTGTCAACTATTTCAATAACCAATTAGTTAATTATTTCAGCCCTAGGGTCACCACAGAACAATGAGCTGATTATTTCGTGTACATTATTGCACACACTAGGGGTCATTTACCAAGCACTGGGAAAAATGGATAGCATGTGCAAAAGTGGATAAGTATGCATTTTTTAAATCAACATTCTCTCCTTTCCATAACAGATTTAGGGCCCTAAAACATAAACGGTAAATTTGCTGCAATATGCCCGCAAATAGCTATATGCTATATTTCAGCTTGCACTCGCTATTTAGCACCTGTTTTGACAAGGGAATGTAACAATTCACTCAAGCCCCGATTCGATTCGATTTCCGATTTTAAGTTTTTTTTAACCTTTTTTTAAGAAAAGAATATGACTCATTCATAACAATGTTTCTTTTGTTTTAACATCTGCATTTTTGTCCTTGTAACAAACTGCAACTGTCTCAGTAAGAGAACTTTACATTACAAAAATTACAAGACATGAAAATGAACTATAATCATTTTGACATGAGTGCTTGTAAATGTACATGTTTTCAGCATGAATAAGATGTGTAGCAAAGCAAACATTTTGAGATTATATTTATTTTACCAAACCTGACAGCTCCTGTAGGTATTGGATTATTTGACAAACGGACATTTGATGAGGATTTCAGCTGCATCAGAGCAGGTTGGTCAGATGTTTGTCAGTTTACCATCTTCTGTAAACTTCTGTCAAAATGCTAAACTCTGCGTTAAAGTGCATATGACACATTAGTCACAATTTTTGCTAAAACACAGTTAACACGATTATATTTAAGATTTTGCTAAAGTCTGTACCCAGCTTTCTTTAGTTTGGCCACTTTAGTGACGTTTATAGTTTCACTTCCTTATTGGACACGACAGGAAGTGACATAAAAGAAGGTAAACAATTTTAAACTGTTGCCGTGCAATCATGTTAAGTCAATGGAAAATGAGTGAGTCAAACTGCTATGGAAGGTTACTTCCTCTATGTCACTTCCTGTCAGCAGCTTAAAAATTGAAATAAAAATAACTTTTCTGCCAAACATTTCTTCAGAATTGCTGTTTCACTGAAATAAAATGATAATTATGCAACTGATGAACTTGCAACTGATGTAATAAATTTAAATAAGTCATATTTTCAAAAGCATTAAAACCTGTCATATGCACTTTAACCGCTAACGCTAATCTCGTAGCCGCTAACTTTAGCTGTGTCTGCTGCTTAGATGCCTACACGTGTATGTGTTTACATGGTGTGGCGTGTGTTGGGGGTGAGGTGGGGGGAGGTGTGGAGCTTGTCTGGAGAACATTGTTAGAAACAACGAGCTATGTTCCGGTCTATTTCGGTCGCGCAAAATGGAGTAGCTGAGGGTGGCTTTAAAATCGATTCTTTTATTTTTTACATCGATTTACATTTTACGCATATTAAATCGATTTTAAATCGATTTTCGATGAATCGTTATATCCCTAGTTTTGACAAATGACCCCCACTGTGAAATACAGTACGTGTTATAAAATGTATCTGTGTAAATGTAGCTTTCATTAGAACATTTGAACATGTTCAGTGAATTAATTCTTCATAGACCTTGTTAGAGACATCCTGTCTGCTGTCTTATTTACAACATAACTGAAGCAACATTGACTACATTACTTGGCAAAAAACAACCCAAATGACCAGTAATGCTCCTATTTGCTCTGCGTTGTTGCTTCCTCACATATTTATCTACTTGTTTTGCCGCTGGTTAAAATCGCTGAAGCATGAATTCTGCATCCTGCACACAACTGGAGATAATACACATCCTGAATTATTGATAGAAATGAAAACAACTCTTGCGTTTTTTCTCTGCAGCCTTTCCCTTCAAGCTTTCTCGTCACTAAAACCCATTTGTTGGTTTAACAGCTCTCTTATGACCGCAGCAGAACTGGGCTCTCTGGAATTGGCAAATACACCTTTAAGTGCAGGAAATCTATTCTTAGTGTAACTGTAAGGTAGGTGTGCGTGGCAGGTAGGGGACGGCGAATTGCTTGCAGTGCAATTGATCATACGCTCTTATGCGCAGCTCGGTTTCACCCACTTCCAGGGCCGGCGCAGCCTATCGCTTAGTTTTTTAACGTCGTTTCAGAACCCTTCCCTTCAAGAAGTAAGAGTTAAGTTAAATATACAGTTAAATATACAATTAATATAGAGCCTGATCAGTACAAGTTTAATGAGGGGCCCCAAGTCAAATAATGCTTAGGGCCCCATGAAGGCCGGGGGACAATCACAATCAAATCGAAATTGTGATTTAAACAGTTGCAATTAGCCAAGCTCAAAGATTGCACTTCATAATAATTAGCAAAACAAAACAAAATAATGGGGTGTTGTCTTTTTTATTAAACATGATCTGAAAAATTGTGTTTTTTTGTGTTCGTCTTTTCTTTAATGTTGATGCTCCCAGACATATTTAAAAGAGCTTATGAACTTAATATTTACTTTAAAACAAATACAACAAATACAGAATATACCGAATATTTCTCACATAAAATGTTTTGCCGAAATCATGCAACCCTGCTCTACCTCTCACTTTCACATTTGAAGCTTAGATCATCCCATCAAAGCAAACCATAAATATGTCTTCAACCCCTTCATGCTGCAGTGCCCTCTTTTCTTGGTCCCTTGCTTCCTAACGGAAGACAGAAAGTTAGCTGGGAAGAGGAAGAAAACACCAGAGAGTCAAAGTCAGTGAGCATTTACAGCCAAATAAAGAGCATGTCTTAATAATTCAGCCTGCCCTACAGCCACCAGCCAATCACAGCCCATCTCTTCCATACAGATGAAATGAGGGAGACAGCTCATGTCTGTGCCCACGCAGTCCATTATAAATTATTGTAAGAGCCTCCCCAAAGCATTCTACCGATTACACAACAATAATTTAACAGCTGATTGGGTTGTCCATTAGGCACTAGGTAATCCATCCACACACTCTATGCATTGTAGAGGCATATAGGGCTGTGAAATGAATTACAATTGAGTCAAAATCTCAATTTAAATCTTTACAAAATAGCAAATCGTAAAGACAGCAATTATTTAGGTAATGTTATGTTCTCTAGAAACAACAAAATATCTTGCCTCCATGAGGTATTAGTATATATAAAACCTGCTAAACCTTAAAACCATATAAAACATACTTGTTAACTACACACATGTTTCTAGAGATGTACAAAATGTGCAAACATGTATCTATTTCTATTTAAATAGGGCCAGTAATATTGATGAGCATAAATGTGTAAACATGTCAGAATTTACCCATAGGCTAATTTCCATCTGTTGTCCCTTGACAGACTGATGTGAAAATTCACTTACCATTCCATTCAGCTCTATAAGATGCTACATTGACACTTATTTTTGTTATCTAACATGCATAATCATTTTGTTATTTGCAGAAAGACAGAACTAAATATTGAAGGTGTTAAGAAACAGCATCTGGACCTGGACTACTTTAAATTCATGTCTCAACCCAGTGTTAAACCTAATTTTATGTGTACCCATGTTGGGACAGGAACCAATTTGTGCTGAACGGTGCAAACAGCTGAGGGCATCCACTTTATCAGCACAGACACAGGACATTCTCAGCCCGACTATTTGCAAGAGCAGCGCCTTTAAGCTTGGCTGGGGTGTCGTGCTCATGTCTACACTACTCCTCTCGCTGTGGTAGACTCTTTTTCCCCAGCTCGGCTCTTGGTCAGTGTTAGAGGAAGGTCACCTTATCCCTCTCCAGCCATTGATCCGTAAACTGATGAGGCGGCAGAGAGCAGATGAGAACAAGGATGGACAGAGCGAGAAATCGAATGACAGGAGGTGAAAGGAGAGAATTAAGAGCTGCTCGATAAAATGGAATGGCAGAGGTTACAGACGTGTCAGGCAGTGAACGTGACAGAGACAGAGAGAGCTAGGTGTTTCGTCAATTGTTCTATTTAGGGTCAATAATTAATCACGATGTTTGAGATTTCACATGATCTTGTGGTTTGTACATCATTTCCTGGCGTTTGGCTAGCCACTTTCCCTGATGTGACAATAAATAAATATCTACCTTATGTAGTGTACGGTGATTAATTTATTGATTTGGGACAGATGCCTTATGTATTTGCTAAAAATCCATGTCTATCTTCGGATCCCTTGTGGTTTCAGAATGATACAAATTGTGAGTGCTAAATTGAGTGTTCAAATTCAAAGGGAGCAGTAGATAAATGCTACCTTTAGCATCAGAAGACTAAAGATACATATTTACATAACACCAACTTAGTATTTAACAGAGAGTTGTAATGCCGACAAAAGGACCAGTTGCCGTACAGTAGGCACAATATACTACTATACATAAACAAGTGTATGTGTATGTATCAATGAAAACATAAATGACCAACTGCATTAGTCAGATATATTGATAAAGGAAACATGTTAAGATGCAGAGAAGGGAGCCTTGTCTGACACAATGACAATACATTCATCAACAGTAGTGGGGGTAATTACCACAGAAGGGGGCATTTAGAGGACGCTGACTCGGTCGCGTTTCAAATCACAACTGGACCACAGTGGTAGACTAAAAGCATTTGGTATGCATCACGGCAACTGAGTAGAGGGAGTAAATAAACTGAGTGACATGCAGAGTCTCTATGATGAGTGTTAATCAAGAGCAATGGCATAAATGAGCCCTGTAATGCAGCCGCAGCAGCATCAGCTTGTTGGTATATTCCCCAAATATACCAACACGTCATAACATGCATTTGTGTGACCATACTTTCACAGGTTTTTTGATACATGTATAAAAATACTGTCTTTCTTTGTCTATACATTTGCCTCTTATTGATTCACTCCATAGTCACACTTTCTTATAATGCATGTTGATCATCGTACAAGAGACACATCCATGTAAATTTATGCCACCCCAGACTGTAAGCATTGGCTTATTTGCATCCATTGACCCTCATTTTTGTACTCACAAGCACTCTCAATCATAGACACAGACAGGAGGCAAGGTGAATAAAGTGTCTTGCCCAAGGACACAATATGCAAGTCCTGATTGAGCTAGTACAATAAAATTACTGGCGTGGTCACAGATACATTTGTTGGAACCCAGCCATGTTTTTGTTGAGAAGACAGAATGAGGGAAGGACGAGTCTGACTAAGATGCCCACAAAACGTGTTTGGCTATGTGCAGTCTTTTAGGAAGCTGCAGTGATTCATAAATAGCATCCACATACAGAGCAATTCATATAGCAAAATCAAATCTAAAAACTGTATGTATATAGTTTTGCTTACTTCTTACAGCATTTAAAACAGTCATTCAAGGTTAAGAGCGACTACACTAATTGCTGCAATCCCAAGGTGCCGCTGATTGCTAATGAGACGTTTATTCAAAGCTTGTTAAATACTTAGCTTTTAAGCACAGCTTTGACGTTGTAAAAGTATAAGAACCGAGTACTACTGCTGTTTGTGAGGTGGAAATATTGTAGACAGCTGTCCTTGACAGGTAACAAAGCTCCAAGATTGACCAGTTTATTTAGTGCACTGACAACAGGACTGGATGTAGCTTATAGCAATTAAACATGTCTGTAGCGAGTTTTATTGGTTGTGATTTCATCAGTTGTGAATCTTTATAGTAATACATCTCCTTTCCCTTTTCAGCTCAATAAAATTTAACAGTGCGAGGTGTGGCCAATAAAGCGCCATAAGAGTAAAGGTTCTGTGTTAAGTCTTATCAACAAGCAGCCTTTTTCCCTGCAAGTGCCCCCTCTTTCCATCGCCGGGTGGTGAAAATAGGTGCAATCGGAGGACATTGATTTTTCTCCATGTTAAAAAGCATTTATTGACATGACATTTTCTCAGTACAGAGGTTAGAGTGGGAGAAAAAGGGAGGAGGTGAAGTGGAATAAACTGAAAGCTTTGTTTTTACAGTTGGCTTTGTTTTTTAAGTACGGGATAATGTTATTCATAATGCCATGAAATACATTTGGTGTGTGTCCTATTTCTGAGTAATTACATGTTTTTACACATTTGAGTACCGTGTTGTAATGTGTTGTAAAGTAAGTGCTGCATCACCATCCTGAATACCACAGCAAACTGAAAAATCTTTGATCCATCACTTTGGTGTCAGCATTTCTAATTTCCCATTTCTTGCTTTGAATAAAGAGAACTTAAAAATCTAAACTCCGCCATCTTATTAATCTACAGTGCCACTCTATCTACTCCATTCAGGTGTCACTCCTAGCCTACTCTAATGTTCGCCTTCTTTTAAAGTGTGGATAATATTTTATGTGCCTGTAATGATTTTTATAATTATACATAATAATTGTACTCACCCTTCTGCATCTTTTACATGTTGATAAACCATGGATCCATAGGCAGTATCTTTTTAAATCTTGTCTGTACCTTCACCTCTCCATTTCTCCATTTGAATCTAAACACGGTAAGCAAACTTGGCAACTAAAATCTCACTTAAACTAACACAAGCGGCTACACAGAGAGATACAAAACACATTTAGTATGATGGCAGTGCTAATGATCCTAAAGGTGCACGATAATCTAACAACGGCTTCATCAACATAGAGCCAGGCGTTGGCACAGAGCTAAATCAATCTCTGGATCTCTCTCACCGGTCAATTACCGTACCTCCTCAATGTAACCTCATTTACCACTATTCCTCTGTTAATCTCCCACATCTATTTTCAATTCAGTGCTCACAACAATGCAAAGGATTCATTCCACTAGACATAAAAAAACAACTTTCAAACACTGACACAGGTCATTTCTGTCTCTTTATTTTGGATTGATGTCTTATCCAAGATATTGAATGGCAACTATTTGGAGTTACTGCTCTGTACTGGGGAGAGACTGACAGAGTGAAAGTGAATGTAATTGTCTTTTGGTTCCTTTTTTCCATTGAGAAAAAGATCAATGCCCCCAAAAGGTTGACTATAGGAGAAATCATTTCAGAATTTACCTTATTAATTTTGCATGAAGAAGTACAAACCTGTGTCTGCACTGAGGACCTTGAAAGAAGAATCCAGTAAGTGGACAGGTGAGTCCATGCTTAGAACCAGCCATGTGAGCCAGACAAAAGTGGAATCGCCAATTTGTCTCGTTCTGCACTTTCGATTTAATGATTAGCTTACAACTTTCTAGCACTAGTGGGGGTGAAAGAAAAATAATTTAGGAACTGGACAGACATGTTTGACAAGTAAAGTACGCAAAAGAAGTCATGTGGATGTTTGCTATAGGAAGCAAGTGTGTTACGTTTTGCATGTATCCCTCCACAATCTAATCAGTGCAATATTTTTCTTCTGTTTGTTTGTTAAACGACAGTTGAATAATCCTTAACAGACACAGACAATAAGTACCTT
This sequence comes from Neogobius melanostomus, assembly GCA_007210695.1. Lineage (NCBI taxonomy): Eukaryota > Metazoa > Chordata > Actinopteri > Gobiiformes > Gobiidae > Neogobius > Neogobius melanostomus. The sequence continues at coordinate 3,039,855 of VHKM01000004.1, read as the reverse complement.
GACATCTGTGATACCCGAAGTATCAGCCCCAGCCATAGTCCCATGCCCCTGCCCCAATGTTAGGCTAAACTCTGGCTAGGACGTTGCCATAGTAATCACCTCCATATTGTGATTGTCATTCTGAGACACGGCTTTGATTTATTTCATGCATCCACACAATGAATATGATTTTGACCGCTCTATTTAATTGAAGGATATGTATTTACTAAATCTTCCACAGCGTTTCAGACAACAAATGAATTTAGCAATATATTCCAGCTCCCACCAGATGTTTGCTATAAACAAGAATCAATGTTGCAGAGTTCTGCTGGCTCAACTCATATTAATAATGTCTGAGGCCAAAGTATTCAGAGAGAAAGTGTTAGTTCATTCTGTGCCAGGGCAAAAGACCAGATCATTAAAAGCAGGAAAACTTCTCGAGGCTGCTTGCAGTTCTGTGCATCTTATTACTATAAGTGAACAGTTTCCATAATGTAACCAAAATGTACATCACTGATCTAATACTGACAAGACAAGCATCATATATGGAGTTTAGAACTCTTAAATTCATCTGCCCTGACTTATTTTCTCAACAAAGCAAGTGTTTCACCTGAAGCAACTTCCCCTTGCAGCATATATTGCATCTCAATGTTCTGCCTTTTTTTTGCTGACAAATTCTCACATGTACACACACTACATTATCACATCGCAACCAGTGCAGTTACACAGTAGCACCGGCCACACGCAAAGTAGAGCACATGCAAATATAGGGCCTGGTTTTGGACTGTAATGGACAGAGAAGAGCCCTCCAACAGTGGGCTGTGTAGCTGTAGAGTAGAGATAAGACTCCACCTGTATGCTGCACGCATCACTGTTTGTGTGAGTTGGTCCAATGCCCAGACAAGTGCTTCTCCCATCCATCAAATCTGTTGTGTACGAACTATTCAGGTTTTCTATTGCGCAGAGAGGGGTAACTACTAGCTAAATAATCCAAAACACAAGCATTATATTGAGAGATACTGGTTATAGTACATATTGTTTAATCTCAGCTTTTTAAGTCGAGTGTCTTCTGCTGCAAAATGAAAACTCTTCTAATCATTTTTTCCTCTCTAAAATTCCATATAATTCAAAACACATATAAATAACCTATAGTTTTAGAGCCTGACAGAGCATTGAACTCACCCTGTGGTAAAATTAGGAGTGATAATAACATTAATTAATGGAACACAATCAAGGAATAATTTCTCAGATCATTCATCAGGGTGAAGAGTGATCATAAAATAATGCTTTTTCAACAGTATCAGTACAGCTCCCTCTAAGTTGCACATTAACAACAACAACAACAACACTGGTCTGTATCTGAATTAATGAGAGCCACTTACATACCTATAGATATCTGTCACTACACAGGCATACATGTGAACCGGTACTTACGTTATGTAGATATGTAAAATGTCCCCGAGTGTCTCTCCATTTCTCACATGTTCTGAGAAGAGGGCAGGAAGTGCAATAGGAAGTTAGATGCAAACTGCTGCCTTTGTTGTGTATTTCTCATTTACTCTTCGAGACGCAACCCTCGAGGCGTCTTCTGTGTTATCAATATGAAACTTTGTTTAGCTGTAGAAGGAAGTGATGGCCGCAAGTCACAAGTTAGGCCCGGAGAAGTCCATAAACAGAATGGAGTTTTATGGTATGTTGCAACAATGACCCGCGCAGCTATGACTAAACTTCTGTTCCTCGTGATCCTGGCCTTCATCCTCTGCCTCCCAGAGTTCTTCAGCGACCACAGAGGTGGGTAGGTGCTTTAGATAGAGCTTAATATGTCCACGTCTTTTAGATAGATTTTGTGGGGCCACTTTCTCTTTACAATCACAGGGTTCAAAATGTTGTATGGTTTCTTATTGTCTTTATGTCTGGCAGCACCTTGTTGAACTTAATATTTGCATCTGAACTAAAATACTAGCCATCATCCTTTGTGCGTGTTTACCGTCAGACTGTCTGGGTTGTGAAAAGTTCAATATTCTATTCAGTTTTCAAAATATCGCTTGGTTTCAGTCCTGAGCGTGTCTCTACACTGCGTGCGGCCCCAGCTGTGTGGAGATGAGGAGGAGAGTGCGGTGAAGACTGCAGTCGCGAGGAGCAACAGCACATGTCCTGAACAATGGGAGCATCTCCTCAGTGCCGCGGCCGATCAAAGGAACGCGACACAGACAGACACGACCTGCTATGTGTGCCAGGCAAATGTCAACATCCCAGAGCTGGATCACAACCGCTCCTCTTCAGGTATCGCAGCCTGTACATGTCAGTGTGGTTTGTGCACTCAAGCATGAAACGTTTACAAGACAAAGCACCGGAGTCATTGTTATTAGTCAGAGACTGAATCAAAAGTGCAGTATATGCTATACTAACTACCACAAAAAGAGATTATTTGCCGTATTTGTAGTTGTGTGTTACACGGTACTACTAATATTTTTTGAAGTAGTTGTTCTGTTTGTGAATTGGGAGTTACACAGGCCAAACTACCCTTTTCTAATCAGCATATTACAGATGGTGTATAAATTTAAGCTTTCCAAATGTATCAAGGCACCAATTAAGTCAAGTTTCATTCAAATTTAAGCCCTCTGAAATGGACACAGTTACTTAAATACTAAAGAAAATCCATTGGTGATTAGGAAACACCAGATGTCTTTACCTACAAGTAATCCAATTATAGCAAGGACTTAGTGAGAGCAATGCAAGATGTTTGCTGTATAATTAGTTTAGAGAGATGATTATCCCAAACCAGATTTGCAGTGATGGGAATTTGGAAGTAGCGTTATTTGCCAAATGCATTTTCTTTTTGCTCATAGCTTTAAGTGCTGGGCCATTTCACATAAAATATGATTTTTTTTAGACTTGGATCTATTCAGTATGAACAGTTCCATATTTGAGTGGTAAGTGTGACATTAAACAGTAGCAATAAAAGACCCCATAGTCAGTGTGTAGAGGTCTCCGACCTCTACACACTGACATACATCTCCGACTATGGGGAATTACTATTGCAACAACACATCATCAGTAGGGTAAAACTAACCTGTCTCACGACGGTCTAATCCCAGCTCACGTTCCCTATTTCGTGTAGAGGTCGGAGACCTCTACACGAAAACAGCGGAGAGTTACTTATGCTTCGAAGACAGTTGTGTTGATGATAATTACTTGAGTTTTACTTTTCATTTGAAACTTTTATACTTAAAGGTGCATTATGCTTTTTATGTGGTAAAAAGGTTTATATTGGTGTGCGTTTAAGCTTGTAGTGACCCAGCGGCTAATACAACCTCTAATACAGACGCTGGGTCACTACAAGGTGTCAAAATACACACAAGAATCAACTTTTTTTTCCGCATAAAAGTTGCATAATACAACTTTAACTATATTGACCCAACTGTTTGCAGATTAGACAAGTACTCAGTTCAGCTTATTCTGTCAAAATTATGCACAAATAATTTACATTCAGTTAAGTATACTTCTTCATAACATACAAACTGACGTATAGGCTGAAGCTAATGTATATTGCCTACCCTTTTTCTTAACAACTTACAGCACGTGTTTTTTGTTAACTTTCAAACGTTACAGCAAACAATCAAAAGGATAGGGTGATACAGTCTTAAACAAACTAGTAAACAGAGTTAATGTAATTTACAAGTGTAATACTTTTATACATTTTCTTTAGGTGGAAGAGAGAGGGACATAATTTGAAATCCTTTGTGCAGTTATTTTAGAGATCGGCCCCTTTAACAGAAACACAAAATCTCATGTTTGTTTGAATTTTTTCTTCACAAACATCTCTACTCCTCTGAGCTCATACCGACTCTGTCTGATTGTGAACATATTTTGTAGTGTTTGTGACACAAGTTTATTGTTCACTTTTTCACGTTTTTATTGTATACAAGTCTACTAAATCATAGATTTTCAACGTTTGCAAGTTTATGAATAGGGAATGGGTTGGTTGGTTGGTTGGTTGTAGGTTGAGAATGTGATGAGTCTTGTGTTCAATATGTTCAGAACATACAGAAAATGCATCTAAGAATGACTCATTAAGCCCATAGGAATGTAGAAAGCTATTTGGGAGTTATACTTGTAAAGGGCTAAAGAGCTCCCAACATACTATGGAGATGGATGCAGGTCCCAGCTGTGTGTATAAACACTCATGATGATTACAATTATTGCAATTACTGTCAAATAAATATGTTTTATGTATTGAAGTTTAAAAAAGAGTAATTTTTACTCAAATCCATAAGAACACATCCTACAGGTCTGTATAACGCCTCATTTGAAAGCTAAGACCTGTGTTGTCGTCACTTTTTCATTTTTTTTGCTCTTTTGTTGCATTTTCATCCTTGTTTTTGTCACTTTTTGGTCCCTTTTCTGTTGCTCTTTTTTTTGACTTTTTGTTGATCTTTTGTTGCAGAACCGTCCCACATTTTTGTCACTTGTCCATAGTTTTTTTGTTGTTGTTGTCACGTTCTTGTCGCTTTTTTGTTGCTCTTATTTGGCTCATTTTGCACTTCCCCCCCCCCCCAAGAACAAGATAATGTGCTCGGTTCAGGTGGGGGTTAAGAGGTTAATGTAAACGTGTCCACAGTGCAAGTGGCATAAAGTAACCCATAGAAACATCGCATTGTCCCACACTAGCCTTTTAATTTCTCCACAGCTGAGACGGTCTACTTCGAAGTGTCTCTCGCCCTCCAGCAGGACGACATGGCCTCCGTTCACCTCACCTTGTTTGGCCACAGCCATGACTCCCGATTCCTCCACCTTTCTGACCAGGAGGAAGGAAAGGAGAACCACAATTACGCTTTCTTGGACTGCCCTCCATCAGCGGACGGGGCCAACCACAGCTGCTGCCACCTTTTGCTCTCCAATAGGACATTTGCGAGGGGAGGGCTGCCATGGAAACGCGCCACAGAAGGTCGGTGTCAAGAAGCGAGAGGAGCGGTCTGCTCAGCATTACTGTAGTCGAGCAAAACAGTGTGATTCATTTTTGCTTTGGCTTAAACGCTGTCATTGTGTTTGTACAGCTCTTTTCCCCCCTCACTACCACTGTTTTAACACTAAACTTACCAAGGCTCATAGTCACTGTATCTCTCTTTTACTGATCTCGGCCAGAATTCTTCACTCTCCTCGTGAGCCTACAACATATTTTCCGCTGTTACACTCAAAGCCGGGAATCCATCTCACTTAAAATGTTCCATTACCCACTTCTCTGCCCCGTCCTCCCCGCTTACAGTGCATGGGAGCTATTCATCAATGCACAGTTCCCCTTTCCAAACCCGCCAGTGTTTTTATGGATGCAAATATTTTCATGCATTCGTTGCTGGTAATTGAGGTATGCAACTGTACCTCTGTTTTAAAATAGAGGTACAATTGAATCAGCAAAACATGGACAAATCCTCCCTGCGCTCTGATGTGGGTGTTGCGACACTTTCTGTTGCAAAAACCGGATGAAACAGAAAAACTGAACATAAGAACACACTGAGCAGAGGTGGATAGAGTAGCCAAAATATTTACTCAAGAGTACAAACTTCTCATCATGCAAGTACATAAGGAGAAAAGTATTTGGTTAAAGTAATTGCTTGAGTTTATACGTCTGATTGTGTTTAAGACAAGCTTTAAAGAGGGGGGGTATTATGCTTTTCTCAATCACATAGCACCAGTCTATAGCATACTACAATGATGACGTAACCTTCTGTTGGTCTGTATATGCAGTAAATTAAAATAACTGCCTTGAATAAAATTGCTCTCTCAAAATGGCTGTACTGAACGTCTTGAAATAGGCCTCTGTCTCTTTAAGAAGCTTTCCGAGACGCCCCCTTCAGCACACTGCTGTGGCATCTAAACAACACTACTGTGCGGGGAGGGGCTCTGCTGAGCTGAGGAGCAGTGGTTGGTGGCTTGGCTGGTGACAAAAGGTCCAGAGGCGTCTCCAGGAGGTGGGGGCGTTCCTAGGAGGACTGAGGCATAGCTACACCTAAAATGGCTGCCGTCTAAGTTTTTACTGATTACTCAAAAATATGTGAATGAGCCAAGGCAACACTCCAGGTATGTGTTTAATGAGGGAATGACATAACATGATATAAAGCTTGAAAAAGTCGATTTTACATAATACCCCCCCTTTAAGTCATACTTAAATCTTTTTTTTTCATGTTATAGATTTGTTCACAGTTGGGAGAATAACCATCCAATGACGAGATGATTGTGACTTTGATTATTTAGATATTTAATAGTAACCTTTTGTAAAGCTTAGCCGTCAGTGAGTGTCATAGGCTACGATTATAGCCTGATTTTCTTGTTTGAACTGATGTTATTTCTCAGGTGAGTGGACGTATGTGCTCCGAATGACCTGGCTCTCCCTGCTGTGCATCGTGCTGCTGCTCATCGTCGTCACTGTCGCTCAACAAATCATTGTTGAAAGAAAGCGTCGCTCTGGTAAAAAACCAATGCAACAGTTTCTAAAGTTAAAAAGAAAGACAGTGGCATCAAAGCATTAAAAATGTTATGGTTTTTTTTTCTTCATTTTTTTAGGCAATTCGAAAATACAGCCATTTGATTACATAAGTAAAGGGCAACAATCAATCGGTATGTTTTACTTTGCAATATAACTGTAATATTTCTAAGCTTTTGGAATCGCTAGGCTTTTACAATTCTGCTCCCATCAAGTATGAAAAATTGATAGGTGCAGTCCAGAAAAACTGAATTGTGAATTTCTATTGCAGACAGCGGAATAGGCACGGAAGTCAACACTCCCAGGGGTATGTTACAACAAATGGAGGTTATCATTATGTTTTCAGTAAATTAACAATCTGATGTGCCCTGTAGCTTTGAGTATAGACCATTACGCCTGGTCAGGTCAGTTTAATAAGACATAAATCAGATGACCCTTGTGCTGGATACTAAATATTTCCCTTTTTTCTTGTGCAGCATTGTCTTCTATAGAGGAAGTGGAGACAGCAGGTAGGCCAAAACAACTACTGCAGACAGACCATACCTGTGAGTAACATAGTTTTCATTTGAATGTGCTTTTTTTCCAGAAGAGGCAGAAGCCGAGGTGTTTTTCAGTGGCGACATGGCCATGATCGTAATGGTAACAAAATGTCTTGTCTATTAAAATCAACATATCAATTAAAGCCTACATAACATTGCATAACATTTCACCCGATAAAATGAATTAAATACAAGCATTACTCTCATTTGGGGTGTTCATATTGGTGAAAAATGCCTTAAAAATGTTCTGCAGTGTGTCTTTTGAGATAGTACCTTAACTTGATGCTTAGGCTCAGTCTATGCTCTTCAACTTGACATAACAACAACATAGGACGTACAGTAGTTACCCACTTGCATTATCTTAAAAACAAAACATAGGTTTTTATTTGTTAGTTTTTAATCCGTTCACTCAAACTGTTCCGTCATGTTTTGCTCTTCCAGGAAATATACATCATCGCAACTCCCGCACACCATCCGCCAGAAGAACAGACCAGAGTATGACAACCATTGAGCCATCATAGGGAACGACAAGCGTCTACGTCTACATTGCAAATAAAACATCCTCGGACATCAACAATACATTTTTATTACAATATCTTTTCCTCCTTCATCACATTCAAGGACTGTATGAATAACAACATGCCCAAAGTTAAATAAATTAGCTCAAAAGGTCACGCCCCACTGCCAGTCAATGATTTATTCGGCTCCACAGTCTACATTTTTATAAACTTAATGACTTCCCTGAACAGCTGAACAGAACTGAAGGATAGTCATAGTGGGCCAATAGACATTTGATAAAGATTAATTTATAAATCATATAACAAAAACAAATAAATCTAGATCTTTAAAAAAAAGTGTGCATAATTATAAGACACACACACATTTTACAATTCGAACTCCGCTCAAGTCAAGACAGATACTTTTTAGCAGCACAAACATATTGTATAAAAGCATTTTTTCAGGACATTAGTGAAAAAGGTTGATATCTAAAGCAGCCAACTGGTGGTTCGGGACCCAAAAGTGGGTCGCAAACTCTTTTCAGTAGGTCACGAGCCTTTCCCAGAAAACAGTCGGTTGAAATGATTGCTATTAGATTGTTTTTGTTATGATTTTAACTTTCTAGGTTTATTTTACGTTTTTTCCATCATAATTTGTAAATAACAACTGTATTTTACATTAGATTTAACAAATTCAATTCTGTTTTGAGTCGTGGCTTGTCATCTTATGGTGATGGTGGGTCCCAACGCCATACCAGTTGAGAACCACTGATTCTAAAGGATTGTTTACTTAGTCAGAATAAATATAATAGTTAATCACTTACACTGTTGTTTTAACCCCTTAACCCCGCCTTAACTGAAGCACATTTTCTACAGTTTTACCCAAATCTAAAAGCTTCTCGACTGGAGCTTACAGCCTGTAGGCCAGTGTAACGCACCATTTGAAAGCTAAGACCTACAAAAGTCGTCCAAGCTTCTTCCTTGTTTTTGTATCACGTTTTAGTTGGGTTGGTGTTTTTATCACTTTGTCGTTGCTCCATATCGTTTTCTTAGTGTAAAGTCGCTGTGATCAAGCCACAAAAATGTGACCAAAACATGTCAAAAAAGCAACAGAAACGTGATGAAAACACAACCAAAAAGGGCGACAATAATAACAAGGAAAAAGCTTAGATTAATTTTGTCGGTTTTAGCTTTCAGATGAGCCGTTACTCTGGCCTACAGGCTGTAATCACCAGTGGAGAAGCTTTGCAATTTGGGTAAAGTCGAACATGAGAAAATGCGCTTGGTTAAGGTGGGGCTGTTAGAGATTAAACCAGGGTGGATCATGCAAACATGATCAACAATATTTCCAAACAGAAATACCAATGGAGTGCAAAGATGTCCTTATGTAGTCTCAAAGGCAATTTGAACATATGTGGCTTTGGTTAAACTTGGCGCTTACATGTATCTATTTATGACATTATTTACTGTACAACAAAGGCACAGTGGTACAAATGTAGTGTGTGTGCAATGTATTATGCTAGTTTGAAACGTAGTCCTATGTTTGTTAGTGTCCCGTGTGTGGTTCTCCTTGTGTTGTGTTCTGCTGGCTCTGGAGATGGGAGATCTGCAGGACAGGGAGCAGCAGCTGAAATGCATTTTGAATATAGTTTGTGCTGTTGGCGCCCTGCACAAAGAAACAGAACCATTTAATAAACCAGCATTACAAGGACAGAATGTGCGCCTGCTAACTCTTCATTTGGACCTAATACATGATCGTGAACGTTGTACATTTACCTCTTGTTGCACGCTGTCAACCAGTGGATTCAGCTCCTCCGCCTTCTTTGGGCTCTGAAGAATGAATATCATACATAACAAGGTTTGTCACAAAGTCAGTGTAGATTGTTTCTTCCATAGCAAAAGATCATTTATCTTGAGTAAAAAAAAAGTAAAAATGCAAAAGTACAGCGAATCCCAAGAATGATAATCGATGTTGCAAATGTTGTACACCTTATAAATTACGACTGCTGTTAGTAATTTATTCTTCATTAAGAAAGAAAGAGAATCTTGTTTGTGTACAAGGTTGGCCGAGCTCTTCTTGTGTTACGCTCTCCTTTCTTGAATCTTTCCATCAGACCTTGAGGGCCACACACATCTGTCAAGAGTATCCTTTATCCTTTTCAAATCTTACTTTTGATCTCAGGGAGTGAAACCTCTTTAACGCTACTACAGCAGACTCCAGCAGCCACTCACAACCAGAGGAGTATTTGGAACACTTCTGAATGTGCTTTAAAGAGGCGTACAAAAACAATACAGTTTTGCATCATACCCCGACATAAGCAGCGTGTCAGAGAACTTTTTGGCCAAACTCTCCACCTCTTTACACATCGCACACGTTAACCTGCAACATAAGGAGATATTTAACAAATCCATCACGTGTATAATGTCTGCAGCAAATTGCCCTGGCGCTGGCAGACCTGGTGAGGATGTGGGCCTGGTCTCTGGCAGCCTTCTCCTGCTCCTGACCGTGAAGGATGAGCTCTGCCACCTTGTGGAGCTGCTCGATACTGCGCGCTGTCACCTCAGCCAGACTGCCCACTGAGGACAGGTACACAGCCTGCAGGGAAGAACCGCAAACAATGGAACAATTGTGACTTTCTGATAATTGTTCTGTGATTGTGATTAATTTGCAATTTAGGTTTCAAAATCAAGATTGAGTTCTCTGCACATTTTAACATGACATGCGCATTAATATTTGAGAGAAGACTGAAAAATGAACTCGTAAACTAATATAAAAAATCCCATACATATCAGAAGAGTTTATAGAGGTCGAAACTACAGGGTTAGTAGCTTTTAATTAAACATATCAAGACCACATACAGGCAGGATTATTTGTTGTCGTTTGTTTCCAAAGGATGTTGTACTGCCTAAATATAACTAACTTGTGCCCTCACCTCTACAGATCTTGGGTCCTTTTCCTTGGTCTCCACACTCGTCTCTTCAGATTTCCCTTGTCCATCCTCTTCACTTGTGTTTTCTTCATCTAATGCCTCTACATTCAGCTGATCCTCTGTTTCCCTGCCAACTGTCTCCGTAGTGACAGGCCGTTCCACCTCAGTCACCCAATCATGGGCTCTCCTGCGGGCCTGGAGACACACAGTTACAGCCATGAGGGGAACCCTGGGGTATGCTAATGTGATGCATACATGAGTGTATGCTAATGAGGAGCATATATCATTCAGCACCACTTCAAAGAGAGAAACTTAATATCATTAAGAACAGATTTAAGGCCATGATGAAACTACACACAAGAACCTGGTCGATTTGTTAAAATACGCAGAATACCAAACCACCAAAGGTTATGTTGAGTAAAGTCTAGGCATGCATCCGAAACTCATGTCAACAAAAGCATGCACCCAAACCCATGGAAATCAGGCATTTTGCGGCGGACTAACATGTCTGTAGATTAACGAAAGCTAAAACAATAAACCCCTGAACAACTTCATTAGCCGGCAAATCTGTCTATCACACAGTAGTGTTCAAATGCTTTTATGTGAACAATAACTAAAGTATTTTACATTTCCACATTTCTATTGGTTAATTATTATGGAATACTAAGCAGTTTTGACAATTCAATCCCAAGCTCTAAATTTAACAGTAAAGAGGTGCTGCTAAAAACTGTGACCCAGTATAATATTTAGTTTATTGTTGCATGCTGTGCATCACCTTGTTGAGTTTGTCCGGTGTGGCTGCAACATGAAGTTCGAACAACAGCTCAGTGAGAACGCTCAAGAACTCCTCGCCATCAGAAGCTGGGGAAAAATAAAATAAAAATTGGTTTACTGTTCAGTGAATCCATAGCACATTATCTGTATTAGGGCTCAAATCAAAATCCCAATTGCAATGGATCATAATTAGTAAATTGCAAAGAGTAAATTTTTCTTCCTCCTCTGCAAACAACAAAATGGGGGTGAGCGATACGCCAATACTGTTTATATTGCCCAAATATTTACTTGTAAAAGCTGCTTATCCTTGCATGGCGGATTTTGAACTAGCATTTGTCGTAATCTTTCTAAAATGTTAACACAAAGTGAACTTAAAAATCATATTAAAACATAAATCGCATATTAAAAAATCTGGATTGAAAAACCTGCAATGTGATATTTTGCAAAATAATGCAACTCTGATCCGTGTAGGAAGATTATCCACCACATGCCATTACAGTCCGATTGTTGCCATGGTGAACAAATCATTGTAGGCATAATTACGCACGAGGCCTCTCTGAAGTTACTGTTTGTGGTGTGTTGAGTGAGTGGCCCCCTCCAGCACCAACCCAGGATCAAGCCCCAGAATCCTCCTGCAGAGTGAGGCAGACCAGCCTGTTCTGAACTCTGCACATGGCCTAAAGGCACCTGTCACGCGGCATCAGTACGTAGGAGTCTGAGGTGACGTGTGGCTGCCTGATAGAATATAGGGCACTTAAAATGACAGGGCTTCTCTATAATTCATAGGACTTGCCTTTTACTTTTGTGAGTTTTTGAACTTGAACTCGCTTTTCTAATAAGCAGTGTGTTTTCACAAGTGTTCACAGTGTACATCACTTTACTGGTTTCTACATCTTTTTGTTGCTGAAATATAAAAGTGCCAAGAAAACCTTACACAAAACCTTCACAATCATCAGCCATCAATTATCTTGGTCCTAGATCAGTGTTGTGGGGCCACTAGAACCGCGATCTTTACTCACAGAGGGGAGTAGAACTATGTAAATGGGAACTTAGATCACCATTGTCCTGGGCCAGTCCAGCCTCTCCTTCGTTTACTTCGGTTTCTTCCCGAGCCTCCTCATTGTCTTGAAGGATGAAGATGTCCTTAATATAAATCAACTCCTTTTTAAGCTCCTCTTGCTCAGTTTCGGTCAAGGCAGACAGGAATGCTTGAACCTAAAAGCACATAATGTATCAAATACTTGAGTTTACATTTTCATTGTGCAATTCAAATTTCTTACTTTGGCTTCGCTCTCATTGGACAAGATCTCAAGGGCCTCAAGATGTGATAAGCCCTGGTAATCGTCAAATAAAATGCCATAGTGAGCAGTGGGGGCGCTCATTGCCTGGTTGCTTAGCCGGGCCCGTTCCTTTTCCTTGGCTTCCTTTAAAATCTGAGGAAGTGCACAGTAACTTCAGTAGGACAGAGGAGATATGGGAGTGTGGGTACACTGAAAAACACTGAATAATTCTACTCGCGGTGCCACATTGCAGCGCAAGGTGTACATTATTTCTACGAAAGAGAAAATGATTTGCCCTGCCTGACTCAGGGATACAGTTTTTTCCATCAGTATCTTGGTTTTTTTGAAGCCAGGGTCGCTCTCGGCAAGAACTGTCATAGTCTTCTTCCCGATGAACTCCAGTGCGTCCAGACCGCCGCTGATCACAGACTTTCCCTGTAAAACGGAGCACACAAAGTTTGTAAAGTGAGTGTCCTGTTATACATTACATACATTATAATCATAGATATAATATAATAAAGATGAGCGGTCTCATTCAACCACATTCATTGTAAAGGTTCCCGAGTCCTGTGTGAACCTTAATGGCCGCTCTGCTCCTCCTCCTACGCAGCCTGTTCCTTACAGGGCAAAAAGGCAGGAAGCCCTGCGCTCGCGGGGCGGGCGGAGCCTCCACAGAGCTCCAGAGCTTGATTGACAGGCACTAGAGCCAGTCAATGCACTGAAAATGCTTCCGATGTTTGGACTTTTAAACAAAAACCAGCGTGGTTAAAAATATTTCACCTACCCCAGCATTGTCACATGGGTCATAGCGATTTTTAGAAAAAGAAAAACTCTTTGGAGTCTATGAGGACCATAGAGAAGCGCGTTCCTCACCCATTGATTATAATACACTTAACAACGCACAGTGAGTGAAGAAAAACATATCTTTAAGGGAACTGTAGGATAATGTTACTTGTTATGACAGCGTACTTACGGCATGTGTAATAGTTGAAAAAACTCCTCTGTTAGAAGTTGGAGATTCAACAGAGACAGAGTGAGAAGTGTCTGCACAATCAGCTCCTCCCTCCACGCCCTCGTCCTCCTCCTCAGCCTCCTCTCCCACTGATGTCCGATGGAGACGCAGCGCCTCTCCGGCCTTCACCTTCACTGAGTTCAAGCTTTGACCTGCACAGACACAAAGATTAAAGCGGTGAGGGCCACAACAATGTGCTATGTAAAAGAGCAAAAGCTAAGCAGAGATGATAAGACATACCCACAGTGGAGGTTGCACTGGTCAGAATAGATTTTCCCCATGAACTCCAGCCCCCCAACCTTTATCTGTCTCTTCAGGCAACCTCTGCTCCTAAACAAAGAAAGCAAGAGAAAACATTCATACTCACTGATACCGCATTTATAAAAGCTACGATCCCTGCATCATTTATGGCACGGACATGCATTTTAAAGTAGTGATATGATAAACTTTGTGTACACAAATACACAACTAAAAGCAGATTTTACACAAAAACAAAAAAACTCCACCTCCCCCTCTGTGTCTGGCTCCAGGCTCACTGGTTGATCACAAACAACAACCTCCTGTTCCCCAGCTGCAGGCTCTGAGTGGTCCGATACAGCAGAACTGTCAGCGCCGGCATTGTCATTGGTGTTACCCTCTGTGTCAGCTGCTGGTCAAAGATCTCCATTATTGAAGCCGCTTCTGGAACATCTGGGACCTCCTGGTGGGAAGTGGGATCCTGATCAGGTGCCAGTGCTTCTGCAGCTGAGGGGTCTGCACTAGAGATGGCCTGGGACATGGTGACCTGTAGAGCATTTTTGTCAAATAAACGCTGATGATATAAATAAAGATATAGAAACCATATAACCTTTTTGTTGACAAATCAATCAAACCAGACTAACAATTCAACTGTCCGTGCATTGTCCAACAGTGCCACCTATTGGTCAAAGCCAAAATAACTAGTGTCAACATCATACTTTTCTTGTGATATCCTGCATTTCATGCAATCGGCGGATCATGTAAGTCTACGCAATGCCAGTAATAAAATAAACACCAGAAGTAGTCAACACAATATACGTATGTAACAACTTTTAAAAGTATGGGCCTATTGCTGAAAAGCTGACACTTGATGATCGCAATAGCCTAATCTTCTCAGTTTCCCCGAGTCTAGTACATCCTGTGCTTTCACATATTATCTTTGATTATTTTGAATAACAATACACTTCATTTTGCGTGTAGTTTTGTCAACAGCTAACTCTGCTCAACACCTTCGCTTGTCGCAATCAAAATTGTTATTGTACACTCTGATTACTTGAAGAAAAGACAAATCAAAGTTGATCTGTGCCTTTGTTATTGGTAAAAAGTATATACTTTCATCACAGGAAACTCAAACTTTATCAACAGTAGAGAGCAAAGAAGCTCAGCTCACCGTGATCAGCAGCAACACCAGGCAGCGGAGTGTTTCCACTCGCCACGTCGGCAGCAGCGGCTGAAGATGAGCAGCGGCCTGTGCCAAAGAGCAAAAACAATGGCAAGATAATTCGGCTAACTCAATAAACTTTTACTTGACCTGTCTGCTTCCAAAGAGACTGGAAACTGAATATTTCCAAAGTGAACGGAAATTATCCCTGATAATCATTGTTGTTTTTTTGCATATACAAAACAATTAAACGCGCCACAATCAGTTTAATGCGGCGTGACAACTTGCTAGTGCTAGCTGGTGTGACTTGCACACAAGGAACGAGCGCACCGCGAACTATCTTGCACACCGTTGGTTTGCACCGTAAGAAATTAACTTGTATGTGACTTGTTTTTCATTAATAAGCCTATGTATAAAACAGAAAAGAGCAGCAATGTCTTCAACTATATGAAGCGTTGTTAAAAGAAGAGTATTACTTTTTATTTTTAGGCCGACGCTTGATGCGTCACTGGCTCGTTGGTCTAGGGGTATGATTCTCGCTTAGGGTGCGAGAGGTCCCGGGTTCAAATCCCGGACGAGCCCATGTGTTTTCTATTGTTGTGTGTGTTATATTTTAAATGCCATTACTTGTTTCTTTTTAGAAGGCATAGTTGAGAGAGTTGAGGCACGGGTGAGATTAACCGCCCACTGAGTTTTGGAAATCAAACATTTCTTATTTCCATGTAACATTGACAATTGATGAAATTGATTACATAATTTTCGTTTTGCCTGAAAAAATAAATGGGTAAACACTGACAGGTCAGGAAGTAATCCTATCCCAAGGTTTCACATCTCAAAGTAAACTTTTGGTATCCTGACAAATACAACAGTCACACTAAGATTTATTTAGGTTTTTTCCCCCCAGATGTTGATTTGTGTAAATCTGCAGTAAATTTTGTCTTTAATAAACAGAATATACCAAATCTTCCAAAAATGCCAAATGGAGTAAATCAAACGTTTTAAATATGTTTACTTTTATTTTCCTATATGCATATGATTGACATAGCACTTTTTGTGATTATTTTTTTTCTGCTTAAAATCTGCAATGCGACATATTAAAATGTAAAAGAATTTACCCCAAGACTCAATCCCAACCCATGAGACAACTTTTACTGAGAGCCAATTTCTCAAAATACACATGTAATACATTAATATTATTAGTAATTTACAAAACATCAGGAAATATAATGGTTTAATATTACGCCTGTATATTGTAACATAATAATCATCAAAGCAAAAAAGAGCCAACTTAAAATGTTACTGTGCATATGATCTGCCAACATTAAACCAGTAAACCAAACTAAATGAAGGCTGACTTGACAATAAAGCCTGATGAAAGTATGTCTTAACCAAGAGCACTTTATTAGGACTTCACGTCATCAAACCACTGCTCACTATCACAGTATCTAACCAAAGAGCACGACTCAGAGCTGCTTGTGACTCTAAATCCATCAGCCACAGAAGCCTCTTGTAGATGGAAAGAATGCTACACATTTAATGAAATAATATTTTATTAAGTGGCATTAATATTCGTTTGTAATGTAAATGCAACATTGCAGATAGACGTAGACCTGTACAGTACATGTTCACAGTTTAACATGTTCCCTTTGAATTTCCAACCCAGGTTCCAGGTTAAAAAGTAGAAATGTATAATATTATTATATGGGTATCAAAACCATGCTTAATAAAAAACCTTAATTGCCCTTTCAGTCTAATAATCAAATATAAAATATACTGAATATATTACAGACTTATATTTGCAGAAATACAAAAATATACAAGCAAAGATAATTCAGGAAAGTTACAGATCATTTGTGCCAATACATTCTGTGTGCATGTACAACTGTCTGTACATGACTCATAAAAGAAAGTTCTGCAGATGCCAAAAGTCAAGGCGCTTTGAATGTTTCTGATCGAACTGACCAGCAGATTCTGCATTAAATTCACAGACATCATGTGTTTTGGGAATGTTAATATAAAGTGCTCATTGGAGAAGTGTACAAAGAAGCATGACATACAGATATTTTGTTCTCCAGAAGCTGTAAAAACAGAGTGCTCTTGAATTATTCCATACTGTATCTCCTTACGCCTGAGCAAATCTATAGCCTGAAGGTATAGTGTAGATTATTAGAACCATACGGCAACATTTAAATATAAAACATTTGCTGAGATTAGCAGAGGGCAGAAACCAAGAAAACCCTCTTCTATTTTCATCATCATACAAAAGTGTCATAATAAATTGTCACAAACAAACACAAGATATATAAATGTGGTGCAAGATGATACATAACACATTTCATTGCTTCTACCCTTAATTCACCAAGTGGTGTCTTTCCTCACAATACCCAATAATGCCCCTGGCCTGTGTACATTTTCAAATTTCACATTTCTGAATGAAAACAAACAAAACACTTCAAATCTGACACAGATAAGACTCAGAATCCCCTGTTCCAGCCCAAAGCACAAAAGACAAGGCTACTACTGCTTTTATCAATTGCATGAATCCTGTGTGATGTGATGTTGAGAAAGTGAGTGTGGTTACCTGCTACTAAAGTTACTTCATGGCATAGATTTAGAGGCAGATGAGGTGTGTGGTGATCCAACTACAAAATTAGCAAAGCAGAATAATGACCCTATGATACATTCTGAGGAGTTTCCTGTCCAAGTTTCACATTATGATAGCTAGCAAATTGCATGTTTGTGTGTCCACTGTAGGCGCTGCATATAAAGTGTTCAAAAGCTTTTGCATCCTGGTCTGTTTAGCTAAATATTAATTTGCAGTTTGATCCTATGATCACAAGGGGGCAGCACCTTCAAGCCAGCTGAGATGCTGTAGCCCCAAACTGTGACCTCTGCTCAGCTGAACTTCACTCATATTTGTGAAGATATACAATGAACTGGCACAAAAAAATCTGATTGTGGCATAATATGTTTTTTGTATGAGGCAAAAGAGTTTCCACCCTGAGGAACACTTTCTGTGGCCAGGTCTTTGAGGCCATCCCAAACACTAACTTTACCCCATCCCATGGAGCTGCAGTCCAACATGTGAACAGTCTTACAGCGACAGGTGTCGCTTTTTGTGCAAAGCCAAGTGATCAGAGCGGGAGAAGCTGCGCTCACAGTCTGGACACTGGAACGGTTTGACTCCTGTGTGTTTTCGGAAATGCCTTGTCAGCTCATCAGACCGGGCAAACTTCCATGTGCAGCCCTCCCACATGCACTTGTACGGTTTCTCTCCTGCAAACAAATCATATATTTTAGAAAAAGTCTTAAATGTACACATTTTGAATGTAGTCTTTACCGTGACTGTACCTGTGTGAGTTCTGCGGTGGGCTTTGAGGTGGGAGCTTTTGGTATAGACCTTATTACAGCCTGCGAAGTCACAGCAATGAATCCGTCTCTTCTTGAGGGTGTCAGGTGAATCAGGTGGAAGAGGATGTTGTGTGCGTGAATGGACTATTACGGAAGGACTGTTGACCCTATAACACAGAGTACAAACATATTAGGTACAGTAAGGCAAGGTATAATGCGCTATTGAAGCAGCATTTATGTGAAAACTTGATTCAGCCTTAATTTGACTACAGAGTCCTGCTAATGCAATAACTATAGCCAAAAATACCAGTATTTTCAGCTTTGCGTTCATTAACTTGTTGTCAATCAAGTACTTTCTTCCGTTTGTAATACCACTCTTGCACATGAACAGCCTCCTGTAGAGTTCACTCCCAATGAGCTTTATGTTGTAATCTCACACTTCCGACTAGAATCAGTAATCTAACTACAAGAGAGACTTTAAAAAGCCAAAACGAACAGAAAAGGAATTGTCAGTCCACACGATCAGTACCGCCTGAGTGTCGGGGTGCGAGTAAGTGGCAGTTGAGAGCAGGTGTCGAGTGTTGAAATATGAATCCGTCACAGATCAACTTTGCGTAAAGGAATGTGCAGAAAATCCCCAACAACACATCCCCAAGTGTCCAGCCCGTTATTATACAGAACTCTGTTGACCTATATTTATTACATACAGCACATACTGTTTATTTATTTATTGGTTTATTTGGTAGGGACATTGCAAGTTAATGAACAAGCCACACCGGATGTATTTACATTATTCCTGTGTGAGTGAGAAAGGGGTGATGACAACGGCGGACACACCCACCGTACTGAAGGGCCCAATTATTTTAGAACTGGCACGCTGACAACTGCAGCTTGTGATGGCAACTAAGCTTCCACTGCACAATGCACACACACTGGCAACATTCTCTGACTATTACATGGTTAACATAACCTGCAATTATTTATTCTATAGGGAAATCAGTTTTAGTCTTGGAGCAAAGGCACAAAAGAGGAGAGGGGTCCGATGGAGAGGCAGGAAAAGATGAATAGCGGGGTTGAAAAAATAAGCCAGTAACAGCACAAACTATTGGATATTTCCCAAATAACTGTCAAATGATCAACATCCTCTATATTCTTTATTTCAACTGATCATCATTTTTGAAATCTACTCTCAAAAATACCAAAATAGTACAATGTTGTTCGGCACACCATAATACATAAAAGATATGAACATAATTCTCCTGAGAGGTGTGGCTGAAGGACAGAACAAAAACTAAAAGTGCCACAGAAGAATGAAGGAATCCGACACACCTCACACACGTGTCGCTTCCCGGCAAATGTACTTGCTCTTATTTCCGCTTGGTTACATTTACGAACAGGAACACAATAGGGTGTTAAAAGTTAACACAAGTCTAACATGACATGCTAAGTATTGCGACCAAATAACAACTGCAGACCATTCAGTTGCACTCAATCGTGACGGTACTGTTTTTGAACATTTGTGGAAGTTTAGGCCTAGTACACTCTTTTAACTGCCCAAAATACAGGAACAGCCTCTGAATAAGCTTCCGCGTAGAATTCTTTAAGAATAAGAATAGTAACAATAATAATTTGAACTTTCTCCTTTTAGACGTCAACAAAATAATAGGAGTAATCAGAGAGTTTTGAATACTTTCTGAGCCACTTCTATACTGTGCACATATTGAGTGAAACATAAGCTGGGTGAAGGTGCTGCACTCACTCGTATTCGTGTGGTATCCTGAGGGCTGGGGGCTTCTTCTCGTGACCGCTGATGGGGTCATGGCTTATCACTGGGCGAGGCTCCGTTTTGATTGGCTTATGCAAGTCATGGGCGTCTCCCCGTAGCTCCAGGGGCTTCTTAAAGTGGGCTGAAACAGGCCATATGTGAACTGGTCACATAACAGCAAGTCAAAATATTTTAAAGAATCAGTAGCTTTAACTTGTAATTTACAAATAAGACTTCTATTGCGCTTTACATGTTTCTCAAAACGCTACATTGTATTCATTGCAGTGTGTGATGAGAGGCTGCCAGTCTGCCAACCACCACTCACTGACTCACTGACTCACTCACTGTCTCACTCACCCGCTCACTCCCTTACTCACTCCCTTACTCACTGTCTCACTCACCCGCTCACTCCCTCGGCCGTTAATTCACTCACTCCCTCTCTCTCTCTATCTCCCTCACTCAATCGCTCTCACTGCTCGCTCACTCACTCACTCCCTCACTCTCTCTTGCACACTCATTCACTCCCTATCTCACTTGCTCATTCTTTACTCCCTCTCTCACCCCCTCACTCACTGTCTCGTTCACTCCCTCTCTTGCTCACTCACTCACTCCCTCTCTCTCTCTCTCTATCTCCCTCACTCAATCGCTCACTCACTCCCTCACTCTCTCTTGCACACTCATTCACTCCCTCTCTCGCTCACTCACTCACTCCCTCACTCCCTCACTCTCTCTTGCACACTCATCACTCCCTATCTCACTTGCTCATTCTTTACTCCCTCTCTCACCCCCTCACTCACTGTCTCGTTCACTCCCTCTCTTGCTCACTCACTCACTCCCTCTCTCACTATCTCCCTCACTCAATCGCTCACTCACTCCCTCACTCTCTCTGCACACTCATTCACTCCCTCTCTCGCTCACTCACTCACTCCCTCACTCCTCACTCTCTCTTGCACACTCATTCACTCCCTATCTCACTTGCTCATTCTGTACTCCCTCTCTCACCCCCTCACTCACTGTCTCATTCACTCCCTCTCTCGCTCACTCACTCTCTCCCTATCGCTCTCTCTTGCTCGCTCACTCCCTTCCTCACTCACTCACGCTCTCATCCCCTCACTCTCTCGCTCACTCCCTCGTTCACTTACTCACTCACTCACCACTTCATACCTAGGCAAGGTGAGTGAAGTTTCTTGCCAAGGTATTGCATCTATTGAATAAAATAATCTCACAAAGGGCCTTTTTATTTCCGTTATCTTCCATCAAGTTATTTTTATAACTCTAGATTTACTTTGCATGCTTCTCTGAGCAGCTATTCAGGCAGTTAACCCCAGAATAAAGAAAAAGTCTCCCGCCAGAAGAAAAAAAACAAGCGGTTATTCTGAGTAGAGCGGAAGTAAAGCACACTTCCTAATTTCAGAAAAAAGGAACAATTAAATAATCTACTTGTTTATAAGGAAAAGGTCCAGGTCGACGGCACATTCCTTCCACAAAACATTAGCACATCCTGTTTTTCATTCATTTCACTCGTTCCCAGAGCAAACAGTACGTGTTCTCTCACCTGTTTGCTCTCGGCTGCGGTGGTGCTCCTCCTCTGTGGCGAGTGGCGGGCTGACCATTAAGGGCTGGTGCAGGTGGAGAGGAGACTGCAGGAGCACAGACAGGGGCAGCATGACCGGAGACACCATGACCCCAGGCTGGATGACCCCTTGCCCAGAGCTGATGAGAGGGGCCACCATAGCCGGGTAGGACAGCGCGGATGTGGTGTGGTGCGGTGGCAGGGCATGAGGTGGGGAGCAGTGCAGGGGGAGCAGCGGGGCGAGGGCGAACCGCGGGACGACAGCGGGGAAGAGGAACAAGGAGGGGATAGGGAGGAGGTAGAGGAGGAGCGCTTGGTCACGGACAGGTCCACTGGCTCTAACTGGGTGCTGCTGCTGCTGCTGTGCTGGGTGCTGACAGGAGGGTTGGGCGAAGGGAAGGTGTGCAGAGGCGAGGAGTACAGGTGGGACGGGGGCAGGATCACTCTGTAGGTCTCCGAATATGGCGAGTAGAACGACTGCAAGAGAGAGCGGGGGAGAGAGGATGTAGGAGAAGGAAGCACAGTGTTAGAAATATCCGGTTTGCAATAAACAACAAGGAAGAAATGTCTCAAGCAACAAGTGTTATTCATAAAGGAAATAAAACACACACCATTCACCCATTCACAGCCCCACATTGTGATTTGAAATAGTTAATTGTTCAATTTACAGGTGGAGACTGATGGGTTTGTGATGCATTTTGATATTTTTTGTGGTTGCGTTTGTTACACAAAATTGACATTTACTGATTTAAAGATAGTTCCTGTAACCCTTCAGTCTCAGGAGTGATTCTGTTAGTTTCTGTTAGTCAAATAAATCACCCCCACGCCTGGCAGCGTGTCGCTATTGTATGCAAATACTGTATCCAGTGTGCAGCAGCAGGAAGAGGCGATATGTGGGAACCAGTCTGTCTAGACGTGTATCTGCAGTGGTGTGTGTAGGTGAGTGCATGTGGGTCAGAGTATGTCTTCAAAAACATGTCCGGGCATGATTAGGACACACACAATAAAGTTACACAAACACACATATCTTACCGTCTCCATTTCTGTCTTCAGAGGGTAATCATACATCAGCATGGCTGCACAGGCCACACTCCTAAAAAAAATAAAACACAGTAATGTTACAGGTGATAGTATCAGCTTCTAATGAATCCTACTAAAATGAATCTGTCATTAAGGACCAGTGACACATCATGTGCCGTAAATAACAGGGCCTGTCTCCATCTTCCTGTCAACCTGCCAATCTAGCAATCATCTTTGCAAACAAGGTGACAGTTTGCCGCCTTGTTTGAATGCATTTTGCTGGTGTAATTGCTACAGAGATGAGGCAACATGTAATTACACAGTTTTATAGGGTCCAAGAGCAAATTTCAGGTATGAGATGCAAACTGATCAGCAGGAGGCTTGGCATTCTCTTTGAGAAAATAGTGTAAGCTTCCCAAAGTGGTTCCAGTAACCTATAGCTTGTGACCAGGTGCAGCTGTGATGACTGTGTATTGTTTAGGAGTGTGATTGTGTGAGTGTTCAACAGACCATTGAGGCGAGAAGAACTGTCGGAAGTATGTAGCCCTAGGGAGTGCGTGTATGTGTGTGTGATTAAAGTCCACGGCCTGCACTGAGCCTTTAATTATTAACAAATGAGCAAGAGCACACAGTTTGGTCCAGCTGCTGGACGGGCCAATTGGAGCGCAGGGTGGTGGTTTGCTGGGTCAGAAAGGGTGTGAACATGACGCCTGCAGCCTCGCCCTTTCTTACCACGGAAACAAAAAACAAAAGCAGTTGGGTGAGAATGATGTGTGCGAAACAATTTCAGGGTGTGTTTCTTCTAATCTGGGTTTGCATTGTGCTCTGGTTCAGTTGGAGGTCACGCAGTTGTTCTATTGTGCCACTCAAAGACGTAGGTATGAAGCGCAAACACATTACAAAATGCTGATATAAGGGAAAAGTGGCCGGTGTTTCCTATAGTTCCAGGAATATCTCAAAAGATTGCACTGTGGAATCCCCTAACCTTTTTGTGAACCTAGTGTTTATATTTCAACAAGAAAGTGCTGTTATTGAGAATGGGGACCTGACACAGTTCTGAGTCACGCCACGCAAATGTCCAAACAAGGACACAATGCACAGTGTCAATGACTACTACAAGTCATCAGTCCAAATCATCCATCCGGACAAATACTGGGAGACCGACAACAACACAGCAGCAACATGCTCATACATTGGTGTCCATTTACCTGTCTACCTCTCATCTCATTGTATTGCCAAATTTATTAGCTTTACTTCAAATACGAACATATTCTACCTATAGTAACAGTACAAGAGGTAGTAATAATAATTAATTAATAATTACACATTTTGATATTGACTTAAAAGTGATACCAAAGAACATTTGACACCAATTGTGCATTAAAAAAAGATTATGTATGATCTCTCCGTTGCTTAACCTCCTACAACTCCATCCATCCATCCATTTCTTCCACTGTCCGTTGCCGGTCGTGGGCAGCCGCCGAGCTGCCCAGTCACATGCACCACCCCATGGCCCTCTGCAGGTGGTGGGTCCCGAAGACGGCCTCTCGGTTCAAACCGGCTGTTGTCCTCCTAGGGGCTACCAGTTAGCAGACACTGGAGGCAATGTGGGAGGCCTGCCAAGACACAACGACATGTGCACCTCCGGAGGCGGGATTCGAACCACGACCTTCGATCATGAGACACCGCTCTACCATCTGCCCACTGTCGCCCCTCCTACAACTATGAAACATAAATCAAACCTTTTCTCAACTATAAATTACCAAGTTACTAATGTGTTGATCAAGAAAGTTGTCTTTGAAGCGTAACAAAAGCGTAACCAGATCGAAATGTGTTTTAATGTCAGTGGTTTGTTAGCCTTAGTTGCATGCCTTTAGAGTAGACTACTGGATTCCTATACTTTAAGTTTTGTGCAATTGCAAGATAGAGCCAAAGATAATGTACAAATGATTACAGATTTGTTTGTTATTAATGTAGATAGTTAAATGAATCAATAGCATTTCGGCATTTAGAAGCTTATAGTTTGCATGACGTACTCTTGCTTTTATCCTAGATATTGGACAAAGTCATTGAGGTGCTACCATTGGCAATTATACCCTGGGTTTGTATAATCTTTCAAAGATCAAACTCAAGCATTAGGAATTAGGCATCCATAAGCACCTACGAACTTTGGCCCTTCTAAATTTAAGACACGCTTGAACTAGCACAAAACATTTGCATACAGTGCAGTAGCTTTCCTCCTGTAGTTCACACCTCACTACACTTGTTCCAAGTTGGATTCATGTGTGGTGATTTACAGTCTGTCCGTGCTACACTGAAGCTTGTTGAGAAAAACATGTTTTACTTTTTGTTCTTGATGGTGACTAAGATATGAGTTCAATAACAAGTAGCGCCAACTTGTGTTAATCCCAGTGTCAAAGCCATCAAAGCTAACTGAGCAGGGCCTCCAACACACATTCGTACTATTAGTTCATAACACGGTACTATTAGTTCATAACACGGTACTATTAGTTCATAACACGGTACTGTTATGGACTAATAATAATTTTGTTTTTATTGTGTTTGTGTGTTTTTGGTGTTGCAGTCAGGCACATTGAGTTGCCTTGTCCATGAAATGTGCTGTATACATAAATTTGCCTTGCCTAGTACTCTTAGTTCACAACATGGGACTACTCTTAGTTCAGGGGTAAATGTCCCATTTTAAATCTCACAAAAGTTGGTAAACCACTAGATTTCTATACAAAGCAAAAACTAGCTTTGTTTTTCTGTGTAAAAAAGACGCCTTGTGGCAGTTAATTATTGGAACCTGTAAATATCACATCTACATTTTTTAACATCCCAAAATAGTGCTCTGGATCAACAAAAAACACTTGATTTTATCCCATGTCATTACCTTCTTGAAAATTGCAACTAATCAAACTTATACCAAGAAAAGGCAAATGAAGCGTGAGATAAACTGGCGTTGGTCAGATCCAGTCAACGCTGCCCCTTTTAGTCAATAAGTAGCCTGCCTGAGTCGCCGTGGAGCATTCTGAGCTCTCGCCCTCTCCATGTGGGCATGTGTATTTATGCATGTCAAGTGTGGTCTGCAAATATTGTCCTTCTAGGTCAGAGGAGCTACTGTGTACTCAACCCCAACCCACTCAGCAAACACGGCTCTCTCCATCCTCCAAATCTTCTTCTCTCCATCTCCTTCCTCTCAGCTGTTGCTATCACTCATCCTTATGCTCCGGCTGTGTCTGTGCGCACATCATATAAAGCAACATGAGTGTAAGGGGGAAAATATTGTGGCTTGGAGTCGGTTCTGGCTACCGGCTAACCGCATGCACATGCGCAAGTTTCTGCAAGCTCAACAGAATACATGCACTAAATCATAGGAGGAATAAGTTCTTGCGCACACGCACACACTCACTGGGGGCTGGAGATGATGAGATCACCAGAGAGACCCCAAACCTCCAGACAACGGCTTTGTCCAAGAACAAGATGGAACGCACAGGTTCTTGGAAGTTTTCAAATCTGCGCTTGGCCTTGTAGCTCAACGCCAGGTTCTCTTGTTCACTATTGTTTTAAATTGAACGTGCTCCAAAGAAACGCTGACATTTGATCATTAGAAGAAATTGCAGTTGCATCACTTATAGACCTAATGAGACCCAAATTAACTTGCCTTTTCCTAATTGCCCTTTTACACCCAGGTGGCTGCTCCCCCAACTCTTAGCTCACTTCCTTTCCTAAATAACGTGTCCTCTGCCCTGAGATCAAGGCCAACTTTTTGAACCCTTTCTCTTTACTTGCACTTGTAAGCCCCTCTTAAGCCCCCTTCGAATTCCCCAAAGTGCCTAAGCTGCATACAGTAGAAGCACACACTCCTCCCCAATACACATGAATACAGTACAGATCCACACACAAACAGCAGAGAGGACTGCCTGACCTCAGTGGGGGCCATCCGGAGGGGGAGAGGAAGCAGGATCTATCATCACAGTTTAACACGGGTACAATCTCTTCTTGGGGGTTGACATAGTCGGGCTCAAACAAAAAAAAAGTGACAAGCGCACACATAGGCCAAAGACACTGGAGAGGGTTGAGATTTTCCAGACTACGTTTTGGAGAACAGGGGGAAAGAGAGGGAGAGAAAGCAGCGGAAGCCCTAGGAGTTGGAGTCTGACTGTTATTATTTCCACACTGCGTGATGGGTCGGGGGTGTAAAGAAGGGGAAGAAGGAGGAGTGAAGAGAGAGGAGCCAAACGAGGGGTGCTGCTGCGGGGGGCCTGTGGTTTCCTGTCCACCCCCCTCTCCTCTCCTGCTATTCTCTCTCTTATACACTACACCTCCTCGTGCCAAAGAATGAGAGGCAAAGAAAACAGCCCCTCTCTGACCAAACTATGTCAAAATGGAAGTGGAAAGAACAAGACATGCAGACACACAAACTGGGGAAGAAACATGGAGCGGGTTTTGACCAAAATATGACAAAACTGCAATGAACCTCAAAGAAGGGGAGGGGTGTAGATGCGGCTAGCAGTCAGTAGTGGCTGAATCCAGTGGGGTCAATACAGATGTTTGGTTTTGTAGTCAATAAAGAGATGACAATAACTTTTCCCCCTGTGCCCCTTCACTTCTAATGGAGTCAGAGAACTTCCCAGCAGCATCCAGGAGATTAATGTTTAGCCCTAATGTTCCCTCTGACATGCCCTTTGAGCGCTTGGTGAATGTGTACACACGCTGAGCATTTTGTTCCAGCAGATAACATCAGCCTGTTGGTCCAGGAAAAGAGGTGTACAAGGCAGAGGGGAGAAGGTGTGTGCCTTTTTATGGGATGGGGGGTTTAAATGCATACACGAGCAGTAAGATCACCCTGTTGTTTTTTATTACAGTAAAAGTACAAAAAAAAAAAACTCATTCCTGGCACTCGCCCCCCGCGTCCACACACACACACACACATCCCTCCTCTCTCCCCTCCTCCCCTCAGCAGTACTTGCCCCGTTCACTCTCCGCCGCCGCGCCGCCGCCACTGCTGTTGCAACCTCTAAACAGGATAAGGGCTTCATACGCCAAGTGGAATGTGTGACGCAAGCCTCAGCCTTGAAACAAAGCACAGGAAACAGGGGAGAGACAGAGAGAGACACACACCGGGAGAGGAGAGAGAAAAAGAGAGAGAGAGAGAGAGGGTGAATGGCAGAGGAAGTGGAGTGAGAGATCAGGTGAGAGGATCTGAACGTCTGGATAATCTCGCACATAGAAGCACAGCTGTCACACAGGCACATCCACACAAACAGCAGATTTGACTGCGCAACCCTGACAGAGTTGTGTATTATCACCCAAAAATACAATCGATTTTTGATTTCCATTTTTGTATGTGTAAAAAGGATAATGACCTATAAAAAGGAAAAAAATCACTTGGCTTGTCAAAAAGGGAAAACAAAACAGAAGTATAAACAACAAAGTCTACAATATCTATTTTATTATCAATGATAGACGAAAACGACAAATAACTAAAAAGGCAAAAGGGGAATAATGTCACTGATTTCATTGTAAAAAATAAAATAAAATAACTTACTAGGAGTCAAACAGCATCAAAATCTAAGCCAGGTCTTTTTACAGTCTATCCTTACATGCCCTGTAAAAGGCTGTGCAAGCTACATAAACAGCCATGTGTTTCCATATATAGCTCACTATAGGATTACATCAGTTCAATATCAGTCTCTTCGAATTAGGCTAACCCCGCCAATTTTTCAAGGGATGGACACAAAGTGAACAGATGTCACGCAGATGAAAAACAACAATCAGTCCGACTTCAAACCATTAACCGCATAATTAATTAAAAGCATTATTATCTAATTAAGAACAGCCACAACTTTTCATTTATAGACTCTCTCCTCAGTGGAGCGTGCCAACAAAACACAGGCACATCTGTACGATAGACAACTGTTATTAGGCTGAATTAACTTTAGTATGATGAAGGCAACTGAACGAAAAAACAACAACAACAACAAAAACACTTACTTGTTAAATTGAAAATCAATTTTGGTGAAGATCCCAGGAGGGTGTACGGCTACTTTTAGACCCCTCAGTAAATTGGTCAACTATAGGACAAACTCCTGGTGAAAAAGTGACGTTGTGCCAGTGACATGTGGCTCTGAAAAACCTGCCGGTCCGGGGATCCACGTAAAAGTTCCTAAGTTGTGACACGGGCTCTCGGTCAGTGCGTGTGTCTCTCGTGCGTGCTCCTCCGCGGACTGTTGTAAGGAACTGCTGCTGGTGCTCGTGCTGTCACATGATCCGAGACGGGCTGGTCGGGCGTCTTCATGGGCGGCTCTGGGGCGGCTCTGGGGCGGGACCAGGGCGGGGTGCTGCTGCTGAGTGCCGCCGTGCGCGTGCGTTTGTGCGTGTATGTGTGAGTATGGGGTGTGCACGTGTGAGTGTGTGGCTGTCGTCATTTTCCAAGACAAGGAAACAGCTACTGGAAAATAAGGTAGGTTTACTGCAAGAGCTCGTTACTCAGTTACCTTTTCTTCAAATACAGATTTGATAATTGGCTTTAAAGTATGCAACTTAATATTAAGGTTGTTTATTAAATTCAACATGATTGATTGTGGAAATAACAATAACACTTCTTTTTGGGCCCACATTAGTTGTACCATAGTATGCAAATATCAAGGATGGAGGACGATATAGGCTTAATAAAGTTTTTCCTCAAGTGGTTTAAGGTGTGAATATTGTGATTACAGTCAATCAGTTACAATGACTGAAAATAATGACAATAATAAAAAATGGGCTGCCAGACTAGCAGGTGAGGAAGACAGGTAATGCAATTCTGCATTGAAGAGTAGGCTACTTCATAGGATGTTAGCAAGAAAATTCGTAATAAAAAACAGTAAAAAAAATAAAAAATAAAAGTTGATTTTGAGAGCAGCAGATACAGGCTTTCTGTGTGTCCCAGCTCCATTTTATCGTGGTGGCATGCGTGACAGATGAAGACAGGAGGATTGTTTTGTTTGGATATAAATAATAACTATAATAAAAAATAATTATTATTATTATGAAAATGCTTATGCAATAATCTTTTAACTATGTAACATGGTATGTCCACATCAGGAACAGGGACACATGAGACCTACCCCAACTGCTCTCCAAACACTTCTACAAAGTGTTTTATGTTTAGTTAATAGTTTTTGAATGTACAGTAATCCAGTTAAAGTACAAAACCTCAAAGCAAATTGTCACAAGGAAATTCCACAATGTAAGATTAGATACAGCATGACAAATACCGGTGACTGTTGATTTTCTTAAGAATTAGACGTCAACAAAAATATCACTATCTAGATCACTATTGTGGTAAAATACAATCAATTTCACATACATTTCATCAGACCCTAACTTGTTTTCTTACAGTCAGGTGAAATCCAGGCCGATGAGATGCTTTGAACTAACTTTATTAGTTAGCAATGCTCTTGAATATTCCTAACAAATCTGGTTTATAATCGTGCTTTTGTACATGGTGCTGAATAAGGCCATACCATATAAATTCACCATGGTGTGTAAAGATGCATGCCACTTTCTTCTTCTGATCTAGTGCATAAATTAAGAAGATGTCTGGATACTTCTGAAAGCTATATAGTATTTGGTTTGTATCCAGGCTCTTGTGGACGTGACTATGGGACACACGCAGACACACACTGGTGGATCTGAATGTGATATAATAAGCTGTGATGCAGCGCTGGCACCTGAGAGGACTTCTGTTGAAACAAGGCGCTGAAATGACGGTTGTTATTTCATGCTTGGTATCAAGTCTAACTTATATCCGTTATGGCTTAGCACACTCCTTCAGCAGAAATGGAGCGTGAATGTGGACGAGTGCTCTTCAGGTAAAACTTTGTGATTTTTATTGGCGCTTTGTTGGTTTAAGGACCTAAATGTAGAGCACACACTGCGCTGAGCTGACGGTGACTTGTGTAACATAAGGCCTAATGCAGGACTGGGATTTTCAGTGTTGCAGATTATTCTTGTCAGTATGTATTTATTGTTTATCATAAGACTTGTGATGTTTAAAGCTTATTTATTTATTCTTACTAATGATATTTGTCTTATAATACAGTATTGTAACCTTTATTGTAACAGAAGACAGCAAAATTGTTTAGAATCTACTTGTAATGATAGTGTAAGTAAGACCCATGTGTAACAATTTTCAGGGCCTGACAAAAATGCATTTTCCGTAATGTCAAAGTTTGTATAATGAGAGAAAGAAAACACAATCAGACGATGAGCTGATCTTCTGAACGGCGGAGACTTTTACATATTTATGATGCAACATCAGGTAAACTGAGAGAGGCACAGATGTCTTTCTTGTGAAAGTATCTGGAACAATCAGAGAGCATGAGGCCAAAATGATATAAGGTTTCAAAGACATCACAATATCAGCAGTTGGGACTAACATTATAGTCTGTTTTGTTAAGAAAGTGAAGAAGTGGGTGAGGTTTGATTGGCAGTGCAGTTGAAATTTAAGATGCCGTGAGTTAAATAACATGCCCTTTTATGGACTGCACAGGCAAAACAAAACTGAAGCATATGGACACAGGTACAATATGACCAAAGAAATGTAACCACAAGTTTGGAAGCAATCAACTCATTGTGGTGTCAAATACTTTAGATTATTGGATCATAACAAGTTGGATTATAACATGAGAAGCAGAAAGTCAACAACAGAGCCAACAAGTGACCAGTGGTTAGTCTTCACAGTCATGGCGATGTGTGAACAAGCAGCAGCCTCCCTCTCTCTTGGTACAGCTACGTTTTTTACTTTAGTACGTCTTTGCCGTGTTTTTTGTGGGGTTTGATGGATTTTTTTTTTTACTACAAAGAGTCCATAATGGTCCTGAAGAAAGTAGATTTTTAAAAGTAAACAAACAGCTAGCTTATGAGACATTTGAGACCTACAAATGTCTTCTTCTGAAGCACTGAAGAGGCACCAAGAGCCCCCCACAGCTGCAGCACAGTGGAGGCGTCACAAGAGGAGCTACAGGAAACAAGGAAGGGACAAAGGAGAAGGTATCCGGGCAAGACTCACAGCTAGGCCACACATGCCTTCTATTGTTCTGGCTAATGGACGTTCACTGGAGAATAAAACAGATTAACTGCTAAACTCTTCCCAGAAGATGGTGAAAGACTGTCGTGGAGCGGAGGGAGCTGCGCAGGAGGAAGAGGAAGGAGGAGGTGGAGGAGCTGACCAGTGCAGGACACCACGCTCGGAAACAGGGACAAACCCAGGAGGCGGTGCACTGTTTCAGAGGATCAGGGGAGACTAAAGGCATCCAGCAAGGTTTCCTCCAGGTGCTACGGTTTCCCCGACCTCCAAAAACATGCTGGTCAGGTTGGCCCATGTGGCGGCACGGCTCAGTCGCAGCAGCTCAGGACTAACACCTGAACACTATTTCGTTGTATGGTTGTACAATGACAAATAAAGCACTTACTTACTTATTACTTACTGGTTGATAATGTCCTATCTCTCTTGTAGACTGTAGGGTTTTACTGTGGGACACACTGACTCCTTCCTTACATACTGTATCTGCCTGACTGTATCCATGAGAGGGGTGACCAAACTTCTTTCGTCAAGGGTTGCGTATTGAAATAGATACACATGCACATAATGCACTGAAATATAAAAATGGGCGTGGTTAGATTTGGTTTGACCATTACGACACTCGTCTATTCATAGTTCAATGCTCTGGACCTCCAGTGGCTTGTCGAGACTTTCTTGGTTGAAGAAACGCTGCCCCAATACAGTATGTTTCTGTGCCACCTGAGTGAGGTGGGACCTGGGCGTGGCGCATCACAATTAATGCTTTGGTGTTAGATGTTTTGACCATTTGTATTATGGTCCAATTCAGAAAGAAGCCTGAGCGTCAACAGAAATATGTAAATATATGTAAAATATATTTTAAAAAATGAACCGAGGTAGCATTTAAACAGGTTTTGCTTCAAGTCAAAGTGGAAGTATTGTCTCTCACACAAGCACTCAAAACTGTATTATTCCTATTATGTATTATTTTACTGATGGTAACACTACAATGTTTTACTATGTGATGATCTAGTTTTAGAAATGTTTTGACTATTTAAATTGCGAATTAGACGTTACCAAATTCTAACCAAAAGTCAATCAGACACAAACAGGAGTGCTAAAGTGTCCAGGAGTACATAGCATATAGGCTTATAGCTTATAACTTTCACCCTGTGTAAACCTTCATGAAAACACCTGCTACAGTGAGTCATGGCGGTAACACACAAATGGTGGTGGTAAAGAAAGAATGATTCATAAGTAGTGTATAGAGGCAAGGACCCACGTGTGATATTTCAGCAAAACACGAAAACTCACAAATCCAAATGCAATAATAATATATGTTTCTCAAATTATTAAATTATTTTTTATATATTATATATATTATATCTCAGTTATTAGTTATCTTCACCTTTCTTTTTTGTTCCTCTTCACCTTTAATTCCCCTTTGCTGCTTTGACACTGTGGGTGTGATATGTGTAACATAATAACCTCATCATAAATGACTGAAAGGCAGGTATGTGAGCAATCTATTCCAACTAATCTAGACACACTAACTTATAACAAGGATTTTTATAACAAACAAGTTAGTTGGAAAACGAGTAAGACAACACTTGAATTTCATTGAAAATGCCAGACTGGCATCCTCATTCCATTTATTCAAAACTATTTCCTTACCAGTGAATCATGTTTTTTCCCCCCCACTAAAGGTACAGTTTCTCACAAAATGCTGCAAGGTTACTGTAAACAACCCCAAACATTTAGCTCCTCAGCATGTTTGAACCAGCGGGCCACCACACGTCTCTGATTCAGATGATTGATGTAGGGCATAAATTGCAGAAGCTTGTTCACAATATAACTCCACTCTCTGACTTGATGCTGTTGTGAAATTAAATCACACATGAAATAATATTGTTCAATAACAACAATAATTTATTTTAGATTATTGGATGAGCTCCAGCTGCAGTTTGACAGTTGAGAGACAGCTACCGCTACCACAAATGTATATTGAATTACATTGGGCAGATACACACGACAGCATGTGTCAGGCTGACAGTACAGTGCTAATAGGAAGGGCGTGGCTGCAGGGAAGACAGGTATGTTTCTTGATTCTTGTTGTATATGAGTGTATCCCAAGGGAACAATTGTGGCTCTGTCTCAGAAGAGACATGACAGACAGACAGGCGATAACTGTCGCACATAACGCGCTGCTGGAACAAACCCCAATTGTCTACATCGTACACCAAACTTCCTCTGTGTTTTTGGTCCAGTAAATCTCAACATGATTCATACTGTTGTGTGTGAGAGTCGATTTTTATTTAAAGCCACACTACGGAACATTCCAGATTATATGTTGCAACAATAACAACTACTAACATTTCTGTGAAATGTTAGTTGTAGTTGGGATATTAGTATGGTTCTAATGGATGGTGGCTGGAAATGGCACAAAAAGGTTGATGTACAACAGCAGATTTTGATAGGTTGATGATCTTATTTTGAGCAAGTACACAATGCCAGGACACAGTCACAGAAGAAGAAGAAGAAGAAAAAAACATGTTTATATTACAACAACAAGGACTAGATCTTGCCAAGTTGCTTCTTTCAGATGTCCAGTTTAACACACAGTTTAAATGAGCTGTAATTGATAACCAATATCGGTTATATCCAATGATCAATAGAGCTAAAACCCGTGCTCGGCCCTGTATCGTAATAACACCTCTTCTTTGTACACTGCTATTGACTCGTGAAGACTGAATTAATTGTGACTCCAAGTGATTCCACAGCCTGACTCCTCTCACAGCCACACATGCGTTTTCTTGTTGTTCACATTGCCTGAACTTTAAAAGTCCCCTTAAATTGTACTCCCCTTCTATGAATACAAAAAGTTCTTCAGATTTAGCAGGTAGCAGTGAGGGCTTTGTATAATAATTGTGCAGTGAAAATGTCAACAAGATCGAAAGGTTTGAATGGTTTAGATTTGTACAATTTATTGGAATGATTATTCTCTCTGTCCATCTGACTGACTTAAAGGGTCCTTGTGCTTTCACTGGTTTGGGCATCTCACGGTGGCAAACAAAAACAAGCTAAAAAGGATCATAAAAAATGCAGAAAAGGTCACTGGATGTTCTTTACCACACAGTTATGCGCAGAATAGCCAAATCCATCTTCAGTTGTCGTCAATTGTTTTTATTAACTATTGTCTGCATTATTGTCATTTGTCCTGATTTGTTGTGACGTGTTGTGATTTTGTGACTGTGATGCTGAACCAGAGACTCATTTCCTCTGAGGTGGACAATTAAGTTAATCTGAATCTGAACTGTTGTTTTTAGTTAACATTAGGATCATTAGTATCACATTGGACTTAAAAGAGCTGAATAAATCAATAGGACAAATGCAAGAATTAAGTGCAGAGTTAAAAGTACAAAAAGAAAAAGAAAAAAGAAACACTGAACACCTAATAAAGGCATGGTTTAAAAGTTATAAACTCATGGCAGATTATCTGGCCTGACATTTTTACAGAGAATAATGATAAGGCCTTCTGTGGGTGTTTCAGAGGAGTTGGCCCCTGGGGCGGTCTTGTTCTGAGTCCTGACATGAACCAGACTGTATGTTATTATACAAACTGGCTAAAATTACCTAACCTACATTTGCATTTTAACTTTGACAGGGAAGAGTGGCAAGTAAGTAAGTATCAACTTCCAGCAACTATTGCCAAAAATGTATCCTTGTGGGTCAATGCACTTTATGAAAATTAATATTTCAATTGTCCAAAATTCTGAAGAAATTTTAAGAAAAACAATTCTGAAGTTTAAAAACAAAACAGTATAGGCCTATTGCCAAATTATACTGTATAATTTGTACTGTACATAAGATAATTAAAAGTTCAATACAGTGAACTGAATTTATACTGGTCATAATTCTTATAAAATATATTTAATGGAATCTCCTTTCATCGTGTGTCTAAATTTGGAATATAAATAGTTTTTTAAATGCTGCAGAGCCTATTATCCCACACGCACTAACTCGCACACATTCTATGTATTTCACTGCTTTGCATATTAGCACCAGGGCGTAGCAAGTGTACCGTCACTTCAGCCTGCAATTCACTGTCTCTGAAAATTGCTGCTAGCAAAGGCATTTCAAAAATGGCAAGGCAAGGCAAGGCAAGGCAAGTTTATTTGTAGAGCACAATTCATACACGAGGCAATTCAAAGTGCTTCACAGTTGCAGAAAAAATTACAAGAAAACAGAAAACATCAACATAAAGTTAATCAATTACAGTAAAAGGCAAGAGTGCAGATAAAATACTTTCAGTTTTCATAAAATGCATTAATAAACATTTGTCTGACATAATTTGGTCACACTTTTCTGCACTATAAAAATGAATAGCATCTTGCATAAGTGGTACTGGCAGGGCACGGGGTTCAAGCTCAAAGGAATTTCTCCTTTCATTCACACCTGGAAATCATGCCCAAGTTTATAATTGCTTTTTGACACACAATGACTGATTTTTGCAACAACAGTAGTTGTATATGAGATTGAAATGTTGCTCTATATATTAGGTAACCCTCAAGGAAATGAATGTAAGCCAGTGCAGTGATGTTGGGTGGAACGAGCGAGAGGGTGAGAGGGGGTGGGGGTGGGGCATGAATCCACCCGACTTGGGAGTGGTGCTTCCTCTCTCCAAGTTCAGAAATAGCCAACAGACAACTTTATTGTTTCAAACCTACCCGCTGTCACTCCCTGTGTCTGCTCCACTCCACAAAGACCCCCACCCTCTCTCTCCCTTCTTGTATTTGCAGATCTGAATAACTGACTGCTGGCGACTTGGTTACACCCTGGCTCTAAGGAAGGGAGGAGAAAGGCAGGGGGTAAAGGGAGTGGTTTTGTGGACACTCAATCTGCTGACAGGAGAGCAGTGGTCCCACCCAAACCATGGCGCCTGACCTTTTCGACAACAAACAGTAAAATCCTCCTGCAAACACACACACACACACACACACACACACACACACACACACACACACACACACGGACCCCGCAACCTCATCCTTCCAATTCCTCACTGATGATGTCTGTCCTGCTCCTGCCTCATGTTAGCTTAGTATGAGTCAGCAGCACAGTCCACTTTCATAATCCTGACTGACCCATTTCCAGCCAAAACTCTGATGTAGATTAGGGCTTTAAAATGCATTTATCTTTATAAAGTGTGTACGCTGTTTGCATATTGCTTATCTGTCATGTCATGAATGGAAAAGACAGGTACAGTAAATAATACATTTTGACAACAACATATAACCATGGTACCAACAACGGTAAATTGTTGTGGTTCTCAAACTATGGCACAAGCAAAGACACTGTATTAAAATCTTTTGCCGTTATTTCAAAGTTCAATGTAGAAGAAGAAGAAGATCATCAAGCATCATGAACTCACATGAATTCATAATGAATTAAGTCATGAAGTCATTATGAATTCACGCATGAATTATGATGAATTCATGCATGAATTCATGTACCCTTATTATAAAGCGTTACCAATGTTTATATCTTGGAAAGAATTATGATCAGTGTCGTCTGATCATGTGAAATACAGCATCAGGTGCATGCTGGGACATGCATATTGCCTTACAAACAGCGCCACAGTGTATTGGACTGCAGCCAAACTGAATTAAGTGTGCTGATTATTGGTGATTCCATTTGGCCGCACAGGCGAGCTGAAGCACATATGTTTGCAACTTTCTGCTGTTGGTTTAATTATTTAGTCTTTTATCCTTTTTTTGTGTGTGCAGCAGACCCTTCAGCCCAAATAAAGTATCTTCCATTGGAGAAAATAAACTTTCTACATTGTAAAGCGCTTTGTGACCATGTCTGTGAAAGGTGCTATATAAAAAAGATGAAATACTCATGAACTCATTAATGATAATGATTAATTAATCATGATTTAATTTGATTCAACATGGGAAACCTCACCCGGCCCGGACACAGAAAGGATTGACAGATTGATTCCTCATGATCATGATGAAGTCTTGTGTGGAAGAAAAAAACCGTGGCAAGGACCAAACTTTGTATAAACTTACAACTAAAATGATCACAGGATTAGTTAATTATTAATTAATTATGAATGTGCCCCTTAAACTGAAGCGTTGGAGCTTTGATAACTTAGCAAATAGGTTGGGGGTTCGAATAAACGCCCAACCTATGTGCACACTGTTGTTGTGTCCCTGGGCAAGGCACTTCATCCACCTTGCCTGAGAGAATGTAGTTGGTGGTGGTTGGAAGGGCCAATGGTGCAAATTGGCAGCTTTGCTTCCGTCAGTCTACCCCAGGGCGGCTGTAGCTACAACAGTAGTTTACTACCACTGGAGTGAATGAATAATATAATATAAAGCGTATTTGAGTGTCCCGAAAAGCGCTATATAAATCCAATGAATTATTATTATTATGTTGATTGAGCATGAATGATGCTAATGATGCAAGATGAATTGTTGACGTTGATGAAATAATAATTTTCATCTGCGCAGGGACAAACAAGAATTACACTAAAAACGAGCCGATTATTTGGTATCATACACTTTTCGGCTCCAATTTATTATTAAGCTTTGCGTGATTGAGATTGTATAGGTCCTTTGCGAGGCAGGTCCTGCCATGTAGTCTTTAAGTAAATGGAGAACTTTAATAATGAAACTTATTTTGTTTTGATTTTTGTCTCGAGCTTCTATTTCACATAGTCCAGTCTGTGCTCCACAAAAAGATGACTAAAGATAGAAACAAGATTCAGGTTGTGTTGTGGGCGAGGCAAAAGTAAACAGAAGGATAGTACTTCTGAGACGTTCCTGGCAGTAGACAGCATGTTGACTTATTGTTCAATACACACCTCTGTAATTACATCATTATCAAGCGTTACATTGTTCAGACAAATCTGTTTAAGCTGTTGAATTATCCCTCAATATATTTAACATTCTGACACATTTATTGGTGTGTGTATTGAATTATCCAAAATT
Source organism: Neogobius melanostomus (assembly GCA_007210695.1). Lineage (NCBI taxonomy): Eukaryota > Metazoa > Chordata > Actinopteri > Gobiiformes > Gobiidae > Neogobius > Neogobius melanostomus. The sequence continues at coordinate 3,001,208 of VHKM01000004.1, read as the reverse complement.
AAACGTCTCGTTTTTGCTGCTACCTGTTTGTCTGTCTCTTCCATAATCGTTTAGATTGTAATCTAAGACAGATTCTTGAGGAAACAAAACAAAATACAGAACACTTGGGTTATGAATTGTAAAATATACATTAAACTTAATGGATCACCTTAAAACGCTAAAGTATTGGTCATAAGAGACATTGAAGAACTGAATAAGTATGAATGAATTCATTAGTGGGTCAATGAGCTAATAATTAAAAAAAAATTACAACTGTTTTTACTCATGCAATGACATCCAATCATACTTCATATACTGCTGATAGCAGTGACCTAGGATTACAGCAAAGAATCTTGGACTATGAGCTCTTAGAGCTGAAAACTTAGACCCAGATAACCTGTTCTTAACATCTAATGCAATTAATTGCAAATACTACACTGAGAATGAATTTAACAACTCTGTTAAAATAGAAGGGAAATTCTCAATTATTCATTTCAATAGTAGAAGCATGTACGCGAATTTTAACGCAATCAAAGAATACTTACAACAGTTTGAGCAACCATTTAGTATCATTGCAATATCAGAAACATGGTTTAATGAGGATAAAGGCATTGTTTTTGAGTTAAACAATTATACGTTAAACTGTGTAAACAGAACCAATGAAGGGGTAGGAGGAGTTGCTATATACGTCCTCAAGAATATAAATTCAAAATATTAGATAATATGACAGCATCAATAAACAACTTACTTGAATGCTTATCAATAGAAATTATCAATGAAAAAAGAAAAACATAATAGTTAGTTGTTTATACAGGTCACCAGGCTCATCCGTGGAAATATTTACAAACTGGGCAGAAAAACATTCTCAGAATTAAGTAACAAGGTATTATTTATCTGTGGGGATTATAACATTGATTTGATAAATCCAAATAAACATAAGACAACTGATGAGTATATTAATAGGATGTACAGTTTGAGTTTATACCCGACTGTCACAAGACCTAGCAGAATAACAGCGAGCAGTGCTACCCTCATTGATAACATCTTTACTAATAATATGCAGTTCACAAATGTCAGCGGCCTAATGGTTTGTGATATAACGGATCATCTGCCCATATTCACGGTGTATGATGATAATGGGTTACATCAAAAATCACCTCAAAAATATTTTTATAAACGTGTAAACTCTGAGGACTCAATTTATAGTGACTTAATAAAACAAGATTGGAACGAGGTATATAACAAGAATGATGTAGATAGTGCTTATGAAACTTTCATGGAAATCTTTAGTGTAGTATACAATAAAAACTGTCCAATTCGGCAATTTAGTAAAAACAGCAAAACAATAAAATGTCCGTGGTTAACCAAGGGTTTACAAAATGCATGTAAGAAGAAAAATACTCTATATAGACAGTTTATTAGACTAAAAACAGATGACTCTGAAAGCAGATATAAAACATATAAAAATAAACTGACCGATATATTAAGAAGTACTAAGAAACTATATTATACCAATCTATTATATACAAACAAGAACAACATGAAAGGGGTATGGGGAATACTAAATACTATAATCAAAATAATAATTCATATCCAAACTATTTCACTGATGGGAACAATGACAATCATAATATGAATGATATTGTGGAAAGTTTTAATAGTTTTTTGTAAATGTTAGACCGGATCTGGCAGCAGAGATTCCGGAGTGTAATAGCAACGAAATGGAGTCATTGATAGACATTAATTCAAAAATGATGTTTTTGTCTGGAGTAACTGAAACAGAATATAGATGTCGTTAACGGGTGTAAGAACAAATCGTCTACAGATTGTTTTGATATAGATATGACACTAGTTAAACAAATTATATATAGCATCGTGAAACCATTAACCTACATATGCAACTTATCGTTTCAAACAGGAACATTTCCAAATAAAATGAAAATTGCAAAGGTTATACCTATACATAAAAATGGGAACAAACACATCTTCACTAACTACAGACCTGTCTCTCTGCTCCCCCAGTTTTCCAAAATCTTAGAGAAACTTTATAACAGTAGAATGGACAATTTCATAGATAAGCATAAACTAATCAATGAAGTCAGTATGGGTTTCGAGCAGCAAGGTCAACTTCAATGGCCATCATCGATGCAATAGAAGAGATTACTAATAGCTTAGAGGGAAAGAAACATGCAGCTGGAGTATTTATTGACTTGAAAAAGCATTTGATACACTTAATCACTCTATATTATTAAAAAATTAGACAGATATGGCATAAGGGGAGTGGCTTTGAGCTGGATTCAAAGCTATTTAACTGGGAGACAACAGTATGTGAAGATGGGGGAGTTTACATCAGGATATTTGGACATTGGTTGTGGGGTCCCACAGGGATCTGTCTTAGGCCCAAAGTTGTTCAATTTATACATTAATGACATTTTTAATGTGTCAAAATTATTAAAATTAGTCATTTTCGCAGATGACACAAACATTTTCTATTCTAATTATTATAGTAATTTAGTAACTAATTTAAACTGTGAACTAAGGAAATTAAAAACATGGATGGACATTAACAAATTGTCCCTCAACTTAAATAAAACAAAAGTAATGTTTTTCGGTAATTATAATGGAAAACTAGACCCAGTAATTGTAGACGGTGTAGTCTTAGATACAGTATCAGAAATTAAATTCTTAGGAGTCACCATTGACAGTAAATTAAGCTGGAAGCCACACATAAGTCACATACAAGGTAAAGTCTCCAAAAGCATCTCAATCATTAATAAAGCCAAGTTTTTCTTAAATTACAATGCATTATTTCTATTATATGGTTCATTAGTTTTGCCATATCTAAATACTGTGTAGAAGTTTGGGGCAATAACTATAAAAGTTCATTACACCCCCTTGTTATACTCCAAAAACGGGCTGTAAGAATTATACACAAAGTAGGATATTGTGATCACACTAATATATTATTTTTGCAGTCTAAAATCTTAAAAATGCATGATTTAGTTGATTTATCTACTGCCCAACTGCTGTTTAAAGCCAACAAAAATGCGCTACCTGCAAGGATACAAATGCTTTTTGCACGCACAGAAGGGAGATATAACCTGAGGGCGTGTGATAACTTTAAGGTTCAAGCAGTGTCTTCCACTAGGAAAAGTATGTGTGTGTCTGTATGTGGAGTTAAACTCTGGAACAAATTGGGGGCAGAACTTAAACAATGTCCAAATATTAATCAGTTCAAATCAAGATTTAAAAAAATGGTATGGTCAAAGTACCAGAAGGAGGAAATGGGTACTTGATTGCTAATGGATGTTACAAAGTGATGTGTACTTTAAAGGTCAGATCTAGCTAATGATGAAGTCTATTGTTGTTGTTACTATTACTATTGCAGTTGTTATTATTATTATCATTATGGTTGTTATTATTGTAAGAGGATATAACATGTAATTCAGTAAACAAGAAATAACTAAGTGATTATATTGTATTAGTAATATCTTACATTAACTATATGTCTTAGCTGTTTTTGTTGTTGTTTTATTTTTTCTATTTTTTCCCCCTCTTGTTTTCTTTATTTTTATTAATGATAGCTATTAATAAGGTACTGTGTCATATTAGTATAAGAATTGATTAGGTGGAGTAATTGTAATTGTTATTGCCATTGTTATTGCTATTGCTGTTGTGCTATTATCATCATTATTTTAACAGCCCAGGATTAATACCTAACAATCTATATATTATTCTTAGAATCAAACTTAAATAGATCAGACAGCGGTATTGCTATTGATGCTGATGGTGATACAAAGGAATTAAATTCTTAGAAGTAAATCATGCACATATCCATGCACTCCGCATTCAACATAACCCATAGTACAGGGCAGACATGTGGGGGCCGGCTGCTCGAGGAAAGCCTCTTCTGGCAGCAGACTCCTAAATCTTGTCTCTTTTAATGCATAGTATAGGACACCTAACAAATGATGGTCCGGTTGCTCGGGGGCTGTACCCCTCTGGCAGCAGGTCCAGACACAGGAAAGAAAAAAGAAAAGCCCCGACTCCTTTTTAACACACATCATTAAGACTAATCTTGTTATCATGAGCATCAATCAGTCTGCGATTATTGTACCTTTCATGAATAAATGTGGAGTATGTCATGTATTATTCAAACACTTTGATACAGAGTAATCTTATATGGGCTGTAATGGTGATGGTGAATAACAGCAATACCAACATGGTAATAAAATAGGTATAGGAAACAAAATTAGGCTGTGTGTGCGGTTTCCTCTAACACGAGTATACGGCTACATGCAGGTTGTCAGGACAGGACAGACAAGATTTACAACGTGAGAAATGTGTTGGTAAATGAGCTCAAGTTGGATACAGAAGAGTATATTTCTGATTTGTTATACTACACATACAGTATTTATTTATGGTATACTGACTAAACGGAGCCCCTCCTGGAACCTCCACCTTAACGTGGTGGAGGGGTTTGAGCGCCCGAATGATCCTGGGAGCTCTGTTGTCGGGGGCTTCGTTCCCATGGTAAACAAGTCCTAGGTGACGGGTCAGACAAAGAGTGGTTCAGAAGCCCCTTATGAGAGACCAACAGGCCCGGTTAGAACCACGAGGCCGTCCTTCTGTGGACCCACCACCTGCAGGAGGAGCCATAGGGGCTGGTGCAATGTGATTTCACGACCCGCGGCAACAGACAAGTGGAAGAAGATGGATGGATGGACTAAACGGTAAATAGAAATGATGTGCAGCTCCATAACCAGCATACAATAACACAGTTTGAAATCCCAAACACACCTTTCTATCAGAACCACATAAAACATCAGTCATTTGAGGTGCAGTGTTTGTACTGTAGATTGAACCCCACATGTATCACCTGATGATCCTATTCCTTCCGTAGTGAACGCTTGATGAACTTTGAAGTTTAAAAGTAGCAAATATAAGATTTACTTTGTTTGTGTCCCCAGAAATAAACAGGTTCAAATCAAATATTGGATTTTACTGATAGCAATTCGGGTGTTGATTTATTAAAAAACAAAACAATAACTATTGTAATTACATGATGTAAAAGTTGCTGACACTTTTTTGTTTTGATTCTCATGAGGATTACCTGTTCAGAAAGATGAGTGAGCCCCACATTTAGGGTTGCCTGATCCTGTGGCTAAAACCAGTTTGGAAATAAACACGAAGTAGGAGGGACTCTCTCCTACTTCAACAATGTCAAGTCCTAATCGGTCTATAGTGTCGGGGAGTAACTGAATACACATATTTAACTGTATTCTGGTAAAGTCACTCTCTCACTTGAAAGTATTTAGAATACAATTACTTTCCTAGTATCAAAGGGGTACATTGCAGGTAATTAATAATGACATTTCAGTTTCATATTCATAAGGATATTCATAGCTCTATGTTATTTGGGGTTGTGGGCGTTTGCAAAGTTCTTTCATGCATTTTGAATGAATGGCAAATAAGTTCCTAATAGGCGGTTGTAGCAAGTGTAGCTGCATGTTTTTAATTATACGGCACTTTTATGCATGAATATTATGAAAATCAACATGAAAATATTCTAATTGTTCAGAATACAGTACTCTGATTGGACAAAGTGACGGAATACGCTACTAAATACATTTTAAAGCAAGTGTTCATTATTCTGTAGCTAAAAACAATATTCTGTAGTTTTCTCCCCAACATGGTCCGGTCTTTTGCAAACACGTGGTTAGTGATGACTGGTGGAGGTCAAGTGACACCTATCAATCGCACATTGATTGGTGATCGTTACAACATTCCATGGTTGTGTTCCATAGGTTCCATTGTGACCCCAGGTACCCCCACTTAACGTTATGTGGTGTAAACCGGTTAGTGCAAGCATGTACTGAAACTGCCTGTGCCCCACGTTGCTTCACGGCAACCCTACCCAAGTTCAGAGCTGCGGTGCCTTGTTCAAACTAGTAAGTTAATGCTGACAGGTCATATTAAATTACTTTGAACAGTTTTGCTGGATTTTCTCTGGTCCAATGATTTGATCAGCTAAAGGAAAGAAAGAAAGAACATTAAATAATGAAGAGTGTAAGTATTGGCCCAGCAGTCAAGTCACCCCATGTTGAAGTAATCAGGTGTCTTATGTTACCTGAACTTTATAACAATCCTCGCTCTCAGTTATCCCAATGGGGTTTCAGACAGAAGGCGGCTTATCACTTTATGAGCTACTGTAGTTTGACCTTTTGCACTGGCTATCAGCGTGTTATTGTTACAGTTATCTGAATGAAAAAGGATATTATCAATATTTACAATTAGATTTAATATTTTATACAAGACTTTAATAAGAGTAAACTGTGAGAAGCGGGAGGCTGAAAAGAGTTTGGACAAAAGCAATATATCAAAAATCAGTTTGGATAACAACAGGTGAACAACCAGATGATGCCCGATAGACGGACTTGTGGGACTGTGGTGGTGCTTTTGGGCAAGACTTGGGTTGGAGTGTGTGAGTAAAGAGGAGCCAGGTTAAATAAGATGTTAACTAGTAACCCTCAGCGACTGTTTACAAACAGTTTAAAGGGAACATTAAGAGTTACCCAAGAGTCCATTGTTATTCAGATTGTGCTTCAGACCCAACGTCAGTTTGGTCCTTCTCTGGTTAAAGCTTAAATGTGAGATTAGGTTAAGGTGGATGAGTTGACATTCAGCCAAGCTTAAACCAAATGTAGACTGGTTTTGGAACTGGTTCACGCCGGACAAGACTCTTTCGTGTTAGAAGTTCTCTGCATTTGACCCATGCATCAATGTCCCAGAGCGAAGTGTGAGGAGCAGTGGAGACCCCTCTCTGGATTGTAAGCACGGATCTTAGTCAAGATGACCTATTGTTATATTTTACCTAAAAGGCTTCATCAAAGAAATACTCATTTAAGATTAAGAATGATCCACTTAAAGAGACTAGATGCAAGTTGGTCATTTTTATGCTCACTACTGCCACCTCAGGTCTAACGCGTAACTGCAGTCTATATTAAGCGCTTGCATGACGGTGATTCGGACAACTTTCTGAGTGACAGTGCAGGATTTTAGAGGCAGTTGTGGTGAATAGGTCTGGGTTCATTCTACACATTAGAACATTGCTGGAACATGTAGGGGGATGAAAATACTTTTGTTTGAAAATGTTTAAGCCTAACCACTGTCAACAGAAGTGATAATGCTGTGTGACGTTCTGACGTAGCAGGTGCGTTCACGATAGAATGGAATAATTTACTACTGACAACGAGGGCAGGGATTCTCACACAAGAGTTATGAGACTTTAAAACATCCACTGGAGCTCCTTGTGTGATCTTTTATACAGTGCATTAAGAGTTCAAGAGAGTCACAGTGGTCAACAGGGCGTGTCTGCATGGTTTCAGCAGTAATTGGAGCTGTCAATCACCCGCTGTGGAAAAAGGTGTGTCCTAATTCCCTTTGTTGCATCATAAAAATAAACTCTTGCATCATCGTGCAGCTTGTTTTAGATCAAAACAACTTTTGCGGACAGGGGCACGTGCCTAGTGGTTTGAGTGAGGGCCGTAAAGGAGGCTGTATATATGTAAGGTGCGCCCTGCCCTGAACAGACACAGATGACTCAGGTTTCAGCTGTCAAGCACCTGGGACAGAGTTGTTTGTAGGATGCCCCGGACGAGGTTTGGGCACAGGCCATGTCTGGGGCCTGAAGTTCACCATCCCTGGCCTACCATGGCTGTATCCGTGGTGTGACTCACAAAAAAAAAAAAAAACACTGCTTCGAGGATGTTGTACGGATGAAAAGTGAAAACCATCCATCCATCAAAAAGTCCAGTTGCATTGATTTACAAGATAGAATTAACCACCTGGATGACTGAGAATTAATGCCTTTCTATCAAACGAGCTAAAAACAAAAGTGTTTTTCATTGTTTTTGAGACAAGTGAAATGCTTAACTCGTGTGCTTGTAAAAACAATTCAAAGATACACTTTTTAGCAGTTATTCTCAAAAGGACACCATACCCGGCTTAGGCATCCAGACAAATACACAGATTTGACAGGTTAACTGTTGACCGACTCAATTATCATACTCCAGCAGCCAAGTGTCATGAATCACACAAAGTGAGAGAATAGGAAATATATTTAAAGATACTGAATATTCATGAAAACAAAGAAACAATGTGCAAGTAATATAGCAGTGTCAGTGCCAAAACGAGTGACGAACACAGACACACAGTAACACTTTGAAACATTCACAAACTCCTCGGCTCCTGTGGAAGAAATTCAGTGTTGAATACAGGTAAATAATTAACACAAGATTGTCTCAGTAGAAAGACAATTGGGTCGGTTTTGATTGATCTGGCTCTCCAAAGTTTAACAACGAGGCTACTGCCACAAAGATAAGAGGAAGCAATAAAAACTGTATGTGGTTCTTTGGATAAACTTAACTCAGTGAGGCTTAAAGCATACCCAGTGCTCGACAAATGGCGGGTCAAGATAAAACTAAATTAAAATACAGTGGAATCAAACAAATACACGGTAAAGGACAATACTTTGGACCTCTGAATTTGCTTGCAGCTTATAACAACTTTCTTTTTTATGAACGACTAAACCTAATCCTCCGAAAGCCGATAACATTCTTTGGGTTTTTCGCATCAACATTCAAAAGACACACAGAGGTGCAAATCTTTCTGGTTTTGTGGGTCAGTGCAGTCATTCAAATCACATGTTTGGTACAGAATCAGAGGGTCATGAAACCCCGTAATGTCCTTTATTGGAAGTGCTTGAATGTTCTTTTGTTTGGATTATGAAGGGTGTAGGAGGGCAGGTGTTGCACTTGTAGGCTGGGGAATAGCCTGTCCCTCCTGTGGTGTGTGAAGGCCCAGGCTGTGGAGCAGGTCTTGAAGACGTGAGACTGTACTCAGCAGTGCCTTCTTCTCTTGCTCCAGCTTAGACACCTGTTCCTTGAGCTGACGGTCAGACTGCACCAGCGTCTCCACTCTGCTCTCCAGGTGGCACACACGGGCATGGGACACCTGGGAAAGGAGACCTCAGGTGATGATCCCATGATACAAATGGTGCTAAAAAAACCCTCTCTCAAGTATCTGTTTTTACCTGTAGTTCCTCGAGCAGGTCCAGGTTTTGCTGCCGGAGGCTTTGATTGGTCCGTTCCAGCTGTGCAGCCCGTTGCTGCTGGGTAAGGGTTGGGGCGTGTCTAAAAGCTCGTCCTGCAGAACGTGGTACTCCACTTCATAGGCCTGGAGCTGCTTAGATACATCCATTTCACACACCTTAAACAGAAACAATGTCCAGTTTGACAAGATGCACACATTGTCTCGTCACATTCGGAATAAAATGCAACATTGAGCTCATCTGAAAATCTCCAGGAGCTCAAGTAGAGGACGTATACCTGAGTGACCACTACTTTAATCGCAAAAAATATGTCCAATGATGATATAATTTTAGCATTGGGTAATAACCAATACGTTCTTCATTTGCATGTTTTATAAATGACATTCCAGACAGAAACACTTACATAGCATTGAAACGCTCTGAGGAAGTCTCAATTCGTTTTTACTTGATGTTGTAGCCAAACAAAGGAGCTTCGTGTGTGTGTAATTTTTGGCTGGATATTGACGTCCCTTCACATTTTTCTTTTTAAAATAAATGTTGTCCTTTTTTGGGAGTGAAGATTTTGAAGACGCTTCACCATCGGGATGGTATTTGATGAGCGGTGCCTGGTTTCCTCCGGACGTGACACTTGGCATTCAGGCCAAACAGTTCAATCTTGATTGGTTTCATCAGAGCAGAGAGTCTTATTTCTCATGGTCTAAGAGTTATTTAGGGCCTTTGGGCAAACTCCAAGTGGGCTGTCATGTGCCGTTTACTGAGGATAGGCTTCCATCTAGCTACTCTAACGTAAAGGCCTGATTGGTGGAGCGCAACAGTCCATCTGTAAGGTTCTCCCATTTCCTCAGAGTAACGCTGGAGCTCTGTCAGAGCGACCATCAACCCAACCAAGGCCCTTCTCCCCTGATCGCTCAGTTTGGACGGACGGCCAGCTCTAGGATGAGTCCTAGTGGTTCTGAACTTCTTCCATTACGAATGATGGAGGTCACTGTGCTCTTCAGGACCTTCAATGCTGCAACAATTATTCTGTACCCTTCCCCAGATCTGTGCATTGAAAAAGTGAAGGGGTGTGAATATTTTCTGGAACACACTGTAAATCTTCATCAAAAGCATCATAGACTTGTGAATTGAAGTCAAATAACAAAGTCAACAATGTAAACACTTACATTGTTGACTTACTTGATTTTCTTGCCTTGATATTTCCATATTTGTACTTTGTCATACATTGTGTGTCCCAGTTGATTTACATGGTAACTTTGGGGTCACGGCCTAAACAGTTTCTGAACCCCTGCAGTAGACTAGAAAAACTAGAATAAAACCTAAACAGTTAGACAGTGTACTGTAGATATTTAAAGTAGTGATGCAATGCAATGTTATTACATGTGAACTCTGTCACCATTATTTTAACCCTGTGAAGTCTATTTTCTCAACACAAAGCCTGTCACCGGCAGGTTTATTAGCATTAGCATCAGAAGGTCAAAGACTGTGTATGCTAGACACTGCACAAGCCTCAGCATTATGAGACATGTTGTACTGTCAAATCTAATGAGACATGTTGTACTGTCAAATCTAATGAGACGTGTTGTACTGTCAAATCTAATAGAACTAACAGGCCAAATATATAATAAAGAAGACTTTGTTGTTCCCGTTGTGTGGTCATACTTAACTATGTGAGTCACTCCACTGCTAACATACAGAAAAACATCATGCAGATAAGTGGCACCGAAGATAAAGTCCTGCAAGTTCTTGCACGATTCAACTACCTTTTCTTATCTCCTCAAATTATAAATGTCAACACATTCTTCGCATATGTTTGATACAGTAATACAGCACAGCGCTCCGCCCATTTTGATTAACGGAACATTCATCCTAAGCCGACTAAGTAGAAGTGCGCCACATTCATTTGCAGTCATACTGTATTGTTCCAACGCCCTGCCCTGTATGCCATCTTAACTCTCACCTGTTGCTATTTAAAGCCTCTAAACACCCACACAGCAATGCTTTACGTGTGTTCCAGTAAAATGCAGGCGACATGCACGCCAAAAGATGGTGGTATATGGCCTTCAAAAAACACATTCATGTCGGTAAACAAAATCTGATGTGATTTAATGAGCACAGCTTTCACCAGTAGCCTGAGAGTGTCGCTTAGGTGTGGTGTGCTACAAGCAACGCTGACTACAACGAGCACTTGCTGCTTCCTCGTTACTCCCATCTCCTCTCCTTTACATTAGCCTCTTACCCTCCGCCCAACACATTTTCTTCAGTTCGGCTTTACACAAATTTAAAAGCTTCTTGACTGGGGCTTACAGCCCATAGGCCGGAGTAACGCCTCATTTGAAAATAAGACATACAAAACTGATCCAAGATTTTCCCTGGCATTGTTGCTACTGTATGTTGTCACTTTCTCGCCAGTTTTTTTTGCTTTTTGTCTCTTTTTGTCACGTTTTTGTTGTTTTTAGTTGCTTTGGCATCGGTTTTTTGTTTATTCATCATAATTTTTACACTTTATTTTTGTGATGTTTTTAGTTACTTTTTTGTTGCCATGTTTTGTTGCTTTTTCATACTTTTTTTGGCAGCTATTTTCCAAGAAGCTTTTAGATTCGAGTAAGCTGATCTGGAGAAAATGTGTGCACGCAGCCTCGCGCATCTTATTAAGCTCTCGGCTGGACAAACTATTTCTCCCACTGTGAGTTAAACACTGTCCATCTCCCAGAGAGAGAGAGAGAGAATATATCGATGGGTCCCGCTCTAGTAATAAAGAGCGCACAGAAAAACGTGATCAAAACAACAGCATGTGCGCCCCCCACAGTAGCGGAAAATATTACAGTCTGGTACGGTTTGTAGGAAGAAAAGCTTGGGGACGGAGCACTGCTGTACATAAAATTGCCATGGGAGTCTGTCCAGCCCACTATGCCATGTATGAAGCTGAAGATTTCACAGAGCGCCACCTCGTCAGAGCTGTCTAGTCTAGACTCTGCATTAAGAAACACAAGATCGGGCCCAGATGCTTATTTGTTATTACTGTCAACCAACATTATAAAACAGTCCTGTGCACCAAAGAAGAACCAAAGATGCTTGCACAGTGTCAGGCGCGAAGACGAACCTGGTTTATCGTTTTCTCCATTTGCACCAAGCCTAAATTAGGCAAAGTGGTTTTGATGAAGTCGACTATGGACTCCAGGCTGTCATGTTGGAGGATGAGAGGCTTGTGGCTTCCCAGGAGACTTAAAGCTACCTTGAAGATGACCTCGGAACCCTGGTGGAATAGCATGTCTGACAAGTAGAGAAAAACAAACGGTGATGTCAGAGATGAGTGGAATTCAGCTCAACAAAAAAGAGAAATGTTACATAAAAGCACTTGGATCATGTCGCCGTTTCAACAAAGCCGTCAGTCACAGCTGTTGATCACGGACTTCAGCAGCTTTTAATGGTCAATACACTGACGTCAGAAATGAACATAAGCAAACATAAATACAGGTCTGAGAGGATATGCGGAGGTGTGTTTGTATGAAGGCCTTTGAATGAAGCAGGGTGGGGAAAAGGGCAGGGTAAAAGATCACACAACAGATTAAGAATGGGAGGGAACGTGTGGCGCCTCACATTTGATACCAAAGGCTTCGCAATGAATACAATAATGATGCACGCTCAAACACACACCAGCATGGCGTTACGCTCAGATAAACAGAGGGAGCCGGCAAGTCTGGTTAAACAAGTGGGTACCGTCGAGAAAATCGAGCAGAAAATTGACTAAAATTAACAGTCACTTTTGCAAAGGCGTAAAATAGTTTGAAATGTGTCCACTGTCACCCTTTCATACACTCCTGATCAAAAGTTTAAGACCTCTTGAAAAGTGTGAGCCTCTCGCAGTGCACCATCGCTGCTGAGGTGGGACGCAGTAACAGTCATTTGGAATTTCTTAGAAGGTCCTGAGGGTTATGGAACAAAAAGTCAAGTGGGAGACCCAAAAAAATCTCACCAGTGCTGAGCTGGAGGATCTGATTGGCTGTCCATCAAGACACTGGACGATCCTTGACCCAAATGAAGGCTGTTACTGGAGCCGACTGTTCCATAATCCTCAGGATCTTTTTAGACATTCAAAAAGACTGTCTTACCGTGTCCCACCTCAGCTGGTGCGCTGCGAGAGGCTCGGCTTTTGCAGCTCAACAACCCAAACATGCTCAAAAATGTATTTATTTTTTGCCTTTGGCATCAGGACATCATGACAGTGTGAATACCTGACAGAAAATGACACTGAATCCACATTTTTGCACAGATATGTCTTTTTAAAGGCACGTGGTATTTCAGTTTAATGGTTGTTTTCAATAAAACGCTTGCTCAAAATTGGTCTCACTCCCCCTTCTTGTTGCATATTGAAGCTCTACCTGGAACCTTGTTAAGCTCCAACCATGCAAAATTTGATTTTTTTTTGCCATTTTTCAAGTGGTCTTAAACTTTTGATCAGGAGTGTATGATTAGGAAACAACCTACCAAAGACCCTGGCCACAAAGCCCAGAGGGAAGTGAGATGCAAAGATGGTGAGAAACCACGGAGTTGCATACAAGCTCGGCCCAATCTCCTGCTGCTCCAGGTGAGTGTACAGATCCCTGTGGTAATCATGGAGCAACCGTGACAACTGGTACATCTGAATCTGCAAAATAGCACACGCAGTGTAATGCGTTAAAGTTGGTTTACTGATATAATGGTAAAATAAACAACAACGTAATAGCACTTTTACCCAAAGCGCGTTACATCAAGGAACCACTCACCCTTTCACACTCTCATTCATACACCATGTACGCAGACACTGCAGTTGGTTAACAAAAGCCTCCCGTGTTTACAATGTGCCAATAGTGAGGTTTCTTTGAAGATATAGAACTCTCTTCAACTTAATCTTAGAAATTTAACACAATAATTATATATTATTACTGGACATGTTTTTTCCCATCAAATTAACAATACAACAGAATATCTTATTATAAGGCGTGTCTCCTTACTCGCCGAAGATTACCACTATGCACTATGGCCTGATCACAAACACAAAGAGAACCGACTATACTGTTGGCCACATGTCTGAACAGAGTCATGGTTCACATCAGTCTCAGCCTGACAACCCAAAGTAAACACAAACACTGTTAAGGCAAACAGAAGGGCAATACAATGCACTATATCTAAATGTGCATATAGATATATACATTTTTTACGAGAATATGTACATATTTAGATACATTTTAATATACCGCAAATAGATTTCCAATTCGGTTCAAATCGTAAAATGCAATGTTTCCAATTCAATGTATCTTTTTTATAGTGGGGAACAGATTCTGCCAAATTATATTATATTTACTAATTGTTATTAATTGTTGAATCTCACCTGTAGGATAGTCATATCAGGCCGGTACTGTTTGCGTAAGCCCATGTCATACATCAGAAATTTTAGCATGTTGAAGGCATCCTCCTCCCCCATGTGTAACAGCAACACTCCAGCAATGAAGGACAGGCCCTGGCAGTAGCCCACCTACAATAACAACACATACTTGACATCAAAACAGTCCAGGACAAAGGAAAAGCCTTGGCCTAAAGGGCAGTTGACTTTACACTTGTAAATGCTGTATGAAAGAGGAAACTAAAAAGAGGAGGATACCTCGGGATCCAGCAATGAATAGGCCTTGAGCAGATTATAGAGCGACAGCTGCCCTGCCCCAAGCTGAGCCTGAAAATATGGATGAGTGGGAAAAGTGCGACCTGAGGTGGAAAGAAAACAACTATTATCTGATGAAGACACACTACACACTTACTATAGCTGTGAAACACTAGACTGAATCTGCAGCCAGACAAAGAATCTTTTGAAGCTTTAGATTAAACTGATACACAACTATAAAAATATGTTTTAATCAAAAATGATTTACACGTTTTTATCTGACACAGATTGGGGAAGATCGACTGTCTTCCCAAGGAGACAGCAGAGCCTCTGGGTTTGGACATGTGTTGGAGTAAAGTATACAGTCTCACAAACTTTGCCTGAGGATGCTAGACTTTACACTTTTGTGTGGATGTTACAAAGGCTCCCAGTGTATGAGCATGTGCCGACCCATTCCACATCATCTTTTTTACCAACACCACAATAAGCCATTCTGAATGTGCCCTAATGCAAAGACTAAGTACAACCTAACATGTTCAGCTACAAAAGACATGCACTGTTCAAACACGGCAACATAATGAAGACCTGGGATGTGTGGAGGGAACATGCTTAAGGCGGCTGACATGTAATTAGCAGCAGTGTGTGTGTGTGTGTGTGTTCGGGACCGTGGCCTTCTTGACTTACAACGCTGAGAGAAGACAACGATCACCGTGTGAGTGTGCACAGCAGGAATGTGCTGCAGGCGCTTAATGTTTGTGAAAATAATGCAGCCCTCCCTCCTGCGCCTCCAGGAAGAGTCTGCTGTGATATATGTGAGGCTCAGGCGTGTTCCACTCCTCTAGATATCAACCCTGAAAACGTTTAATGTGTGTAGACGGAGGAGCTGTTAGGGTGGGGTTTAGGCGTTGTACGTGTGTGTGACTTTTCAGGTGGATGGTAGTGTAAAAGTGAATAGGTGTCAGTTTCACAAACTTTGTTGTACAAAACAGGAAAGCAAAAAGGCTTGATACCAAGGTCAATGAGGATGGCATGCTGCTGCGATGTTAGCTGTTTAAGCAGTTCTTTGTAAGGAGTCTCGTTGGCCGGAGATCGGGCAGGGACAGTCTGCCGGAGGAGAAACTGTTCAGACATAAACTTCCAAATCTCCCCTCTGTGTTGCCTCGGGACACCTGTCGGATCGAGCACAGACTGAGTCAAGAAAGGGTGTGGTTACGCATACAAAGTGCAAACATGGTAAGGCATGTAAACGCCTACATATTTGAAAATGAGCAATGTATATATTCCTAAAATACAAAACAAATCTGTAGGTCATATAAGGATGTGTTGGACATGACACCTAAAGATAACCCTAGATTGTCTTTGTAAAGTATAACAAAGTAAATAACAAAATAGTGGTAATCTTAAAACTTTATCAATCACCTAATATGTGTATATATTTTCAACTTTTGAATGCAGGTGATCTTTAATTTGACAATTGTTCATTTTATTTTTTCATTTCATTTATTGATTCATTTGAGCAGAAAGTATTTAAAAATGTTTTACAGAAGAAAGAAAAGCTCAAAAAGGAGTAGGAAGAAGTTCACAAAACCCCTTACCTCTCAATCACGTAACATCACATACACTCATGCAAGAAACCGATGCACGAGTCTATGCTTGTGCATTCATATAAATCGTATTATTATTGTATTGTTCAAGTAGCTCGTGGCATGGATCTACTGTAAATAAATGTTTATCATGATTCTGTTTTGTGCGTCGTCTGAGGGAGTTTATAGTATGTACCATGTGCAACTGCAGCGTGTATCGTCTCCAGGTCAAACTTGACCTTAGCCCTTCCAGGGGTCCCAGCATCTTCTCCCAAACCAGAGTGACCTCCTTTAGGCATGGAGTGATTTCTTCATAGTCCAGCTTTAGTCGCTTGTTTTGCAGATCATTTTCTGAGGCTACAAAAATATACGAAAAATGTTTAATCAAGTGTCAGAAACATGTGAAAAACTACAAAGCTGTAGAGATGCTGAGGTTGCAAAAAATGTACAATTCTAGTGTCCAATGCATCGACCTGATGAACATATAAAACTGAATTACAGCAGCTGTTGACACCAATGATCAAAGAAAGCGCAGGGACGCCCGTTTCTATTTGACAACGCCCTTCCTCGCTCCAAAACTATACATCTACAAACTTTCTCTTTTCTGGCAATTTATCCACTTTATGCTACGCGCGTTTCATCTTTTACCACATTCTGTCTTTCATTCCCTGGTGGACGTCCCCACCCTATCCGCCTCACAGTTCTGTCCGCCCTGTGACCAGCTGCACACAGATGACATCATCACCATGAGACAGAGACAGCAGACAAACCATCGGGAAATGAGAGGAGGTCGTGCAGCTTTGAGATGTGACTAATTGAGTAATGAGCAGAAATTAAATTATGTCTTCGGGCACGAGCGACCCCTCAGCTGGTCCGCGTGGAGAAAACGGAGAATGAGGAAGTATTTGCAGTTTACAACATGAATAAAAAAGTAAGAATTCTGAAAATGGTAATTCACCTCCAAGTAACAATATTTTTGAAAATCATTATAACGATAATTATATAACGAGGTAAAAATGTCTCGATGCGTGACAGGTCCACCAGACTTTATGCACACAGCAGTCAGGCAACTGAACTCACCCGCTCCCTCCCTCAGCTCTCCCATTTTGTGTACATATTATTATAATGATCTATGAAAAGTGCTATCTATGGTTTTGTTTGCACCAATTTCTGTCTCTAAGTGCTTTTTATGCGGTACAATTGAGAACAAAGCTGACTGAAATTGAAAATACAAAAGCTTGGGGGCAACATAAAAAAAATAAAATAATTCGAAATGATCAGTTCATAATGTTGTAACTGACCGAGCAAGAGCTTTATGGGAAATGAATGGAGATTACAATTGGGAAGCGAAGAAAAACCACACCCAGAGTAAGAATAGATGCAGCAGTGGAGGCCATGGCTGGACTGTGAGGCTTATCAGCTGCTCAGCCACGACCCAAATCTCTCTGGCGGTCCACTATTCGTTTCCTTGCGCCTCTGCCAGTGGACTGCTACACCCTTGATAACACACGGTAGGATAACATGCCGCGCCCTAGAGCTGACAAAGATACACAAAAGCGATGGGAGGAACTTTTCTGCCTCCATTGGGCACTCAAAGTACTTTACTAGGAGACAGGGCAATAAAAAAAACAGATAAAAAGTAAATGGCGTGTGTGGATGAGTCAAAAACACAATCCATTTCCAGGTAGATAAAAACAGGAGTGGCAGTACGTCTCCAAGTATAAACCGGTTTCGATGTTAGCCCTGACCCACATTCTTATAGTACTCTACAATTTAAGGATAATTTCTGTCAATGCGGATAAACAACCGGCAGGTAGATTGAGACGTGTGTTGCCAACTGGGTCAGGAGAAAGGCAGTATGTTTGGCACGGCCCGTAAAAACACACACAGCTGTGGTATAGGAGGTAGATGGAAAAACATGTGCCACATTTGGAGTGGCATCCAGTGAAACTAGAGAACTCAATATTCATTAGACACTAAACTAGGTGAGGAAAAAAAAGCACTTCAGCTTTTATGATTTCCACATGATTAGCTACTTATTATTGTGAGCAAGCAGATAATTAAAAGGGACACCGTGTAACATTTTGGACTATCCTGTTGCCATCAATTCAAAATATGCTCCCAATGACCAGCTCGACACAGAAAATGCTATTTTTGCAGTGGGTGATAACAGAATGGATATGGATGAGGACTTAACCTGTTTAAATCTCAAAATCTGCTGACTTTAGTCAACATCTCCATGGAGACGTACCCACTCTCGGTAAAGTGACAGTGATGTCTTAGGAAAGGCGAGCGGCTCACAACAAAGGCTTATGTTTGTTTGTACATGTATGAGGTATTTTTCAATGATTGTATTTAAATTTAATTTATTAGGTAAAATTTTACACGGTGTGGCTCTAAATAAAATCTTGTTATGTCAAGCGAGAACTGTTTACTGTCAGTAAACATTCAAGTGTTGATAGACATGTTGGCATTTTAATTGAACACAGGTGTGTAGACAATGCAGCAGTTGCAATAGCCATATTATTTGACTGCGTGGACCCGTTTGATCTTTTATCCAACTCACCCTGGAGTTTCTGGTTCTCGCGTTCCATCCTCTGCAGCAGAATTTGCTGCAGGATAGCCTTCCTCCACAGCTCCCTCAGCTCCTCTCTGCTCCTCCGACTGTGCTCCTCAGGCACCGGTCTCATGCACAAATCAGCCAGAGCAGCTGGGACTGGGCACACATGACCCCCGTCTAGGCACAAGTCCCCTCCTCGCTCTACGGGACACAAAAGAACCATTTTGATTGATAATAATAATAACAGATGTGATGGGATAAATACTAATAAGGCATGGTATAGATCAGGGGTGTGCAAACTTTTTTCATAGAATTGTATACGGCGTGAAGGGCCAAAGATCAGTGGTCAGTGCCCTGAAACATTCACCCAAGTGTATTTTACAGGGGTTTAAACTGTGCCCCACATATTTATTTAGGCTTGGAACCATAATGATGTCACACAATAAAAGATCGTTTTTAAGGTTTTAATTGTGTGAAATTATGAAACTTGGAGTAAAAAGTATTTTCTCAGAAGATGTGTGCTAATTCAACTAAAAGTCTGAGGGGCACCAAAAATTGATCCGAGAGCCGCATTTGGCCCCCAGGCCGCGCTTTGGACACCCCTGGCATGGATGCAGCAAAAAATAGTCTTCAAATGTGTCTTCATTGGATATTACTTGAAATTATTTGTTTATATAAATCAAAATATTTCAATATTTTATAAGTTGTTGAACAATAAATGCTATAAGCTATTCACTTCTGAACTGAAGCGGTCTTCCTTTGCTCCCAATTTGTCAGACATTCACTAAAACAAACAAAAAAAACCTTCAAAATAGACACATTTAACGGTTGGAAGAAATGCACAGAAGTGTTTGTGTGACTCCACCCAAAAGTACAGGGTGGATCCCAAACCTCAAAATACCCAGTGTTGTTTAGAATAGGCACATAACAACTATTTCGATAGCGAGTGCTTCTCTTTTACTTTACGCTGACCTGACCTTACACGCAGGTATGCATTTCTGCACCAAGGCGTACTTTATTGGAGATTTGTCCTCTGCACTTGACCCATCCTCCTTTAATAGCGTGCATTTCATACACAAGGCAACTCAATGCGCCTCAGATATGGAGAGGCTCAGGTACGTACGATACTGGATGCCTATCATTCCCGAGGAAATACTAAGAATGGATGCAATTTACTTTAAAGTAAAATAACAAGGTTTGTGCCAGGTCAGAGAACGACTTTGTGCCTCTGTGTCTCCGTGTGGTGAATGTGTTGAAACCTGCAAAATCACTTTACAAACAACAGGCCCTTAAGTTTTAAGTGAGGCGAAGACATGCCAGACATAGAGATATATTAGTCAAACAGACCGTTGCTCTAAAGGCTTCACCTTTAGTGTGATAAATTACCTTTTTTTTTTTACAAACAAAAATGCGATCATCTAAAAAGCATCCATTACCGGCGACCTGCACCATAGGCCAGCCATGACCCTAAAACAATCTTAATGCAGTCACATGCAAAGTGAGGTGACATAAACCCCCTCCCTAAGCTGACTACTTCTGAACACTGACGCGACCCACTCAGCTCTGATTTCTTTATGTTTTCTGACAGACAAAAAGTGGGTCAACAAGACTGGGACTTTCCTTTGGCGCCGTCTGTGTGTGGACAGTCAACATGACCTTGAGCCCCGATGCCGTCCTCACCGCACCAGACACACCCATGACCTTATGCATGAACGCACACATACTATACAGTGGATACAAAAGTATTTATTAGCTGATCATCGGGCCAGCTTCTCTTGAAAAGGCAGCACACTGTGACAGGTATAACCTGTTAATCCCTTCTGAACGGTGCATTGTGATTTAAAGTAGATTAAAGTGTCATCTGATCCACACTTCAGACAAATCTATTTCCCGACTGACAATCTACTGGTGTGTGTACAGATGGTGACAAGACATGTATTGTTCATTGGAGAAAAACAAAACGTAAAAAGCTTGATTGAAGAAAAGTGACAACACATTTATTTTTTACAGTTAGTACCTGTTTCACTTGTCAAAATACAAACGGTTTTCATTTGGTCTGCCTCGGCTTCTGAGATCAAACGGGGTACAACACTCTGCTGCCCTCTATTGGTAAAGAAATGAAGCCAAATCATTTATAAACCGCTCCCAACGCCGGATAAGCAATGCATAAAAAGACACTACTTGCAGCTATGTTTTTTTATTTTTATTATAATAACAATACTGACTTGTCACTTTGATGCATGTTTACACAAGTGGCCGGTTATCTCTCTGTGAGGGCTGTGCGTTTATATTGTAACAATTCAGGCATAAACAGTAATCCACAGCAGAACAACCAACCTGTCAAAACGCACATACTCAAGGACAGGTTAAAAAGAGTTAACGTGTGTCATTCAGACACATGTTTCATAATTACAGTTCATTTCATCAAACAATATAATTTGTCATCCTTGGGCATTTGACATATTGTTGCTGATTAATAATACAAATAATTGCAAATTCATTATTGATGACTAAAAGAATGACGAAGTTGTCAGATACTGTATTAATGATGAAAACAGCATGAAATAAAATAATAATAATAATGCCTTACACTTGTATTGCGCTTTACAAGCCTGTATTACCAAGTTTCTCAAAGCGCTGCACTGTCGTCATTATTCATTCACTCCATACTTGGTGGTGGTAAGCTACTGTTGTAGCCACAGCTGCCCTGGGGTAGACTGACGGAAGCGAGGCAACCAGTCTGCGCCATCGGCCCCTCCGACCACCACCAATCACTCACTCACTCACTACATTCGCTAGGCTTCCTGGTGTTACCAAACGGTCTCCCATCCAAGTACTAACCAGGCCCTTCCCTGCTTAGCTTCCAAGATCTGACGGGATTGGGCATAGCAAAGGCGGTATGACCACAAAAGAAGGGATTAAAAGGAAAAAGATGATCCGAGTTTTAATCTGTTTCCTAAATTTTCATCAAAGAGCCCCAAACAATTCAGTTGCACCGTCTCAGAAACAAGTTTGGCCTTTTATACATTTGCTAATGATCTCTCATGCCATGTACAATGAGTAATATTGTTTGGAGAACTTTTGTATGGACTCAAAATATCATAGATTTAGTCGACACAGTAGTATTTATTAAAAAGATCCAATAAAAATCCTGTTTCTCCAATAACGTAGCTAGTGGCTGTGATTGCCTTCGTTCTTACCATTGGCGTCCGTCCCTTTCTGAGGTGTGGCGACTCTCAGAAAGATCTGCTGCCTCCATGAGTGACGATGGCCGCGCAGAGGACTCTCTCCTACATCTGGCACGGGTACTGGTGTGGATAAAGCTGCTACGTCGCTGAAATTGTGAAAGAACAGCAGCGGAAATATAAGCACAATACTGAGAATTACAGAGGAAAAACAGGCTCAGTAATAAAACAGGCAGCACTGATTGATTATGTGCGTAGTGTTCAAGGGACTTAACCAGAACAACTAAGCAGCAACATAAAATATATATATTGTTCATAAAAAAAACGTATTGACAAATGATTGTAAAATTAGGTGACGCAATATCCATATCGCAAGAAGCCACTATATTTTGCACCATCAGTGAGGTCTTCCATCAAACTTAAACAGTTTTTGCAAAAGGCCTACAACAAAAACACACAGTAACTTAATGTGCAAAAGTTCAAATAATTTTCCCAATTTTGTTCCATTTTGGGGCCTTTCTGTGTGGAGTTTGCATGTTCTCCCCGTGTCTGCCTAGGTTTCCAAAACATGTGAGAGTGTGTTTGAGGGTGCGAGTGGAGGACTTACGATTGAATGTCCCATGTGTGTTCTTTAAAAGGAACAGGCCACCGTTTTTCCACACTGAGATATGTTCTTACCTGAGCTTAGATGAGTTTATGCGCAACTGTCTGGTCTTTACGCGTGCGCTCAATCACGCAAATAGACCAAAGATGTTGTTAGCATTTAGCCTCTCCTCCTCTCCTCTATGGGGCCAAACATGGGTGAAGTTAGAAGCGACCAAGCTCTTCCATGTTTCCCCTATTTAAATACGGTTACGTGAGTAGTTACACGATCCAAGTATAGTTACACAAAATTAAACATGTAGATTTTCTAAGTGGATAAAAATAGGGTACTATAGTGTAAGGCTGTAAGGCGTAATAACACCTCAGGAGCACGCAGTAATATCTTCACTTTACTGCGCGGACGTCGAAGTGCTCCTGAGGTATTATTACGCCTTACAACCTTACAATATAGTACCCTATTTTTATAGATTGATAGATAGATAAATGCTTTATTGTCAGATGCGAGAATCTGAAATTTGTTTTGCAGTTCAGCAGCTCCATATCAACACAAAATACAGACAAGACATACAGATATAAGACAATTCAAAAAGAGACATTATAAACAATTGTCCGCTCGCCATAATACACTTTGATTTGATGACTTAAGCTCCTCATTTAGTTTCAGGATGGACTGATGGACAAAAGAGTTCCTTTTATCCGCTTAGAAAATTGACAGGTTTAATTCTGTGTAACTTTACTTGGATCGTGTAACTACTTACGTAACCGTACTTAAATAGGGGAAACGTGGACTTCACCCCCGTTTGGCCCATAGAGGAGAGGCTAAATGCAACATCTTTGGTCTTTTTGTGTGACTGAGCGCGTAAAGACAGGTACGCATCAACTCGTCTAAGCTCAGGTAAGGACATATCTCAGTATGGAAAAACGGTGGCCTGTTCCTTTAACATGCACTGTCCCGAACAAATAAACACAATCAAACGCAAATATGTCTGTTTACAAATGTGTGTACCTGCTTTTTGTTTCAGGAATCTCATTTTCTTGAACAGGAGCCAAAAATTGAAATTTCAGAAATTGGGGACAGAGGAAGAGGAGTGAAGACGAGCCCGGAGGCCACCCAGAGGACTAGCATGGAGAGATGGAAGGAAAAATATGCAGCACAAGACAGAATGAATAGCACAACAATTAAAAAAATATAAGAAAAACACACACACAAAAAAAAATGCATGAGAAGCAGACAATGCACAGAACATGAAAAACTATTGGAGGCAAAGCAGGTGAATGGCCCATCAGAGGGCGCTCACCTTCTTTTGCTGAGCCGGGCTCCAGTTAGAGGAGAGGAAAGGTGATATGGGAGTAAAGAGGAGCTTGAAGAAGAGGGAGAAACAGCAGGTAGGGTGGAGTGGGCCGAAACAAGTCTAAACTCAGAACAACAAGCATGTCAAGGAATATTTTTGTGACTGAATAATAGAAAGGATTTATATTGTTAGTCAGCATCCTCTAATGTAATTATTCTTGTGTGTTTTAATCAGTATGTATTATTTATGGATTAGAATTTCTAATGTTGTCATTTGTTTGATTTATTCATTAATCCAGTGATTGTTATTGTTGCTCATTGACACCAAGCACCCACATGCGAACGAGTGTAATGTTGTCGTCAAGGACTTCCTGCACACCCTGTCATTTTCATTTCAGCTTACTTGCTTTGGAGCGGACTGTCTGTGCTGACAGAGTAGTGCCGTACGAGTTTGGGTTTGGTGGCAGCGGAAGAATTGTGTGGAGTGTGGGTCACTGTGAGCACAGGCACGTATTCGGCCCCAGACGGAGTGGGCGGGTGGCTGTAGGTGCTGGCTCGCCGCCGAAAGCCCTGCTGCTGAGTGTCCCCCGGTGACGCCGAGGACTGGGGCGGAGCCAGAGAGGTGTCGAGCTGCTTCAAGTCACCAGTGGAGCTGTGGCACCTACAAATAACCATGGAGTGTGAGTGTATGCAGGTAAATAAAGTCTACTAGGTTTCACATCGGTGCGCACAATGTTTTCATTTGCGATACAATACAAACTGGGACTGTTCTGTTTGAATTTTAAGTTATTGGGACCATTTAAAAGCCTCCATCAAAATATAGATTCATGAAGGGCAAAATGAAGAAACCATGGGTGTGTGTGATTACATACTGTTTTACAAACGTATAAGCTTGAACATACTGTATTTCAATTTTGGCAATAGTTCAAGCCTAAAAGCCCATGAAATTTGATTGCGATATATTCAAATCAACAGCAGATGGCAGTATTTAATCAGAGCGCTAATGAATTATTAGGTCAAGTAATAGGCTGTGATGAGCCTTTTGCTAAGCCTTTTAATATGCTTTGTGATGCTGCATCACAAATCAAAACAAAACAGTTTTTGCCATTTCTACAATGTGTTTTTAATATTATGCAACTTTTGACCTAAAATGTCTTCCAATTAAGAGGGAACAGAGGAAAGTCGAACAATATTGAAGTATTTGTGTGTGTATACTTGAGTGGGCTGGTCGGACGCAGCTGCAAGGGTCATACAAACAGGGTTGGTCTGGACTACTGTTGACCGTAGACAGAGAAGAGCTGCTGTCACTCCTCTCAATGTTTTCTTTCTGAGATCGAGCCCTGCTGCTGCCCTATCAACAGACCGGGAGCACATGATGTAACTCACAGTGTGGTACACAGCACAAAAGCAAACAGTCGTAAAGCCCCAGCGCCTCGATACCTTCCAGATGCCTTCCAGAGACTCGGTGAGAGAACGCTTGGCTCGGCTCTTGAACTGCTCAAGTCTCTGCCGACTCGTGCTCTGCTGTTGGGCCTCTGCGGTCACTGGGGCATCCTCGCAAACCTGCGGATATAAGACTTCAGTGGTGCTAAGAGTTTGGGTATTTGGGTGATATGAAAACCCTGTCCAAGTTACCAGTTTAGAGTCTGCTGGTAAGGAGTGCTGGTGTGTCTTTTGTCTTTCCTCGTACAAATGTCTCAAGCACATCACGATCAGTTCATTTTCTTCTTGGTCCCCCTTTGGACGTGCCCTCTGCAGGAAACAAAGCAATGGCAAAATTTAGACAAGAAAAAGCATGGAAGTTCACTCATTTTACAAGCAGGTTAACTCCCAAACAACAAAAAATAGGTTTACTGCTACTGTTCAACGTGAAGAGGACATTACACAGATTTTAATATCTATCTTTTTACAACTGGCAAATTATTCAAGATTATACAATACAATGTCACTGTCCAATGAAAAAAAGTGTGAAGAGAAACACCGTGTAAATTGGAGGAACTGTTGTTTTGGAACGTGTCCACATAAAAAGAAGATTTTGAGGACACTCAAGGAGAACGTACCATAGTGTTTTCA
The DNA here is from genome assembly GCA_007210695.1 of Neogobius melanostomus. NCBI lineage: Eukaryota > Metazoa > Chordata > Actinopteri > Gobiiformes > Gobiidae > Neogobius > Neogobius melanostomus. The sequence goes on along the minus strand of VHKM01000004.1, from coordinate 2,975,187 downwards.
AAGACTGACGCTTGGTCATGGTTGTTCAGTGTGGCTAAATGTCGCTGCAGCTCCAGCTTGGTTTTGGACGGATGCAAGCCTGGAAAAAAATGTAAAAAGTCGCCATGTTAACTTTATAATGACCTCTATTCATTAGAGGTCTGTCCATATACAGGTGAAACTGAACCACTGAGAGACCATTTAAAGTCTCAGGCACCCTTTGCAGGTTTTTTGGATTCATTAGCTGATGAAAGGGCCTTTGAGCAGACAATACAATACAGCTTGTAAAAAAACATCTCATAAAATTAGAATTAAAAAAAAAAAAGGGCTGTAAGCCATAATCATCAAAATTATAACAAATAAAGGCTTGACATGTCACTTTGCATGTCATGAGTCTATATCATATATTAGTTTCACATATTAAGATGTATTACAGAAATAAATGACCTTTTCACAATATCCTAATTTTCTGAGTTTCACCTATACTTCAATGATGAAACCTAACATCATGTAGCATTAGATCTCCACTATCATAAAAGCACGTTTCTACATTGTGCAGATTTCCCCTACCTTCTATTCTTTCACACAGTTTGTGGAGTTGGCGCATTGGGCAGCTGTCGCACTCTTGGCTCTGAGTCTTCGCATTCTGCTGCATGGCGGCTACAGAGAAGGCCTGCCTCAAAGTCGACATGATTTCATCTACCTGCAGAGCAAAAGCATTAGTTTATTGTAACAAAAGAGGAAACGGTAGGTCAGTATTATCAAGAAAACAACTTTGTTCTCATAACTATACGTCTCTAAGAAGAGAGCTTGAGCATCCGTTTGGAAGTGATATAATAACAATGGCTTACACTTGTATTGATGTGAATGTAATAAATGTTACAAGGGTTGTAAAAAGGAACACCTATGATCTGATGACAATGTTTACAGAAAACAAGACATTTCCAGAAAAAAAGACTACAAAATATGGCTGGAAAATAGTTGCAGCTCAAACGAATTGATTATGATAATGGTGGAATTGAGTCATAAATGATAGAAGTAATAAAAATAAATCAATATTTGAATCAATATATGAACTTGGGTGGAATTTTGTAAAAACAAAACATCTTGTACTTGTGTCTCACCAGTATTTCATCAGCACACTGGAAAACATAGCAAACAAAGTGGAAGTTTCCTCCCTCCACCGTCTCTCTACAGATGAAGCCGAAGTGATCAACGTGGCGAATACCCTGCAGAGTAACAGTTAAAGGTTGAAGGACATTAAATGAAGGTGGATTTTTACCCAGACCCAGATCTATCAGAGATAAATGTGGGCTTCATACCTGTGAGCAGAAGGAGATTTCTCTGAAGCTCTTCTCCATAGCCACTTTCTTAGTGTCTGGACTGACCAAATAGATCTGAGACCTCCCCACCTGAACACAAAGACACAGCTGTCAAGTGCTCGGGCATCACCAATGTGGTTAAAAGACATTTCTCAGACCACCTCAATCTCACTGTTAGGGCTTAAAGAGTAAGAATCTAATCAAAATTACAATTTTAATGGAATTGGGAAATGCAAAAGCTTGGTCTTATACCCTCCACAAACAACAGATATGTCTCCAATGTTTCACCTTGAGTATTAAATCTGATAAACTTGTAGTTTAGAGCTCTTCAATCATGTTCTGAAATGACTGTGATTCTTGTATTAGTCGAACATCACAATTGTAAAAACAAAACAAAATGCAATTACATACTTCTCCGCAATCTCTATTGTTTCCTGTCCTGATTAAGGCTTTGTGATATAAAAGATGGGACTCAAAATAATTGAACTGTGCACCACTGGGAATTGTTTTGATGTCAAATCTTGTTTGAGAAAATAACAGAAATTAGAATCAAACATGGCTACAGTGTTTGCTTTTGCAGTGCATAACATAGATTTAAGCAAAGTAATAAATAGTAAGATAAAAGAATTCTGTGTGGAAAACCTGCGTCTCCCGGAGTAAATAGTGACCAGTGCTGACCTGATGACAAAACAGGAACTTGCCTTTTGCCAACAAACCACCAAGGTCATAAAGAGGTCAGGTTAACAGTGCAGCCACTTGTACTGCATTATCAGCATTTAATTAACACTGCTGAGCAGAGGTGGGTAGTACTCAGTTACTTTACTCAAGTACATGTACTTAACTTTCAGAATTAACGGTACTTTAGCAAGTAGTTTTTTCATACAGTACTTTTTACTTCTATTTGAGTAAAAAAAATGTAACTGTGCCACTATGAGTTAATCTTTAAGTGACATCTTCATTTGAAGCATAAATAGATGAATTTTGTGTTTTTTTTACTTAATAATTATTCCTTTTTATATGTTTTTATGGGATTTTCCTTGAAAATATTACATGTACTTTTTAATTCTACTTGAGTAAAATTATTTTAAAGTTATATGTTTGGCTACTCTACCCACCTCTGCTGCTTAGCCTAAATTTACTAACTAGTCATTACAAGCAATTTTTAAGGAAGACAAAAATATACTGAAATAGAAGAAATGTTTACTGTATTATTTTTTCTCTTCCGAGGAGAAAACCTACCGTGAACAGCATGGTCCTGTTCTCCAACAGGCTGGTGGGTTGTATACCCGCGCATTTGTTCTGGGCATCAGTAGTGTTGTTATTGGAAAGTTCTGGGGAAAGTCCATTTTCATCCAGACCTTGTAAAGAAGGGAAGCTGGGGTCACGTTTGAAGAGGACAGGCCTTTTTGCAGTAGCCGGACTCTGTGCAGCATTTGTACCACCAGCACCTGGTCCATTAGACTGAAGCGACAGCGCTCTCTTCAGTCCAACTACAAAGCCTTCCCCACTTCCTTCTTTCTCAGTCTGTTCAGAGCCATGCAGCTGGCTGAACTTTTCAATACAGTCATCTATCAGAGCAGGATGGGCCTTCTTGTGAGCTACAGTGACGCGACCACAGAACAGCACCTCAAACTTCTTAGCAAAGGCCGTAGGTGAAATGGGTCCAGTGTTGTTGGGTCCACTTGAAAGGGCAGAAAGGTTGAAGGATTTTTCACTGAGGTCACTTCCTCCAGATAATGAGGAAGTGGCAGCATCATCGTTACGTGCTGAGCTCTTCCCAACCTGCCTCAGCGTACTGATGATCTCAGGCACCTGCAAAACAATCAGATATGTGTGAACAATAGAGCACATCCTCTTAAGCTCATATAAGCACCAATTTACAAACTGAATTTGAAAGGGTCATGTGATTAAATATGGCTTAAGACTGCATCCCAAATTATAGATTTTATTTGCAACATTATTTTGAGTGATGAAACCATTGAGAAATTAATTTAAATTGTCAGAGCAAAGCCACAGTCACAAGACAAAAGCATGTCCTGGAATCCCATGAATGTATGTGATTATGATCACCTATGATGGTATGAAGTAAAGCAAGTGAGGTTTCTGAGGCCGTTTCTTTTCTCACAAGAATTGTTAAAGAACTAAACCTTAAGTCAAGTTACCCCAACACACAAAACACATGTCCAAATGACTGATGTGTACAGTAGTTTGGCTAAACATGATAAATACATATGACGCATACTCCATTCGAGAATGTAAACATCACACCGCTGAAGGCGAACTTGTAGTTCCGAGTCCTACAGATCAACTCCCACATAAGGAGATCTTGTGATTTCTTTTATTGAAAAAAAGACTGCAAGAAGCTGGTTTGTTTCCTTTTCAAAGCAGTCTTTGCAACATTCACTTTAATATTCAGTCTTATCTGAAACATTTCTGTTTCTTGTATGCCCTATACTGCATGCATATTAGCAGTGTGCATGTACGAAACAATATCAACTGTATGTGCCATAATAGCCAACAATCTGTCTGACACACAACAGTTTCCAAAATAGACTGTTCTACTTTGAAGACCACAGACTTATCTAAACACAGTTATGATGTTGACACAGGCAAAAAAACAACAGTGCTACACACCTGCACAGACCAGAAAGGGGGAACTGAAATATCACAAAGGTCTGACAGAAATGCACATACAAAAAAACCTCACAGCCAGATATATATCCAGCAGATAAACAAAATGAAGACAGTGGGTTGAATAAGGACAGCTCAGCGCCAATGAGCTGTAAATGGGCACTCACTCACAGATCACTTTTTCAGTCCAGTTTTTTCCATGACTAAACTCCATCCAAACAGTGACACTTTGCTGCTGCCAGTTTAAGGCAAAAAACCTAAACTAAGCAGAAAATGAAGTACAGAAAAACAAATAACCAACCCTTATACATTATTGACAGAAAAATAATCATTTCAAATTCATCTCAAATTTGGTAGTTTAAGTGTTGACAAGACAGATTAAAAACTTTTGTCAACGACTGAGAGCTTAGCCGTCCTAAATCATTAAGTAGTCTGACCATTACCATATTTTTAAGCGATTTCTAACAAATTAAAACCTTCATTGGTAGAGAGGATAAATGTTGGCAATCCACAAAGAAATAAAACAAAAGTCAAAATGACATTTGATGAACAGTGACATTGGCTTTAAACTCCTGTGCCCTGTTGTATAGTGGGTCTTATTTGCAAAGAGGTGCACTCAGAGGTGCAGCACAAAGGGAACAAAAAGGAGGAAGTAGTTGGGCCAGCAGTGGTTGAGTAAGACTCAGATGAGTGACCTCATGGGGCGATGCCTTCGCTGCTACCTAATCTACAGGCTGCTACAGTTTCAGTCCTGCTGTATCTTGTCGAAGCTTGAATTGTGTTATTCATAAAAAAACAAGAAATGTGTCACACTGGCACAGTCTGTACCACATACCGACGATAGTCTGATACTTCTGTGTTCTGTATGTTTCAATCTCTTCTGCATACAACCACTTTAGGCTATAAGAACAAAGTTATTGATAGAGTTTTTTTAAAAATATTATTGTAGCCACAGCTGCCCTGACGTAGACTGACGGAAGCGAGGCTACCAGTCTGCGCCATCGGCCCCTCCGACCATCACCACCAACCACTCACTCACTACATTCGTACTTTTGTGCCGTTCATGTGCAGACCTACTGCAGTGCAAACTGTGAACAAATAAAGAGTTCATTCAATCAGATTATATTGATACAGGACATTTTAATGTTAACAGTGTCAGTATTACAAACTAATAATCAAATAATTTTATTTACTGATCGCTGGGAACTTGTTAGCTCTACCCCCGTGATAGAGCATAGACCTTAATACTGTATATAAATGCACTGTGTTGACTGATTATGTAACCATCATAAGACAGTTTTATCCCATGGATTCCAGGACTTCAAAGCTTCCTATAACTTATCTTTCTCTTCATCCACTTGTTTTTGAGTAAAGCCAATAAACTGCAATGCTGCAAAGTGAAGTGCAGAAAAGGCCCTAGTTGAGTGACCATTTCATGATGTTGAGCTCCCACAGGAAGCAACCGGACAGGGCCCCAGGCGGCGACCCACACACTTGGCCTTTTACAGAGGAACAACACTGAAAATGCCCAGTAACCTCCCAAGCCAGAAATAAATAGGACTTCTGTAGCTCTGACCTAGAAAAGAAGAAAATGACACAAGCCGTTGCACGATAAAAACAGAAGCAGCAATGTAGTGGAATAAATGAGACACAGTAGTATAAATATTAAGACTCCAGTGACTGTTATTCTGTCGGCCCAAGTTAGGAAAAACATCTAACTTATTTTCAGAAAATTATAGCAATTAAGATGATATTTTATGAAATAAGAATTCAGTCCGAGGCACAATCTATACATTATCAGACATTGGAGAACACTGACATGAACCAAAACGCTAATACTAATACAAGAATCCCTTGCAATTCAGAATATGTTTGTAGAGGGCTAAACAACAGAATCAGCTGAGGACATAATTTTGACCCTATAAAAAAAAAAAGTGCAGTTGCATGAAATTGAATATCAACACAGCCCAGTTGAAGAATAGCAATCCCCAATGGCTGCGCTAATGGGGATCCTTTCAAAACCACCATTTCAAAACATTTCCAATCGATGACTGTGAGCCTATGATTTGCTAAATGCAACCATTGAAATACCACCAAATATTAGTTCAAACCAGGCATTAAATAGTTAAAAAGCACAACTTCTGTCTGATTAATGCCAATTTATTGATAACAGGACTAAACTAGGAATGCACATTGTCTTTGATTTCTTTAAATGCTTAACAGCGACTTGATATCATTATATAGAGGGTCTACCGATGAAAATTAGCTTCTTCTGCTAACTCGGGCATATTTACATTGTAAAATGTTGATTAATGTGCACTGTCCCTTTTCAAATAAAATAAATCTAAATCTAAATATATTACATGTTATATGAATAAGACCAAACATCAATTATAAACCTTCATCAAAAAGCAGCATAATTAACTAAAGACTGGAAACAGTAGCTTTATTTGGTATATCCCCCCAGAGTTATTTACGTTTCCTCACATTTTACACTGTCTTCTTCTTCTTTGCATGATAATGATTAATCAGGAACTTTCCTAGACTAAACTGGGTCTAACTATTTAGATTAAGATACTTATGCCATACACTGTTTATCTCAAATCAGTTAGACGACATTGTTCTGTGTAAATCTGTAGGACTAAATAGTATCAAAAAGTGACCAAAAATAAAGCCACAATGATGAACAAAATAGTGGCAAAATGAGAGGATAAAGAAAGTGGAAAAAAGTGACGACAACGCAGCACAACAGTTTGTAGGTTTTAGCTTTCAAACGAGGCGTTACACTGGCCTATAGGCTGTCAGCTCCAGTTGAGCTTTTAGATTTGGGTTGACCTGAACTGGAGAAAATGTACTCGGTTAAGGCGGGAGGTAAGAGGTTAATAATGTATTTGTCTAAAGTCTATACAGTCTAGTCTACACTATAATTATCGCAGTAAAAACATAAATAAAGACAAATTATGTTAAAGTGTCTCATCTGGAGGAATGTCCCTTAAAATCCAGTGACACATCCAGCCAAGAAAAACTCTTCTGCATTTCCCACACTCATGTGACTGGGTCCGGGGGAGACAGCACTCAAAAGTTCAAAGTCCAGCTCACAAAATCATAGCGCTGATAGAAATGCATTACTTGCTCAAATAACACAGCAACCAAGTTATGTCATCTCCCAATTCAGATAAAAAAAATCAATTTCAAAGTGGTCGGGATCAGATCAACTAATCACATAAAGAGACTGAGTGACTATATGGACTTTTTTTAAAGTTTTTTTTTAGCTGAGTCAGGACAGAGTTGGCAAAGATTAATTCAGGCCAGAAAAGCTCGTAGGTAATCTTTGCACACTTCTTAAAAAGTGTGCAGATCATGTGAGGAAACAAATGGCAGAAAATACAATGAGACAAACCAGAGAGCTATACATAATTAGCTACCAAATATGAAGGCAGGATTTTGTCAGGACTTTTTAGAGTTGTTTTTACCAGCGCATATAGTGTGTCACGTGAAACACTAAAAGGTGAAAAGACATGTGACTGCAAGAGATTGAAAAGGTGGGGATATGAAACTTCATAACAGGATTGTGTTAATAATCCCAATGAGAATTTTAAAACAAAAACAGAAAACAAGACAGTTAATAGCTTCCTAAACAAACTGCAAAATGAGACCACAACTCATGCGATCACAACAATAACCATCTCTTAAATGTATACACGGACAATAAATTTATATTGAGCACAAAAATGTGTCATTTCTTGAAGGATAAGTCGATATAATCATCGTAAGAGGCCTAGTGTTGGATGATATATATAAGAATTAAGTTGAACTGCCTCACTTACTTCACCAGTCAATAGTTCAAGGCAGTATATACAGTATATTGATTGATTGGTAGTAGTGAGTGAACAGTAGTGATATGACATTGGACAAGAGTCTCCTCACTGCCAAAACAAGTGCAAACAAGCAGCAATGTAGATGGGTTACCTTTTCACAGACAGCTCCATTGAATCTTTTGGTTTTGCAGCTCTATTTAATGTGCAGTGATATCCCCAAACAGTAACCTGCGACAGATCACGTGGTTCATAGCGAGTTGGGGAAGTGTAACCTGGTGAACATTTTAGGAAACTTAGATATGGCCTCCTTCTTGTAAGTTGACGTCTTTAATAGTGTCGCGACAACAAACAACCTCCCAACTTTGAAAACAAAGACGTATTTGAGCGAAACACCCATGACTTTTGCTAACGACAACTTGGGCTAATTTATGCTAATGTAATACTAATGCAGCGAATGTATAATCCAGCAATAAAAACAAATGATCAAGCTACTGTGTTAGCTAACTGTCCACATAGCATAGCACATTTAACCAAACAGGCTGGATTTTACTCACATCTTTTTGCTCTTGTTTGGTGTTGAACAGGTTGAATAACTGGAGTCGCGCTTTCATCCCATTCGCCATAAACTTCCCAAAAACAACTTGGGACGGAGCTCTCTTCAGTCGCTCCCGGTGGCCCTGAAACCTGCGCTGGTCACTTCATTTCAAAGTTGGGTTTGCTCTCTCCCACAGAAGCAGAGAGTTGACTGCGCCTTTGCGGTGGGTCAACAAAAACACGATGGCCGTGTGCTTGCGTTTCAAAGTAAGTCGCCCCCTCTCGAGTAGCTGCACGAGTCGTCTTTATTTTGAAAGAAGGCGTGAGTTAAGTCTCGCCAACTTGATGCGGGACGTTCTCCAATGAGGTGGAGGAACAGTTCCTGTCCCGGGGCACTCAAACTTTGGGCGGTGGACTTTTCTTTAGTGTTATCTGATGAGATGACATCCTTATGTTTGCTGTTTATGTTTAACACCGTTATATGTTGAAAGTCACTTCACTTGGCAAACTGGAGCATACATTAGGCCCGGTAATTAACCTCTTACATATTTTCTTCCGTTTGGCTTTACCCAAATCTAAAAAACTTCTTGAAAAAAAGTGTCAAAATAGCGACAAAAATGAGACTGAAACAAGAATGAAAAAGTCACAAAAACGCAAGAGGCAATGAAAAAAAAAGTGACAACAGCGCGGCAACAACGCGAGAAAAAAGATCCTTCTAGCAGGTATGTAGGGCTTAGCTTTCAAATGAGGCGTTACATTAGCCTAAAGGCTGTCACATTTTAGATTTGGGTAAAACCAAACTGGAGAAAATGCACCTGGTTATGGCGGCGGGTAAGGGGTAATAACCTGTTGAAGTGTTATGGGGTCATTCTACACCTTACAATGCTGTCCCTTGGCTTTAAGGGCTGGTTTTAACCCTGAATCATTTGCTTTTTATTTTTACTTTTTAAAAGGTAGTCATGTTTATAGACTGAAAATATTATTTCAAGACAATAATTAATAAATTGATCATGAGGAAACAATATTTAACCTTTTTGGTTCTTTTTAGTCCCCTTTATTTTGATGTCCCTGTCCCGTACTCGTCCTTTCTCACCACAACTTCCGTTTTTTAAAATGGATGTAAACTACGTTGAACACAGAATGGATATTGTTTTTTTCATGTATCTGTAAAAATATGTTAAAGCTATTTCACGAGTAATGTTTAAGGTTTGTATTTTTTATTTTTATATTCGAAAATAGCTGGAAACAGCTTAAAATGCTGCCCCAAGGTTTAAATCATCTACGTCACGGTGCATCTTATCTGCCTCCTGGTGGCAGAAAAAATTATTAGCAAGCCACGTGGCCGTGCAAGACGTAAACATATGGCTGTAGTGTAGGGGTTAGTGCAGGTGTCCTGAAGCACACCTTTTTCAAACACGTGGAGTGAGTTTGAGACTGGCTGAGAGAGTGATTATTCTTTTAATTATTATTTTGTGCGTGTAGTGTAAAAGACGCCAACGCACCTTTTATCTCAATGTCAGTAGTTATCATGAACATCACACAATTTTCGTAGCAATCCTTTCCTGTTCCTGTCGACTTCAGGGGGAGACCGCAGGTCCACAACAGCTAATTGGCCATGGTGGCCATGGATCTAATATAAATAGATGGTGGCGCACAGCTAGTTACGATAGTACCGAGCCTTTTATGAAATATCCATGTGCCGAGCTCGCGCAAAATTTAATCACATAGTCACGGCAAGAACCGGAACACAGGCGCATTTTTGTTGTTGGGAGTTGCATGCCCCATTTACTTCAATGGTCGCTATTGACACAAACTTCACTTGTACAGCTCAATTCCCACGGTAGGTCAGATTCATAGTGTAATATGATCAACTTAAAATACAGCTCTAGATAAAAGAGACCATTGCAATTATTTTTCTGAAATCAGAATCTCTACATGTTTGACAGTCATTTTAGTCCAGTGTTTGGATCGTGCACCTTAAACAAATCGTTGTAAATGAGGGAAAGTATTTGCAACAGAAAGACTGAAGCAAAAGCATGGAAGCTGTGATTGATAAATCATGGTTATTCCACCAAATATTGACTTATGAACTCTTCCTAAGTTAAACATTAGTATGGAGTTGTTTTAAAATGAATATGAACTTGTTTCTTGCATTACTACTAAACATGTTACAATGTTATATTTTATAATTTTGTTTGGTAATTTTCTGCAAAGAAATGCTCCAAATGAGAATATTTAATATTATTAGAAGCTGAAAGAAAAACTAAACTGTTCCTTTTACTCAACATACCTCCAAATAGTGCAATCGGCACTGATCATTTTGCAGTGGTCTCTTTTTTTTCCCCCTTTCCCCCCCATATATACAGTATATATATATACAGTGTGAATATATATATATATATATATATATATATATATTTAATAGATGGCCTTAACATCAGCCGAACGTTCCCGGTGCTACGCGGAAAGGAAAAAGGCAACAGCTGAAAGCAGAGAGCAGTTCCTTCTCAAAGAACGTGAGGCAAAGACGTATCTACCCATAGCAGAGAAAACCCAGAGAGGCACGTCATAAACGAAAATGGAGACACAACCAAAGATCATCCCAAATAAAAAGAAAAGCAGCAGCAAACTTTGTCCATCAAAACACCCATCAAACCCTAATTAGTCCAGTTGAACGAGGATGCAAAAAACAAAAAGAAAGGATAGGGCAAAAGCATATTATCATGTGAAAAACCTAAAAGTAAAACTAGCACTGCAAGAAAGAGCTACAGATCAGTACAAGAAGCGTTATCAACGCATGCGTCAAAAATGGGATCATAACAGAGAATCACCCATATCTAAAACCAAGAAGCTGCTGCGTGGAGCCAAGGACATTTCACCAGAGGTTCGACGCACTCTCCTTTTCCATAATGCCCATGTATCAGAGTTGAAAGAAAAGTACAAGAACAATCGTGAGCTCCGAACTAAACAGTTAATTCACAACCTGGTGACAGGACGAATTATAAAGAAATACAAAATGCTGCGCCGTGCAATTTGACCTTTTCCAGCTACAGTAGAAGGCAAAATACCACTGGGGTTCTCAGATATGAGAAAGAAAGAGCGGATTTAGTCACATCTGACCAAAAGATGCTCATCAGAGAATTCTACCAGCGGGATGACAACAGCCGACAATTACCGGGTAAAAAAGATACAATTACCCAAGGTAAATCAAAAATGCAGATGCGCACACTCACAGACAGCATTCAGCAGATACATGAAAAATGTATTTTTGAGCATCCTGATATTAGAATCTGCTATTCAGCTTTTTGTAGACAGACCATTTTGGGTGGTAATAAGGCATCAGATGCCATTACCTGTCTGTGCAAAAGGCACAGTAATGCACAACTTATGGCCGACACGCTACACAGAGAGGGTGTTATAAATTCCTCCAAGTTATCTGAGGAATATGCCCCACTTGTTTGTGACATCACAAAAAAAAAGAAAAAAAGAGTGCATGTATGGTGCGTGTGATGAATGTTCCGACAATAGGCTCCCAGCTATGGACTCAGCAGATAACAAAGAGGTGACTTATCATCAGTGGATATTGAAGAAAAAAATGCATAACCAAGTTTCCCTTCATACTGGTGTATTCTATGTGGAAGACCAAGTAGTATCATTTTGTACAGTTTCAGAGAACACTCGCCATGATCCAGCTGGCAAGGCAAGGCAAGTTTATTTGTAGAGCACAATTCATACACAAGGCAATTCAAAGTGCTTCACAGTTGCAGAAAGAGAAATTACAAGAAAACAGATAAAATCAATCAATAAAACATCAACATAAAGTTAATCAATGACAGTAAAAGGCAAGAGTGCAGATAAAATACTTTCAGTTTTCATATGCACGGGTAAAAAGAGCTGTTTTCAGCCTGGATTTGAACATTGTCAGAGTTGAGGCCTGTCTCACATCCTCATGAAGACTGTTCCAGATTTTCGCTGCATGAAACTGAAACGCAGCCTCACCGTGTTTATTATTGACTCTGGGAACCACCAGGAGACCCCTCCCTGAAGTTCTCAGGGCCCGAGATGGTTCATACGGCTCTAACATGTCAGAGATGTACTTTGGTGCTAAACCATGAAAAGACTTGTACACAAGCAGAGCTGTTTTAAATGGGCTCATCTTGATCCCATCCTTGGGGAAATCCGGAATTCATACCCAGATGTAACAACTCTGCATTTCATAAGTGATGGCCCTACAACACCGTACCGCAACAAGGCTAATATGTATCTGGTGTCTCTTCTTCCAAAATAAAAGGGTTTCACCCATGCAACATGGAACTTCCTCGAGGCAGGTCACGGCAAAAGCCCTGCGGATGGCAATGGTGGTGTAATTAAAAGAATGGCCGTTAAAATTGTTGCTGAAGGGAGTGATATTCCAGATGGTTCAAAGATGTATGAGGCATTGAAACCTAGGACCACAGTGAAACTGTACACCATACATACCGACAGCATAGAGAGACTGGAAGAGATTATCCCACCATTGATGCCAGTTCCAGGAAAAATGAAAATTCATCAGGTGGGTAGGACTGACTATACAGTATATTAATATCAATGTGACTTTTCACACATTTAAAATTTCCTCATGATTTATTTTTTTATTGTAGGTTGTTTTCACTAAGACTACTGGCTTGATCAAACACCGTGTCCTTAGCTGCTTTTGCAAGGGTAACAAAAGTTGTTGCGACTGCCACAAGCCTTCAGAGAGTCAAGTAATCAAGCAAGTGATGGTTACCTCCACTACTACTCAAGATACCTCCACTACCTTTGGTTCAGGTAAGACACACTAGGCTGCTTAATTAATCGTTTTTTCTGACCACCAGAGAGGATATTATTTGGTATACTTATGATGATGTATTGTCGTGCTTTTTTGAAATGTACCCTATAGTGACACCTAGTGGCCAATCCTGTTGCCTGCACTGAACAATATGAATTTAATGCTTCACAGCAATCTATGTCCCGGGTTCGATTACCCCCTGGGAGGGGCCTTTCTGTGTGGAGTTTGCATGTTCTCCCCATGTCTGTGGCGTGTAAGTTTCCCTGGAGCACCCGGTCACAGCCTGTGTTTGATGGAATAGCATCTCATCTCAGCCCAAGCCTGCATAAGATGTGCATTATATCTACAGAATGCCAGTTTAAGGAAATCTGAAAAGCAGAAGTTGTGTAGATTACCAGAACCTTCTAGAATAATTAAATCTAAAGACGTTGCCACTAAAACCATGTATAATAGGTTCCCCATCTAGGTCCAGGACTCCCCTGAAAAAGAGATTCCTAATCGCAGGGGGACTTTCCTGATTAAATAAAGGTCAAATAAAATCACATATTGGGCTTACAGGCCAATATGGACCTATATCCAGAAATAACTCTGAATTTCAATGTTGAAAAAAGAAAGAAACAAAGTATGATTTCCAATTTCGTATCATAACAAATATAAATGTAAAAACAAAATTCAACGCATTGCCCACATCACTGTGTCATTCATTCAGTGTGTCTCACTCTCAACGAAGACAAAATTAAGCCTGACCTGCTTTTAATCGATGATGTGACACTTTGATACCCAACTACAACTGTCAATGATCACCATTCACTGCAATAGATATGAGAATTTAAAGCTATGGAATTAGAAATATTGACCTCAATAAGCATGTTAACTTGTAAAGTACAGGGGGGGGGGGAATCTGCCGTGGAATACATTTTGTTGTTGTTGTGTAAATTACTTTTTAAATGAAACAAGATACTTAATTTTAGATACTTAATTGAAGTACAAAAAGACTCATTCTGGCAGATACATTGACATACATTTCCTTATCAACTTAAATCAAGGTCAAATATCCTAATTTTAAGAAAATGCAACTTATCCTTGGATTAGTTTTTGCACTGTTAAAGGTCAATGCGTGTGATTTATTGGTCGGTTAGTATGCCGTGCATGAGCGAGCGTGCAATGATCAAATGTTTGCCACCTACCATGACCACAGACGGTTGCACCTGCTGTTAACCTCATTTCCTTTTGGCGCATAGATTTCAGTTTTGTTTCCTTGCATAGAATAATAAGCATCGACTTGACCTTAATAACATTACAAATTGCTCTTTTAGTTTACACATACCTTGGTACTTTCATTGCACCGGAAGACAAAGCAGGCACAATTCGAAGTCCCTTTGACCAAAAAGCCAAAACTGTTGGGCTCCCGGCTGTTATGAAGGAGTTTGGTCACCTGATGTGGACGACATTCAAACAGGACGGTGTGCCTCAGAGGGTCCCATTCCACTCCCTCCATAGTGACGGCGGACACACAGCGCACCCATGATGCAGACACACAGAGGAGGACAGACTGATACCCATCACCTTTGGATGAACACCGTTTAACTCCAGGGAATTTGTCCCGCTTGGTCCTTGAGATCTCCGCCACAACCCAGGGCAGCATGGTCATAGTTGTCAGGTGGTGGACAGGCAGGGAGCCCATCACCTGGAGTCTGTATTGTATCTGTTCCTCTTCTTCATCAGCCGTTTCACCCCATGATGAAGGTTTAGTGGTGTGATATTTCTCAGTGTTCACAGCTGAAGTGGTGAGATTTAAAAGAGCGGGACACGAGTGGTGATTTGAAGTGAGGCGAGACACAGAGGGTTTATGGCCTTTAGGATTCACTTCAAAGTAAAGTCCCTCCATGTTTCGCGTTCCCAGAGGTAAAGCTCATCTATTTCACCTGCAAAACATCAGAAAAGTAGCACAGTACCAGTCAAAGGGCCATTTGAAGGATAGTACCAGAGACCACCTGGTGTTGTTTACACGACACATGTGGCATTGGGAAATGACCTATACACGAGTCTCAAGGACAAGATATGTTAGGTATTCTGTGACCATCACCGATCATGGAGCAGGCTTGGTTTACTCCAAAAAGATTGTGGGGTAAAGCAATAGTAGACAAACATTATAGACATAACAGTATTTCACAAACGTTTATTAATCCTAAAATATTTACACTAAAGCACTGAAACACATGGAATATGTTTAACACGTGACAAAACTTACAATAAGTAATAAAGTAAACTGTAAGTTTGGACATTATTTGTTATTCGCACTGCTCACCTGTCAGCGGCACGTTCCAAGTTACCTAGGAATGGTTATGGCCAAAACAACTGCGCACGCACACAAACGCTCAGAAATACAGGAAACAAGTTTGACAAGCGTCAGCCCAAGCTGCCTCTAGTTTGAGTTAAATTTAGACAGGCCCGTCTCTACCTCCCACTCCTCCCCTCTGCATTTAGATGGGGCATGACAGGCGCATGCTGCTCGCATGCACAACAGGCTGCAAGCCATAACTTCTACGTGAACAGACGCAAAATAGGAAAATCACAATTGATCGAATTAATTATATTTAGAAGTTTATTGTGTATATAACAGCAGGTTGACAGTAAAGAGCCACACAGTGATTCTCAGTCAGAATACATATATACATCTTAAAAGGTAATTGATTTGTTCATTAGCCAGTGCTTCTCAAATATTTTTTGCTACGCCCCCCTTGGGAAGAAGAAAACATTTCGCTGCCCACGTTTTAGACACAGTAACACACAGTCACACGTGCCCCCCCCCCCCCCCCCCTTGCATTGCTGGGGCGCGCCCCACTATTTGAGGACCACTGCATTAGGCTAACAATTGAGTTAACAAATTACATGAAGCCGCACTTTTAAAATTGGAATGCCACTGTACATGGGAATGATAAGAGGAATAACTTATCACACAGGCCTGATACTGTATCTGTGTAGCCAATACTATCTACATAACTATTCCCAACAATAAAGATCAATCTGCTGGGAATTTTTTCATTATACATTAAAATGAATCAGTACAATGAAAAAGTACCAAGGAACGGGACCATGAAAATGCAGAGTATTGGCCCTGCACAACAGGTTCAGCTCAGAAATCCAATATGTGCTACTCTGGTTTTGGCTGCAGTTTATTCTTCTGTGGCTGAAAGAAATGTTCAATGATGGCTTCAACCAGCTCATCCAGCTCTTTGTTCAGACTAGTCACATCACTGATTTTAGGAAAGAAACAAAGAACGACCAAATATTAACCAAATACATGATTGTGTAGAATTTCCAGGTCTCTCTAATGTATTACCTGAGACCAGGAGCAGCGCACAGTTCTGTGTAGTATTTAATTTTAGGCTCAGTGCCACTGGTTCTCATCGTGGCAACTCCGCCATTGGAAAATGTAAATGTAATCATCTGACTTGAACGAGAGGTCGGCAGAACCTGGGAATTGACAAAGACAGAATCAAAAGAGTTGCACTTTACTTTACAGCACTGTAATAACACAGTGATAGTATAGTATAGTATAGTATAGGATAATACATTTTACAGACCTATTTTCATATTACGGAGATACAGAGTTACGGTCATGATTAGTCATATTATATAAACATGAATTAGTCATATAAACATGAATGAATGCTACCAATTAATGCCTTAAACAAACACTAAACAAGCAGCTGTGTGTGTGTGTGTGCCATTAGGAACGATATATGTCCTGTAATCCACTGCCTTTGATTTTAAATATACTCTGCAGCCCTAATGTTTTTGACAATGCAGCTCACTTACAGCTTTGTTATCAGGTTGGTTGCTGTCATAGCCAGTCGTCAGGTCTCTCACAGCAGTGATTGAGAAGCAACCACACTCAGAAGGGTAGGAATCCTTTTGTCCACTATAGTTTCTTAAGCGTTCAAACAAACTGTGGATAACATCTTGATCGTGGCAGATGAAGTAGGAGTTCTTACTTATGTGATATCCATAGCTGTGAGAAATAGCCAGTAATAATGGTATGATAAAGTACAATTTGTCACGTGTTGTTAACCTGTTTATGGTATTACTTACTCGTTAAAGACAGTTGTGAGTTGTTGAGAAAGAGTTGTGCTTTTGGTTGAAAGATAAGAAATCATCTCGCCTGCTATTGCTGCGGCACTCACTCCATCCTTGTCCAATACAGAAGGACTACACATATAGCCTGTAAAAGAAAACACACACGTGCATGTTTACTCCTCCAGCTGCTGAGGTCACTCAAATAGGAATGATGCGTGAAGCTAATTAAAGCATCAAAATCCTGTTGAATGGAAACTATCTGAACAATGCAATTGTCATAGCTTGAATTACTGTTGTGCTGAAATAGATCGCACAAACAAAATAATTTACAAAGTATTTTGTCTCTGCATAAAGTAACCCATTATAACCACAGAGACAGTTCAGTGACATACCTATGGCCTCTTCAAATGCAAACAAAACGGTCTTTCCCTGATCTAAAAGATCTCTGGCTCTGTTGCCCATCCACTTGAACCCAGTAAGCGTTTCCTGCAATCAAAATTAGGACTAGGTTTCATTGAATCAATTCTATTTTGGTTTTGACTTTGAGGAAAAAAATTATTAAAAAAAAAACCTCAAAATGGAATCCCTCCTTCACAGCTATGGCCCGCAGGATTTTAGATGAGACGGTGCTCGACAGCATGTAGAGGTTTTTCACTGCACACACATCAGTGTTCTGCTGTTTCCAGCAATGAAACATCCACCAACCCAGCAAGGCGCCCAATTCATTTCCAGTGAATACACGCCACGACCCACTGACAGAAAAACAAACAAAAAAAGTGTAAACTCTTGTTTCCTGTTATTTGCCCTTTACTGTACAGCACTTTATTAAGCTTTGGCTGTTTTTATTTATAAAGCACACTTTATAAATAAAGATTATTATTATTATAGACACAATTTAGTCAAATTTTAAATAAATGATTTATTCTTTATAGATCCAGTTTAGTTTATTTTTATCTAAAGCAGATGGTACTTGGAAGGCCACATATTTTATGAGGTTGGTGGACAAAGTTTATGATCCATTGCTATACATAATCAAATGTTTGTTTTATTTCTACAGTTTGTGCAAAAATATCCATGTTATCAAAGCAGCAGTGTTTCAAATAAGCACAAAAAATAAGAAAAATAATTCATTCCAATCATTCCAGCCACAGCCAACTCATTTACAAATCAATGTTCTGCGATTAATTAATGTCTTTTTTTGTTTTACACCAAGCACACACACCTCTCTTGCTTCTCAGCCATCGCCAGCCGGTCAGCATCAGGATCATTGGCCAAAACTACTGAAGCACCCTCTTTCTCTGCAAGGGCAAACGAAAGGGTCTAGAAAAGACAAACACGCAGCATGTCAACACAAACTGAAGACTTTAGATATGTCAGAATGCCATTGAGGTGTGTGGACATACCAGGACTCCCTCTCCCTCCTCTGGGTTGGGATATTTCACAGTGGGAAATTCCGGATCTGGGTTTTTTTGCTCTTCTACAGCATATGGAGGGTGAAGTTCAAAGGCTTTGAATGCTTCTTGGACAAATATATGGCCAACTCCATGCACAGACGTGTGAACAATTTTCACTTCAGAACTCCTGTTAATCTCTCTGCCATAAAATACATACGTTTGATTTCTCACCTTGTACTAAATGCTGAAAGTTGATTTGGATAAGCACCTGTGGCAGCAATGTTTCTGGATAGCTTTGAAGTAATCCGTGTAGATATTCTTGTAGGGATTTTTTAGTAAAGAGCTTTTGAGCGCTTCTTCTATGTTCCACGATTTAGGCCAAGGCTCAAGGTTTTCTTCAATGGCCTTGGAGATACCTTTGTCATGAGGAGATATAATTTGGGCACCATTTTCCCAATAAACCTAAAGGCAGGAGCAATCATGGGATATCTAATATTAACTGCAACAATATGTACACAATAATGCTGTCAATAAACAGTCTTCATAGCTACAAAACAATTAGCAGGTTACCTTATATCCATTATCCTGTTTGGGATTGTGAGAGGCTGTCACCATTATACCAGCACACAGGCCCAAATGTGACACAGTAAATGGCTATGGCAACAAAAATACATACATTATAAATACAAACATTTTACAAACGGTTAGTTGTTACTCTACTAATAGTCATTAAGTCAACAGGCTATTGAGAATGAGGAGTCACGTGCCGAGTTGGGGTGATTTGGGGGGGCTCTGAGCCTGTCGGACATATTGGCTGCGGATTGGGGGCACGCCCCCAGAATTTCACGCATTCCTCATATTTCAGAGCACTTTAAATTTTGCGCATTTACGTTTTCGGCGAGACAGAGACGGATCTACGAATACGACAACGAAAAGACAGAAAGTAAAGCAATGCAAAGAGATAAGGGAAAAAAAGGGACCTTACAGGAACAAGCTCATACCAAGCGCAAAACAGCGGTATTTGGAGAAGCTTGCGGACATTCAAAACATCAACACACGAGCTCCCTGCAGCGGAGACCAAGACCGTTTACCTCCGTGCACTTACATGGACATAGTAAACTCCCTTGTATTTGGTTTAAGTTACTACACGATGCAGGAGTTTAAAAGCTACAAGTCTTTGGAAAGTTACGAGACTTTCTGCTGTGGCTGGTGCAGGACATGGCTCTACAAGCCTCCGCTGGTGAAAACAGCGTTGTACTGGCAAAAGTAACTTTCCTCACATGCGTTTTAGTGTGTTGTCATTACATTGCATTTAGCAAAATGACAAAGTAATAAAGTGCGTGTTTTGTAAACACTACATTGTTACGAGATGTTCAATGTACACAAACGTTTCCAACATGTTTTGACAGGTCAGAGTGAAACTTTGCGCTCCTTGATGCTGTGTCCATTTCTGTAACCTAAAAAACTGTGTCCCATTGTTCCTACGTTTTCCATGTCATCGTGTGAGGTATTGGAGCAGTTTTTAACGCAGCAGTGACTTCCAGGCGGTAAAACAGTGCGGAATAGCAAGAACCTCCGCTACTACCGCGTTAACAACACACGTAAACAATGTGTATTGCCGCCGGAGCGCAGCCAATATGGGGGCGAGGGGGGGATGGGGAGGGGGGGCTCTGTGCCGTGACGTCAACTCCTCATTCTCAATAGATATATAACATATTGTTACTAGAAAAACAAAAACGCACACCAAGTTTTCTCATGAGTGCATGTGCTGGAGCAGAAATTACATATTGTTAACACAAAGTACACCTGGTCAATCATACAAGTGTTATGCAACATGTACACAAATGGAGTTTGCCCTGCACTTTGTCCACTAACACACAGATGAAGAGTTTTAGTGCTGAGCAATGGATAAAATTGTAACAAAAATCATTATTTTTGAAAAAGAAACAAAGGAGTTTCTGTTATTTCAATGAAGGTACTTGAGTCATCTTCTGTACTCAGTAGTTGAAGTCTCAAACGTTTCGCCTCTCATCCAAAAGGCTTCGTCAGTGGACTAAAGTCCCGCTCAGCCCGCAGCTTAGATAAAGACCACAAGAGGAGTTGGGGTTGGCCCGGCTCCTCCCCTCTAATCACAGCTACTCTCACCTGTGGGTAAACACCTTTGAAGTAGAGCGTCTCTAACGACCTGCTCACCCCAGTATCGATCAGTCCTGTCCTATTCATGGCTGATCACTGCTAATTACCTGCCTATTGTTCTTTTGTTTGCTGGGGTGCCGTCTCCTTGGACTGGCCGTGCCCTGTCGGCTTTCCCCGAAGGAGATTGGAGTAAAGTGAAGAAAGATTCAATCTGAGCCCACGATGCCGGTTCATGGAGGGATTTTCTTTCTTGACAAAAATAGCTTCTTTTACTCCTCGTTCAAACGTTCTTCTTTTTGACCTCCCCGTCCTCAAAGGAGTGGTTGGAGGCTTTGAGGTGGAGGTGCACCGCCGACTGGGGGCTGCTTGTACTTTCTCTTCGGTGTTGATAAAGTCTCTTCTGTAAAACTTGTTTCGTTTCTCCAATATAATGTTCTTCGCATTCTTCTTCTTTGCATCGAATAGAATAAACCACATTGCTTTGTTTGTGGCTCGGAGTTTTGTCTTTGGGATGAACTATTTTTGTCTTAGTGTGTTCACAGGTTTGTGGTACACTGGAATCCTGTGCTGTCTGAAGATTCTCTGACGTTTCTCTGAGACCCCAGCTACATACGGCACTGCCACTCCCTTTCTTCTGGGCTCTGTAGTCTGTCTGTCCTGCTCTTTGGGTCTTCCTGCCTTTGTGCTTTAGTGAAAGACCAGTTAGGATAGCCACAGTCTGAGAGGGCTCTCTGGACATGTTGTTCCTCTTTGGACTTTCCTTCTGCACTGGTAGGCACCTCTTTAGCTCTATGTCTGAGCGTCCTGATGACCCCTAGTTTGTGCTGGAGTGGATGGTTTGAGTCAAACATCAAATACTGGTCAGTATGAGTTGCCTTCCTGTAAACCTCTGTCTGAAGTTGTCCGTTTTCCCCTATGATAACTTTGCAATCTAAAAAGGCAAGTCGTTTTTCCTTAGCGTCCTCCCGAGTAAATTTAATGCTGGGGTCCACAGCATTGATGTGATCTGTAAAAGGTGCCACTTCGTTCTCTTTCATTTTGATCCACGTGTCATCTACATATCTGAGCCAGTGGCTGGGTTTGTTTCCTGGGTATGAGACCAAGGCATTCCTCTGCATTTCCTCCATGTAGAGGTTAGCCACTATCGGTGAAACTGGGGAGCCCATCGCACAGCCGTGGATCTGTCTGTAGAAGTTACCCCTGAACTGGAAATATGTAGTGCTAAGACAGATCTCCAGTAGTTGGCAAATGTGGTCAGGAGTGAGCTGGGTCCTATCGCTCTAGAGTGCGGTCCTCAGTCAGTCTCTTCCTCACCGCTGTGACTGCTGCTGAGGTTGGGACAGATGTGAACAGTGCTGTCACATCATTCATAAGACACCATGGTTTCATCTGTTTCCAGCTGCAGGTGTTTGATCTTCTCCACAAACTCCTTTGTGTTTTCCACATGGTGTTCTGTGTTGCCAACCAAAGGGGATAAGATGAACTTGAGGTGTTTCGCCAGATTATAGGTGATGGAGTTAATGCCACTCACAATGGGTCTGAGAGGAACACCGTCCTTGTGTATTTTTGGCAGACCATAAATACACGGAATAGCCTCTCCTGGGTAAAGCTTGTAATACAGCTTTTGTCAATTATTTCTTCCTTTTCAAGTTTCTGAAGATGCTCTGTAATTTTCTTCCTGTACCCGCTGGTGGGGTCTCTTCTCAGTCGCTCATACGTGCTTTCATCACAGAAATTAAACTAAGCTGCGGGCTGAGCGGGAATTTAGTCCGCTGACGAAGGCTTTTGAATGAGAGGCGAAACGTTCGAGACTTCAACTACTGAGTACAGAAGATGACTCAAGTACCTTCATTGAAGATGGACAGCTCCTGTACGACTGAGAGCTTACACAGACATCGAGTTTCTGTTACCATTTTTCTTACAAATTGTATTTGACTACTCACCACAAATGGTGTGGGGGTGATGTCAGAGAACAGGTGCACAGGCACCCCTCGACTGATGAATACAGCAGCAGCTAGACTGGCAAAGCGTTTACTACTTCCACCACTGGGAGGGTGAGCCCGGGCATCATAACCAATCACTACACCTCGCTCTTTGAGGTTCTCAAAGCTCACCTCTAGGTACTGACAGAAACCCTGCAGAACAATGACACCCAATTTTAAACAGAAACAAAAGTGATATAAAAGTGTTAAAGCAAGTGATGATTGGGCAAAATTCAATTAGAAAAGGGAAGCAGTCATTTTGAGAAAAACAAACTGCTACAGTCACATAATCAGCACATATACACAGTATCCATCACAGACAAGAAGGTGCAATGGCATGACATGACATGTGACTCCTATGCCTAATTTGGCAAGGAAGGCAATTTATTTACCAACCTGTGTGGTCTGGATAATAGTAAGGTCATTCATACGGGATATGCCAGGGCCCATGGCTGCCCTCAGTCCTGCTGTACCAAACTCCATTCGAGATGAAAAACATTTCTTGAGAGCCTCCACATCCTCTTGATTAACCATCTCCTGAATCATGGCTGCAGTCTTGGGATTCTAAAATGGACAAAGTTCACATTATATTTCATCAGAAATTGTTTTTAGCTAACGCCAAGTCTGGCGTAATTTAATTATTCAAGCACAAATTAAATCAGATTTACTGGTTACATGTGACCTGATTGGTGGCATTGCCTGTCTATTTAAGGCTTATGAATGACTATGTGTGTCGTGGTCAGATGTCCACAGAGAGGAGGGGGTTTGAACTCAGTTACATTTACAACTTTTTGGTGTAATTGTGCTCCTAGAGTTTTTCAATATGGTACGTTTTACTTCTACTTGAGTAATATCATAACGAAGTATCCCTTACTTGATTAGAAAAAGTTAATCGTTCCACAATGAATAAATCCTAAAGTGGCAAAAGCTTCATGTGATGCATAAAATAGATGTAGTTTCACGTACTTTATTCTTCAGAAGTTTTTTTTAAATATTTTTCTTGCATTTTATGTTCCGTTTTTCTCATCATTTGTTTATTTATCAGGATCACCATAAGCTGTACCCATGAGCCAGCTAATCTTCAAAAGTTTGATTTACGATTCAGTAGTGACATAAATGGGACCCATTTATGTCACTACTGAATCGTAAATCAAACGCTCAAACATTACAGTATTCAAGTAACAGTTCCCAAGGTACTTTTTTACTCTTACTTGAGTAATTAATTTTGGTCACTATTCTTTACTTCTACGTGAGTAAAATGATTTCAAAGTAAAGTTACTCCAATTCATATTTAAGCTACTCTACCGACCTTTGGATGTCCGGGACATTAATACCTTTTGTTATATAAAATTCACTGCAGAATGCAGAGAGACATGAGCACCACATACAGGCACAATACAACTATAAACAGCCTATAAACAAGTTATTTGATAATGAACTGAAGTGAAACTAGTTTAATTTAGGTGAATAACTTTTGCACCAAAAGTCTAGACAGTTTTCCTGCACCATCTTACTTGTTTACATCAAAAGATTAAGATAAAAACAAAAATCAACAAGATAATGGACCAGCAGTCATTCTACATTTCGAGGTACACTAGATGATGCCTGGGTAATCGTCATCATAGTTATGTGATGTCATACCGCTAAGCATTATGGGTTTAGCAGCAATTGTAAACTAATGGAGATTTTAAAAGTTAAAAAACTGGAGTTATTGTTCACATTAAAACACTTGGCCACCACAGTGAGTTAAATGTAATTACCAGCAGTAACTCGGCAGCTAACGACGCTGTTCCACGGCTCTTCTCTCCACTTTTTATACTGTTTTTAGCTAATGTTAGTCAATGGAAATGTATGCTAACAGCTGCAAAGATGGGCGATCTCCATGGTAACTGTGGAATTTCCCGAACTCTGCAGACTGCTAACGGTAACGGCTGCTAACCTTGTCATGCAGTAGCCATTGCCTCACAGCTGAGTCCAGTCTGCTGTCGCCGATTGTGGATGCGCCGGTTTCCATCTTAGTTCCGAAGCCTTGTCACTCTACAGCCAGACGAGGACAACACGAAAAACACTACTCTCGGATATACGGCTAGTAATGTGTAAATGATCAGCGTTGTGTTCACTTCCACTTCCACAGACTCCTGGGAGGAGTTTCAAGCGTATGAACCATGGTATGAACACGTTGTGTGTCACGTGTGTCATGTGACGCCTTCATGTACCGGCTCCAAATTGTATTAAGCTACATTTCAAGCAGAAACCCAATTTTACACATTTCATAGTGCTACTCTCTCATATGTGAAGATTCTGGAAGGTTCTGATAACAAAAAGGCTCTGAAAACTATCAGTAACTGTATAATGGTACAATTATATATTGTAATACACCCGGGCATATTCTGTATATTCCTGTATACACGTATACGTATACACTTATTGTTGCAATAAAAAAAATCTACATTTCAGGCTCGTGTGTCAAAGTGTCAGGCTCAGGCCAAGCATTTTTCATTCGAATCTACCATCTATGCATTGGACACAAAGAGTGGAGGGCCTAATAATTAACTATAATTAATCAAATATATAATCAATATTTACTCTGCAATCACTACTATATGCAAATTATGTAAATTTATAAAATTCTTCAAAGAAATGTGTTGCTGTTAGGTGGGCTTCACAGGATGGGGTGTCCAAAGTGCGGCCCGGGGGTCAAATGCAGCCCTCAGACTAATTCTTGGTGGTCCTCATGCTTCTTGTTGAATTGGCACACATCTCCAGAGATAGTGCTTTTTACGGCAAGTTTCATAATTCCACACAATTAAAACCACCTGAAAAGTTATATTTTATTGTGAGACATCGCTGGCATAATAAATGTGTGGGGCACAGTTTAAACCTCTCTTAAATGTACCTGGGAGAATGTTTCAATGCACTCACCATCTATCTTTTGCCCTCTACAGCATATACATTTCAATATGCGGCTCTCGATGAAACAGGTTTGGACACCCTTGTATAGTTGGACTGTGGGAATTGCTGATGTATTATAAAGACTACTACCCCCCAGATGTAAACAGAAAACATGCACATGTATTGGAAACATTTTTTATTCAGTATGCAACAAATGACTACAGAGTTAATTCTCGCTGTAGGATATAATTTGGACGCAAAATTTACAAAACAGTCTAAACAATACGCTCACATTTTATCATTTCAGTTGACAATCAGCCGACAATTTCAATGTTAATTAGACAGTAGACCTATAATGTTAAGAATTCAATCTGATCAAGAACCAATGGGCAAACACTATATTAACTGATCATTTAAAAATATTCTTTTCCAAATACAAGTTGTCATTAGTCCGATTAATTTAGTTATGAGTTACCTAATTTAAGCACAATTATTTTCCTTCAAAACCTTTTGTGTTTCCTTTGCTTGATAAGAAATAGGTTTTCATCTGTTGGGTATGTTTCGTCAACAAATCTTTTGTTTGCATTCTTCTTTGTGCTTTTTTTCTTTCTCCATTTTTCTTTCTTGCCTTTTGCAGGCTCAGAGGAAAAGCGCTGTTTGCCATCGGTCCAGCAAAGTAATTGGCCATTTTTCTTCATTTTTTTGCTCTTTTTCTTCCTCTCTACCGCCTCACCCTGCCCTCCACCTCTGGGAAAGTCATCCTCTCCATCTATAACTACTACAGCATTTGGTGCAGAGTCTCTTGACTGTGGGACTGGTCTCTTGGGCTTCCATGGTTTTTCCAGAGAGACTACTTTGCGGTTACTATGCTTGTTTGTTTTGGATACCGGATCCGAAGTATCAACAAAAATATATGTTTAGATGAGGGGAGGTCACTTTTATAGCTTTGGTGTGGTGTATGTCGATGGTTGCCTTTGCAAGGGCTGATTTTTTGTTTCTTCTTTGGTGGTCCTGAGGTAGAAGGGGATTCTGGAACATATGGAATGGAACCACTTCTTTTCAGATCTTCAAGAAAATTAGGAAGGAAAATAAGGAACATTATATTATTCATAAAAATGTATGTTAATATAATCTTAATTTTGATGACTTACCTTGAACCTTTATCTTAATTTTATGTTCTCTGCATTTGATTTCCTGTATGGTGTCGTAGTAATTTACAACAGGCGTGGAGGGAAAGCTTCCTCTGAACATCCTCTGTCTGGAACATTGCTGAAAACACACAAAAAATTATTCTTTCCAGTGTAAGTGAGAAAATTTAGGGGAACTGTGCAATTAACTGTTATTTTATTCAATCACATGTTTTGTAACCTAATATCCTGTCCCCGTGAAGTCTAATTGCATCACTTAACCCTGTAGTTTAGACCTGTACCGAGATCCTTTCCCCGGCTCCTGCAGGTGCACACTGTCATCGTGTCCTTGGGCAAGACACTTCACGCACCTTGCCTCCAGTGTCCGTGTACATTGGTGTATGAATGAAAGCGTGAATGGATGAGTGGTTCTTTGATGTAAAGCGCTATATAAATATAAATATAATAATATATAAAAGATAAGACTATTTTCCATTTATCCTTTTATCTATGCTTTTGTAATACACTTAGTTTAGGTGTTTGTCTTGTTTAATAGTGTAAACTTATGGCATGGTTTAGTACAAATGAAGTCTATTTCAGACCTGGTTTAGTCCTGATCTGATCTTGGTCTATGCCTGGTGGTATTTGGAAGGTCAAATATTTTTGAGGTTGACACACAAATGTAATTACCATCTATTCAAATCAATTTGCAATTAGCGTTTTTCACAAAATCATCCAGCTCTTATTTAGTTCACTTCAAACACATTTTTAAACACAATTTAAGAGATCCCACAGTGAAGAGAAAGACTCTCTATTAAGTACATTGTGATGATTCTAATTCTAATTCAAAAGTAACGTAAAACATTCAGCACACTTTTGATTAAAGCCTAAAATAGTGCAATCACTTACATGTCCAAAATGTCCTTTGTTGCTACAGTTATAGCAGTAAGCAGGAGTCCGGCCCAGGTCTTTTCCCTGGCGTTTTATGGGAGGCCCAGTCTTAGTCTAAAGAAAAAAGAAGGTGTCAGCAGAAAGCTAATAGAACCCATTATTTCACCCTAATTTCTCCCCCATCTCACTCCTCTCATGTCATTCCCCTGCTGTCTAATGAAATGGGATGCTGTGTATTGTATGCCGAATACAGCAGCGATATCAACCACTGATTACAGGGCCTATAGTCAGAGGCCTGTAATGACCCAGTATGATAAGTAACCTTTATGTATGTGTGTGTGTGTGTGTGTGTGTGCACGTGCATTGGACACCGGGCCCTGTCCCCTTTGGGCCAGTGTTCTAAAAGCCTTCCATGCTCCAGTGCTTCCAGCAAATATACACTGATAAAGAAAGAGGGCTGGCCAAAGCCCATTTAGGTGTAATGTCTCTCACTCGCACATGCACACCAAATGCTATTCCCAAAGCCCAGCCTTGATTCCAAGATTACACATCATTTGCGCTCTCGTCATTTCTTAAACATAGCTACCCTCTGCTGCTCTTCCTCAGTGTCCCTTTCTCCAACCCACGTTTAGCGACCGCACTTGTTTTCCCCCGTTCCCTCTCTCTCTTTTCCGCTTGAGTAATTTCACAGCCGAAAGGATGAATGCTATTAGGGCGTCGCGTCATTATCGGGTCAGGCTGGCCAGGGCCCATCTCCATCACAAAGGCCAGGAGATCACAGACCTCTTGTGTGTGCAGCCGCATATATACACACACACACACACGCACACACACACACACTCACAGGCGCGCATCAAGACGCTGCGCACCCCAAGGAGATCACAGTCCCCATCTCAACAGCTCCCCGCCACCCAAACCTCCACTATACCAGCTCCTCTTCCCATTCATCTCTCATGTAAATTGGCTGTTGGTCTGCCTCCCCCTGACCTTGGGCTTGTGTTATCTCTGCATGCTCTGATCCAACACACAGACACAACCAATGAAAGGGTAAAAAAGGAGTAATGAAATCTCCTCCTATTCACTGCTCAACCTGTGACTGACTGAGTCAATCCCTCCTTGAGCATTTGCATTTGAGAAAAGAAGATCGGCCATATATGATATTAATTAACTTCGTGACCCTTCACCTTGCTCATTCACGGTCTAATTTGATACTCTCATCATATCAGGGGAATCTAAATAGCTAGCATCGTATCTATTAAGTGTCTAATTTGTCTCTATGTTAATTCCTCGGCAAAATGGCATTGGCTTCAAAACAAAAAGGCATTACATACTTTATATTTATATATACTAGATATGTTTTCATGTCTTTTTGTTGCTTAGAGACACCTAAAGAGCACAGACCACTTGAAGGCATTGCTGTTATTATGTTTTATAAAATAAACATTTTGAGCTCTACCATATTCTTCTAAAAGTAAACCAACACAAAATGAATTAAACACACATTTACCCTAATCTGCTGGAAGAAATGGTGTGATCTATGCCCCATGGTTCGTGGGAAACTACTACCGTACTAGCATCTTAAGAAGACGTCTATTGTATTTAGGTCTGTGTCTTCCTCCCCTGACTGAACACAGGTGCTGAACTTGAGATGTGAGCCTCTCCCACTGCCAGCTGATATGACAAGCAGAGCTCCACTTTGGGATACTTCGGTATTGGACAAAAAGGTTTACGGTGTGAAAAAGTGCAGAAGGGTATATGAAAAGGTCTCCAGGGCTTGGCTACGTTCAAACAGACAAACACACAAGGCGGCACTATTCCCACACAGTTGTCCCAACATGTCCACCCTGTTCCTCTAAGCCATGCTCTCCTCTGCTCCATGCCTTGGCTGCTGGTGGCAAAGCTGTGATAATCCTTAGGCCAACACAAAGCTCGGACTGTTACCAGCTACAATCTGAAGGAACACACACACAGACATTTATCAAACTCAATCCGAGAACCAAACAGGCTTGTACCGTGTGTGTGTTTGCAAGTGTGGGGGCCAGCAGCGCTGTTTTGCATATGTTATTGCAGCAGTGGGGAGAGGTTTGCATATGTTACTGGACCCACAGGGGAGCAGCTCGGCATGCTTTATCATAGAAAACACAACGCAACACTACTGGGCTCAGCCTCATACCAAAACAAACAGGCCTCCCGCACGTGTGCAACATGCCAGTATGTACATATACTGCCAAGCTAATTAGACTGTTGCAAATTACCTAGATTGAATAAGGTGAACATCTTCTCATCAAAGAGTTGTTTTAAATGAAAACAAAGACAACAGTCTTAACATCTTATCATGTGGGACTTTGAAGTGTGCATTTTAGAAATGATTACTTATTACAAGTGTTATAACAAGCAAATGATTGTTTAATGTTACTGTAAGTGGGGATTCAAATACCCACTTACAGTAAGGGGATTTCCAATAAAACAGATGTGCCCCTGGTTGTCTGCATAGTCCCTGGCCTTTCAAAAGGCTCACACCTTCATAACCTGTCTGTGTGGCTGTAGTGGACAAACAGCCTCTTTTGCATGTTTTAAACTGATGAGGGACAACTGAATCACCAGAATCAGGCAGAACATTCACTCTTCACACACAGTGTGTGACATTGTGATGAGGGAGCAAATGCCTCTGCGGCCACCCCCAGAGGAAGAAAATCTTTTCGGGGAACAACTAAACGTAATCTGGTCAAACCGTGACAAGCGGAACGGTGGATACAAGCTAATCTATTCAAGTCTAGGCCCAAGTTAAAAGTTCAGGCTCACTGCAGAATTCATTTGGCACTTTTTAGAACATTTAATTAACAGCAATGACATATGGACAGCATGAAATAGGGATTTACTCTCAATACTGTAAGATGGACAGATCTTTTGCCCTGGTAAAATCCCAATTTTACATCTGTACCAACCTCACAAACATACCAGGCTTTCTAGACGCACAAGCACAAAGAAGTGAGAAGTCTGAAGTTCTCTGATAACACAGCGCCTGTGTGTGTGGAGGAGCCCGGCAGACTATTGTGTACACTCCTGTGGTTTGCATTACGCTACAGAACAACAAACTCGTCTCAAACGGTGATAAAAAAATAAATATAACAATTTGGGCCACACTTTGAAGCAGGTTAACGCAGAACTTGTAATTTCACAAAATTACTAGTGCATGGTCAATGTTTCCAATATTTATCACAACTTGCAAGTGTGAACAATATTTTGTCACTTTGAAAAAACATGTCTGAAACAAGCTAGAACAAAATAATAATAATAAAAATACCAAATTCTACTTTTAGCTCTTTGAGGGACCAATGTGAAGCGTTCCTAACTACCAGAAAAGCTGATGCTTAACTAGAATAACGGGATGTTAATTTGTAAAACCTAATTTTTTGAAACATCAT
Organism: Neogobius melanostomus; assembly: GCA_007210695.1. Classification (NCBI taxonomy): domain Eukaryota; kingdom Metazoa; phylum Chordata; class Actinopteri; order Gobiiformes; family Gobiidae; genus Neogobius; species Neogobius melanostomus. The sequence continues at coordinate 2,944,166 of VHKM01000004.1, read as the reverse complement.
GACTCACTGCAAACAAATCCGTAGATTTAAAATCATTGTGTAAAAAATAGTCATTATACATTCAAAAAATAGCCCCCGGTCAACTAAAATGTAATTACCCTACAAAGATCCCATAAGGGGATTGGAAACTCCTCCTAAACCCCAGTGATAACGCGCTGTAGTTTCCTGCTCACCCACTAGAGGCTGCTGTAAGCCACTCTCTATAAACTCTATCCCGCTGTGAACGCTGATGTGAGACCTTGTATTTACTATGGGCACACACACGTGCACGCACATAAATTATAGTACAATATCAATAAGTTTCTTTCAGCCACCAAAGTTCCTTCAACGAAGAGGCTTTTTTTGTTAAAGGAATTCTGAAAATTAGATAATAGATCTGTATCTAAACGTCTAATATTGTCAAGTGTTGTTCAACCACACAACTTTCGAACAAGTCACAATGTTTTAAGAGAAAACGTGAACCACGGGCGACCAAAAAACGCTTCCCTCAAAAGCCCAAATCTGTGCACTCACCGTATTGCCCTCATATGAACAGTAAGACAGTTCTAACAGTTTCTTCAACTAAAATTAAACTTGTGCTTAAAGCTGGTCCAAATATATGACCAAATAAGCATATGATTGTTTTCATAATGCATTTCATACTAAAACACCGAAATATTCTCAATTTCAGAGACACAGACGAGTCTTGAAATAACTTTAAAAAAAATAGCAGACTATTAAAAATAATGAAGAACTTCTAATAAAATGTTTTCTTTTCTGTCCATTCACACTGTACTATGGAGACATCAGCCCAAATTAAATATAATATAATATATATATATATTTACCTTTTTTAAAGGATTAGAGTTAAGGATTTATAGGTGCAAACTCAATAAGGCAGACATTTATGATTCATAAGTGCCCTAGAAGGCCTGCAAGTTGAGGAAATAAAAAGAGACAAGACAGGCTTAAGAGTTAATGTGAATTAGAAATGCTCCATGAAGAAAGACAGAAGGGGCCAAAGAAATTTGGTATAAAAAGGTAAAAGGGTGGAAGGTAAGACCCGAGAAATGGGCAGCGAGGTGGGAAAGAGTTTGGAACAGGATTTTATTCCCGTGACGAACAAAAAGGTGAAAGGAAAAGTTTTTTTTCTTTTCACTTTGCCCTAAGGACATGGCACACATAGATTTGCACACTCATACCTTTCCCTGGGGAAGAGATCAATGCATGCACTGATACAAGCATGAAAAGAAAATCCACTCTATACAAGAGCTAACACACATACCAGCGCCTGGCCAGAGCAACGATCGATAAACACGCACACACACAAACACACACACGCGCGCGCGCGCAGGTGTCACTGCTGCTATGGACAGAGGGGCCAATCAAGGCTTACACAGATATACCTGAACCAATCAAAACTCACGCCTAAATACGGGTTTCGCTGCCGGTTTTCTTGCTAACTGTTGCCAGTAGAGCATGTGTTGGATACAAGATAAAAATGTAAGCACATAACACTATGAAACATATATATATATATATATGATCATCTTTGACCATTCTGAGATTGTAAAGGGACTCTCAGTGACTCTCAAATTGGACTTGCATATTTAAATTCATCTTTGTTCTTTTTTTAATTTATAGAAATATCTATTTAATACAGCTACACTGATTTTCAAATGTTCCCGGAAAAAACAAAAACAAATGAACAATTGTGCTCCCAGTCCCAGTTCTGTTGTATAAACCTAACTTGCAAATATTTGCAGAGTCTTCTTTTTAGATGCTGACAAACTACATACATTAAACTTTTTTGAAGTGCACTACAACAAGCAGATTGTATAGTACACAAGGGATTGGTATGAAACTCCAATTGCCGCCTGTGGGACAGAGGCCTGCAATTCTATCAACAGTCAGCCAGCGGCACTCTGCTCCCAGATCACACAGGGCTTAGGGAGAAGTGACTGCTGCTCATGCATTTATGAATGATCTTTACATGCAGTGATGTACAGACAGGAGGTCACTCAACCTGCACTGTGGCCTTTACTGATGCCCCTCCATCCATGTCAGCCCCCCAGGCTTCACCCCACATTCACAGTTGACACTTTGGTGCATTTGGGTTACACAAAAAATTGAAATTAATTCCATTAAATAAGACCATACTTATAATGAGAACGAACAAACCTGCAGGGTCAGCATTTTAGATTTACTACCTATATCAGTGGCACAAAATACACTATAAAAAGCTTTCCCACATAAGAAAGAATTGAAAGTTAATTTGTTTAAAACATTTACTATAAAAATGTTAATAGTTGTATACCAAGAAAAGGGAAACTTTGAGCAATGCAGATATGATCATGAAATTACACTGAGTTGGTAACTGTGAGACTGAGACAGAAAAACATTACGAATAAACCAGAAACATTATGTAAATATTGCATTTATGAAAATCTCACCAAAACAGTTTTGGACACAGGTGAAAATGTGAAGGCTTACATTTTGCTCTTTTACCACTCTATACATTTGCTGAAATGGGTGAGTGTGTGTGTGTGTGTGTGTGTGTCAGTAAAGCCCCAGGGCTTTGAGGTCTATACTGTGTGGTTTAGAGGAGTTTGTTAGTGGAGGCCAGGTGCAGGAGACACACACCCTCAGATAAACGGACCAAGCACACTCACACACATGGAGAAATGGAGCCGGTAGCTGGGAGGTCTGACAGAATGCCTTTTCACACCTGGCTGAGCCCAGCGGAAGGTGACAGAGTCACATCTCCCAAAGCGAACACACACACAGCCGCTCACATTGGGGAGTTCAGGGTCATAAGCAGCATCATGAATAAAATGAGCCCATCTTAAACAGGAGGACCCTGTGTACAGTGTTTGTGTGTGCAGGCCCCTAACCCCCATGCCAGTTTGGATGTGTAATGACCTTCTGTTCACAGTGCTTAAATGGCTTAAATACTTCAATTAGACCTAGGTCACAATCTTCCACCCGTTAAAGCACGCCATCACACACATACTAAATCAACAACCCTGAACTGAACTAAACAGTACAAGGTCCACAGAACAAGGAGCTCTCCCCAAGTGAAAGCAGAAATGTCACTAGTTGTTTGATAAAACGCACTGTTGTGACATAATACTAATTGCCTGTATAGAAAAGTGTCAGTTCTCTGTACATTTGGTTTTATATCCACAACAAAATCAGTTGCGATTTTAATGCATGGTGCTTGTTGTTGGCCCGTTTTGCCCTCTCGTGTGGTTTGGGTGCCCAAAGTACCTCTTCCCCCAATCCTAAACCATCAGCATCAGTGCTGGAACTTCTGCCCCGCTTCCTCCTCTGTTGTGCACTCTCCCGCTGTGCTATCCGAGCGCTAACGATGCTGCCTTTTCATTAGACAGCCCCTGCTAATTAATCTCCATAGAGAAGAGTGACAGACCTCCCCAACACAGACACACACAAAAGTGCACACTACGATATATGCATGCACACACTCTTCTTCCTCGCTCTCTCACTGCCTTGTCCCGTGTGGCGTTGGCAGCCCATTTCATGCTTTATCACGTCTTTTAATTGACAAACAAGCTGCTCTTTTCTCTTAGGCTGAGGTCTATATCACCCCCTCTGCTCAGACACACACATGCACGCAATAAGGAGCCATGAAAAGTTGTTCCAGATTTCAGGAAAGACACAAATAAGCAAATGTCTCCCCATTGACATATGGCCCATGTGGTGTCACACTTTTCTACTCTTTGACATACTGTCATATTCTCCCACACAGATGTCACTTGTGCACTTAGGTTGAAAATGATACAAAAAGCACAAGGTTGCCATCACTTCTGGCACTGTCCTAATCCCATGTGTTGTGTTTGCCTCCATGGTTCAGTCTTCAGCTACAGGGCAGAGTCAATACCAGTCATAACTAACTTATTGATTTGCAGCAATCATGTCGTCTATCATAATGCTTAAGGTAAAACACTGTCTTTTCCGATCTCTTTGGTTTTTTGTCTACTTTAAAAATTATTCCTATTCCTGGAGAAGTACCAGCTTCTTTTTTCAGCAAAACTTCAGAGGCTCCTGGATGAGAAGTAAAATGTCTTCAGTTCAAAACAACCACAATTTATAAACATTGTTCTTTGAAAACGGTTAAGGTTGCAAAAAAAATATTGACACAGTTAAAACACTAACAATCTTTTTACCCACCTAATTGAAATAAATATGGATATAATAATGTCACTACATATGCAAAGTCCTACTTTGGATTGCAAGGTTTAGAATATTTTTGCTCTGATAACACATTCTGCATGAAAAGATTTAAAAATGTCACAGGCTGGAAGTGCGTGCTGCTGGCTTAGCGCCCTCCACCCATCACCTTGTTCTTTTACAAATTCTCGACTTTTTATTGGGACTTTGTGCACAACTTCTTACATTCACTGAGAATTAACTTAATGTGACCCAGTGATGTATACGTTAGCATTACCTTGAAGAGTGGGAGAAAGAAACAGTTTTTACTATATTATGTGTTTTTCTTTTATGTAATGTGTTTTTATGCAATGGTATATTTATCAAGAATTAGTTAAACTATTTCAATATTTTTTCCTTACATCAACTTTTTTGCTTTTATTAATTAAGAGTTGCCACGGTGATCCACCGACTCCATTTAGTAGGTTTAAAAAACGGAACTAGACGTCGTCCAGGCATGCTACATTGTGTGTGAGTGATGAGGTTTGAACCGTGCATCTTCAAGTTGGTGAGTTCAACACCCACACCAATGATGCTCATCAACATACGTATAAAGTGTCCACATGTAGTTTTAGCACTAGGAGTGAAATATTTAATGAGAGCATTTTACTAGAGTTAGCAATACTCACAGTTAAATGGTACTGTCTCCAGATTTCGGGACAGGCCTGGAAAGAAAAAGAAAAGTTACCGGTAGTTGACAGAACAAGCCTTCATACTGAATCCAAAAGGCAGGTCAGACAATGGCAAAGGGCACAGTTTAACCATGTGACTTCTGTTCCTTTAATTTCTAACCTGCCCACTGGTTAGTGTTTCCTTGCAGTAAACCAGTCGGCCAAAAAGGCCGTCAGTAAAGCAGGCACTGTCATTTTGCACCGGTGTATCCAAAGCATTATCTCCGGAGCTTCGCCATGCTGTTCTTAAGCGTTACGACATCCGTCCCCGACTACCATCACTTCCCACTGGGAAATTGAAAATGCCGCAGTCGCCGCAGGCAACAAGATTCATCTACTTACACACCTACTGAGTGAGACTGAAATGCGAAGAGAGGATTTAGCCCTCACTGTAAACTCCACAGCCTTTTACTTACTGGGGTTGTATTCCCTGAACTAAGTCCTGTGCAGATTTGCATGATAATGAGAATTGGCTTTGCATTAGAAAGTTAAGTGTTGCCTTTACAGTGAGTTAGACAATTTGCTTCATCTCTTCAGTTTTTGATACAGTTTTTTCCCCATCATCTACCCCCTCCATAGCCACGTCCGCCTGTTAGCTGGTTCCCTCCAGACCAGCGGGCGAGTGTGTTGTTGTCGAGGGCGACAGGCGAGGCGAGCGACATACTCGCGCTCCGTCAACCGTCTGTCTTTAATGAGAGACACAGAAAGGCCCAGGGGACAGAGACCTGACTCTGTCTCTGCAACACACACGCTCATCATTTGTGGGAGAATGAGAAATTTATGCATTCCAACAAGGAGGTAATTACAATGGCCAACAAATACAAACACACAACTTTGTCATTAAAAACAATATGCAAATCAGTAGAAAAAGCATGGGGATTGAGAAGGTGAGAGAGGACCTATGTGGCCAGGTCTCCCCTCTCTGCTGTTCACCTGGTTACTCATCCATTACACACAGCACAGAACATGACTGACGTGAGCCAGCAGTCGAGCTGGAGGGAGGCGCAGACAAACACAAGGCGCTCTGTATACAGCAAGTGTCAATGGGCAGGGTAATGAACGCTGAAAAGGGATAATTGTCATTGATGGTCATTAGACTGACCTTTCACTCATGCACATGCAGACACGATGCCAAAAACATAACTAAGCTGTAATTGCTGAAGTATATCAATTAATGTGAACAGCAGTGCGCGTTGACCCACTATCATTATGAGGGGGAAAAAATGATGTACAAAAGTAAAAGATTAAAACACAAAAATTCAACTGGAATGTATAGGTGGCAAGTTCTGTAAATTCATTTGCTTTATTGTGTGTCAGCTCTGTGCAGAAGTGCAAGGTACCACTTTCTACCACACCGTGCATTCAGGTGGTGATGTTAACTCACATCAAAGTAGTGTCCAGTCATGCCGCAGCGGTGGCACTTCTTGTGCCAGTAGGACCTCTCACTGCAGGGGAGGTCCTCATGCCCCGGAAGTCCACAGTTGTTGCAGTGCTTAAAGGGACACCGAATCGCCATGTGGCCCACAGTGGCACAAAGGAAGCATGGCGGGAATTTCTTCAACACAACAAAACACAAGTTCATACCATATACAGTACATTCAATCTGTATTTACAGCAATGTTTGTTTTCAAAGTGGATTTACTTTGGGTTCAGGGCAGTTCTTGGACAGATGTCCGGTCCTGTCGCAATTTCTACAGTGAACGTTTTTGTCAGTATAATATCGGCTAGTCACCCTCTGCACCCTTACATTCCTATCTTTATTGAAGATCTGGGCCTACAACACACACAATGAAAGTGCTGTCATAGATTACAACAAATGTTTGTATTGATTTTTTTTTTTAAACACTAACCACTGACCTTTCTGTCTTTGTCAGAGATCAACCACCGGCCCCCATGTTCTTCTACATCTGGAAAACAGAAATATACAAATTGACATTTGGAACAAAAATTTAAATCACAAATTAGTGCTGCTGTTGTGATACTGTCACTTACTAAGTTTTGTTATGAACAAAGTATATATAACGGCATGAAGTGATTTCTTTAAGGAACTTTGAATATTGACACTATAGAAATGATGAAGAATTGTGCACCCCGAGGAGTACGTTCTTCTTCCTGTAAGGGAACACAGAAACTGCCACTGAGCAACAAAGCACATCTGTACGAGAGTGGCACTAACAGTGCCCTGAGGGAGTCCACTCTCTTCAGGCCCACAAAACTGTAACTGACATCCACAAAGTGGAACACACACAAATGCACACACGCGCAGACACATGTACTCAGCATAAATTATGTCATGTGGCATGACCCTCACAGCACACATGCAGGCACCCTCACATCGACCTCTGTGATTAGCTGCTTGACAGTCTTTAGCCTTTGGACAAACACACAGCCTTGAGCCATATTCAAATATTACACTCTCTTTTCCACCTTCCCATCTTCCTTTTCACAAACTCTCTCTATCCTCAACCTTTTTAAAATTCTCTATAGCCCACTTCTTCTGCCCTCTCTTACTGTAATCCCATGTTTTTGCTAATGCAACTGCAACAGAGATGATCACTCGTCTTCTTTCTGCCATGACCTTCCCATTAAAACAGTCCGATTGATTTTTTCATTGACATCATTAAGCCTAGTTGCTCTAAAATTGTGTTTAGCCATAAGTTACTGAGAGTTACTGTAGATCTTTACTAAGTTTTTCAATCGACTGGACTGATATTGAGCACTGTCAGGGCTCCATAGTGCCGATAAGTTGATGGGTGGAATATATGATACAATGGACTGATGCTCGTCAGAATTTTGTCATCACGACAGCTATGGAAAAAGGCTGACTTGCTCTTGTCTCTCTTTTGGGCAGAGTGCCCAAAACTGGCTTCGAGCTGCTAAAACCAATGCACTCCATCACACAGAGCTCTTGGGCACATTTAGTCCGGTGACCCCCAGAAAACATACTTACTTTGACAGAATTATGAAATTTGGCATAAAATATACCACCATGATGATGATAATACATATAAATAGTAAAAGCATTATTGGGCCGTTTTTTTAAATCATTAAAAAATTGTTGTATTAGCAAAAAATAAAAATTAAACATTTTATGGAGCTTTTCTCTATGCTGCATTTTGTCCCAGTTTGAAACAAATAACTTTGTGTAAATTAAAAACATCTCCAATTTATGAGCATCAACACAAAATTAACTTGACTTCTTTTAGGATAGAGTTTGTTTTGGGCTCAATGTGAAGCTAATGAATTGGAGTTTTCTATTTACTGTGGGAGGAAAAAGTATGTGAACACTTTGGAATTTCTCACATTTCTGCCTAAATTGGTCATAAAATGTGGTCTGATCTTCATCAGTCCACAATCCAAATAATGATTAAACAGTGTCTGCTTAAACTAATACCACCTAAACATTTACATTTTATCATAATTGTATTGGCCATAACATGTAAACATTCACAGGACAGGGAGGAAAAAGTAAGTACACAGACTGAATCTCGCTGCACTAAAATAGTTTTTATTTGGAAAGAGGAATGGTCCAAGATTCATCCTGATCATTGTGAGCGTCTAATCTGCAACTACAGAAAAGCAGTTATTGTTACAAAAGAAGGGTCAGCCAGCTATTTAATACAATGGATCACTTACTTATTCCACGCTGTAGTGATTGTCTCAGGTTTTTCAAAAAAATATCTTGATAAACTTGTGAATTCATTTTTCTATTGATGGCAGCCCCCACACCATGATGCTCCTGCTCCATACTTCATAGTGGGCATACCATGTTGGTGTGCTATTCCATTTTTCCTCCACACATGAAGTTGTGGTTTCTCCCAAACTGTTCAACTTTGGGTTCATCAGTCCATATTAATATATGATATTTTGCCAGTAACGCAGTGGAGCTTCCAAGTGCTCTTTTGCAAACCTAAGTTGAATTGTTCGGGAGGAACACACGTCATGTGCAGAGGAAAAATGGAATAGCACACCAACATGGTATGCCCACTGTGAAGTATGGAGCAGGGAGCATCATGGTGTGGGGCTGTTTTGTTGCCTCCGGGCCTGGACAACGTGCTATCATCAATGGAAATATTAATTCACAAGTTTATCAAGATATTTTTTTGAAAAACCTGAGACATTCACTACAGCGTGGAATACGTAAGTGATCCATTGTATTAAATAGCTGGCTGACCCTTCTTTTGTAACAATAACGGCTTTTCTGTAGTTGCAGATTAGACGTGCACAACGATCAGGATGAATCTTGAATTCCTCTTTACAAAATTATTGCAGTTCAGCAAGATTTCTGGGTTCACTTACTTTTTCCTCCCTGCCTGTGAATGTTTACGCCAATGAAAATATGATAAAAATGTAAATGTTTGAGTGGTATCAGTTTAAGCAGACACCGTTTACTAATTCTTATGATTTTTATGACCAATTTAGGCAGAAATGTGAGAAATTCCAACGCGTTCAGACACATTCTCCTCCCACTGGACATGTGAGTAAGTCCAGAGAATGGTCTTTTTGAAGAAAAAAACAAACATCTCTTTATAAAATCTTTATTTAACATTATCATTAAGTTACGATATTTTACACCAAATTTTACATCATTACTTTAATAATGAAGTGCAGGAGTGGATGACTGCATGATCTGAATTCAGAAGCCGGTCCCAAAGAGGTTATTGGGGTCACAGAACCAAAAGAGGTCAAGTTGAAACAAAAGATTATAAACTTGTAATGGTACGTATGTCTGTTGGACTGTACCAACTTAAACTAACCCACTGGGGTGCTCAACTTAAAGGGGGGGTATTATGTAAAATCGACTTTTTCAAGCTTTATATCATGTTATTATGTCATTCCCTCATTAAACAGATGCCTGGAGTGTTGCCTTGGCTCATTCACATATTTTTGAGTAATCAGTAAAAACTCTGATGGCAGCCATTTTAGGTGTAGCTATGCCTCAGTCCTCCTAGGAACGCCCCCACCTCCTGGAGACGCCTCTGGACCTTTTGTCACCAGCCAAGCCACCAACCACTGCTCCTCAGCTCAGCAGAGCCCCTCCCCGCACAGTGTGTTGTTTAATTCCACAGCAGTGTGCTGAAGTGGGCGTGTCGGAAAGCTTCTTAAAGAGACAGAGGCCTATTTCAAGACGTTCAGTACAGCCATTTTGAGAGAGCAATTTTATTCAAGGCAGTTATTTTAATTTACTGCATATACAGACCAACAGAAGGTTACGTCATCATTGTAGTATGCTATAGACTGGTGCTATGTGATTGAAAAAAGCATAATACCCCCCTTTAACACCCCTGCTATGAGTCAGTTCAGCATCCTGCTACAGGGCATTGAATGCAAAGCACAATGTGCTTTGCATTCAAGTTCTTTTTGATTTCAACATGTCAGTCATTATTTGACAGAGATTTACATGACAAAAAACGTTGTTTTAACTTTATTTATGTCTAAAACAGCAGCCCAGTTAAAGCCTTTAGGCCTATGAGAGTCCATTATTTTGGGCCATCTTTTCTTTTTCGGATGGCCCAAAAGTACCGTAACCCACCGGGAAACCCCCAAACTCTCCTGATTAGCCAGCACGCCACTGATCGGAGACCAAGTGGGGAATTCTACAGGAGCCTGGGTGAGTGGTTGATATTGGAGGTCTGATGGTGCAGATTGGTGCAGTTGTGGCAACATAGTGTTGCTGAAAAATGGTCTCCTGTGAAACGTTTCAGTGACTTGTGCCTGTGACAAATACAGTTCCCTTCCTCTTTCCTATGTGATTGCAATGTGTTTTATCATTGCACAGTGCAGTACCGTTACTTAGACTGTGCAGCATTTGGCACCAACCAAGCTATTCCAGAAGAGGATGATTTACAGAAGGGCGGGCATTTCACATAAACTTATCAGTATGGGCATGAAGCGGTCATTAAAATTAATTATAAACAATATTTATGAGCATGCATTAAGCCCATAACATAGCGTTTGGTATAGTTATGGGCTGAAAAAAGATGTCTGCATTCTCCCGATATAAAGAATGACCTCAACAAGCAACATCAGGTTAACGTTAAGTGTTTGAGAACACAGTGGCATTAGTGACTCTACCAAAGTCATTCCCAAAGCGGTTCCCAAGGGGGACTCCTACATAAAGAACAGGAAGCTTTCCCTTAATCTAAGGCCCCCCCCCCCATCTTTCCAACACAGACAAATAAAGGGTGAAGCTCTTTGTCACGGGCCAGAAATCAAACACATGTGTGGAGGGGTCCAGGAGAGGAAGAGTCAAGGGTTGGGGGGGGGCTGTTGTCTGTATGCTGGCTCAAAATATGCTAATCAACCTGGAAGCCCTGCTCAAACCCACACTATTAGAGCTGCTCGATCACAGCCCTGCGGATCTGAAGAAGACGGAAGCCCAATAAGCAGATGGTAACAGACTCAAGAGAGGCCTCCGCCATGTTGAGGGCAGCGGTTTGTTCTACTGATCCACGCCTTGAGGAAAAGAGCTCAGGATGTGCGTCCAAAAAACAAAAAATTACTTATGTCTTAAATGATTAAAATATGGCAAATTCTGAGTTTGTTCACGATGATTGTGATATTGCTGAACATTACCACATCTTTCCTTTGCAGAGTAAAGTGGGCAGTGGTGCAGAAGGGGGGATACTGAAACAGAGGGAGGACAGATCAGGGGAGAGAAGGCGACAGATGCTACCTGTCTGTCTCGTAGGTATACTGATTACTCCAATATGAGGAGAGGGAGGAGGCAGCTTGCCAGTTCATCAGAGCTAGCACGACATAACCAACGCACTAATATTGAATGTGTATGGGTGTGTGTGTGTGCGGGTGAGTATGTGTTCCCCTTCTTCCAGCGAGAACAGAACGGAAGTGTACGTGTGGCTAATGAACCATGAACACCCGGCTCTCTAGGGGTGGCACACACACACACACAAAGCTAAAGCCAGTGAATATTAAGGGACCATCCATCTCATGGGACGGCCAGTGGGTTACATCTGATAACCAGAGGACGAGGACGCACACCCTTCCATCGACTTGGCACCTGCCAACCAACCTGTTACCATGGTGCCTGCTGAGAAGTTACTGCAACTGCAGTATTGACACAAGGACTGTGTTGGGCATTACACAAGTTTATTTTACTAAAGAGGTCAGTTCCAAGAAATCATCTTTTCGATAGTTTTTTCGTAAAAAAGCAACATTCTTCCCAATTCACACCAAACACACTTGTTTTTAATAACAATTAATGACATGGTGAGTACAAGCAAAACTGATCAGAGCTGTGATGGAACTGCCAAGGCTCCGATTAATTACTAGCTGCATGTGGTGGTCAACTACTATTGTAGCTACAGCTGCCTTGGGGTAGACTCTCAGAGGCAAGGCTGCCAATATGCACCATTGACCCCACAAACCACCACCAACCACCTCCACACCACATTTAAAAGGCAAGGTGAGTTAAGTGTCTTGCCCAAGGAATAAATTCCAGTCTGCACCAGCAGGATCTGGGATCAAACTTCAGTGAAGTAGCATTTAGTAAAGCCAATAATAATATTAAGGCTAAAATAACTAATCGGTTATTCAAACAGTTGACAACAATTTTAGTAATTGATGAATCGTTTTCCAGTAAACAGAGTCAAATAGAGCAAAAATGACATGAACATTTTTATTTTTTCATGGAAACCTACTTTGTTTTTATAGTTAGGGTATGTAGTGTTTTGTACTTTGAAAAAAAACTGTGTCTCATCCAATCAGAAGCAGAATTGACACTAAGAGTCTCCAAAACACTTAAAGTTTACTCCATCAACATGTCCTCAAGCGGCGCCACTTTAGCTTTATGTTATAAAAAAATAAAACAAAATTTATTGCCACACAGCCAAGCGATTAATCAATTAAAAATAAATAGGTAGATGAATAATAGATGAATCGATTAATCGTAAAAATAATCGGTAGATTAATTGATTACCAAAATAACCAATACCTTCCTTGTTCCGATTACCCACAATGCATTGTTGTCATTAATTCCATCTTCAAAATAGAATAGAGTAGAATGGAAAAACTTTATTATCTACCATGAAAAAGAACGGCAGCAAATATTCTTCCACTTGCTCATCCTCATACATGCAACAGTACATTACTGCCCAATGGTTTGGTCCAGTGCCTCCGAAAGAGACATTGAGAAACTACAGTTAGTGCAAAATATGGCGGCACGTCTTGCGCTGAGGTGCTCAAATATACAAATATTCAAAGTATGCACAAAACTTTAGGCTGGACATTGGTGAAGAATAGACTACATTTTGCCCTTCTTTCAAAAGATTCTTGTGTTAAAACTCCCTAAAGTTTGATATGATGTACTTGTATTCAGTTGTTCCATACATAAGTTTAACACAAGACACGCAGTAAATGGTCATTTTACTCTTCCATCATGTAACACTCAGACTGGACAGAAGGCTGTTATGTTCAGAGGAATGAAATCCTGGAACTCTCTGCCTAAAGACACTTCTAACATTGCAGATGTAAACATTTTAAAAAGACACACTGCAACAAATGAAATATGTTGTAATTGTGTATTTATGTTTTTATGTTGTTTTATAATGTGATCTCAGATCATTGTATGAAAATGTGATTTTATAATCTGGACCCCAGGAAGACTAGCCATTGTCAAGGCAATGGCTAATGGAGATCTTAATAAACAAACAAACAAAACAAACATTTGTACAGCCTGCAACAAAAACACAAATATAAAACCGTATAAGATTAAAGTTAATTGCAGACACAACAGCAATTTCACCTCATCAATAGAAAAACAGAAGGCACACACTGAGTGAGCGGGTTACGACTGTCCTATGGCACAGGGCACCAAAGAATTTCTGTACACATTTTGTCTTTGTACAAGGAAGACAGTTGACCAAAAAAAGCATTCACATTTTTTGCAACTGAATGATAGCATTTTTACCTCACAATATAGACATCCTTTACTGAGGACCTGAGGAGAGGACAGACACTAACTCACAGCTATAATATGTTTGCTTGTGGTTTTTGGGTCTGAACTTCAGAACACTGGCTGAAATATAAATCGTATCTCACTCCTCTCCCTGCATGACGTGCATGCGCATGTACAAGCTGTTATCCCTATGACATCAAAGCCCCAGTTTGGCCCGCCTCACATCTAGCCCTCTTTTCCTGTCCCAACACTTAAACAGGCATCCCAGGCCAGCCCGCCCATTGTACCGCGCTGTTGACTAGACCCATTAACACACTAACGCGCATATACACCCTGACACCAACACAAAATAGGAGAAAGGGAGAGGCCTTGCCCCCCCAAATGGAGGCTATGTTTGATACTGAAGCGACAGGGCCAGATTAGCAACACTATACATGACAATGGTGAGGGTGGGCGGAGTGTGCAGGCCTTATGTGTATATGTGTCCATCCGTGTGTGTACAGGGGGGAAAAGTGCTCCCATTGTACCATCACCTCTTGCCCTCTGCAAGGTTAAACACACCAAAATGGTTGGCACACAGACCCCTCAGCTTTTCTGTGCCCTTTTGTGGGCTTTAAAAAAGTCTGGTCAAGGGTGTAAAACACAAAAGCTGAAAGGGGATGGGAAGAGGGATGAACATGAACCATTAGAGGAAGACAGAGGGGCTGAGAGCGAAACGCAGGAAAGAAAAGCCAACTTTCGTAATCTTGAACCCTATAGACGACAACAGAAAAGAGGACAAAACTATTCAAACTACAACAGCGACTCTAATAGATAGTGATTTAAAAAAAAAACTTTATATTATAAATTAAATAAAGGGAAACCTAGTGCAGGGGATAAAATAATAGCTGTACAGATTTAAGGGCTGAAGAGGCAACTGTCCAATCACTCCTGATGTGCATGTTTAAGAATAATATTTTCATACAAAGTTACTAGTATACACATGTTTAATGTCGGTGTCCAAAGGGCCAAAACGTTGAATTTGGCCATTTCCTAAATGCACAGATGTCAGAAAAGAAAAGATATTTAGATTAAAGCAACACTCGAAAAATGTGTGGTACTGTTAATGAGGGACAAATTCCAAGTTTATCCAAGCCAATCCACTCTTAATTATAGCCAGACATCAGCTAGAGTCAACAGTTCTTCAAAACAGCATCTGGGCATGTGATTAACTCTTATTCCAAGTACAAGACTAATCACAACCTCACTTTTTAAATAGGGTATTGTCCCGGCACACAGCTGAATCTTTCAGATTGGCCATATTACATATTATCCCTTTCCCCCCATATACACCCCCTGAGACACAATGTCACTTTCTTCATTTCTACTTAGCCTCTCTGACTTTCTGCTGGCAGCCAGGGCAGGGCAGGTGGCCAAACCTGTCAGTCATGGCACTTTTGCCACGTGGCAGCATCGCAGATACCAATTACCACACAGCAGGGGCGCGGCCTGGCAACCGCATGGCAACCGCATGGTCCAATCAGGCTACATATCAACAGGGACCAAAGCGGGCCAAAAAAAGTGTGTGGTGTTTGTGTGTAAGCAACTTGTCCAAAACCAAGACAGGTAGCATTGTGCCGCTTTAATATCCGCTATCTTCTGGGTAAAAGATTCCCAACTCGAAAACAAACTGAATCCCCTCTCTCTATCGGACAATCAAACTGCTTGTTATTAAATGCACAATCGTGACTCATGACCAGCTCTCACTAGACAACACTAATTGAATTTTGCCTTATTCAATTACAGCAAACATGCATGGATAGTTTGTACCTTCTACACATTGGTGAACTTAGAAAAACAGTGAACCACGCCCGGCATACTTTTAATTACACCCCTTTCTTATTGTATATTCCCTACAATAAAATACTCGGCTCTTCATTCAACTATGTCTTTAAAAAAGGATTAGGGCTTTAAAACTGTCTTCTAAAATAATGATGGCTTCTTACCCATGGCATTACACTTTTCATTAAATACCAGCCACTAGGAACAGGGCTCCTCTATTCCATCAATTTAATGTTAGGCACCAGTACATAAACTTAACTCTATTTATTTTTAACTGGGGGGCTCCATAGGTTCAGGAGGCAGTTTGTACAGAACTGGGAGTCAACAAGTGTTTAGCATTTTAGATTGCCCTATGTAGTCCAGCAAGTCACATATCGGTGGTTAAAAACTGGGCCAAATTATTCAGTGTGTCTTTTGTCTGAGAAACACAATGTCTTTTAGGGGCAAATATATTTTAATAAAACCAGTGAGTTGCAACCTCAATTTCATTTTGATGAATTTCCTCCTGTGGGAGTGAGCCAGGCTGTGGGTGGAGGGCGTGAAGGCGGGAGAGTGGCAGAAGAAGGGGGAAATGGGGGCTGGGAGGCAGATAGAATTTTCATGATTGTTATTTTTGTTATTATACAGAGAGAGAAAGGGGAGTGGGGCTAGATAAAGCACGCTGGTTAATCTGAGGCATTTCGCTGTGCTCTCTTTATCGGGCAGGTTGGGCACGTTCATGGGGTTCTTTCTCCGAAGGATCTTTGGCCCCGGTAATTAAGCTCCATTCAGCAGGCCGTGTTCCCCAAATTAAAAATTTGTCATTAAGTGGAATTTACCATAATGCCTTTTTATCTGCCGGCGTTTCAGCAAGCGGCCATCAATGCGTGTGTGATGGTGACGCTAAAGGTGGAAAAAGGGGCAACAAGAAAGGGCTGGAGAGAAAGGGCAAATTGAAAAACAAAATTGACATAATCCTGGGCACAACACACAACAACTAAACCTTCCAATTTTCAAATCCACTGCCTTTGGGGTAATTAAATAATAGTGCTTTAAAGTTTTAATTTAGATTTAGCCTTTCCTCCCACCACTGTAGAACGCATACACACACACACACACAGACTGATGTGTGCGTTCAAACAGACTTCATCCACAGAGATAGTCCTCCATGTTCAGAGAGAGTTGGCTAGAGTGAATGATTGAAGCGCAGAATCTGTGTCTCTGTAGACTTTATAAAACAATACAATTATTAGTCTTTAATTAGAGCGGCCTCTCTGCGGGACAGGGGACAGACAAAGAACAATGGAGGATTAGAAGAGGCGCTTCTAATACAGCTCTGTTATCGGCCCTTTAAAATTCTCTAAAAAGTCTCTAATGCATCCGGTTGTCCAGCGCAAAGGACACAGGGTTTGTCAAAATGGGGCCGATTTTGTGCCAAAAAAAAAAAGTCATGCATTTGCCATTCCCAACATTGTGACGTGATGGTGTCATCCAGAGCGAAGATGGTGGACAAATGGAGAGGTTATGGCTATGGGTCTTTTGTGCGGCAGAATAATAACTACATGTGAAAAAACAAAACAGAAAACTAAGCACACAAGGCCAATCCTCCAGCTAGATCCTCCTGACTATGAACCTATCTAAAAGATGCAGAGGTGTGTGCCAAGGTGCTACACGGCCGCTGCCCGGAGCATCGAACAGGTTTGCCCCAGGGGTCTTGAAGGGTAAGTCAAATGCAGAGGACAATAAGATATTACTTTAAACCTTCAGCCAAGGTCTCTCATCATAAAAAACACAGTGCCTCAGTGATATTTTTAACATAACAGGCAAGTACAGCGCATCGCTTCATTTTGGCACTTAAATCCTGTAAAGGTGCAAAACATTTAGGATGTGTATTTGAAAAACCTATAACCTCTCTTGAATGTCATAAATCTCATCCTCTTGCGTATTTCCTTCATCTCTTTTCCCCAGCACAATACGCCTGCATCCTGCCACCTTCTCTGTGCCTTGCCACATCCCTTCTCCTCTTCTCTCCCCTCCTCTCCCCACTCTTGGTAGTTGCTGAAATCCCATTCCCCGTGGGGCAAGCTAAATTGAATTGGCGTGTTTATATGAACAACAGGGCCGTTGCTTTAATATACCTTAGAGTTTATGCCTAATGCCTCGCCACTAATACCACTGGAGCTTGCAGCCCTCACGCAACACACTCTGCTTTTATGGTAATCATAAAAGAGACAGAGACACACTTGAATGCATGAAAACAATACATACCAAGAGTGTAATGCAATATAGCCAGTGAGTTTAATCACACTTCTTTGAGATCACCATTAAATTATTATGTTGCTTCTCATCTTTTTAAGTATATGGCATGGGAATGGACGGAGAAGCTTTTTTTTTTAGATTTGTGAGAAATGCAGAATATATCCGGAGATTTGGTTGAGGGAGTCGGTCATGCTCATCGACATGCAAACATCCTCTATTTTCTCTCCTTTCTTTCGGTCCTGCGTCCCCTTTTCTCTGCTAGATCTGTGTCAACCTACAAAAGGCCCAAGACACAAAGGAGGCAAATGGGCCTGAGACACTCAACCCAATTACTATTGATCAGTCAGCACTCGGGAGGACAGCAGCGCTCACCTGCACGCATGCATGCACTAACACACACGCACAACGGCACTATTGGTGACAAAAGTCTGCTAAGGTCAGGGTTAATTTTATGCATGAATTTGAGGATATCATTAAAATAATAATAAAATTATTCTTCAAAATGTATAGGAAATAAAAGATAAAGAAATTAGAATAAGAAAACATGTCAGTTCATGTCAGCAGAGGTTAATCAATTCAAGTGCATTTTTCAATACAAACTTAGTTTTGAATATTGAGCAGAGTTACACGGAAATGCTAGAGCACCATTCTGTCAAACAGTCTCTGCATTTATAACGGTTGATACAATGTTTTCATTTTATGTCACAATAAGGGTGCAGTTCAATCTGAAGTTCCCCTAAAACACAAAAACAAAAGAAGTCTGAAGGGTCATCTTGCGGGTGAACAACCGCTGACACACTAAAGAACTAGAGGTTAGGAATACGATAAACTGTGTTTTCTGAGGTCTGAGCCGAAATATCAATGACTAAACTCCCAAACGACTGTGAGTAACTATCTCTTTTACTCTGATTTTATCCACAATAATTAATTTTCTCTCCCAAGGCAGACTTCAGCTTTATCGGGCGCTCTCCGCCAGAATCTCACTATTCCATTTAACTATAATCCCCTGGATAAAGGACCAACCTATGTGTGCTAATGCACAGGCATGTGTGTACGCTGAGGCAGTGCACAAGCAAAGACTTAGCTGCATTCACAGAAACACTGTGAAAGCAAGTGATGAGAGGAACCGTATGTTCTCCACATCGACATGGACTTTCATCTCAAACACATTTCAGATACAAGCTGGATTAGCACACAAGCCAAAAGGTGCACACTGCTGTTGTGTCCTTGGGCAAAACCCTTCACCCACCTTCTCTCCAGTGTTTGTCTAAAGTATGGTATTTACATGTATGATAATAACAGTTACGTGGCCACCTCCATAAGCAAATTAAATAACAAAAAAATGAATTGTCCTGTACATTTATTCATAAATACTTTCTTAGTACATTTAACTGAGTCTAGAATTTCTTTCCATTGGGCTCTGCGTGATAGCGCCAGGAAAAAAGGAAAAACATTTAGTATCAAACTTACATGTGCATCATTCATTCCTAATGAGACATTTAATTAGTGCTTTATGGAGAGCAGGTTGGATAAAAGGTCAGCCAGTTAAGAGTACACCATCTCAGCATGGAAATCACACCCTCAGTATGCTCATTCATCAGCAAAGAAACAAGTCATAGCTCGTCACAAACACAGGAGATGAGTCTGAGACGTGTAGCACTGGATTGAGTGGAATTCTGATGAGTGCCAGCTCAGCCAGACCAGGCCCAGCTGGTCTGTGTCTGACGAGAGCCTTAATTAAGAGACATGTGGAGAAGCCTGGGGAATGACCACATACACACTGTGCAGGCCTCCAGAGGAGAGCTGTTAAACAGGCACCAATGTGGATCTGAGGGTACACTGCCAAGTGCACTGTGCTATCCTCTGGGACCAGGCAGAAAACATCGCCACACTTTTATTAGGTGTCCTATTGCATACCACAGCAAGAACACTAAACCCAATTGTACCCATTTTGTTGCAGGTTGTAATTTTTGGAAGTAGATGCAAAAACAAATTAATATATCTACAACAGTAGTGGCTCCCAAGCAGAGCTGTCGCCCATATGCCATTTTTGTGTCCTTGAGCGAGACACTTGAGCCACCTTGCTTTTAGCGTCTATGCACACTGGCATATGAATAGGAGTTTGTGGGAGCAAATGTTAGGACAACAGACTGCAGTGGGTGCGGTTATGTGGCGTCCTCACGTTGATTCTCAGAGCCCATACAAGATAAGAAGTTAGACCTTCAGCCATATGACTCATGTTTTGATCTGGTTCAAGGTTTATATAATCAAATAACACAATAACAAATATAAAAACAAAGCTGTTATTGCACGTCAATGTTCACTTTGATAGAAATCCATTACTACATTCTTGTCAATATCAACAAACGGAACGACTGGATTCATCGGTCTGCCAAATAATCAGAAACGCAATTTTAATGGCCACAATTAGCAAATCGCAAAGCTGTAATTATAAAAATAATGTGAGGTCCTCTGTAAGTAACAAAATATATTAGTTCCTTTTTATTTATTTATTGACCTTTATTTAACCCACTGAGATTAAGAATGTCTTTTTCAGGGGAGCCCTGGCCCCAGATGGGAACCTATTGTACATGTTTTTGGTGATAGGAGAAACCGGAGTACCCGGAGGAAACCTACGCAGAAACGAGGAGAACATGCAAACTCCACACAGAAAGGCCCCGTCCAGGTGGGAATCAAACCCGGGACCTTGTAGCTGTGAAGCACGAGTGCTAACCGCTGCGCCACCGTGCTGCCCGTATATGCATTTTGGTCTGTATCTTGATTTTAAAACATAAATCACAAATAGCTGTACATATAAGTTTCCGAAATAATTCAGTCCCAATTAAAGAGAGCAATATTTCACATGTAGCATGCTATATAGAATAAAACCTAAAGGTAAGCTTGTTAATTTACTACTCAGGACTCCCTTGTAGAGTAGACGTTTTAAGCATAATGGAACTTAAAGAATGCCATTTTCCCAAATATGATATCTTAATGCCACAATCGTGTATTTTATTTATTTAAGATTTGCAAACATTCCTTCAATTTTGATATTCAAAAGCAAATTGGAGAAAAGCACCTTTTGAGTAAAACATTTTGGACAATTTCTGCCAAAACTGCAGCTGAATGCGTTTGACCATAACTTTTGGATTTTCAAAAGAACCTATGCAATAATATTTGAGTTATGCCAAAATTAATTAAATGCCAGTTTGAGTTTAATTACTTTTAATGACTACATTTTTGCTGTTTAATTTCCCCCAGAAATCCTGGTTCTGCATAAATAACTCAAACAGAATTACATTTGATGAATGTATTTCACAGCCGCCCACAATTATGTAGCTTACAGTACTTGACATTCAAGAACTGTATATTCAAACAAAACAAAGTAATGGTTAATGACTAATAGGTGTTTTATAAAACTAGGCTTCCTTCACACTGAACAAACACTTTTTCTGCTTCTCACTACAAAATCTTGTGAATTTTAAATATCCCTTCATTCCCCCCTCAACGATTTTAGCACCTTAGGCTACCAGTTAATAAAGCCCTCTCAACAACCCCTCCCAGCTCTGCAAAACCTGGCAACAATAAGGCAAAGTTCTTCAGTCAAATGAAAGAAATGAAATTAATAAACTCCCACAGGAGCCTCCTTTGACCTACTGTCACTCTCTAATAATATAATTTCCTGCGAAGTGATTGCTTAATTATAACGTTATTATTGGTCATTTAAATTTACATTTTTTCCTCTGAGCAATGCCTGTGTCTATTTATGGACTTTTAGGCAACGTGTCGTTTTAAGGACCCATGTTGCAG